>JAMPIT010000174.1:14800000-16000000 GCA_026261815.1 Monarcha castaneiventris obscurior | reverse complement strand
TTCTTTTGGCGTTTGATAAACATGAAAAAAGTCCTTGTGTTTACCTTAAAACATGTCCATGTTTATGACTTTCAGAGCATTATATTTCAGTCCTGAGTCCCATATTTGAATGCCACAGCTTATATTCAAGCTTTACCCATTTTTATCAGTTTTAACCAGTGAATTAGCATACCGGCAGAGTCCAAAGTTTTTATCCCAGTTTGGGTTTTTTGGGTTTTTTTAACATACTTTAACAAGTGAGTTTCAGGATCCAGTCTACAAATTCTGATTGATTTGGCACAATGACAGATTCTGATTACATTTTTTTTCCCTCCATGTCACAAAATCTGTCTTTCATGACTTGTCAAACAGTCTCTGATTAATTTGGCCGGGTGATTCATGGGGCAGAATCCAGCCTATTTCTTTTGCATTTCCCAGGATGTTTTTGACAATTCACTGTGCACACTCCAGTACCCTGGCACTGCTCACTGGCAGAGCCCGGTGTGTTGCTCCTCATCCATGGCTGGGGACTTGTGCTCAGCTTGATTCTGCTGTGAACATTTCTAACCAATATGTAACCCCCTCTGCTTGTCGAGATCCCTGCAAAATATTTTCCCATTAACCATTTTGGTGTTGCCTTGTTTGCCTAACAGAGGATGCGCCCTGGAAGTGAAAAGGCAGCTCAGTAGATTATCTGCATTTAACACAAGGTGACCCCATACTGCTGCACTTGTGGTCAACAGTGATGAAGGTAGTGATTTTGACAGGAAAACTAAGATTGAAATGACATGGATATGTGTGCATGACTTCAAAGAACAAAGGATTCAGAGAAAAGGAGAAGACCTGTTTTAACTGTTTATCTATTTTTCCCCCAAAAACATAACAGTCATTAGACAGGAAAAGTAGATGATGGCAAACTTGATTGTACCCTAGATTTCAGTCAACCATGTATGACTGGAATTTGCCAAGTCTTCTCCATTCATCACCATCTGAAAACAGAATTGCTCTTCTGTTTTCCACCACTTGACTGTTTGGGACAATTCCTGGATCTTTAAATTGGTCAGTGAAGTTGACGTGTCTGGTAAGGGTCAGTAGAATCTACCATATTCTTTATCTTCTCATCTAATAAGCAATGGAGAAGTATCTTAGAGCCCTTCAAAATGAAAGAATGTTTAAAACAAGGTCTAGGCATATAAGTCATTAAGCTAGCTTGGGAGTCTGTCCCAACCCTGACAGCTTCTCTTCAACACACCTGGCCTTCTCCTCTGGGCTGCTCTCAATCCTTTCTCTGCCCAGCTTGTGACTGAGTTTGGGATTGCCCCACCCCAGGTTCAGTTCATTGCACTTGGCCTTGTTGAACTTCATGAGCTTTGCATGGTCCCACTTCTCAAGCCTGTCCAGGTCCCTCTGGATAACATTGCTTCCCTCCAGCATGTCAACTGCACCACACAGTTTGGTGTCATCAGCAAAGTGGAGGAGAGTGCACTCAATCCCACTGTTTGTGTTGCCAACACAGGTGTTGAACAGCATCCAGCCCAAGATGGATCCCTGAGGAAGACCATTGAGGAACACCACTGAGGATCACCAAACACTCAGATTTCAATCACTGTTACTAATGGAGGTGGCATTTGAAGGCCCTATTCAAATCTTCACTGACCTAGATCACTCCTGCCACAGCATTTTCCTGTGAAAACAAAAGGATTGAAATTAGTGTACTTATTTTAATTTTTGTCTTCAGCTCAAGCTATTTTAGAAGTTTCCTGTACTTTGTGCCATCTCAGTTAAACTTGGCCAAGAGTACTACAGCAAGTGGGTTGCAGATCATGGTTGGTGTTAGCCAGCATGGTCTGGTATGGGAAGGCTATTTTAAATACAGCCAAACAAATAGTATAACCCATAAATTCATCCCACTGACCAAAATGGAACAGAAGATGAGTGAACCTTTGAAGTGAAAGGTGAGCAAACCTACTGTACTGCTGTATGATCTTTAAACCATTTCCCTTTCCTGCCATGAAAGGGCTCTCTGAAGTGCATCTGCTTCACTTCCCCGGTCTTTGCCCAACACATGACAACTATTTCTCTGCTTTGCCCTTCCAAAACAAACATATTTTCTCGTTAAGAAAGGGAAGGAGAAGCAAAATTCATTTCCCTTCCTGAATTTTATGTCCAAGGGGTGGTCTGCAGCTATGAGCCTCTTGGGCATGGGTTGTTCCATATGGCTTATGTCACCCCTCGGGGTGATTCAGGCTGCCTACCCTGAGTCTCCATAGGAGCTTATCTTTCCCCACTGACTACAGGGGGAGCCATCAGTAATCAGGGTTCTGATCAAGGTGACTCAGTGACTGGGAAACCCAAGGGAGCTGAATCATAGCCTGAGGGTTACTGAGTAGATTATGAACACAATGCTGCTTTTTAGGATTCAGCCTTGAGTTTTCTCTCAACCAGGTTGAACCAGGGCTGAATGCAGTGTTCTTTTTTCTGATATCCAGGGACATTACTCATGTCCCTAGACACGAAATATGAAAAAAAAACCAAAAACCAAACAACCAACCAAAAAACAAACAAACAAACAAACAAAAAAACAAAACAAAAATAAAAACAAAAAACTCCCAAAGACTTCCAACTACCCCCTTCCTCAAACAAACTAAGGCCTCAGTCCTGTGCTGTGCAGGATCTCTTTTGAAATGCAATTTGCCTAATGAGATTTTGATAAATGATGATTCTACCATGCAAGGAAATAATAATCCACATCATTGTTTTAACATTCTTTAACAGTCTTCTTGCTCTGCTTCTGCAGTCTACGGTGTTTCAGGGCAATACACTGTGTCTTCTTTAAAGCAGGAAGGCTTGACAGTTATTTTGAGAATGGATATCATAATATGAATTGTATAAGCATGTACAGGAGCATTTAAAACTAGCAGCATCTGAATATAACTTTGCAAAGTTACATTACTGTAATGTCAGGAGGATAAGAAATGTGTTCAGTGTTATGAAAAGAACAGATATCCTTGTGCCATATACAGTCCTTATCATTTAATGACATAACAATGTTTTGCTGTTAGACAGGCGATCAAATTTTTTTTAATGTAAATAACCTTGTCTTAAATCTATTCCACTCTGATCACGGTGTGACTGAAAAACAAACAAACAAACAAACAAAAAAACCAGTTCAGCATAATTTTTTAATGGTTTTCAGTCTAGTGGAATAGGTGTCAGTTGTGGGTGTCTTTCAGACGCTGGAGGTTTTAATCTGAGCAAAGGAGATCAATGTACAGAACAGGAAGGAAAAGTCATTGCAAGAGTCTTTGAGAAATTTTAGGCTTCTCTTCCCCTCCCAGCCCTTTCACTCCCCTGTGATCTTAAAAACAAACTGTTGCCCTTGGCAGTGCTGTTTATATGTTACAGAGGATTTCTTCACATTGAGGTAAGAATTAAACTAAAATTAAGTATCAGAACTCTTGAGATCTTCCACCAAAGCTCCCTGAACCCCATGTAAAGGCTCCTGGGTTTTGTTTTGTTTTAATTTTTCAGCAAGCTTTTTATACGTCCTCAGCACTGATTCCTTCTGCTGTTTACTTTAAAGTTTTGCTCATTCCAGCCTCTTTCTGTGGCTAGGACGGTTGGGTTGAAGAGCTATAGGAATCACATGTCCTGAGACTGTGCCTGTACCACAGAAACTGGAGGTTTTGCTCTATGCAAAACCAGAATAGCTTTTTGACAGAAGAAAGTATCATCCTACTACAGCGCTTAGCAAGAAAAGCTCAAATCTGATGTGACATGTCATTTGATATGGATGACTGTCGGCATTTATCAGGGTACATGAGGCCAGATTTCAATCCCTTGTGTCTTCTGAACATAGTGATTTCATTTGATTGTGATAATATTGAGAAACTCCGTAGAAATCAGCACCTCACACTAAAAAAACAGAGAGGCTCAGAGAAATTGCAGCCTAAATTGACCAGGAAGGTGAAGGAAGGGAGGAGAAATAGATGCCAAAAGAGGTAAAATAACCACCCTGCAAGGCAGGTCCATAGAAGATGGATAGAACAAGAGTAAATGGCCTCAAGTGGTACCAGTGGTTTAGATCAGACATTAGGAAAAATTTCTTGCCCACAAGGGTTGTCAAGCATTGGAACAGCTGCCCAGGGAACTGTAGGGGTCACAATCCCTGAAGGTGTTCAAAAAGCAGGTAAATGTGGCACTTAGGAAAATGGCACACTTGGAAGTGGTAGGCTAATGGTTTGACTCGATATGAGAGGCATTTTCTGACCTAATGATATGATTCTATGATTCTAAGATGTGGAACTGGTTTTCAGACCTCTCAGCTGACATCATGCTCATGCAACGCTTTTCAACTCAGTTTCAAGTTAAGGCCTCCACGGCCAAATACAAGGCTGGGACAGGAGGCAAAAATTACTAAATAATACATGCATTGCTTGGACTGTGAGATTGACCATGGACCATGATAACTGGGGCTGGATTACTGATCCTGATTCCATTGCTCTGCCTGAATGTGCTGAAATTTGCTGTTGTGTCACAACAGTAGCTTCGGAACAGCCTTCGTGTCAGCACTGTGTGAGCAACGGCACTCCCCAAACCCAGCAACTCATTCACACATAATGAGCCCCCAAAATAAACCAGCATCTTTAGTTTTCGTAGAAGAAACTCTTGAAGATAAGGTGGGGAAGGCTTTCATGAGTGCTTACAAAGGAGACTGACTGAATGCAGGAATTTTCTTTAGAATGAAAACAACCCCTATCCAAATGTCAGTGAGTGTTTGCTTGACTTTATGTTCCCTAATCAAAATTTTGCAGTTTCAAATCCTTTGAAGCTCCATTTTTTTGCCCTTTTTGGTGCTAAGGAGGGAAGCATTTTGGCAGACCGTTTGTTCTCTAAGAACAAGGGTCTTTTCTGTTTTTTATTTGTTTTGTTTCAAGTTTGGTTATATAATGATTCATAACTATACTAACACCCACAGACCGTGTCTCTAAAAAATGATTTAAACAAAATGTACTGCATTTTGCACCTTTTTCCATTGTTCTCAAGAACTGCATCTGTTCTCATTTAGCTTTAGCAAAGATCAGATTGAGCTGGAACTTGGGTAAGAGAGGTGATAAGTTTGCAGATAATAACGCGTCTCATCAGTCATGTATTGCACAAATTAATCTTCAGCTAGGGGCATGTCATTCAAGAATTTACATACTAGCACTTTAATTGTCAGAAGCTAGTTTCTATTAGGCAGATGGACTGAGAATGAATAACAGCATTTCCCATTAGTGGAAGGGAAAAGAAAAATTAAGGTAAGTTCAAAAACATTAAGAAAATGTTTTAATAATGTTGTTTAACTCAGCTTGTAATGAGAAAATGACCAAGACCTTAAGCAAATTAAGACCAAATCTGCTTTGTTTAGTAAATGCTAAGAGTAAATACTAAGTTCTCTGCTTAGAACAAAAGATGTGTATGGAAAATATAGCGAATGAAAGATGTATTATACAGGAAAAAGTGTGAGAGAAGGAAAGATCTATTTAAAGGAATACTTTGAAAAGGGCTAAAAGAAGTTCTGTGAAAACCAGTGCCAATTCTTTTTTTTCTATGAAATTTGAATATTTCATTTTTTTCCGACCCATGCTGGTAAAAAGCCGGGTTTTCCTTCCTGTAATAAAGTGGACCAGAGGGGCCTTTGCTCTACGAGTGGTTTGATTTGCATAGGGAAAGAACGTGGCTGCCAGACTCAGGCCACAAACTGGCTGCTCTTTTTGTGCTGTACTCAGATATTTTAGCATTTCAGAGCATAAATTGGGCCCTGTGTGGGTCTAGAAAACTCCAAGTTTTCTAGAAAACGCCAAGTGCCCTGGCAAAGTATAACCCTCTGTTCATGGGGAACCGACCCTTTGGGCAGTGCTGGAGCAGTCCCAGCTCAGCCTGGTGATGCCGTTTCATGCTCTGCACTAAATAAACGTTAAGACATTAAAGATTCACCACAGGCTCACATTTCTGAGAAGAAAAGGATTTGGGCCACATCCTCACTTGGGATAATCTGGTTTCCAAGAGCAGATATCAGTGAACAGCACTAATTTACACCAAGTCATTTCATGTAACAGCCTTCCACAAGCTTTCTTCATCATTAAGGGCTTTTTCAATTGTTAGACAAAGCTCTGCAGGTCGCAATGGTGATAGTACTTTGTACTATTGTCCTTTGCAGTTGTCATGTGAAAGCACTTTTAATGTATTCATTATGCTTAAAAAAAATAAATTATGACGGAGCAACCCAGAGGCAGCTCAAAATTATTACAACCTGTTGTTTTGCAGGTGAATAAAGGAAAAAGAATCCATTTTGCCTAAGGTTACTGTGAACCAGAAAAAAAAGAAAAAGAGGATTAAACTCAAGGTGATATGACTACTAATCTTTGGCTTTAATAACTGAACTGCAGCAGGTCCCACCTGGGCTCAGGGTTCTTGCTTGTCATTTAGACAAGTAATTGAATAAAAGCTAAAGAAAAGAATCAGTCCTCATTCTTGTTACATCTGGGGGGATTTCTTATCATGGATCTAAATGTGACATAAAACCCTAATGAATTTCATCAGCAGTAGGATATGTTCTAGATGCTGTTTCCTGACCACGATGAAAAACTTTGGCCTTGATCTGTCAAAATAAATACATGAACACAAAAAATTTGTGATTTAAAGAGACTATTTTTTTATGTGTATCTAGTGTTGTATACGTTTGTGTTTGCAGCAGCAGAGGTTCAGGACTTCAGAATTAATTTGTCCCTCTCCTGCAGTACTGTCCAGATACTCAGGGGCAGAGGAGTTCTGCTGTCATGCATGGTTTAAAAACCATTTACATACTTACAGAAAGCATTGAAGCGTTTATCTTAGCACATGAAATTACTGACTTTCACCATGCTATCCCATGTTTTTATCTCTGATAGCTCTGATCATCTTAGCTTTCTGTACTGTCTGCGGAAATATACGACAAACTCTCCATTTTTGTTATAATTTCCTCAAAAAACCCCTGTGGCTAATCTGTAATTTGTTTGCTTGCTGTTCACATATTTTCTGCAGCTTCTTTTTCTACAGTTGTTTCGGTTTTTTAAAATTTTGTTTTCTATTTTTGAAATTCTAGCATTTTTTTTTTTTAAGAAAAACACACTGATAACATCCCAATTCCTAATGTGTAATAGCAATTGATGTCCTAATTAAAAATGGTCTTATATACCTTGGGCTGATGAGATGTTTTGCCTCAGAAATATTTTCACATTATCCCACAGAAATAGTTTTATACCAAATATACAGAATAATAACTCATTTTTTTCTGAATAAAAACTAATTTCTGAAATAAGTCACTAGGAACAACTAAATGTCTTTACTTAAGTTCAGTGAAACTGAAATTTTTGTTATGTTTTCCTCTTCTCACTAGAAACTGAGTTTGAAAGACTTTTGAACAATATTTGGTCTTGTTTTGAGAAAGAAGAAAATTACAAAATTCATTAATCCTATATATAAGGATTGGATTACATTTTCCTTCACTATTTTAAAAATGTAATCTTAATAAAGATTCTAAGGAGAGGTGTATGTATTAATAGTTACTTTCTGTTTTGGTTTCTTTTCTTGTTATCTCATAAAACTCCAGTCTTTAAGAACTGCATATACGCGTTTGAAGAAAGGAGGATAAAGTCCTAATCTTCTTGATTTATCACCATTTCTAAAGCATCACTCTTAAAAAAAAAACCCAAACTAATTTTTTATTTTTTTTAAAGGAGAAGAATCCTCCTTCTTTCTTCAATTTTTGTTCTCCCCTGTCTCCCTGCAATTCTTACAGGCCCCTGCTATGTAACCCTATTTTAGGGAATATTTGAGTGTTCATGGGAGTATCTGGCCACTCCCTATAAGGATGTACGCTTCCAAATTATTCTTCCAGTGTAGACTAAGAAGATAAATTAACTTTCCTACTGCTTAGTCAATGTTGTTTTTTAAAATTAAACCTCTAAATGAAGTTAGATGGACCAAGTCATAAAAACACCCATTTCCCTTTACTGTTTGTAAAGGGCATCCATGGGGACCAGCACAGTGTTCATGTACAAAAATAGTCATATCCCCTCTTCAACTGCTTCTTCCTGTCTTGGGTAGAGATAAAGCTTATCAGACAGAAAGCCACTTCCACGCACCACCACTTTGTGCTGATGGGAGATTCTCATGTGTAGGAACGTCATCAGTTCTGGCCAGAGTTTTCTTTATGTCATGGCAGCATATTAGGTCGGTGGCTGATTTCAAACCTGTTTTTTTTTCCAGTGACTTCAGTAAGATTTAGATCAAATGCCTTGAGCTCCTTGGTGTCCAAGATTTTTTGCTGAACACAGAAAATCAATCCCTTTAACACACGAAATGCCTAACTGACAGGATATACATGGCCAAGCTAGAATGGTCTTTGAGCAAACTGGTCTAGTAGAAGGTGTCCCTGTCCATGGCAGGGGACTGGAACAAGATAATCTCTAAGGTCCCTTCCAACTTAAACCATTCTATGAGTCTGTGTTTTTCTGATTCTATAGCTGAAGGAATACTATATGCTATCTGTTTGGATTGACTCACAAAATGATGTGATGAAGCCATGAGTAAACTTCCTGAACATCAAAAGATAAAGAGTTAAACCAATTTTCCTATGATACATGTTTGACACCATGGTGTTCTAGGCCTTGCTTTGCATTTTTTAGTGAAAGGCACAGCAGAAACTCGTGTTGCTGAGCAGCAGAGAACACAAACTTCATTCAGTGCTAAATAAGAAACTTTAGAGTTCACAAGAAATGCAGAGGTGCCATTTCAGGATCAGTCATGGTTCATGTTGGTAGATATTTGGTAGCTAACCAGAAAAATTGTGTTAAGAGTCATCCAAATCCTGTTGTAGCCAACCTATAAGCAGAATACATTCTGCAAAACAGAACAGTTACAATCCCGTCCTTTGTGTGTTTGATTCAAGCACACCAACGTTATAAACCATAGGCTGACAAATGGACCTCGAATATCGGTAAAAGAACAGAGTTTTCATCCATGCATAACACAGAAACAAATTGTTGAACTTACTCAATTCTAAAGGCCTTTTCCATAATTTTTGCTCATGCAAAAGACTCCTGAGGCAACAAGACAGCTTACCTGCCAGCTTTGACATTTCTATAACCAAAGCAATATTTCAGAAGCCCCACATTATAAATCTGATGTGGATTTGAATTTCCCGAAAGTAATAAATGATCCAATTAGAAAACAAACAAAAAGGTGAGAATAATTACGCTGTTTATTCTTCCATGATGATAAGGTGAGCTTGACAAGACAGAATGCTTTTCTTAAACCCAGAGTTTCTCTGTGCTTGCAATTGATCTTAGGAGTTAAAGATTCTGTTTGCATTTTTAATGTGCTGAGGTAAAATGTATTGCCTTGATAGAGATGTTAAGAAGCAGTTTGCTTACAGCATCTCTTACCCTTCATTTTCTATGCCTCTCACTTATTGCAGAATTTCAAAGGCATTTGGGGATATATTATCTGTGTAGAAGTAAGTCTTACATTGCAATGATTTACAGTAGCACAGCTTTTAAAATCCTTTCTCAACAGCTTTTCTCTGCACTTAATCATTCACAAATGCATCGTTAATTAATTACACAGATTATTTTTAATGAAAAAAAAATCACCACAAAAAGAAGGCCACTTTTCCAGATCCCTTTTTGCATTTATAAGTGCAATCTGAACCAAGGGCTGTTCTATTAGGCACCACAGTCTGCAATTCTCTGATTTTTAGATATTCTGAGGATTGATTGTGCATAGTTTGAAAGAACCAAAGGTGGATTTTGTGCAGCATTTTCAATTGACATTTATGAATCCAATCCAAAACCAGCTATGCTTCCATAAGTGTAGGTAGACACTCCTTGTGGTAAAATTAGGACCCGAGGCTGAGAAAACATTTGACATTGCATCATCTCTAAGTAATTTTTTATAGATACATCTGTTATGTATATGATCTGCTGTTTGTGTTTGCTTGAGGTATATATTTCAGGACACCTTCTCCCCATGCATGTCCATTCATCCTAGAGCATAAAATCATATAATATTTTGAGTTGGAAGCAACATTTAAATGTTATCCAGACTACCCTCCCTAGATAAGAGTTTCTAAAGAGGTGCCTAACTAGGCAACTAAGGCCTTGTCAGATGAATCCTTAATTTTGGGGATACTAATAAAAAAGTTCAAAAAATTGTTTTTTGTGGAAAAAAACTGGTTTTGTAAAAAAAAAAAAAAATCTGAGGCAATCACATCAATTAATTGATTGGCTGTTTGCTGGCCATCCCTCTTTCAGATGTTTTGGGTTTTTTGATTTTTAAATATTGGTGATTGATTTAAACAAAATTCAACTCAAAAGAGTTGAAGTTCTGAAGATATTGAATCCTGAGGAGTTCTTTAAAAATAGATGTCTGAGTAATGAGAAATTCCCAATTAGTCTGGACTGAGAGAAAAGCCTCTGTATGATTTGGTGCCAGAGAGGTTATGGAAGACAACAGTTAATGTCCAGCCTGTGGGGAACCTACACTGAAAGTCTTCAGAAAGTGACTTCAGTAATTTCACAGGTCACAGAACTTGCTTAATAAGCTTTTCTTTCACGTGTGCAGCGGAAAACAGAAACCTGAGCCCATAAAATGGATGTGTCACTTTTAATTTGATAATAATAACAGCAATAGCATCAATTTAAGAACATACAAAAAAGAACAGTGGAAAAATATGAAAAAAGACAGAGAATCTGCTGTTTTGCGCAGAACATTGTCTCCATGTTTCCTGTGCTGTGTTTGTGCTCATTTGCACCAAGTGAGGCAGGAGTAGAAGGAGCTTGTGCCAGGATGGAGGGCAGTAATGATTTCCACCCACTTTGCTCTCTGATGGTGTTGAATCAATCTCAGTGACTCCATTCCTGAGTGCTGAGGTTGCTCTAAACAACACAAGGTTTTGTTTTGCTCCATGTCATAAAAAAAGGGCTCCGGCTTTACGGTTTGCAGAGTTTTACTGTTTTTCTCCCCACTGCATGGCTATGAAAATGATTTCATTCTAATTCTAATGTTGTGGGCTTCAAGAATAGATCTCCTTGCCTAGCATTCCTCTGAAATATGAAAGAGATGCCCTCTGCAGCAAGCTTAACACTGCTAACATCTGCATAATAAAGATAGTCTGTATGTATAGAATATGCACACACACATATAAATTTATACTGATATACTGTGTGGGCACAAAGATAAACGGAATAAGAATCACAGCAGCAACATAGAAGAAGAGACCTGTAACTCAGTGACTGACATCAAGAACAGATCCCATCTGTCAAATGTCTGAATTGAGAGGCTTTTATGAACATCTCTTCTAGGACAAAGTACATTATATGTGCAAAATGAATGTACGCAACCTGATAGTGTGCCATTTCCCTAACAATTTAATTTAAAAAATTGTTTCTCATTCTTTATTTTTTTATTCCCCTTGGCAGTTTTCTTTCACTTCCTGTCCCTGGGAAAAAAAAAAAAAAAAGGATTCTCCAAAATACATGTGCCAAATTTTGCGTCTCATTGCGTGTAAAATTATCTACTTAGCCACAGCTTCAGATGCTCTCAAAATCACTGAACACATCTCGAAAGTAATTACAAATAGTAGAGTTACATCAGAGACATTCTTCTTCCAGATCTGTGGGGAATTTACTTATGTGGTTGCAATTGTTTTTTCTTGAGGGATGTAAAGAATGGCAAAGAGTTGCACAAACCTTAACATTTATCAGGATTATATCAGCAATGTTATTTCCACAAACACTGGTTGTCAAGGACCTGCTAATAATGTGTCTGCTTATATTCAAAGGCAGAACCAAATATCAACCCACTGAGTAAAGCAGGCAAACATCTTCTAGTGGAAATTATTTGATTGTAGATCTTGCTAATGAAAGTTTTGTCATTGGCATAGAGCCCTGATTCAGAAAGGGACTCACATATCTCTCTTTATCCATGTGACTGTGCCCCTGTTGAACTCAGTGGAACCATAAACATGCTCAGGTTTCATGTGGGATCCAGAAGTTTGATGAATCAGCACCTGAGCAGCAACAAGAAAATGCCCTTCATTGTGGAATCATGTTAATGACTCAATAAAAACTCAAATTCTTCCAGCTAAAGACTTCCCTCTAGGAAGAGACAAAATATTCTGCACTTTGAAATGAGTCTGTTTACATTTAAACCCTGTTCTTCTTAACTTGATGACTTTTTTCCACATAGCAGAAACTGGTGATTTTCAAGCTTGGTTTATGCAGTTTTTATCAAACCTGTTGGGGGTTTCCAATCTACCCTTTTAGATAGGTTAGGCTCCAGTAAGCAGCAGCTTGTAGATTCTAGTTTGAAAACAAGTCCTTTCGAATTGACATTGAAATCCTTGTTTGATTGAAGAGGACAGTGGAACTTTTCTAAAGCTGAGGTTGAGACAACAGCTTTTCCCTCTTCAAAGCAGTTTTGAGTCCCCTAACACCATGAAGGCATCACCAAAGGAACTAAAAACCAGGATTTTTTGCATCACAGTCAAGTGGAAGAAACTTCTCTCATTTTTTTTTCAATGGATAAAAACAGGGGTAAAAAAGCAAAACTTAAATAAAAGGGTTGGATTTGCTTATGTTCTTTGAAGCTTTTCTTTGTAGGCAAGAAATCAATGTGCAGAGAGAGGAGAGGGGAAAAGAAACCAAAAATAATTTAAGAAAACACTGAGTTCTGTCTTTGAATTATATAAAAGCAGCTGCATTTGATTTAATTTTTCTTTAGCATAATGTGCTGTATAATCACTGGCTTCATCATCCCCTGGGCCCAAGCTTCCTCTTAGCACAAGCTGTGGGAGCTGTGCCACAGAGTTCAGTGGAAGCAGAATTTGACCCATGCTTTGCTTTAAAAATAAAAGATACCTCTGTCACTTTTCTCTTTTCTAAGAAACTTTTTCTTTTGAGATGCTAAATGGTCCTAAAAACCATTGCTTGTGATGTCATCAGCCTTCTCCCCTGTAAACTATCAAAAAAATCAATAGTTTACCAAAACGGTAAAAGTCCACAATGCTACGGCTCATCAGCTGGAAGGATCAACACATGGAAGCAGAAAAAATACTGCAATGTACGAAGAGGATTGACTGCAAGACTTGTTTCAACCCCACTGCTTAACACAGGGCATGGTTGGGGGTGGGAGGAGAGGAGGAAGAGGGTGAGGGAGCCTGTGGAGGGAGATGAACTTGTTTCTCAGTCCATTTAAAGGCTGGCTCTCTTCCAAGATAAAGCAACTTACTTTCATGAGGGTGAAAGAAGGTTTTCCCAGGGGAAAAATTGTCCCTCAAAAAAGCATTAGTGAGAATTTGAAATGAAAACAGAGTGGTGAAAAATGCCAACAATTCTTCAGTTATCAAACAGAGTTTAATGATATGTTTGGGATTTTTTTCCACCTCTCCCAAAACAGAACCAGAGAGGACTGTGGCGTTTCAGAGATTATTTGAGCTATTAACCACAGACAAATAAATATTAATTGAGTCTGCTTCCATATGGAGTAAATAAGAAAATTTATAGCACCTTTACTGAAAGCAAAATCAGAACAAAACATAGTTATTTTAGCCTTTAAGCCTGAAAATGCAAATAAAATGAGCAAAAGCAAATAAATAATAATTTGTCTCTCCTGCCACCTGGAGAACTCCATATGTACTCTAAACATTGCTTAATTAAAACTCACAGAACCCTGGTTCAGTAATTATTTCTTAACTGCTTGTTTTAGAGGAGAGAGCCTTTGGCCTTCAATTACAATAAATTACAGAGAGGGCAAGCATGGACAGGCAGGATTCAATAGCCTTTAGTCAGCCTCATCTTCCCAGCTCTGGAAAGCAAGGTTCTTTTTACAGTAGGACTTGACTCTGCAAGCCCTGAAGTCATGGTTAAAGATCCCATTGACTGTCTGGGAACAGACACAGCCCCCCCATGCCCGTGGGGATAAGGGTTAACACTTAATTTTGCATTGAAACTGTTTTTCTGCACGAAGACTTTTTTTCTTTTTCTTTTTTTTTTTTTTTTTCTTCCCAAAAGTGGATTTCCTCCCCCACCACACATTCTTCTCAATGTGGTTAAAATGTACTCATCTTCCTGAGATCACTTTTACCTGATAAAAGTGAAAAGCCATTATGGCCTTATTTGTCAATTTGGTGTGTGGGGGGGAGAAAAGGGAGATTGAATGTTGAAGTTCTACAGCTCCTCCAGCACATGGTGATTCATTAGGACATTATGTGGTAGGTAGCTGCACTCTGGCATGCTCTAGGCATCGTGTACACTGCTGTTTGAAACAGAGCAACATAATAAATCCCTTTGTTAATAACTCTAAATGATGACTTATGCCCTGGAAATTCCTTTTCCTCCTGGCGCAAGCAACTGTAATCTCCGTGGTGCTGCAGAACTGAGTAGACATCCTAATACCTTTACTGGAGGTGAAACAATATGCACCTCATTAGCAGGTCACAGATCAAACTATTAGCAACATGGTGGGAAGCCAGCTAGGATTTGGTGGGATTTATAAAAGGTCATCTTAGAGGCAGCATGCAAAAATGCTTTTTGGTGGTGAAAATGCCTGTGATCAACAGATTTCCCACTCAGTGGGCACAGGGAAGACATTTTATCCCATTGAGCAGACTAGTTTGGCAATGGTGATTACTTGGGCTTAAAGCTTTATGTATCTCATGAAATCTGCAGCAGTTCCTCTTGATAAATTAACCTTCGTTTTGTTACATAGAAGGAGGAAGCCCATCAGCTCATCTCTGTTTCCTTTGTTCTTTATCTCTTTGCAGCATTCATAGCAGGAGGGAAAGAAGAGCTAGAAAGAGCTAGATGTTGCAGTCAACATCTGCCACAAGTGAACACTCTGTAGATACCCCACAGTAGCCCAGGGGGTCAAATCCTTAGTCCTTCTGTAGAACCAGGGGAGTGTTCAGCAACTTGGAGTAGCCTGGGATGCTCTTCTGGATGTGCTGTAGCTGCACCAGCCAACTGCAACCTTTAACAAGTCATCATGTTCATTAAATTCATATAGTGTTTCTTTTTAAAACAAATCTAAGTTGATGGTTGTAAATGTTGTGTTGGTGGTTGCAAACAGAGGTCAGCATTTTTATTCTGCCAGAAGGAAAAGGAAACTAAGGCAGGAGGACAATACTCCAAGCCCATCATGTGAGGCTTGCAGGAAGTACACAAATGTTACCAGTCCTGAAGCTACAGGAGTTTTGTCACACATGGACAGAATATTTTTAATAAATTACCTTGACCATTTCTTGCAAGGAGACCTCGCTGACTCCTACTTTTCTAAGTTGCCCAAGAGATGGGATGGTCTTCTGTCCTATGTGTGCCCATTTTCCAGCCTCGGGAGCCTCAGCTCTCCCGGGTCACTCTAAGAGGTTTGTACATACACTCCCAGACCATCGTGGATCCTCTGCAGAGCAACAGGGTGCTGGTGCTTCCATCAGAGAGCAGTGAGGTGTAAGATTCCCTACCAAATTTAGGTCAGAGATCCTCGCTGCTGTAACCAAGTTTACTTATCAAATATTTTTAAAATGTGGAGATTAGCTCCTGGCTATGATCTTTGGTTCATTTCTCTCAGCTCATAAAATAACTTTACATGCAGAGTATGTAAAACGCTAGAGAAAAGGAAATAGGAAGCTTGGCTCCTGCTCATCCAATTTTCTGTTGAAAAGCACACTTGGGAAATTCCTTTTCAATTGGTCCCTCCTAGGCCTAGGATATTTATATGTGTGCATACAGTGTCAGGACCCAAACACACCAAGCTAAATGGTCCATCACATTTTAAAAAGACACCTACAGAAACATTTAGACTCATTCCACTGATGTCTATCGCAAGAAGATGTTTTGCCATTTCAGAGGGCATGCAAAGCATGAGAGAGGAAGGAAGAGTGGTTCTGTGATAGCTTTACTGGTGAGAGTGGCGTGACAGTGAGAGACAGCAGGCTCACATTAGAAAAATTATGTTCATTTCCTATCTAACCCTGCTAGTGAGCATGGATCATTTAAGTCTTCTAAGATTTCTGATTATTCACCTGCAAAACAGAAATAATTTTCTGAGTTCTTTAAAACTCCTTCTTTTTATGATTTTTTCTTAAAAATTACTAACTCTTTCACATTGACAGCATCTTTCTTCTGCACAACTTAAAGAAACAGGACACAGTGTGTCTATACAGTCTAAAATCAAGCATTTATTTAAAGCTAGGTGCTTTGGGAAGATGCAAGATATGGCAGGATGGATGAAGAACACCTAACTTAAGAAGATGCCACCATCCAGAGAGTGTACACTGGCCTGTAAAGGATTTCCAAGGGGAGAAACAGGACTGTAGACAGAGAAAAAGCAACATTCTCTGAGCTTGTGACAGCAAGTATCAGAATCAGCAATTTACTGTTATTTGTAAACTCAGTATTTGTGAGGGCTCTTCCCTTCACACCCCTCGATCTCGGGCTGAGCAATGCCAGGGCTGTTCTGAGTCACTGTGCTGTCCCCCAAGAGAAGGAAAGATGCAGTTCTTTCCTTTAGGACCCTACACAGAGATTTGCTGCTCATGGCAAATTGGTTGTAGTCATCACCTCCTATGGACCTGGCTGCTTTGGGCATATCCAGGGTCACTCTTTCTACAACCTCATCTCTCCTTCCCCTTCCAGGACAAGATCATAGCAAGGGTATAAAGAATACAAATATAAATTAACCCTGTGCAAAGTGTCTGGTTCCACAGAGCTTGGGGCTCACCACACAGACACTGCAGCACAGTGCCATGCCATGTTCCCATCTATAAAGATTTGATCACCAAAGGGTACTCTGCAGTCATGAAATATAATTTTTTTTTGTTTGTTCATTTGAGTTTGGTTTTTTTTTGTTTGTTTTTGGTGGTGGTGGTGGTGGTGGTGGTGGTTTTGGGTTTTTTTGTTTTTTTTTTTTTCTGTTGCTGGTTTATTTTTAAAGTTTCTGAAATAAATCAAGGGCTATGCTGAAGTCCATCAAAGCATTATTTCTGTAGTAGAACCTGAAAATATTTGTTTTCTAGTTGACCAGTGCTAATATAGTGAGTGAGGTATGTGAGGATAGAAAGCTCACTGGCGCTGGAGGAATGCATAAGGCAAACCAACCCAAACCCAGACCAGTTTCTCCCTCACAATATTTCATTTGCTGTCTGTGGAACTGCAGTTGTGTTTAATCCTGTGCAGGAGTTGATTCACACCCAAAGAGAAGTCAAGAACCAAACAACTTTTGAGAAATTTGGACACCAAGGCCACCAGGAGCAGATGGAAAAGGAGGATCTATGTTTAATAGTGGTGGAACTGCATCCAGTGGATTCTGGCTCCTGTATCTCACCAGTGTTCAACTGTTGAAATTCCAGTGACAAGATTTAGGTTTCTGGGAAAGTAACTGTTGGCCAAGGAAGAACAAGGTGGAGAGAAAAATAAATTCTCCCAAAAGTCTTGCAGCAGCTCTTTGGTTTTCTGTGTTTAGCAAAAAAATAAAGGTGATATAATTTAATCTACATGAGAATAAGTGAGAGAGAAAGGGGTGTCTCTACCACATCTGCCCAGCTGCTCTCTAATAAGATGAAGATAACACAATTTCATCATGTGTTAATATTTCAGTACAGGCTTCTGCTCCAACAGCTTTCAGGAAACAAATGACCAGGTAGAGGGCTGTGCAGAGTAATTTCCCTTTTAGAAAGGGCAATTAAAACTGCAGTAGCCTTGTCTCCTCACAACTTACATTGTTTTAGAACCACAGGACAAAAAATATTACTGAATGGAATTTCTGAGGGATTGGTAGAAATCAATATAATGTATCTTTTGTGTTAAACGCCTTAGAATCTATTTTTCTGCAATATAAATACATTTATAATATCCCTAATGCTGATAAAAAATCATCTTGATAATCTATTCAAACACCTAAGACACTTCAGTTTCTGTTCTGACATGCTCTGAATTTCAGTTTAAAAATGCATTCTGGTTTAACTGTCATCAATAGCCTAATGCAATCTCAAAGAAACAGGCATAGGCTATTCAAATATGTTTCCAATATAAGTTAGAGATTGTCAGACAAAGAAAAAAATAGCTTCCGAGTTAAAGACATAAATGTCAATAAATAAGAGGAGGAAAAAAAGTGTGCAAAATTCTGATTTTTTATTACATTTTTCTGGTATAGGTCAATTAATCATAAATCATCATAATTCAAATAAAAATACTCTACAAAGCCAGTTAAAAAGCATGACTTAGTTCATCAAGATCTAAGAGGGTCTTTCTTTACTGTTGAAATTTTAATTTTTCACTCTTTCAATATTCATGAGTCACCTCATTCTTTAAATTGTGAGGTGAGCCACACAATCAAGAGATTTAAAAATGGGAAAGACAGGAAATTTAGGGTTCTTTCCTGTATTTAAGCATTTTATTTTGTTTTCCTGAGTTTGAGATTTTGCAAGAAAAATCTCTCTCTACAGTCCTAAGGTCTAAAGCCTTGCTGTCACAAAAGATGAAATTTTGATGGGTCCGTATGACTTCAGTAAGTGAAAACTTGTGAACTATACCAGGTATTCCGAATCTCAAAAGGCAATTATGTGCTATGGTCACTGATTGTAATTAGAAAATTGGGGTTTTAAACCAATGTTAATAATAGTTATGAAACATATTAATAGTTCACTCACCAGTGAAATGATCTTTACAGTCCCTTCTAACCCAAACCATTCTGTGATTCCACGAAATCTCAACTGGTGTGTTAGAACACCACAGAATAGATTCTAAATGTAAGTAAATCCATTTAGGTTTTTGTTTTAAAGCTCAGATCAGAAATTTCAACCTGTCCTTTCCTACAAGCATCTTGCAAAAAGCTGTGATAATTCATCTTTTCTTCCTTTTCCTACACAACAGTACCAAGGTTCACGATGCAGTCAGTCTGCAAAATATCCTGGACGTTCTTAAACAGTAAACAACTTCTTTGCAGCAAACTTTTTTTTAAATGTCCGCATTTTGTAGAAAAGCAAAAGTTACAATATCAGCCCTGAAGGTCTACTAGGGCTATCAGTGATATCCCTGTGTGAATGGAGAAATCTGGACTTGAAAGGACAAAACAAAATGGTTCATGTAAGACATAGATATTTTTCTACCACAAAAATATTTGAAAGGCTTGCAATTCTCTTTTTTGCCTCTTTTAGCTCTGCAAAGGTCATACTCAGCAGCCTGAGAGACACAGAGAAGCTGTGGCAATTTTCCTTGAACAAGAGATGCGGTTCTGATAGCGGGATCACACAACTCGGTAGTTTCATCACCATTCGGATGCTTGTAGGAGTTCCTGTTCATCAAAAGAGACCTTTAAATTTATGGTTATTCAGTGTATTTCCTTCCTTACTAAGCATTTTATGATCAGCCCTTGGGTTGTTTGTTCTTTTTGCTTAGGACCACATTTTTTGCTTTTGTTTAACTTGTGAGTAGACTTTTCCATGAGAACCAGAAATTTCTAGATCAAGATCAAGATGTTAATTTTCATCTTGGGTAGATCCCTTATGTTCTACTTGTTTACCCCAAATATTGCCTCTTATAGAACAATTAAGGTTGGAAAAGACATCTAAAATCAACAAATCCAATCATCTTTCCATCACTCTTCTTAATGACATAGCTATTGGCTAACTGAGGCTTTCTTGACATTAATGAGTTAATATGTTTGCTATGTGCAGTTGAAATTTACTTTCCCCCTCCTCCAAAATATTCCCAATGAGATAACCTTCAAGTCACACTGATTATCTCTCTCTCCAAGAGTCTGGGAGGGAATTAGGGTATTGAAAAATGGCAAAATTTTAAAATGAATTATGACATCCTGAAGGGTTCTTGGCATCCATCAAGATCTCAAGATGTTGTGGACACCCTCAAAGGAAACAAGACAAATTTATTGAGGAAATTTTTTTCAGGACCTGTGATCATAGGATGCCTCCCCATTGGGAAATATCCAGAAATTTGTAAATCAGAGGATTGTGAAAACCAAAGGGAATCTGATCACCCACAAAGCAGAAGCCCTACTCTTTCCGTGGCCTTGTTTGAATGAGACAAAACAATGGAGTGAGAAACACTCCCAGTTTTAAGTTAAAGATTTCAACATAATTTATATTGATCTGCTCTCAACATGAACATATGTGGTGTATTTCTTGCCAGGGTGGTGTCCAGCTTCAGTTTCTAGGCATTAAATCCTGTGATCTGTGTCTCTGCTGTATTGAGTTGGACTCTTGTGTATTATCCTCTGTTACTTTAACTGAGGAAACGTGCTGAGGATCTTGGGCTGCTGCTGAGGTTTCTAGCAGAGATGCCCTGTGAGGAGAGATGGCCGCTCTCCTTTAGTACAGAGAGTTGACATGGTGGTATTCACTCAAAGGTTGGACTTGACGATCTTGGAGGTCTTTTCCAATCTTAACAATCCTATGATTTTATTTCTCTCCACAACCACAGATGACAGCCCATGAAAATCAGTGTAATTCCAGTAATATATATATAAACAGCTAAATGTTTGCTCTATTTATATTTGTATGAGAGGCCCTTTCCCCCTACAGATGTCTTTACTTGCTTCAACACTGGTATGTCCCTGCAGAGTGCAGCTGAAGATGATATTTTTTAAATGAGCAGCAATAAAAATTCCCCATAGCAAGTTTAAATCCTGATAATGGTGCAGTTTTATTGCATTGTACTGAACTTTTACCAATCAGTCCAATTATGGGCTAATTCATTCTCATCACTTTGGAAAGCTTTTTTTTTCAAAGCCCTATCTGATTTTTTGGCGTGTGAAATGCTTACAAAGGGAAGTTAATAAAAGAGCGGTTCATCTGCATATACAAAGGAAGATCATAATATAAAAAATTGCCACATTAGAGAAGTCTAGACCTTGACTATCTGTCATATATTTTTATAGCGTCTTATCACTGCGCTATCTGATGAAGTAGTGAAATGGTTAAGATAAATGAGACTTAATTAGCGGAACTGATACCTGTCTATTGCAAGCCTTAAATTTGCATCTGGGAGCTCTGATTTTCAGAAGGAAAGCGCACGCCCGCAGTCCTGCTTCCCTTTGAAATCAATGGGAGTTTTCCCTGCAGTGAAAACAAATGCTCAAGGTTTCACCCAGAGCCAACTGAAACTTTTGCCATCAAATCATCCCTTTGAATCATGAGCTAAAACATGGGGAGACAAGCAAATACCGGAGCTCTGAGATGGAGGGAGAAGCGGAAGAGCCTAGACTTGATTTCTAACACGTCAGGCTGCAGAGCTCAGCAGCCTGCAAAGATAAATAAGTTGTGTAAGGAAGAGGGTTGGTGCAGATTATTTTTGCTCTGGCAAAAAATTGACCAAAATTTGGCTTTTTTTTTTTTTTGGTTTTTGTTTCAGCTTTGCTTGTGGAGCAAAGTATTTACATGTGAGCTCAGGGATTAGATGGCCAATTGCCATTGGTGTCAACTATTTCAGTAGGAACAGGCTGCAGCATAACTTCCCTGCCAAACGTTCCCTGTGCAGAACAAACGATTTACCACAGAGCTCAGAGATGGGGTATTTACATTCATTTAAGTTTGGTATAAACATTTACAGAACATTAGGACAAATACCAGCATTCTCAGCTAAATGTCTGACCACAATTATTTCTGATGAATAAATGGCCTGTAGAACGACTTTAAGATGAGAGGCTTTTTTTTTTTCTTTTTTCCTCTCAAGCCAAAAGACTTTGAAAAAACCAGTGCAGTATGCAGCTAAACACACTGTGCAAAGGTTCATGTAGAGTTAAGGAAAACCATAGATGTTTGTGTGATTAGGGAGTGAATATCTAGATTAAACCAGTTTATGTTGTCCTTCATCTGCTGTTCTGTTTTTTTCCTTCAAAATCTCACCTTCAAATCTGACCCTGACAGACATGCCTGGTTCAGTAAAGATGCTTTGTGCTGACCAAGTACTTTTTAAACCAAACATCATGAGCTGGCCACTGCAAAGGTACTTTTCCCACTGGAAATGGTGGCATGAGGGCTGTTGATTACAGCACAAGAGTCTATTTACCAAATATTTCTCAGAGGCACCTGGCTGTGAGAATAAGGTGATGTCTCTCAAGCCACTCAAAGGTACCTAGAACTACCTAAGTGTAAAGCACATATTTTCTCAGTGTTAGCACAACAGGCTAATGTATTCTTCATCACTCTTTTAATTATTATTTTTGTTTTATTCATAAGTGTACCACAGAGAAAAGTTGCAGATGCAAAGATTTCTGTTCAGTGCTATTTGTGGAGCTCTTCTGTTCATGATTGTTGTAAAATCATAACATCATTGAGGTTGGAAAAGACCTTTAAGATCAAGTCCAACCATTAACCCAGCACTTCCAAGGCCACCACTGAGCCACGTCCCCAAGTCCCACATCTATATATTTTTTGAACATTTGTAGGGACAGTAATCCCACCACTTCCCTGGGCAGCATGTTTAAGAAAAACAATTCAGCTCTAATAATAGTTTAAAAAAATATCATTGCTCATAATGCCATTTTCAGAATAATTCTTATAGCCAGAACAGCCCAGTAACTGCAGGACTCAACACATCAGAATAGTTCTGTTTTCAGCTCTGACAGAGCAGGGAGCTTAACCTGATTTTCAGGCACCTCGGCTGAACATGTAATTATGAGTCGATTGACTATCCTGAGATGTGTCTCTCTTGTTTTGGGGGCTGATTTTGTCTGATTAGGGATTTTTTATGATGCAAATTTAAAGTGTCTAATGAAAACAGCTTATTAATCTCTCAGCATTTCTGAGTGAAACTGTATTCTCTTTTTCTGCAGCCTCCTCTATGTTCCTTTCAGCCTGTTCTTCATCGAAATGCATTTGTCCCTGTAAAAATAATGCATAAGGCAGATAACTAATATCTGACCATTAAAACACAATTTATTATGGCTTTCCCCAAACACTCTAATTGGACAGTGTTAACTGTTGATCTGGTTCAAATCCTGGATCCCATGAAGGGCAGAGTAATGACAGAAGTCTGTGGGACTCCTACTGAAGCTTGGAAGCATCAGCTTGGGAGAGCATCAGGGATTTCAGAGAAGACACTTCCAGGCAGAAGGAAACCACATTCTATGGGGTTTAAAGACATAAACAGAGACCCAGATGTACAGCACGTTTTTGTTCTGGTTTTGTTTGTCAAACAGTACTATGGTTGATTAACCTTAGTTTTGAACTCCTGATTCTTCTCTGACATAATTCTGAACAGGGACATATCATTTTATTAAAAGAGAACAAAAATGTCATTGACACCCTGCATCACCTCATAAATTATTGAGGTCTATCTATTTTGGGGGATTTAAAAGCAGAAACTAAAGAAAAATGAGATCTGAGCATTTAGGTGAGGCTCACATGAAAATCGAGACCACTTTGCCCTGATTTGCTTCACTGCACAATGCATATAAACTGAGTTTAAAACCCTGAATTTTACACCCCTTATCCAAAGTTGCAAAAGACTGCATGACAACCAGAATGGGGATGAATCCTAACTCAAAAGTTGCACTCACATTCAGTGAGGGTGGGGGAGGGATTTTAATGAGCTCAGGATTTCTGTCGGCAGTAGCTTTAATCATCAGGTCTCCCCCAAAATGAAGAATATTCATGCATACAATAATTAATACTGAACAGGAGATTTGTATCAATCTGACAGATAGGAGATGAAATTAACTGTGCTTTCATGTACAATTTTAAGTAGGTCAGATAAGAGCATCTATTGTAACCAGCTTTTATTTTATAGATATACTCTGACACATACAGACCCACACATACATATTTAAGAATGTCTATAAAAATCTCACACACAGCAGAATCCCCTTAACCTGATGTTTGCAGGCTGCCCAGTTCTTTCTGTGGAGCTCACCACTTTTCCTTTCACTGATTCATGGGCTCTAAGGTCACATGGGATAGCTGTGATACAACCAAATGTTCTGCAAACATGAATCTTAGAATACCATGCAGTAATTCCTACATTGCATCCTGTCAGCTATGGATGGACTGGAGCATGCTGAAAATATTTAAATAAAACAACCTCTTATGCTGCATTGATTTTCCTTTAAATTGTATTCTTTTGCCTCCCTCCCTTTTAAGAGTTAAGCTGGATCAGCATTAGCTATCTAAAAGTGTTTCCTCTTTTAATATTTCCCACTAGGTAGTGAAAGCAATAGTAAAAACAGAATTTAAGAAAAAAATATGCATCAGAATACACTGATGTGATGTGGCTTCAGTTAACTTAGCTCTCTGGAGGTGTTCATTAGCTGCTCGTAGCACTTGAATTCCTTCAACATAAAATGGAAATGTAAAGGAAAGATGTCTCTATCCTTCAGTATGATCTACATGCACATTTTTAACACCCACCTAAATGATAAAGACATCTGAAGTTTGTTTTAAAATATGCAGGCTCCTTTGCAGTGATGCTGTTTTACTTTTTTTCTAAACTAAAAATTAACCTGTTTTTAGCAATTATTTAAATTCTCAGCTGTTGGCTGTGTTAGCACACAGCTAACTAGTTAACTGCTTGAATAAAATAATTTATTTGTGTGTGAATTACCTAGGGAAAAAAATTAAGGCATTAAGCCAAAATCTGAAATTTTTTTGCTAATAGTTTAGGTAAAATGTCCTGCTCTACTTTTCCTTCCTTTGTTTTCTTATTTTTTGAAAAAGAAGAAAGAAGGGAAACTGGAGAAGGAAAAAATAAGAAGAATCCCAATAGACACAAATTGGAAAGAATTATTACAAAAATTAATTTAGTTGTTTAAAAAAAAGCTGATAGTATTTTTTATGGGAAAATATATACATTTTGTTCTGAAATACTAAAGTAATCTACCAGGTAAATGCATGAAGTTATACAAATGCTACAGCAATGTGCCAGACAGACACTAATCAACATTTTATACTTAAATAATCATGCACATCATGACCTTAATTGCTTGGTGAACTGGGGACTAGTCCAAAGGCTCTCCAGCTTTGAGGCCAGTGTCTGTGTGGGATTTAAGTGAGTTGTCTAAGTGACTTTCAAGTCTTGCTCCTAAGTCAATATAGAAAGATAAAACAACATCAGAGATATTTCATCCCATCAGCAACCCAAGCTCCTTCTGACCCCACAGCTCCTGTGGCTCAGCTTCAAGGAGAGGGGTCTGCAATACTCTTACATTAGATACTCTACACCCAGGGGCCAGAACCAATTTTGGGGGTGATTCTCCTCTGGCTAGAGAGTTTGCAGATGGCCCTGGGCTTGCAGGAGAAAAAAGGTGCCATCAGTGTGCAGGAGATATGGAAATTAGGTGAAGTGGACTCATTAGATATTTAGTTTGACTGTTGCCTCTAAAGAAGCAACTTCCAACCCTGGAAGTGTTCAAGGCCAGGTTGGATGGGGCTTGGAGCAACTTGGTCTAATGGAAGGTGTCCCTGCCCATGGCAGGGGGTTGGAACCAGGAGGTCTTTCAGGTCCCTTCCAACTCAAGCCTCTCCATGACAGTAGGTGGAATGAAGACCTACACTTCTGAGCTTGGCAAAGGACTTGCAGTACACAAACTTTCAGCTGAAGTAGTGATGGAGGTGACTTGGAGGCCAAGGACTTGGAGGGTTGTGAGTGAAAAATAATTACCTGCTGTAATTCCCCTTGCGTGGGAACCAAACATGTCATAAAAGCAATGGAGAAGAGAACCAGGACAAGCGGGTTGCTTTTAATTTTTTTTTTCTTCTTCTTGTTAAGAAACTTCATTTTTTAAAAAAGTCCCCTTTGGTGGCTGCAACCTTATCACAGTAGGATCAACAGCTGAAACCAAATGAGAAAGAAGGTGAAATTGTCTAGACTGAATGAATTGCAGGCAGCACGGTGCAAAGTAAATTGGAAGTTTAGCATTCTTTCATTTTTAATAACCTGAAGTGTTATCGATGATGTCTGTAATTAATTTTTTTAAGATGTTCATTTTAGATCAATAGTATCCTCATTAAATGGGCAAGGTCATTTATCATATTTAAAACAGTAAAATTCAAGCTCTGTGGTGAAATCATACCAGTTGACATTAGTGAGGGTGCAACTCTACCATCTTCTATTTATTTTTTTTTTTTTTTGGTGAAGTCATCAGCCAAGAATATACTTAAAAAAAAATATTGAAATGGTGTATTTCTCCTCTTCCCCTTCCCTGCTGTTATACATCTGAAGTGTGGAAAGGGCTAAGAACTAGTATCGCTGAAACTGTTTCACTTCTGATTCTCAGGCAAGTTATTTTCTGTAGAGGTGCTAAAAATATTGGCCCTCGGAATAGCATGAGCTGACTGCTGCAAACTCTGTAATTTAAGGACTTCTGTGCTCTTGGGTCACATCTAATAGTTTCATGTGGGCATTTTAGGTTTTTCCTACAAAATACTTCCTCTTGAGATGCAGGCTTTGACTCAGTTGACAGAAAAATAATAAATCCAGTAGTACATATAAATATGGGCTTTGTTATAATCATCAAGGCAAATTCTCAGATCTCTCCTCCCGAAATAAAACAGCTCTGCTCATGGCAGTGCTTGGTGTATCAGGCCCTTCACTGCACGCTTAAACTAAGCTACATCTCTTAGTGGAAGAACTGCAGGTTCTGCAGGCTGCTTCTGAAACCTGAGCATGAAACCATAACCTCTGCATCCTGCTTGGTTTATGGCCCAGGCTTGGGCCATATATTACATATATTTACATGTATTTACACCCTGGACTTCACATCTCACCTTCATGACTGAAGCATTAAATGGAGCAACTTTCATTTTGCTGAAGAACTGCAGGAAACACAGGGCTGCAGGATCACTGCTGGTGCTGGAGTGAGTTCACATTCAGTCTACACCTCACTGCTCTTTCATTCTTCTTCTTTTAACTCCTCATTATTTTCTTCCTACTTCCTTTCTTACCTAAACACTCAGTGAATAACCCTGGAATCATCAAAACATCATAAAGACTTGAAATGTCTCTGTAAGCACCCTCAGCATTACGAATCAAAAATACCCAAGATGACCTAAGACATATTTCTCTCTGGTTTTGTCTAGAAGGCTGAATTTTACAAGGGATCCACCCTTCATAGCTCCTTTGTTGTTGTTTATTATGATCATATAAGAGAGCAAAGAGTGCTGTATACAACACATGAGAATGCCTTAAAAGAAACTTTGAATGAGCTGAGCTGTAGCTCCTCATTTGAAGGGAGGGGAAGAAGTAAAGAAAAATTAAAATTTGATTTTGTTTTCTTGATACTTATGTGGGAGAAAAAGTGCCCTGTTCTTACTGGATGGCTCTACCTGATGTTTTGAACATGATATGCCTGGGAGACAGTGTGGAGCTATCTATTTGCTTATATATTAAGAATGGTTTTTCTATATAGGAAACCTGAAGATGTTATATATTTTTTGTGACTTTAATGTTTTTGATATCTAAAGTTCATGAAAAAGCCATGTAATTGGTACAGAACTTTTTTTTACTTGCATCAAGCCCCCTAATCTTTGAACATTAGAATAATTTTGCATCTAGCCTGGGGTAAATTAGTTTCTTCAGGGTTTTTTTTTCAACTTCCCAGCATTATTTATTTTCAATTTGAAATTCTTTTAATATCAAAGTGGGTGTAATTAATTCTCTGTTTCTGATGATCTGAAAATTAAAATGAAAAATTACAAATAATATATCAAAGAACTTTCATAAAATATACCTGACCAAAATAGTTCAGGTTTACTGAACATACATATCAATTTTTGTGAGGATTTTTTCCCCCTCTATATAAAAGCCATGCTTTAGTGCCATCTAGTGCACCAAGAAATCACAAAAGAAACTTCCCTCAATGTTTATGCTCTTGCCTTGCAGTAAACACTTTAAAACTCTAGATTAGAGCCATGGCTATCATGTTAAGTAAACAGCAAAATTACTCCTAATTACCTATTTGGAGCCTGACTACATACAGTCAATGGTGAGTGCAAAGCAAGAGTTTCAGGTCTTCTCTCCCCAACCATCATTGAAACTGAAAAAGACTCAGTAGTTCAGATTTAATCTCTTTTCCTCTGGAAAATTAGAAGTGTCTGAGAAGAATTCGAGCTTTCAGCTAAATATCGTGAGTTTGAAACCTAGTTGGGGAATACACAAAATATGGTGTGTGCAGAGCCTGGGTTTTTCCTTTTCCCATAACTGAACATTAATTCTCTTGATGGCAGGGAAAAAAAAAGAAAGCAAAAATACCAAAAACCTGCTGGTGCACAAAACAGCTGGCTAGAATAAAAAATCCTAGAATCACAGAAAGTTTTGTGTTGGAAGGGACATTACAAATCTTCTAATTCCATTAGCCCTGACATGGGGAGGGACATCCAACCAAATATTCAGTATTTTTCTTCTCCTATTTTGGGGTTTCGTGGGGGGGTTTTGGTGAGGATTTTTTGGATTTTTTTGTTTGTTTGTTTGTTTGTTTTCCTTTCAGATTTTGTCAATGAAAAATAAAAACTGAGTTTGCAAGCCCAGAAAAAGAAAATCTGAACAACTTAATCAGCCCTGGATTGCTCTCCATTGTGTGAAAATCATGATGGCCACACAGAGGAGAACTCAGGCCTCAGCATCCACCCAGATGGTTGTCTTAGCAGTGATCTCTGGGTTTTGGAGTATTACATTTTTATCAGCATCAGCACTCTGGTGGGATGTGTGTGATTCCTAAATGGCTAGCAAGGTTTGAGAGGATTTGATCAGATGATATGAGCTTGGATATTTTTATTGGAGAGGTCAGATGATCTGCTGAAAGCATACAGATCTTTGGAGATGGAGACACTGATTACGGGCACAGATTTTACAGCAGGAACAGTCAGGTTTTCAGGTTTGACAATTCCAGTGCTTACAAACAGATAGGAGATTTCTTACCCCAAATCAGGGACAAGTTGCTTCTGTGCAGGTTTTATTATCAAAAGGAGAGGTGACAGCTTTGATCAGAAGGTGAGACTCATTCTGACCGTCTTGCAAAACTGATAATCGGTGCTGATTCCCTATGTGTGTCCCTGATAAAGATTTCTCTACCTTTTCTTTTTTTAATATGTACTTTGAGTCTAGTACAGCAAAACATTTTGGTGTAAAAGCCAGACACATGCAGCTTGGTACCTGAGTTCATTGCCTGGGTGACACAGTGACAGCTGAGGGGCAGGGCAGAGGCATAGGAAAATGTTGAAAATTTCCCATAAGGAAACCAGCTGCAATGGGTGGCAATTTCAGCTTCATGTTAGGCCGTGACAACCTTTCAAATACAATAATAATAATAATAATAATAATAAAAATAAAAATAAGAATAGTGGTGGTAGTAGTAGTAGTAGTAGTAGTAGTAGTAGTAGTAGTAGTAGAGAAATATTTCTTAGGCCTTTTTGGTGGCCATCAGGCAATGCTTGGGAGCTGGAGTTCAGCTAAAGAACAAACTCCCTATGACAATCCATGTGACAACCTGCATTGAGGCCTGACCTCTTTGAACTTCCAGGTGCAAAATCATGAAAATAATCCCCTTCCAAGTGCTCATGTGGTGGGCAGCAGTGCCAGGAGTGAATGGGAAGGAGGAGAGGGAGGAAGATGAGGAAGATGCTGCACTGAGATGCTGTTTCAGTGCATTAGATGATGCCTCCACTTCCCCAGGGGTACAAGGGGCCAAAAGTAAATTTTTCATGCTGATGGTTACATGACTTTCAGACCCCATGAGCTGGATCAGCTGTCCTAAAATGATAAGATCCTTCCTCCTCAATAAACAACCTGCAGGGGTGTCAGGATCTCTGCTTACCAGTCTCTGCCTTGCTCCTGCCTAGCAAAAAGAAAAAAATAATGGTGATCTTGTTAAGAGAAACACATTTGTCAGCACTCTGAATTTTAATGCAAACTGGCAGCGGATCTCAGTGATAAAGAAAAAGTCTAATACGGAAGGTAATTTTGCAAAGACCTTGCTAACATGTGTTATCCACTGGCTTTCTTTTGTTCACCGCTGTGAATTTTCAACTGACTCAAGGCAATAAAGGGAAAAAAGTTGTATTTCTCACTGTGTCACTTTAATAACGTCATCCAAAGCTCACTGCAATAATTTAATTTTGCAGAGAAAGCAAGGAGTTATTACATTTCTGACCCCCTCCTCCCCCAGCATTTTGTAGACAGGTATTGAGCAGTGATTGACCAAAAGCTGTGATTAATGGTCATGCACAGGGTTCTGCCAAATGTCTAAAACATTAATTTCTCTTGGAACAAACCATCATATTTCCTAATCCTCCAGTAAGGAAGCTTGATCCAACACATGATCGGAATCACTGTTACCAAAGAAGGTACAAGAAGCCCTGCAGAAAACTTGGGATTCAGCAACCCAAGAGAAATTTTCCTCTCACCCTTTGTCAGTTAAAAGCAATAACTGACGGCAATTAGAGACAGCAATATGGATCTATGTAAAGTATCTCTGTTAAATATAGGGGGTTTATACGATATTAATAATCATAATGTTATAAGATTGTTACTTCTTTCCTCTCATCAGCAAAGGGGAACCTTTGGAGATAATTTGGGATGCTATTTTACCAGAGACTAATTGCAGCATAGCAGCAAATGCACTGAGGCTGTGTATTTATAGTATTCACTTTACGAAATTTTAGATTAAGTTCTTAGATCCAAGCAGAGACCTACGGAATGCAGTTCCTTCACTGATTCATTTTAAATGTCCAAAGGTGTAGGTTAAAACAATTTCCTTCAAAAATCCTGAGCCATTCTCCTGCATCTTGCTTCAGTTTTGTTGTGCAGTAAGGAATTCCCCAGGTTCCACATGTGAAAAAGAGTCTTCTTGATGAGCCACAAATGCATCTTCTACCACTACAGCCTCAAAAGTTTCCTCCCTAAAGCTCTTGATGCTTGCCACAGTTTACACCAGTCAGCAGAATTTAGCCCATTAACTCAACCTCTCTGTTTGCCAGAAATCCCCAGTGTCCAGCACACCTGCTGCAAGTGTTACTTCTGTAAAATGTAGAAAATAACCTTTAAAGTCATCATTAAGTGTATTGCTGGGAGTGTCATATAAATGTCTTATTTACAGAAGCATTGAACACCATATGTTCAAAGGAAGATGTGCCAAATAGTGCTAATTACACTGTTACTTAATGCCAATCAGGTAATTACACTCAGCCCACTTAAATGTTCTCTGCAATCTGGGGTTGCCTCAGCATCTGAGGAAGGATTACAGGCATCCCAAAATGCTCATCAGTCCCCCTTCCTGAGGGCACTGGGTGTTGAACCAAACTTCTGAGTAGGACCCAAACCCCCCAGCCCTTTATTTCCTCTGTTCCTCCTTTTCTAGATGCTTTTCTCTCTTGTCCACTCAGACACCCAGGAGCTTTTTCCTTGACCCAGAAACATCTGTAAGAAGATCTTTTTGCTCCCTTAGAGTCTTCCCCCTCCTTTGATTACTTTCTGGCCTTGTAGGAATTGTTCAGCCTATGGTTTATCTTCTGATTCCTGGGAGAGAGGTGACCATTGCTTGAACTTGGCCCATCTCCCCAGCAAAGCACTGAGCAATCCTTGCCAGGGTTCCTTGGTTGAGAACTTCTTTCTGCACCTTCACTTTGAACTCTTTGCTTAGCACTGATATGCTGTGTTCAGCAATAGGATTTCTGCTCAAATCCTTTTCTATTTCTCAAATCAATTTCTGGTCCGAAAGCCAACCCAGAGGCAAGGTACAAGCATAGATATGCATGCATATAAATATATATATATTAAAATAGATTATATATATATGGACTGTGTATATATATCACACATATATTTAATATAGTAAAAATATATAGATATTTGGGACCTTCCTGGAAAATTGAGAAAATTCTGCAGTGGTGTGTAGCTGTGGGGCAGCTCATCAGTACAACATGTGAGGCTGATATGCAGATCTAATCCCTATCATTTTGCAGACAGCCAAACCAACAGGTACAGCAGTCCTGAGCCTTGCACAGAATTTGCAAGCAAAAAAAAAAAAAAGTGAAATATACCAAGTAATCAGTGGCAAAGTTTGTCATCACTTTAATGCAGCCAGGAGGCAATCGGAGACAGTTAAACAGATGTTTCCACATTTAAGCCAGAACAAACAGCAGATTAATTTCCCCTCTTTCTCCTCAGAAGCAAATGCCAGGAAGTTATGGGTCTGAAATTTCACTGTGTAACACAAGGGAAAAACAACGTTTTGATCCCTCCAGCTGCAGAGGCGGTGTGTGCAGCAGTCGTGAGCTGAAGAACCAGAAGCCAGTCTGTGAGCTCAGGCTGCTGCTTGGGGAGAACAAGGCTGCAGTGAGGTCCATTAGTGCCTGATCACACAACTTTGAGTACAAGCAGTTTAGAAATATTACATACTGCTATTATTAAACATAAATACCAAAGCAGATTATCTGTGACTAGAGGAAGAATTTCTCAGCACAGCATCGAATTCACTTTCTTGTGCAAACTGTGGGACAGGTTGAGTGTGGTGTTGCTTTTTCTTACATAGCAGGTTTTTGGCCAAAAAATGGGATGAAATGTGCTCTCACTCCCTGCGTGTGCCATCCCACTGATTGCAGAGGGGTGTCCCAGGGCACACATCAATGATGGATACAGCCCAGAGGTCACAAGCTACCTCTCAAATTGCAGGACTCCCACACTTAATTCACTGCTCTAATTATACCATCAGCTGTCATTACTCCTGTTATTTAGATCTGTCATCCTGACCCAGCAGGGAGGGCTGGGGGTGAGCTGGTGCCTGGTGCAGGCGTGAAGGCTGCAGCATCCACGGATCTTGCACCTGAGGTTGCAAAATGGAGCTGTTTTGAGGCAGCTGGAGGGGGGAAACCGCTCTGACAGCAGCTTGTGCCCCCCTTCGGATGGGAGGGGCTTTCACAAGTCTGCTTCCTCCCTCTGTGCCTGTGTAGCAGGGGTTGGTTTTTTTTCTGATTTTTTTTTCTCACTCCACGTGGTTTGAAGCCTACTAAAAATGGTTGTCCAAAGCAAAGAAGTCTGGTCTGGTGATGAGGGATAATCAGCCCTACACCAACCACTGTGTACTTTCACGTGTTTTTTTTTTACCTGCAGCCTCCCCTGTGGATTGCTTCCCTGAAAGATTTGGGAGGGCAAAGGGGAAGAGCAAAGCCTGAAGGCTCCTGCTTTCCCCAGCTGCTGGCGAATTCGTGTGGGTTTGCTCTTTCCTGAGCTCTCAGCGCTCTCCACCCCGAACGTGAAAGTTGTGTAATAACCCCTTCCTCAACCTTGACTCAGAAGCTGCCAGCTCAGTGATTCACCCCGGCTTCGCCACCTGCTTTCTCTGGAACTGGTGGCTGAAACCCCAGCTCAAAGGAGCCTGCGTGAGGGCCAGGGGAGATGCTGTCCCCCAGCCCACTCCTGCCCACGCTCCCAGCCCCAAGTGACAGCTGTGGGGTTATATTTGTCACAGGTGTGCACCTCACATCTGACATTAAAAAGCCCTGGGAGGGAGGAGGAGGAGGAGAGGAGAAGGTGTGCTTCCTTCGTGGGAAGCCTTCTCCTCTGTTTGCTATTTTGGAGGTTTTACAGTCATTAGGCTGTCACCTTCACAATTGCCTCACCCAAACTTTGCTGGAGCTTAAACACATCTTCCTTGTGACAACGATTTCAGCCCTGGCAGGATCTAAAAAAGGCTTTTAATCCTAGTTATTTTCTGTTCCACTTAATTGCCTTACCCAACACTTACACTTCATATAAAGACAATCCATCTTTTCCCCACTTACTTCTGTAATAATCATTATCCTTCTCTGCAGAAATAAAATTTAAAAAAAAAAATTAAAAAGAGGGAAGAAAGTGATAGGGGTTAGGAGGAAACTTGACATTGAAAACAGACACTCAAATTATAGATGTCTTTGAATAATCCACAATATTTTTCATGCATTTCACAGAGTTCCTTTCTGGAGCTAATGGAGCTTTAATAGGGGATGTTTCCCCCCTCCCTTCTCCATGCAACTTCCCCTCCCCTTTCCTCTTCCACTGTGAAGTTTCCATGAGTAATCCCAAAAACAATATTTAGATGACTGAAACGTTAGAGCATAATGTTACTGTATAATACAGCATGTCCAGAACGTTCCTCTGGGATGGAAATCTTTTCAGTATATTAAAGGAGAAGTAAACATTGTAGTGGGGATAAAAATGGATGCTTTGAAAAGCTATTTTACATTTTTGCCATTTTCTTACACTTGTGTCAACTTTATTGGAGTAGCATCAGCTATCCTAAAAGTTTTCTGGGGACAAACCCCTTTCTTTTCATGATAGTTGGGAGCCCACCTGGTTGTATCTGTCATGTCCTCCCCGTTCTTTCTCGTGTTTCATTTGCCAGGAGACCACCAGGTCAGGTACCATTTATGCAGTGCACTAAAAGCACTGCTATGTTTTCCCTAACTTCCAAGACAACCAAAACTACTTCTGTTGCCTTTATCTGGTATTTGTGTCATCTATCAAACAGTGAAATCAGACTCTGCCCTTGGTGACCCTAGCGTTTATCCACATATATCAGATTAGTATTTTTCACTTCAAATTTGGCTGTTTAAAGAGTCCTGATACAAAAATGAATAACTAAAATATTTCCAGAGTTGCGTAGAATTGTTGTTCATCCAGGGACAAGGGTGCTATGGCAGCAAAGCACTTTTTTTGAAAAAGATTGAGATAATTTGGGGGCAGGTCCTTGCTCTTCCCCAGACTCTCTGTTTGAGTGTGGGTAAGCCCCACTACTTCAGCAGGCAGCCATTTATCATCTCCAAAACAGGATTGACAGAAGATATTAATTCTCTGTCTTACAGGCACATGATGTGAATAAATCCACACAGAAAGGTTCTGGGCACGTCTGCACCAAAGGAGTGTGGTTTCAGTGGAGGTTCCCAAGCCATCTCTAAACTGCCTCATGTAGGTACCAAGAGCAGCCTCTCACACAGCTCAGACCACACTGAGACCCACTGCAAAGTGAGCCCAGGTACAGCCAAATTACAGAGCAGACACAGCAGTGAATCATGTAATAAGGAGAGGGTTAAAGACAGATACACTGCTTGTCTTTTAGACACCAGATCTATGGCATTAATGTGGTAAGAGCAATAGAAAACCTGTTATTAAAGAGTTTTGTTTTCAGATCAACCTTCTCACATCCATTACAAACTTGTGGCGTGGTAAATTGCTCTTGACAAGGGTGGGGGTTTTTTTGCTGGGCTTGGGTTTAAATACAGCCACTTGTAATTCTCATTTCCCACTGCATCAGTGTCTTCAAGAAAGGATATTATATTTATTTTTTTCATATGTAAAAGTAAAAACATCTCAGTGGAAATTCACAGGTCCTGCAGCCACTTGGCTGACCAAGTCAGCTGGCCACCTTTTCTCATCCAAAATGTTCCACGTGAACAGCTCTTGTCTTATGCCTTGTAACATTTTCATGTGACTCATGACAAGTGATTCATATTTCTTTGGTATTCACCAAAGATCATACTTAGAAATCTGATTCTTAGAAATTTTTCATTCCCTTGTGTAGGAGGGATTGTGGGTGCTGTAGTCAGGTTCATTATGATAAGGCAATCTCAGACAGTGTCACATAAGTCAGTTTACAGTAATAAATAATAATAATCACAAATTCATTAAAATCTTGAGCTTCCAGTATGAAAAAAGTTACATCAGAGCCAGGAACAACCTGTGTAAGAATTGTTTTGCACTTTAAACTGTTGGTGTTGCATTTAAAGTATGTCAATAAAATAAATATTCAACCCAAATATTTGAGTTGCAGACCAGGATATGAGGTCCAGGTTTGCATCTTTGCCTTACTAATGGGCTTCCAGTGTGACTTCAGGAAAATTACTGAGTTCCTATGATTCTGTTTTTTCCTATTAAATGTGCTACTTGATAACATTTTTAGTTGTTTTGATCTTAAGTTCTCCAAGGGAAAGAAGGAAGAATAATTCTTGAGTTTGTAACAGTGGTTAGCAAAGGCAGTAAATTGATGAGAAAGGCTGGAGGATGCTCATGATTTTGTCTGGGATTGTTCAATACTTCTGTTGTGTAGCCAAGATTCAAATAATAATGAAAAAATAAGATTTTACAAATCTTTTTCGGTAAGGGATTTTTTGTAGCAATTACAAATACTTTCAAATTGAAACACGGTGTGATCTAATTTTAGGAGCTCAGATGCTCATCCCAGTCAAAAATTGTACAAAAATTTTCTTATTCAGCTGTCTTTGGGTTCTTTCACACTTCAAGTGTGAAAACCACTAAAAGTGATGAAAAAAGGGATAATGGAGAACTGAGGATGAAGGGGAGGAAATGCGTGCACACTGAAATAAAAAAAAAAATAGACAAAAAGAAAGAGAGTAGTTTTTTCAACTCTTTATGGAAATTCAGATATCAGATGAAAGTTGTCTGGTGTTTCCTATTTGGCCTGAATTGGCTGGCTCATGCAATTTCCACTTCTGTTGATAAAGTCATGCTGTGTCAAACCTCCAAGAGAAGCTAATACATAGAGGAGGGCTGAGGGGGTATTTAACTGGAAGAAGGGAGTTTTATACTTTGATCTCTGCTCCCAGTTTTTTACGTTTTGTTTTAAAAAGTTCAAGACCTTTGCCAGAATGATCGTATAAACTGAGTTGGTGAGGAATGCATTTGTTAAAGTAACCCCTCACTGTGGCCAGCAGATCCCTCCAAATTCTTACACCAAAATCTGACACTGAAAATTTTCATGGAATCCTTACAAAGATTCTTTCAACTTTCCCCAAACCTTACCTTTTGTTTCTCGGTGGAAACTGGGACCAGACAAAGAGTGATCTGGTGAGAATATGCTGTAAATCTTTGTCTGTGAGACAATTTATTATTTACTTCTTTTTTTACTGAGCTGATCATCAAGCTGGGCATTCAAATCAATGCTTTTGGCTTATGTGCAGCTCTTGGGCTTCTCAAAGGCATCTAGAACCTGATGGCACCCTGGTTTTGCTTTTAGAGACACATTACTTGTTTTATGTGTTTTATAAATACAATAGTAAATACACAGCCATTTTGTTTTTTATGGGACCCAATTAACAGAATGAAAGAGCATCTTTCCTTGGCTTTCTTGATCTTCAGAGCAAACATTAGGGGAAAAAAAACCCACACACCACACAAGTCTGTCTGTCTACTAGTTTAACTTTTCTATTTTAATATAAATTTTTTGATATTTTAATTAGAAAATGTTTAGCATGATGGTATTGACCTTTATGGTTACATGTAATTTTTAAGAAATTTTTCACATTCACAGATTAACTCAGAAACATTTACTTAGAATCAGTAGAAGTCCTCCCAAATAGTGACAAATGCATTAATGGTTAAGATAATGTCCATGGCTCTCTTAGGTAAATACTATCAGTCTGAAATCTCATTTTAAGGAGGAGATAACCAAACCCACTCAAGCAATAACAGCAAACAAAGCAAGACAAAGTAAACTCACATTAAAAGAAATTAGTACCTACAAAACAGGGTAACAGCTTAACAAGCTACTGGTGTAGCACAAATCTCCTCTAAGTACCAGGAAATAAGCCATTGAAACTTCATCACTAAAGTGAAGTCCCCACTTGTAAAACTTCAGATAGCTACAAACTCCTTTGATTTGATGCAAATCAGAGGTGATTTTTGTTTTTTAAGGTGCTATTTGCTTCTAATACACCTAAGCAGTAGGTGAGCTGAGAAAGACCAGGGATGAGCAAACACAAGGCAGCATAACCTCCCTGTGCTTATATATTCATTGAGGATGGGCAAATTTAAAAACAACAGTAAGGGCTTTTAAGTGTTTATATTTCTGTTGATTTTCTCCTTTCATCTTCTGGCATAGGGTGATGTTTAGTGTGAGACCTTTTTAACCACTCTGAAGTCTTTCTACTTTGTAATCCTTACTTCAGAGTCAGTTTGTATTCCAACTTTAAATAAGGTGTTATACCCACACATGGAGAGGTAATAATAAAACTTCTGTTATGACTCAGTATAAAGATGGATTCCTTTTCAAATTACATCTTCCCTGCCTTATGCAACCCACTGCTCACCGTCAGGTCTGCTTTCTCCTCAATACATGATCGAGGGACAATACAAAAACTGTTTCAACTCCCAGTAAGAGGCTTAAGTCTGTAGCTCAGACTATAGGCTCCCAGAGACTTTAAGCTCTGAATGGACTATTGGATCAGCTAGTCTGACCTTCTATACAAAGCAAGCCCTTACATGTCATTCAGCTACCTCTGCAAGAAGTGTTGCAGCTTGTTTGACTAAATCAGGACTTCCTCCTTATATAGCACATCTCTCAGAATGTGCATTTGAAAAATATGCTCCACACTCTTTGACAGCATATGCCAATGCTCTGTCAGCCTTGCCTAAAAGTAACTAATTGGTAACGTAAATTTCCCTATCCAAAGGTTCTAGACTGATCTGGGGATGTTTAAGAGAATTGTCACTGCATGTCATCCTAGGCAATGTTTTGCCTTGATATGTTGTAGAAACATAGAATATGCTGAGTTGGAAGGGACCCACAAGGATCATTGACTCCAACTTCTGGCCCTGCACAGGACACCCCAAGGGTCACACCATGTGTCCAAGAGTGTTGTCCAAACACTCCTTGAGCTCTGTCAGGCCTGGTGTTGTGGCCACTTCCTTGGGAAGCCTGTTCCAGTGCCCAGCCACCCCCTGGGTGAAGAACATTTCCTAATATCCAGCCTAAACTGTTTTGACACAGCTCTCTAAGCTTCTTCCATATTGAGTTAATATATTCTCTGCTTTCCCTCAAATATATTTAGTCCTTTAAACTGTACTGTCTCAGGATGCACACTCTTGAGCTGCATCTTGCCACCCATGGCATTTTGGACCTTGATGAGTTGCTGTTAACTTGAAATCACGACACAGATTTATGCTGAAGTCGAGCTGTAGGCAACTTAAAGCCAGCAGGGAGCTGTAGAAGCACTGTGTCATAAAATAAATGATTGGAGGGGCTAAAATCACAGGGAAGGGTCATTTTATATTTTTCCTCTTAATGGCAGATATGCTGATGAACCTAAACACATTCAGGTACTAATCCCAGCCTGGTTGTAAAGATGCATCAAACCTGGCAATGTTCCACTGTGTAAACATGGAAAAGATGTCAGAAATCCACATTTTTGCAGATCCCAATCCCACTTGTTTTTCTAGTGAATATTTGCAAGGTCTTGGGCCATAATAAGCTCATGAGTATGAACATATATAAAATACTCAGGTAGATCCCTCCACGGTATAAAATTTCCATTCTTGGTGTCTATGTAAATACAAGATTTGTGCCTGCTAAACCAAGAAGATTGCAATGCCAAAATATAAGTAGAAAAGAGTATTCACTAGCTTTCTAACCTAGAGATGGTGGTTTTATTTTCCATGAAAAGTAGAGTGATAGTGATAGGTGAAATAAGCATGATGGAGATGGGGAAATGTTCATTAACACAGGCTGGGTAGAATTTATTTCTACTCTGTTCAGTCTTCTCTGAGTTTCAAAATCAGTCTTATCAGGGACTGAGCAACAGATTTCCAGGAAGGAATTCATGTTCAGTATGTCATGGAGTTGCCCAATTTCCCTACAAACCTGCTGCTTGCCATAAGTGGGATTGACATTCTCCTGCAGGGTGGCCTGCAAATTGGAGCCAGCTCCAACAGAGTCCCTGGGGATCCTGGCTCTGTAATTATGTCACCACTTAGTGGAATAATGAGCACTGATGGGTTGAAATGAATCCTGGTCCCAGCAGATTGAACTTTTTAGCCTGTCCTGTATCAGCCATCTCTTCATTTCATATAGAGTTTCAGTAAAGTAGAGGGCAAGGCCAAGTTCAGAATGGCACCCTGAGCAGAGATTGGAATTAATAATATCAATTTTAATTATTTGTCTGAGGAGATTTTTTTGCTGCTGTTAATCCGGTTGGACTTTAGTGCTTTTTGCCAGTCTTGAAACCTTTTTTTTAAATTAAACATAATAAAGCTGTATTTGCTGGTAGCTTATAGCATACATGCAATTCCAGTTATTAATTTCTAACTCATTGTGAAACTTCTCTGTATTATATCTTCTATCTCTAATAATGGAGCTAATGATATTTATCTTGCAGATTTGCCCAGTGTTAATTTCTGATAGCAATCTGATAAGGGGAATTGCTGCATGGCAGAGGACTGTGGTTAAGGTGGGACCAATTTACTCTCTGACTCACGTTTTTGACAACTCATCTCCACCCTCCCTTTTTTCATGGCAGTGAAGCAAACACTGTCCATTAAAAATCACGGGTGTGTGTCTAAGTGTGTGGCTGTATTGCCCTCTAGTGCTGACCCTCTGAGGAGAAGAATAACATTTCCACAAGTGAGGACTGCAGATATGGGTCCTCAGGTCCCCTCCTGAGAGGCAGCATGACTTTGGCTCAGGAGACCCCATATGTTCTGGGACTGAGAAGTTCTTGTCTGAGAAACTCCATAAACCAGTGAAGAACACCTGAGATTTGCTTAAAAGAACTTGAGTGTCTTATTGCTCAAGGGGGGAGGTTGTTTTGGTTGGTTGGTGTTGATTTTTCTTTTTTTTCCCTTTTGGGATAAAGGCTTTCAAATGTTTCTATTGTTTTGGGGTTTGTTTTTTTTTTTTTTAACAGAAAATATTTTGTATTTGGTATCTGAAAACACCACAGCCTACAAATATGGACCACAGAGGAAGGGTTTCCTTCAACAGGGATGGGATTGTTCATCAAAGTGGGGATCATCCTTCCAGGATCATTCACCAGGATCCACAGGGTAAGAAAACTGCATTTGATGGGGAAGACCAAGGGACAAATAATTTTTCTGCCTGATTCAGTACAGGAGCTTTCACTTCCTCCATCCCAACTACAATGCCCCAAATACAGGACTGCTGGTCATATTAAAAGTACAGCTGACTGCATCAGGAGTATCTCTCAATTTTAACACAAATTAAATTTTTATTTTCTTTCTCATTCTGTTTTTCTTCTGTCCTTCTACAGGTCTTGCATTTTTATACCCTGAAATTTTAAATTATATTCAGGACGACCATGACTGATGTTAAGATAAAGCGCAGTCTCAGAGTCAGTGTGTTTAAAACACTGATTGTGATCTCTGAAGAGTCATAATATTATTGTTTGAAAACTGCCACTGTTTCAACAAAAGCACTACATAACAAAGAGAGTTGTTTCTAGAGTGCTACACAAAACATGTGTTGTGGGACTCGGCTGTGGCAAGAGATGCTGCATACAGCTCTAGTCAGCCATTGTACCCCATCCTGGTGTTTGCCTGATCAGGCAAACAAGGATTGATCAATTTTTCCCAAATGTAACTAATAATTCCATGTGCCCGCATATTTGGGAGTTTAGTGAGAGCTCTCTCAAAAATTGAATTATTGTTCCTGAAAACTAGGTCTCAAAACTGATTTAAGATATGTCAATATTCTCTAACATTGTTCTCCTTTTCTGTCCTCTTTGACCAAAAAAATAAAAGAAAAAAGAGGGAAAATAACAGATTAAAAATTAAATAATGATGATAATAATAATATCCTCATTAAAAAAAAAAAAACATCATGTAAGAAAAACAAAGAAAAGCTAAACTTTCCAAAGAAAATAAAATCTTTTCTGAAAAACTGTTTTCCCCCCCCAAATGGCCACTTTTGATACAGAAACAGTAGTAACCAACAATCTTTAAAAACCCCATCAATGTTATTTTTTTAAATGCAGCCATTCACTTGATGTGACTGTCACTTTCCTTTGAAGACTCTTTGTTGTAGATTCAGTGCAGTGTTGTAGATTCAGTGCAGCACAGCACAGCTGAAGCCTCTTCAGAGGCTTGGCAGTGTGACATAAGACAGGGAAAACGTAGGAAAAAAGCTATTTTCTAATGTTATCTGAAAGGCTATCAGGGGAAAAGTTCTTAGAGAAAAGAAGTTACCAGCAAACATGTCTGCACAGGACATCCTAACTCACCGAACAAGTTAATAAAGTGTGGAATAGTATTTTAGCAGTTTACTTGTTATTAGCAAGGGACCATACCCCACATGAAACATGACTCAGCCAGCTGCAAATAAACCCCTCTTCGTCCTCTGAGGTTTCTCTCTTTGATGCTTGACTTATCCAAGATACTTCCCACCGCCTGCCTCCAATTTTGCTTTTGTGGTAAATTGTTTAGACATGATTTAAAAACACATTATGGGCTATGGAGCGAGATAAGATGTAAATCAAGCTCATCCAGTCATTCAATCCAAAAATAATATGCTGGCATGGCGGGATATTAGAACCTCTGCAGGATCCCAAGTGAGAAGTCTTGAAACAAAATCAAAGTTATTGTTGTTGTTATTATTACCCTGTGCTGAAGAGCGGAGGATCCTTCCCTATCTGCGACAGGCATCTTGTGTCAGGTTTCCCACACTTTGAAAACCAAAGCAAACCTTTTGATTAGAAAGAATAATACACTGTGGCATATGTGGTGTGGTCTGCTGCTGCCTTGTTTGACTGAATCCATGCTAACATCAATGATGGGCAGGCTGACTTGGGTTAGGTGAAATTTGGAGAAAACTAAAACTACAGTGAAATTCCTTTGAAACTCCCTTAGCTTAAATGCCAAAAAACACCCAAAACCAAACCAAAAGTCATGTCCTGTAATTATTGAGTTCTTTATATAGACTGTAAGTTTGGAGTTTATGATAGTAGCTGGTAGGAAAACATGACAAAAGGAAGGTTAAATCCCCACCAGTGAATAGCATCAAAGTTAACTCTTCACCAGCAGTAAAAATACATTATTTAAATGATCCACAATGAAAGATATATAATCTTTTTATTTGATATAGACCATATCAACAGTAATACAAATTACTTGTGGCCTAGAAAGTGGTATGGACTGGAAAGTCTTCTTCTAACTAAAGCCACTTACAGTTTCTCCTTTGAAAAGCTGATCTATTGTCAGACTTTCTTGTGAAAGCAAGTAAATAAATTATTACATGTCCATTCTGCTTAGAAGAGTGGACAGATGAGAAGTTAATTTTGTGAGGAAAGGATAGTAAAAATATCTTTCAAAAAAGCCCGTGAGAGCCAGGCATGTGATTGGTGGTCATTCTCCAGCATGAGGTAGCTTAACCTTTCACTAGAAGTTCATTATATCAAAGAAATAAAATGTTCACATGATCTTCATTCCACAGTTTTGGTGTCCTCTTGATATGCTGGCCCTTGAAGACCTCGAGAAGTAAGAAGTTCTGGTACTGATTTGTTACAGTATCTTGTATGTCATGAAAGAATGACCATGTTTGTGGCTGAAGAGATGTCATCTGGTACCTTATGGTAGAGAATCACAGAATAAAGAAGGATGGAAAAGACTACCAAGATCATCAAGTCCAATCTTTGACTGAAACCACCTTGTCAGCTAAACCATAACACTGAGTGCCATGTCCAGTTGTTTCTCAAACACCTCCAGGGATGGTGGCTCCCTGGGCAGCCTGATCCAATATTTCACCACCCTTTCCGTGAAGAAATTCTTCCTGATGTCCAACCTGAACCTGTCCTGGTGCAGCTTCAGCACATTTCCTCTCATCATGTAACTTGTTCCTTGGAAGAGGAGGCTGACCCCCACCCTGTTGCAATCTTCTTTCAGGGAATTTTAGAGAGGCATAAGGTCTTCTCTGAGCCTCTTTTTCTCCAGCCTGAACAATCCCAGCTCCCTCAGCCTCTCCTCACAGGACTTACTCTCCAGACCCTTCCCCAGCTTCGCTGCCCTTCTCTGGACAGGCTCCAGCACCTCAATGGCTGTCTTGAAGTGAGGGGCCCAGAACTGGGCATTCACAGTGTCTGGAGCATTTGCAAGGTACACAGTGTGAAGCACAGGTATGAGATGTGCTGAAAACATCCTGGGAAAGGATGAACACAGCCAATGCCAAGTAACTGTTCACCTAGGTGGAACAGAATTCCCTCACCTACTGAAAACAGGGATAAAAATTGAACTGTGTACCTACCATCAAGAGGTACAGAACTGGGGAGGAATCCAGCTCTGTTTCAAACCTGCATGTTGATCTGAAAAGTTGTGGATATTTGGTCCTAACTGAGTGAAAATCCACTATGGAAAAATACTTGATTATGTTGGAAATCATTTAACCTCTGTCCTGCTCTGTCCAGGTGAGACAGACAACTTCTGTTGCCTGTGGTCATGCCAAAGAGAAGGTCACCTGTTCTGGCTGAGAACAGAAACTAAACAGTTCTAACTGTTATTTGATGACTCAGGCTCTGAATGTTAAATAACAGAAGTTGAATGTGATTCAACCCAAACAAAAGTTGAACTCTTTCCCAATGCTGCATTATTGTCCAACATTCCTAAATAAGTGGTACAACCTTATGCAAAATCCAAACAAACCCAGCATGTGAAAATGGCATTTAAGCCTGAATAAAGTGTTAAAATAAACGTATTAGGCAGCAAGGATATGTTTTGTAAACACATCAGGATTTGTGAACAGATTGCCATATTACGTTAAAACCATTTAAAACTCCATTTGTGACTACAGCCCTTTCCTAACATCTTTTTCTAAGTGGCTAAAGAGACATACGTGGTGTGTTTAGTCTGTTAAAGGAGAGAGCAGGAGCACAATGGGGGGGGTTCTCTTCTACATCACTGAGTCTGTGTCACAGCACCTTTGAGCTGCTGCTGTCAGTCCTTGGTGCCCAAGTGACTTCTTCTGCTTATACAATTAACAGACCTCAAAACTGATGTTCATGGTGAAATAGCAACAAAAATGATGAAGCCTGGCTGAGCTAAACAATTGGCATCCATACCTTTGTCTCAGTACTGATCAGCAAAGCACAAATGCACATACTCAACACTTTATCTCATGTATGGAATTTAGATTATTTTGTTGAATCAGAATCAAAGACCGGAGACCATCCCAAATTCATAGTTTTCTTTCTTGTCTATACTTCTCTTAGGAATTTTTCCACTTTTTCCATTCAGTCCAAATCTTTCAAGGTCCATCCTTCAGGCTGCCTCTGCAAAAATTCTTGAGAAGGTGACATCTCCAGGGACCACAGAGGTCTTTGAAGGAATGGTGATCTCTCCATTGGCTACCCATGAGACCCAAAACATGCAACAAGATGTGACTTAAATTTGAGACATTAATTTTACCTGCACATTCAATTGTTTTAAAAGAAGCAAAATTCAAAAACCTTTGCTACAGAGCAAGACTGCGGAATAGTATGACTGACTTCTACGAAGATTCTTTTTGGTGGTGCCTCCCCCACTGGCAGTAGCTGAGGATCTGGCCCAGAATTTTCTTTACTGAAAATGAACAAAAGCATTAATATTAAAAGATTCAGTCATGGAGAGCTTGCTTATTGAAGTTAGCTTTTGTCACACGACAGTGTTGTGAATTTCATACACTCAAAATCAGGAGGTTGGATTAAAAAAAATTAAATTGCAAAATAAATGGATTGTGCTTATGTCTGAAGCATTTTGTATATATTTAGGTTTTACTCCCCTACCCTTTCTTCCCTGAAATACATAAAAAAGAAAGAATAAAAATGCTGTAAAGCAGCTGCAGTGGCCCTATAATAAATTTATTCCAGGAGGTGGGGATTTCTATGAAACAAGGATCTGAGGCTTCTGATCTGTCCAGTTCTGAGGCTGAATTTGCAAAGGCAAGTGTGTAGTTACCACTCAGGGCTTAGCAACACTGGTCACTCAGAGATAGGCACAGAGACAGCTCTGGCAAGTCACAGTGCACCAGTGGCTGCAAACCATTGAAGGCTTTGTTATCAGTGTCTCTGTGAGATCCACGCTCATTATTTTACGCCCTTCGCAGCCTGGTGTTTCCAAGTTTGCTCACTAGCCCCAGTCATTGACTTTTCACAATAGAATTTCAGTCTAGCTGAAGTTAATTAATTTAAATTTGGCTCCAGTGCTGGTTCATCTCTCATTAAGCCATCCCTTTCCTCTGCCTCAGCAAAACCCTATTACCTCATCTGTTGGACTGATCCTCACAGGACAGTGTCCAGCCTGGACACAGGTGTTAACCCTTCCCCAACCCCCTGGTTACCTCTGGGATGATTTGCAAAGAGGGACTCCTTGAAATTTAGGTTGGGATTAATTTTCCCCAGATACAGCAATACTGGAAATATACACACAGAACTTGGTTTTTGATTACAGCAACTGCAGAAGGAAAAGAGACATTAAGGCAATTCATGGTGATTTATAACTGCTACCAAAGAACATGTTTAGAGTAAGGCTTAATTCATGTTTAGAGTAATGGAGCACTACTGAGGGACTCCAAAATGCAGACACATCCTTGCACCCACTGAGATCTCTTCCAGGGTGAGTGGGCTGCTGTCTTAAGGAGTCAGGCCCCAAATGTCTGCTTAAATGGAGGCAGAAAATAAAAGCTGTTCAGCCAGTAGCTCCCCCCTCTAGATCTTTCTGCACCTCCTGTTTCCAAAACTGCCTCTGCTTTAAATTCCCAGAGCATGCTTTCAGAGATGGCTCTGAAACTCAGAAGCTCCTGTTTGGAATATTAACTGTAAATAACCTTCCAAGATAAGCTTTGTATGGCAAAGTGGAAAAATTTCCTTTGACTCTTCCTTGACGGTGCAGCACGATATGCCCTTACTGTAAAGTTCTCCTGTCTGTGTATGCTGCAGATATGTCTAATGAAATGTCTTTCAACTCTGTAGACACTTGCTATACACATCCCTGTTAAAGCACCCTGCCCAGCAGACACATCCCCTGGCACAATAGGACAATCCAAATGAGGTGATGTGGTGTGTCTCAGATGCCACCGTCTGGGGGGGATGCACAATGAGATACAGGCAAGGACTCAATTAAAATTGCCATTTTAATTCAGAAGACTTAAGAATTTCCTTCTACTCCTAAAGATGGATAAAGAGGTTTCCTATCTTCACATTTCAACCCACCGGCTGATAAATTCAAGGCACTTCTTGTTGGCAGATAGAGCGAACTGCAGAAGCTGCCATGCCATCAGAAATGACTTGAGAGAGACAGCCAGGGATTCAAGCTGCTTCTTAGCACCACTAAATAGGTTGATGCCTATAATTCCTAAAACCATAACAGCTCACTAGTAATTTCTGTCATTTCAACAATATAGTTTTAGAAGAGATTTAAAAATGTATCACCACTATTTCATCAAATGCCACATTTCACCTTCTGTAGCCACTATTTTGTATCCTTCTTTGCTATTAAATTGACTTCAGTTCTTCAAATGACACATCTGTTTAAGCCTTATCTGTTCAAAGAAAGCTAATAAGCATAGCTAGGTTTAAAAGGATTAACTTGGATGGGAATTCTAAAAGTTTTCAAACATTCTTGATAGTATTTGCTATTAAAAAGGGGGAAAATGAAAAAAAAAAAAAAAAAGCATTTACCTTCTTAAAAACTCTCTCAAACTTACAATGATGTGAGATTAATTTCTTAGCAGGTCAAATGGAAGAGGATGACATTTCTGTGCTTAAGGAAGCTCCTGATAGCTATCTAATGCTTCCATGAGTGTTTTAAGAGGAAATGAGGAAAAGTTGTATTTTTTATTTAGTGTAGTAAACTTCAGACAAATAAATACATATATACATACATATATATATACATATATGACCAGTCTCCTTGGTTATACACAGATAAATCTGAGTTGCTGCATAGACACAACTAAAAATGATATGGAGTAAAATGTACATGTACAACTCTCTTGATTAAAAAAAAACAAAAACCCACAATAAAACAACAACCAAAAAAATATTCTTTTCATCCTAAAAATCAGTGCTCTTATTCTCCATTATGTACATCTTCCTGTGCCTCCAGTGTACCTTCAGTGAGCATTATGTGAAGCTTAAACACTAGGAAGTAATCTGAAATGCATTCAGGATTATTTCAGGTACAGATGATAGATGAATTCTCATCAATGGCAAAAAACCTGCATGAACCCCACGGTGGGCTCTGGGTGGGGGCTCCCAGTCCTGCTGCAATCAGCCCAGCCCCTGCAGGGAATTTGATCGAGATGATGTGAGATTGAGGAGTTGACTTGTGCTAGAAGAGATGCCTGCATGCATGGATAAAGGATGGATGAACTGTACAGAACTGTGTATTAAACTGACAGTCACCCGAGAGGGCATGGCTGCAAAATTTGGGCTCAGAATGGAATCCTTTCAAAGGTGAGCAAAGAGAGAGTGGGAAATTGTCCCAACTCCTGCAACAGTGAGCCTCAACATATCAAACTAAATAAGAAATTGCTGACACCTGAGAAATAGTAAATATTTCTAAACTTACTTGCTGCCTGCCACGAGAAACAGATCAGCACAAGAATAAAACTATTTTTTTTGAGTAAAAATTGAAAGCAAAAGCTGTTGCCACCATTTTTCCAGGAGAGAAAAACTCTGGTGAGTAACTCTAACTCTTTCCATGTATGGATTTTAGATTCAATTTACAATAGAAAGAGAGAGAAGCCAAGCAAGGCAGACACAGGTGCTAATACTGTATCTGTCAGTCACAAAGATGAGCTGCTCACCTCTAGCTTTAACCAAATTAACACATCAGTGACTTATGCATAACTTTGGGACTTTAATTCATAGCTTGACATACCACATACAAGAAACCGAGGTATGGATTTCATACTTTTTTTAACAAATGCTTCAAAGGCAGATGGAGTCAGTGAATAGCCCAAGTGATGCAGTAGATGTGTTTGCAGTGGTAGAATATCCCAAATCCTGATACTCTGGGTTTTCCTACTGAGCAGAGATAGGCCAGGAGGTAACAAACAGAAATGCATGAAGACAAAATACAGCTTTTGTTTTGGGTTTAGGTTCATCCCAGAGACAACCTGGAAATCTCTTCATTTGTTTTGTTGAGGTAAAATTGTATAACATAAATCCAGAAGAGAAAATTTTATCAGTTTTGGATCTGAACCAATATCCAGACCTCATAGGTTGGCTAAGCCCCAAACATTCATGTCAGTATCTACTTGCATCAGAAAGTCAGAGTGGGAGGCTGAGATCCTCCTCTGGGCCCTTATTCATGTGTAGGCACCAGGGAGAGATATGAACCCACTGAACAACTAATCGACAGTCTTTGGAAATCTTGTTCACTTTCCTTTCTTATTTCTGCCTTTTTTAACCCTCTAAAAGACCTGGACCTCAACACTGTAATCTGACTGGTGACTTGAGTGGATTTATCATTATTTGTGCTAGGTTAAAAGAGATGGACTTTTGTTTAACCCAAGCCAAATATTGTTTTCAAATAAAGATCATTTAAACAGACATTGGTTTGGGATTAGCCTTTTGGAGTAGGCTGTGAAACTCCATGTGAACAGTACAAAAATGAGCCTTCCCATAAAAGTCTGGATCCAGCCCTGTGTTGAAATTCTAATCCAGTTCCCTTCAAAAATTCATCATGGTTTAGCTCCAAAGATATTGCATCATTTTAATTACTAGTGGAAAATGATCATTTCACCCTGTTAATCTAGTTTGTCTTTGAAAGTATAATAAAGTACTATCTAATAATAAACTATGTGCTTATCACCTGACCAAGCTTCTAGCTAAAGTACTGTTTACTGATCTAGTGATCTGGCTCTGCTTTTAACAATAACATCCAAATATAAACACTGATTCTTCCACTTGATCTCCTACACTTTTGATTTTATGTAGGCCATTAATGATGTCAGTAAGGATGGGCTTTAATTTATTAAAATAAAATAAAGTTGGAGAAACCTGTGGGAGAATAAGAATTTTGCCCAGTGGTTGAAGCGTGTTGGGTAATAACTCCAGGTAGAGCAATGTGTCATTACTGCCTGTCCATGGGGCAAGTGTCTTATTGGGATAGAGCCACTTCCAGCATGTGCCAAAGGCTTGGGATGAAAACTACAGGGCAGAAAACCCATCAGGACCCAGGTGGCCATTCCTAATATAGTGGATTGGTTCACTCACTGAAGGAAGTAGCTACAGAAAAACATTTTGTGAACAGGTGTAGAAAAAGGATGTGAAATAAAGTTCAAAATGGCTCTCTTTTTCCTTGTGATGAGTCCAACAGATTGAATCCTCACCATGTTGCAGTTTCTGGGAAAATTCCAGTATATTCTGTTCTAGTGGAAGGTGTCCCTGCATGTGGCAGGGGGCTTGGAACTTGGTGATCTCTGTAAGGTCCTGCCCATCTCAAACCGTCCTATGAGTCTGTGATATTCCCCAAATAAAGGCACCCATGGAATGAATGCATGTATTGCACCCATGCAATGCATACAGTTCAGCATGCCAGTAATCCACAAATTGCAATTCCTTCTCTTCTGTACACAACCTTCTGTGTAATAGAAGATAAACGAAAATAATGATTTGGCACAAAAACCACCAAGTATCTAAAAAAATCATGTGAAAGTCCTTAAGTCCTAGTGATGGTGCAGCCTGGCCTCTGTCTCAGAATAAATTCCATGAGTTCCCATGGTTAGAAAAAATATCAGGTCCTCTCATCTTTTCCTCCTGCTTCCAAGCCTCCCTTCATTAAAGGAGATTTGATTTCAAAAAACATGTGACTATGTGTGAGACTCATGCAGAGCTCCATGGGAAGGAGGTACCAGGTACAAAATACAATTCCAAGATGGGTGAGGAAAAGTGGTTTGGTTCCATATGTTAAAACTCTTAATAAAAAACAGCATTTCTGGTGACAGTGATCAAGACAAAATGAAATCTGTGCATTTAAGAGAACTTGTCACTCTTAATGACACCCTCAGAGATACCCAGAGTGGGGCACAATTTGGCCTTCTGTATAAAGCAGCTATATCCTATATTCCCAGCAAATCTGGGTCTCTATAAGACTGTCACTGAAAACACCACTGGAAGAACATTTTGGGTGTCTTTGGAACAACATTTCAAAAAAAAAAAAAAAAAAAGAAAAAAAGAGCAAACCACAGTTCTCCATGGCTTGAGGGTCACCCAGAATCTGTTCCCACAGTTCTATTTAGCTAATGAAGTCATGCAAGCCCTGCACAAAGTGGCACTGGTGACCCCTGTGTCGCTGGATGCCAAACTTTAAAGGTAACATGATAATGGTTTTGGATTTAGAAACAAAGGATGTCTATGTGCAACCACATAGGCAGGGGAATGACAAACAAAGATGCTATAGAATGGAAATAGATAATTTCAGGCAAGGAGAATGTAAAGTAATCACTCCTGCCAGTTCCACTGCTCATTACCATGCAGGTTTGGCTTTCTGTTCTCCTTCTTTGCTTTTCCACCTTTTATACCCAATAAAGAGATTTGTTTTGTAACATGGAGCAAATACACATAAACAAAGTTACTAAGTCGCCCCAATTTTCACATACAATCAAACACAAGCTATCCTACTTGAGGCTGGGAGACCTAGTGTTCTCCAGCATTTGAAGATTTGGCATAAGATACTCCAAGGTCTCATTAAACATTTATTTTCTCTCCCTATTTGTGTGACAGATACATCTTGCTTTTACTTTACATTTCTCTCTCTTTTTCTCTTTCTTCCTTGCTTTCTCTTTTCCCTTTTTTTCTTTCACCTTCTCCTACTTACTTTTTTTTTTGGTGTGAACTTTGAAGATAGGAATGGAAAAACAAATTAATAATTCTCATATATTTATCACCAATTTTTTTTTTCAACTTGAAAATGTGTAAAATTTTTGATTGCAAAACTGATTGTGAAATAATTTTTAATGTAAAGAAGACCAGTTCCTTTGAATTCAGAATAATTGCAGAAAAATAGATTTCCCATGTATGTCAGAGGATTAGAAAAATAGGAATTTCAATATCAATTTCATGAGTTTGCTGTTATAAGAGCATAATTAGGAAATACAAATGCGCTAAACTCCCAAATATGGTAATTGTATTGGTTTTACTTTTTGGTTTTGGATAAGCATTTTTGCAAAACAGTATAAGATAAAGAGAATAAAATTGTTTATCTGCTTCTGGAAGGTCCAGTATCTTATGCTTTTAAATCACAAATAAAATACACTTTTCCCACAAAAGCTGTGTCCCTTATTTTTTAACACATTTATTTTCAGAGCTCTCATTCTTAACAAGAAACTGTGATCCCCATTTTACATCTGGAGACCTGAGAGATGGAAGTGCTCCTGCAGCACCTCAGTAGTACAGAACCACACAGGTGAGCCTCGTGCCTTGGCCCTGAGGCTGAGTGGTGCAGCCTGACTCATGTCCACATGCCTAACCCTCCCTCCCAAAAAACCCCAGCAGGGTGGCTGCATCCAAACACCCCACTGAGAGCAATGCTTGGCTTGTGCTATCACCCAAATTACGCCTGAACATTCCCTGGGAGGGTTTTAGCTGTCCCAGCCCAGACCTCTGCCATGGAGCAGGGTGATGACTGGACTGGCCAAACCACAGCCCTTCACTCCATCCTGGGATCCGTGGTTCCATGGCACAGGCACAGCCATGAGGACTCCCAGAGAGAGCAGAATTTGGTGGTTTAATGCCCAAAACTGTTATTCGAAACTCTGAGCAAACTGTCAGACCTTTTTCCTACATATTTGTTTAACCTGGAGAAAAGAAGGCTCTGGGAGATCTTATTGCTCTCTTCAACTACCTGAAAGGAGGCTGTAGCCAGGTGAGAGTTGGTCTCTTCTCACAGACAACCAGCGACAGGACAAGGGGAAATAGGGCAGGACAAAGAAATATAAACAGGACAAAGGCCTGAAGTTCTGCTGGGGACATTCAGGTAGGATATTTGGAAAAATATTGTCACCCTTTCTTCTCTTAAAGGGTGGTCAACCATTGGAACAGGCTGACAAGGGGAGTGGTGAAGTCACCAATTCTGGAAGTATTCAGGAAATGACTGGACAAGGCACTTGGTGTATGTTTTAGTTCATAGAGTGGAGTTCAGTCAAAAGCTGGACTTGATGATCTTGGAGGTCTCGTCCAACCTCTATAATAATTCTAGTTTTCATGCAAACGGGAAGCAGCCTTCGTGGAGCTGCTCCAGTCCTGTGCCAAGTGTTTGTAAAAGCAAAGCCCCACCTGGCTGCACGTGAGCCCACTTCAGTTCAGAAGTGATTTGGGCTCAAGCAGCTGTGCAATTTCTCCAGCTCACACAGCTGTACAGTTCTTCCCAGACCACAGCTGGCATCCACCTGGCCAGCTCTCAACAGGAGGAGAAAAGATCCCATCTGTCCATACTCATCTTTGGAGCCACTGCTACAATTTGAGGTCTGTTTCTAGTATAGCTCAGCTTTCTGTTTTTCCCTACTTTGGAGTTATGGTAGAAAACAGTTCTATAAATTTCGGTCCTCAATCGTCAAACTCTTGCATATATCTATTAATATATAAACGTTAAAATAAATCTGCATTGCTATAAATAAAGAGTTATTTTCACAAGACACATGAGCAATGTTTCACTCAAAATCTACAATCTGAAAGGACACATTTTCTATTAATAAGAAATGTGGTGGGTTTCCTGTACATGACATTGAAAATAGTGAATGTTTCCCAATGGACCATTTAACTACAATAAATCCAGGCTTGTTCCTTTTAAAGAAACATTGTCAGCAGCAAATTGTTTCACAGTTGTTCTAAGGTCATGCTTTCTAAACCCACTTACTTCCCACAGTATTTACAGCACCACTATTTAATATACTTAAAATGTGATTGATTGTACATGTGTGTGTGGGCATCTATGTGATTATTTTCATTAAACAAAATAGTTCTTTTGCCATCTTATCAGAAATTGCAGAAAGAACTGAATGAAAATGAACTGAATTAATAACAAATTGAAGGAGGATTGTGCAACACTGGGATTGCTGCTAAAGGCGATATGAACTTGAACTGGAATGTTTCTCAAAACCACTTCTTTTTGGAACACATTTGGGCTCAGACCCGTCTTTTTTCAGGGGCATAGTAGATTAAAAAATCACCAGTGTCAACCCCTCTATGGCAGACATTTCTAAATGGAGAAAATTCCCCTCTGTGAAGAAAAACAGATAATTTGGACTGAAACCTTCTAGGAAGTGCTTGTTACTGACTTCTACCATGGCACCCAAACCATTGCCCCAAGTTTTGGTTGAAATAGAAACCAACAGCTCTTGTCACCACAGCAAAATAAATATTGGTGCCAAGTGGTGCCCTGGTGCCAAGTGGTGCCCTGGGTACACTGCTCTGAAACTCTTTATTCTGCTGTTTTCCATTTTTACTCACATACAAGGCCAAAATTGTCCTAGTTCTTACCTTGACAAACATCTTATCAATCCAAAGGAGCTATTTGCTTTCCTGAGTTTAAATAAATCTTTTTCAAAGGACTTTATGAGTGTGCACTGGACAGAAATAACAAATATTTACATATGTAATAAAGTGGAACAAATTTACCATGCAAATGCAGCTACCTGCCTCCAGAGGACCAATGTTTTCATCACTGCTGTAAAATCTTAAGTACTGAACAACTTAAATATCCATTTCACAGGGTAAGAGAATTAGCCTCTCTCGTTGGTTCAATCTAAGGCTAAAATAATATAAATTGGGTCACGCCCAGCTATAAACTAGTCATGCATTAGGATTATTTGAGAGTTGCTCAACACCTTTGGACAGCAGATACTTCAGCAAAATGCCTTATTCTGTGCCCTGTGAATCTTGAGTGTGCTTGGAAAATCTCTGCCTGTGTCTGTGCATTGGACTGGAGAGCTTACAGCTCTACCCACCTTGAGCCTGCAAATTCTTACTCTGCGATAGAGCTCACGAGCTGTTCCCAGGCACATAAGGAGTACTCAGCTGAGACAAGCAACAAGTCCAGACCTCTTCTATCCCACTAAATTAACTTGGGTTTATTGTTGCCTCATTCCCCACACTCCCAGGCCAGCCCCCACTTGTCCATTTAATATCCACTGTTGCATCCTGTCTGGCATAGAGATGGTAAAGCTGCCAACTCAGGGACTGTCTTCTCTCACCTGTTTATGGCATCCCCTGTCTAGTGGGGCTCTGATTCTCCACTGGATTTCCCAGCCTCCTCTCTACTAAAATGAGAAATAACAAAGCACATCAAGATTTTACACTATTAACCTCTCAGTCCTCAGCAGGCGGGAGAAACACCCAACCCTTCATGGCCTGGTTTTATTATTGTTTCTAGTACTTTTGCAACTACAGGCCACCAACTAGACTGAATCTACTGCCATCTACCACAACTCAAATTAATTCTAGCCAAAGTGTTTTGAGCCAAGCTGCAAGTCAAAATAACAAAGCCTCACACATGCAATGGTCTTGCTGTATAACCTCACCTTTCAACTGGTCATGAGCAACACTTCAAATAATGGTCAAAGTCTTGGTTTTCTAGGGATAAAACTGGGGAAACATAAGCAGGCATTATGCAAGTGAATATGACAATCATATGCATCACATGTTAACAGAAAACATATATATGACTGGCTGGCACCTCCTTTGATAAGACTACCAAGTGAGAAGCAGACTGGGTTTTTTATTACTAGCTGTCAGGGGACAGAGCTCCCATTGTGATAGGCACTATATAAATGCAAAATGAGATGCTATTCCCTCCTCGCCCAAGAGCTGGCAATCTTTGGACATAGACACATTGCCTGGTCACACAGGAAATCTGTGCCAAAGCTTTCAACTCGTTAGACCACACACCTTCTCTCATATAAAATCTGTAATAATGTCTATATTATTAAAAATGGACTTTTGCCATAAAACAAACCCAGCACATTGAGCAAGCTTGTGTGAGGAGAGCAGCTTGCTGCATGACCTCAAAAGCTTGCGATGCCAGCTGCAACTATAAGCTATCTTTTTCTGCTCAACAGCTCACTAATAATTCAGACAACCCTTGTTCTCGCTAAATTATTTTTGTGAGCTGAACTGGGAGAGCACTTGCGAGAGGAGAGCATTTTGTTAGAGTTTTCAATGCTGCTCTGAATGTGACTGGCAGCATGTTCTGGCAGTCCTCCATTTGGACGGCACAATGGTGTCACTTCTAATAATAAAGAACGTACAGACGTTTCATGAGCTCTAAAGCATCGCTTTGCTGCAGACTTCAGGGCCCTCTTATTTCTTGGAAGTGTTAATAAGTATGATGGAAAAGAAATAGGCTTTATAAAAGGGAACTTCTAATGCTGGATAATCTGGCATGATGAATGTTGTTTTTTTAAAAAGAGGATTCTAATGCAGTTTGCTTACAAATATCTTGATTTTTGATGACTTTGGACTGCTTTCTAATCATATGACTGTCATGTGACATGGTGACTATAGGGCTTATCACTTTTTGCTCTTCCTCTCTCCTGCTTTTTGACGCATTTATTTAAAGGCCATCTGGGTGTGGTTCTGGGCAGCCTGTTCTGGGTGGCCCTGCTTGAGCAGGAGTGTTGGTCAAGATGATCTCCAGAGGCCCATGCCAACCTTAGCCAAACTGTGTTTCTGTGAGAGAAAGGACAGATTTCATTTGGTCTGCAGCACACACAGCAGCTGAAACAAGTCAAGCCAATGGCCCCACACTCATTTAAGTTATTAAGATATTGAGTTTATTTTGGAATGCAGTAAATTAATGCCATGTACTTTGGCCCTTCTTTGGGAGAGGGATCACTTCAAATCTCCAGCAGTTCTCTTCAACCTAAATAATTCCTAAATAACCCTAAGTTAGAATCTCTGGGTCATCTTCTAGAGTACTTTTGTACCCCACCCTCTCATTCTAATGAAACATTTTTGTCTGAAGAGAGAGCTGGTCATTACATTCAGGTAGTCTGGATTAACTCACCTGAGTAAGGGAGAATGACTAAAGAAAGAGATCAAATTGATGACCAGGTCTTTAGATATATTTAGAGTCTAAGGACCATTAAAATATATTATGAGACTCACCCCTTTCCTTCATCCACTTCCCTTTAAAATATAGCTTCAAATTTCAGTGTTTGCTTATGTGTGGATTTACGCTTTTTTCCAAAGCAAATACAAAGCTATACATTTTGCAGCTGAATTTATATGAAAGCAAGCTCTTGAATATGCTTAATTTACCCAAAAATATTTGCTCCTCAGGCCTGGCCCAAAAAATTAATCAGTGTTAATCAGAAGTAGCTACATTTTAATGACCCTCCAGGTAACATTCAGGAACAGTGTTTTAGTGGCGTGTGTTTATCCACATCCTTCAGTCTCTTTAAAGTCAGTGGTGAAGAAGCTATGCTGTAAAAAAGACAGAGATTGGGGATCTCATTAGGAGCTTTTAGTCTGATGGTAACATTATTTCTTTATCACTAATACGTATTCCAATAAAGGCACAATACATGGAAAGTAAACACACCTTGCCAGTATGTAAGGTGATCTAAAAGTAATGCATTTCCAAGCAAGATTTTGATGATACCCTCACTCAGTTAAAACCTCATGCTCTCACATATATTCAGACCCAAGCTCCCACTGTTAATTCAAGCCTCTATATTCTCTCCTTTTAACTAGCACTTATATCTGACAGCTGTAAAGGCTTTCAGCCATAATAAATCTCTCCCTGACTTCCCAAAGCAAACAGCGTTGAAGTGAGTGATCCCTCCAATAACATTTTGTCAGCTCAAATCACCACTGTGTTGTGAGTTAATCAGACAGTCTATGCTGACTGTTTGCTTCCCAGATTTCTTATGGTACTTATTTCCTACATTTGCTCTGATCCTGGTATACTGTCAATCCTAAAAAGGTATTTTGCTGCTGCTATACCTGTTGATTAGATGAATTACTGTGCTACTTTTAATTTTGAGCATTTCATCAGATCCAGGTGCTTTTATGTTCCCCAAAGGCATTAGGTGAGTTGCAAGATTTCATTGCAGAGAACCTAGCCATACAGCAGGAAAAGAAAAAAAGCGCCCCAGATTATTTCAGTAAAGTCCATTTCGTTGTTCAGAACTGATCTACTATGCCTTTAACTAAAAGTCAGGGAAAAAATCAGGTCCCTGTGTACCTGCTAGCGTTGCAGCATGTTTGACTATTCAGCACAAGTTCTTCAATATGATATTAAGACATCAGAAATGGGAAAAAGTAAGAGATATGAAAATCAGGCAATACTTGGACCTGAACACCCCAAACTGGTCACAGGCTTGAGGAAGATATTTCCTGATGAATTAGTAAGGCATCTGTTTAATTTCATCAACAAATAAATTGATGGGAAAACTTTTGGCATTCTCGTTCACAACTGTTTGTTTTGCTGACAAATGATATTAAAAAAATTATTCTAATGGGTTGATAAGGTTTTGGCCCTTGTTATTTATAGTGTTCTCCCTCAATTCTCTTTTGCTCACACATGCAACCTCATGCACATTCACATCTTTACTTCAATCTACTTATTTATTTTCAATACGTCTCACAGTGATGAGCTAGTGAACTGAACAGGTGGAGTTTTCCAGATGTCAGGTGGGTGTCTGCTGCTTAGAAAAACATTTCAAGGGAAAAAGTGCTCGTGTTGATTGCTTTGAACACTGTTGGCTCCTTTTTATAAGAAAGCAAATTCAAAAATGGTTGCCTTTGGCAAGTAAACTTACTGTTTTGCTTCAGGCAAGACAGAGCGGAAAAACCTGCACTGGTTAATTTTTTATAAGGCAAAATATTCAAAGAAGAGAAAGTGGTTTTGATCAATGACAGGAGGCTGCCTATAAAAACAGTCAAGTTCAGTCCAATATTTTAATTAAAATATATTTGCTTTATGGCAAAGAAGTTATGGAAATACATAAGAACTGGGATTTTCCTTGGTTGCAATATCTCTCAGATCTATTTCTCTTTCTCAGGTAAATGAAGAATTGTCATGCATTCGCCTCAGGCTTGAATTAATCATTTTCATAAGCAAGTTGTATTTTTCCCCCCAGTGTGATCCCAGTAATGAACTTTTCCCCCCAAACAACAAGCTAGAAATGCGTTCATTTTATTTGCTTGTTTATTTGCTTCAAAGTCATTGAGTTGGGGATGAATGATTCCTTGTTTTCCATGAACCTGCAGAAACAGGATATTTTTTTTTACTAGCTGTGTATTGGTTATGAAATGGGTTTTTTCAATCTCAAACCAAACAGTGGACAGGTTGCAACCACAAATGGGTGTCCCACATCTGAAAAGAAAAAAGGGAAGGGAAGGGAAGGGAAGGGAAGGGAAGGGAAGGGAAGGGAAGGGAAGGGAAGGGAAGGGAAGGGAAGGGAAGGGAAGGGAAGGGAAGGGAAGGGAAGGGAAGGGAAGGGAAGGGAAGGGAAGGGAAGGGAAGGGAAGGGAGGAAGGGAAGGGAAGGGAAGGGAAGGGAAGGGAAGGGAAGGGAAGGGAAGGGAAGGGAAGGGAAGGGAAGGGAAGGGAAGGGAAGGGAAGGGAAGGGAAGGGAATCTGATGCAACTCAAGCATCATCAATAAAAATACATTATATTTTACAGATGCTTTTTATAAAATTCCTTTCTTGGACCTCAAGAAAGGTCTCATGGGAAAATAATTTGTCCCACCTTTAATGGGTCAGACATTGCTTCATTACCCATTGCATAATTTTTAGAGTGAGGAAAAGATGTGCCAGATTCCATCCCCATCCACCCTTCTCTAATCCAGGAGGGAACTCATGGTCACAGAGCAAGAAAGGACAGGTCAGACTCTTGCTAAGACCTGCAGGGTTCTGCAAGCCACAATCGTCAGGGCTGGGTGTCCATTGTGATTGCAGAGGCCAATCTAAGGAAATGAGGCCTAGGGAAGGACAGTTTCAGACTTCCATCATTGTAGGCCCTGGTTTCTCTTTCTAGGGAAAGTATCAGGCAAATCCATGACTGCTGTCACTGCAGCTGAAAGCAAAGTATATGAGTGGGCAACACGGGAGGTCATAACATGATTAAATTCTGATAACATGATTAAATTCTGATAACATGATTAAATTATGAAATCAAGTGAACAAAAAGTCTCTTTTTGGATAAAACATTAGCTTGAAGGAAAACATGTGGAAAAATGCACCTGCCTGGTATAGAATCTGCATCTAACCTTGGAGAATATTCTTGGGAGTCGCTGCTTGATCTTGACTAAATTATTTAATGCCTGGTCTCAGGGCTATTCACTCTTCAAGCACTTTGAAAGATGTGATTTGGAATAATGGACTGCACAAAGTTGCTGGGATCTTGTGCTCATCCTAAAGTGTATCCTGACTTGACATCATTGGGAAAGGGTTCTTCAGCTGCATGATCCACTGGTTTGCCCTGAGGGGACACTTCTGTTCATAATTAGCCTGCTGACTGTTAATTACAATAATATTTTATAACTCAGAGTGGATATGAGTGTTGTGATTCTTGTCATTTCAGGTGTATGTAGTTTGTAGTTTGATTGGAAACTCAAGAATAAGCAAGAGAGAATATTTTTCCTACTGCAAAAGGATTTAATATAATTTTAGCGGAAAACAATAAAGCAGCATTACATTAGCCAGATGATGAGCTGGTACTCCATGTTTTTTCTATTATTTTCTATTTTTGTTTAACTGTGGTGAATGTTAGGAACCTGGAGACTGCAAAAAATAAATTTGACAAAACCGAAGCATTGATATGTGAGAAAAATCACAAAATTCCTCCATTTTTATCTTTTTTTTTCTCCCTCAAGAGTGTACAAATTCATGTGAGTGCTGACATTTTAACCTTCAGAAACTCCAGCAGGAGGTGACGGCTTTCAGCAGCTCATGCAGCTCTAAGATAAAAGTTCCATTATAGGAGGCAAAAAAATATAAAATTAAATTGAACTGCTTAAGCGTCCAGGCTGAAGCAGCATCACTTCCTGGCAGATGATAATCCACTTAGGTCTCCATGTGCAAGATTTGAGGTCAGTAAAAAGCACTCTGGTGAATTAGTGGGTGTAGGAGCATTTCCCTAGCAAACATGGCATATGTAGAAAGGGGTAGAAACTACCCCTGTGCTGAATTTCACACTTCTGCAGACCAGCTAGGTCCAGGGGAGGAACATTGGTGTATGAACCTTATTTTTATCCAAACAGTGAAACATTGGCTTCAGCAACCTACTCACAAATGGATGGGCAAGTGTTACCTCCTTGAGAGAGGAGCCTTTGGGCTTGAGCCAGTGCAGGAAGGGGAAGAGGAACCACCCACCCCATGAAGAAAGGACAGAAGCTAAAGGAAGTCTGTCCCTGGGACAGCTGCCATAAGTGGCAGTAGTGAGGTTTGTTCAGAGCAGCTTTAACACCCACCTGGGGAACTTCCTGTGCTTTTAGCTAATATTGATAAGCAGATACAGGCAACTCCAACAGCGTCCTTGACTTTCAAGGAACATTGGGCCAAGATAAGCAATCAGATCCAAAGGTTCAAGGAGATATCTTGGTTTGCATTAAAACTAACAATGTGTCATCATAATAAAGGCCTAAAAACTGTGTATTTCAGGATGTAGCCTCCTCTCCAGCTTTTAGGGATATAGTAGGGTGTGTGTTGCAGGAATCTACCTGCTTCCAGGTTTTCCCACTCGCCTCTGAACAGTGTGGCAGTACTGGCTTTGTCAGAGGCACAGTGCTGGAGGTAAGGGGTTCTCCCTGCCCATTTCATGTTACTAATGGAAACAAAGCTTTTCCAAATGAAAATATTGTTTTTAGCCAGAGCTTTCAACCGTCTTGTGTTACAATTCTCTTTGCTGACTTGCACCAAACAACCATTACCCCCTGGGCCTGGAACATGCTCTGTAATGGTCTCCAGTGATGTTGCCATATGCAAAAAAAGAACAACACTGCTGACAGGGGGGGATATTTCACCTAACTTGTGATGGAAAAGTTTCCTTTATCGTAATGGAAAGAAATAGATGACTTTATATTAAATTGTTCACAATACCTACTTTTAGATTCACAGAATCAGAATCATGGAATGTTTTGGGCTTGAAAGTACTTTTAAATATAATCTAATCCACTGCCCTGCCATAAGCAGGGCCATCTTTCACTAGACCAGGTTGCTCCAAGCCCCATCCAACCCACCCTTGAACACTTCCAGGATGGGGCAGCCACATCTTCTCTGGGCAACTTGTGCCGGGACCTCACCACTCCTCCAGTAAAGAAATTTTTTTTCTAATATCTAACCTAAACCTACTCTCTTTCATTTTAAAACTGCTTCCCCTTGTCCTGCCTTGGTAAAAAATCTCTCTCTGTCTTTTTACAAACCTTTTTAGGTATTGAAAGGGCACAACAAGATCTTCCCTGGGCCTTCTCTTCTCCAGGATGAACAGCCCCAACTCTCTCAACCTGCCTTTCTAGAATAGGTGTTCCAGGCCTCTAACCATTTTTGTGGCCCTTGTTTGGACTTGCTGTAACAAGTTCTAATCTTTATTGTGCTGAGGACCCCATATTTGGACACAGCACTTTAGGAGGGGTCTCACAAGGGCAGAGAATAGGGACAGAATCATGTCCCTTGACCTACCGGCCAGGATTCTTGTCATGCTGCCCAGGATACTTTTGGGGAAGAAGGGTCCTGTCCTCCTCATTGGTCATAATTCTGGACTACCAGCTCAGGTGGAAACATTAGTATTTGTTTAGAAGAATCCCACTCTGCTTGTATTGTACATTCTAGATAAAATCCATCATTTATCGGTACTTACGTGACCCCCCCCCAAAAATGCAAGTCTTGTTTTAAGCCATCTCCTCTCTTTCTGTGCATGTACCCATGCTGAAGTTCACCTGTTAAAGCAGTCTGTAACACAAAGGTTTTACCTTCTAAATTGAGGTGGATGAAAGGCACACAGTGCTATGATCCCCATTTCACAGAGGTGGAAATGAGACTCAGGCAGATTTAGGGACTTGCCCAAGGCAAGACAGGAAACCCTCGGCATGACCAGGAATCAAACCCACATCTCTTCTGTTCTTAAGTTAGGCGACTAGTGTTCCTCTAGGTAGAGAGCACAAATAAGATGGGAAGTGGTACTTTGAAGCCCTTTTCTCAAGATAACGTCACTGTTATTGTTCTAATTTAGCAATAGATGTTATCAATATAAAAGTAAAGCCGGTTGCAATTTGAGTTTATCCTTTGTAATGACTCACTTCTTCCATACTGCCCACAAGAAGTGAACTAATAACCAGTTATTCCCCCTGGATTTTTCAGTATGAATTGTCTCTGTGTTACTTGCTTTTAAGCTACAAGACAGATTTCCAAGCCACCCCAGCAGAGTCATATGGTAATATCAAACCCCCCATTAGACCTCTTGGTGACCTCCTGATGGAAAGGAGGTTGCAGACACCCATCCAGCATCACTGTGGTGCTCCTTGATGGTCCATTACTCTGATGAAAGACAGTCTTCATTCAGAACTTGTACACTCCTCATGTCCATAAAACATGTTGTATTCTTTAAGATCTGTCAGTTTTGGTGGGTTTGAGCTTGCACAGTTAATTTGACTATAACTGATGATAAAATCATAGAATACCTGGAGTTCGAAGGGACAAGGAACATTGAAGTCCAACTCCTGGCTCTGCACAGAACAGCTCCAAGAATTCTACCAGGCACCTGAGAGTGTTGTCCAAATTCTTCTTGACCTCTGTCAGGGCCGGTGCTGTGACCACTTCCCTGGGGAGCCTGTTCCACTGCCCAACCACCCTCTGGGTGAAGAACCCTTTCCCAATATCCAACCAAAACCTCCCTGACACAGCTTCAGGCCATTCCCTCTGGTCCTATCACTGGCTGCCAGTGAGACTTGCAAGTGCTCTACCTGCTGGAACAGGTTCTGAAAGGCAGATACTGTGGGTCCACAGGAAGTTTGGAACTGTCAGAAAATCCACTACAGGTCACAGAAAACACGTTAGTGAACTCTTCTGGGTGTGCACCCATGATGCTCCAGAAAACTCCATAGTTCTTATTGAGACAGTTTAGCCTACTCAGTTTAGCCTGCTTCTTTTTTTTTTTCCTTACAAAATAGTGAATGAACACACTTAGAATCATGGAATCATTTATGCTGGACAAGACCTCTAAGATTGTTGATTCCAATTATTTACCCAGCACTGCCAGGTCCAACACTAAACCATGTCCTCACATGCCACCTCTGTGTGTCTTGAGGTTTGGCAAGCAGATCTGTGTCAGAATGGGGTCAAGTCATTTATTGAAACTAAAAGGACTTCTGCCATTGACTCTAATAGGACTTCTGATATTGAATCCATTAATTCTGCTTTTTTTTTTTGGTTTTTTTTGTTTGTTTGTTTTTTATTTCCTTAAAGAATGTTCAATTCTAGGTTGGGATTTTTTTCCCTTATAGCCACTTCTTTTACACAGAGTAAGCATTTAATCACTGCTCCAAACTGGGTAGCTGCTGCTCTGAATAAAGAACTCAGTGCTTTGCTGAAATACTTAAAGTGATATCGGGTAACTAAACAATCTGTGTTAGGCTTTTCCCATTGAGTAATTTGGTGTTTAGATTATAGTTAATTAACTAACATACTTGGTTAACTAACACCTTTGCAAAATGTCATAAGTAATATTTGTTTCAGGGATTTTATATGGTTTTCCCCTGTAGTCTGTCTCTATTTGCATATCCTTTTGTTTTTCCCCAGAATTTTTAAAGCTTGTTAGTGAAAGTGCAACATTTTGCAGATTATCTCAGAGTTGCTGAAGATTTGTTGTGTTTTTTTTCCCAGAGACTGGTAAAATCACACTGGCTCCAGAGGTTCAACTTTCTGCCCCTGCTAAGGGAGGTCATCAGTAGCATGGAGTCAGCTTTGGATATCTCCCAATCAGAAACAAATAAAAGTTGGCCCACTGGGACTTTAGCTAGGCTGTATCTGCCCTTCCAATGAACAGTTAAGCTTTGTAGTGTGCCTGCTTGAGAAACAGCTGTTTGTCTAACCCCTGAACTGCTCAATACATTAATCTGAAGCATAATTTAACTCTGTCTGAGCTTCTGAACATGGCACCAATAACTGGTTAGCATAGATTTACCAGCCTTAAAAATAATAGTTTCTGAGGTTTGTTTAAAAGATAGTTGTCCTTCTGCCTAAGATTACTTAGAAGGGACAATCTTTGCAGGAACATACCCAACAGAGAGCACAGTTCATAGGGTTCTAAGCAGGATGCTCCCCCTCAAAACCTTCATGTTACTGTTTGTGCCTGCTCTTTATGAGTCAGCTGTAGAGGCAGACCCTGTTTTTTGTTAGCCTTCTGTTTGGGGAATGTGGTTCAGCTGTTCATCACCAGGTTGTCCGTCTGCCAGCTAAGAACAAAGATCCAGTCAGAAGGATGGGAAAATGCCTTATTATTCTGCATGAGGAGGAGCCAAGCCTTGATCAGATCTGGATACCTTCAAGCTTCAAAGTTAGGAGACTCCTGGATTCAACGTGGGCTCATCTGTTTGTGAGCCCAGATTCAAAGTCAGGGAGTCGCCTGGGATCAGTGATCCCTTGACAGAGTAGGTCTAAAAAGAGGGAAGAAATAGAGTAAGAAAAAGAAGGAGAATGAATGTTTGTGAAAAACACTAAGTGACACACTTTTGGCTTTTGAAATGCTGAGTGATGCAAGATCCAATATTCTCCTCTCACTAACAGACACTTGGTTCTTGCTTCACCTCATGAGCACATACACACTTCATTCCCCAGATTGCCCCAGAGAAAAACAGCAGAAGAATAGCTCACTCTTCTAAGATTTTGGCTTCTGAGAGCCATTGTTTTGCTCCTCAGTATCTAGGTCATTAAATATCTGTCCAGACGTAGCACTGGAATTTTCCAGTAACTTGCACTCTTTAGGGTTTTGCTCCTGCATTATTAGAAGAGCTCATTGAATCATAGAATAATAACAGAATGGTTTGGGTTGGAAGGCACCTTAAAGACCATTTCATTCCACCTCCTGCCATGGGCAGGGACACCTTCCACTATCCCAGGTTGCTCCAAGCTCTGCCCAACCTGGCCTTGAACACTTCCACGGATGGGGCATCCACAGCTTCACTGACCAACCTGTGTCAGAGCCTCACCACCCTCAGAGTAACGAATTTTTTCCTAATACATGATTCAAACCCACCCTCTTTCACTTTAAAACCATTTCCTCTTGTCCTACCACTACACAGCCTTGCAGAAAGTCTCTTTTTTCCATCTTTCTTGCGGGCCTTTGTGAAATGAAAGGCTGCAATTAGGTCACCCCAGGGCCTTTTCTTCTCCAGGCTGAACAATCCCAATTCTCTCAGCTTTTAAATGGGTGGCTTCAGTTTGGGGTCAATCCAGGGTGTTTATTTCCCCACTCCACATAACATGCCAGGATCTATTTTGCAAGAGGAGCTGTTTTTTGTAGATACTGATAAATAAATCACATGGTGTCATGCAACCTCATAAGGCATTCTATCTGTCCAAGTAAAAAAGGCAGTGTGGAAATTATGGAACTAATCATTAAGCATTATGGCCTCACAAGGTTCTGCTCTTGGTCTTGCTGACTTTCAAGAGACTGTCATCTCCATGGACTACAACAAAAGCTGAGACAGCTGGTCCTGCTGCAGACAACTCATGTTTCAGTTGAATTCCTTCCCTGTGTGTTTTCCTTTTCCTAAAGCTCTGACTCCAATCAAGGTGTTACGAGGGATAGCTAAATTTTCCTTAAAAACGAGTGCAAACAGAGCTGTCAAACTTTCACAGTCAGAGAGAAATCTTGAAAATTTAGCCTAGATCTGGGCATATGCTTGAGCAATGCTGAAGCCTGCAAAGAGATTAAATCTCATGTTTTCTTTTACTATCATCAGTGTAGAAATTATGGCAGTGTAGAAAATATGCAGCTCAGGGAGCATAAGAGTTAATAGGCAATGACAGAGCTCTGGGAACTGGGCAAGTTGTGGATTGTGTTATGAACACAATCCCTGTTGCAAGGAGTTTAGAGCATAAAAAAGGTAGGATAAGATGGACACGGACAAGCCAACAAGGAATGTGATGATATTATCCTTTTTTACCAGATTACTGATTTACTGACAGAAGAGGCCTGAATCTTAATGAGGGATTTAATCAGAGAAGGATGTAATTTTTCAGCTGGAACCCCTTCGGTGAAACTGTAGGTTTGACAACATCTATTTTGCCTGTGAATTTCTGTCAGATGAGCTAATTTATTCATTAACCAAAGCTGAGAATATCTTGGAAAAATAAAATATTTTAACATTTTATGATTAACTGTTGTGAATTTTTAACTAAGATTGTTTAAAAAATGTAATTAAACAATTAGAAATCATATTAAAGCTTAGTGAAGCATTTGATCTTAATCAATGTTGGGCTGTGATATTTATATTTTCAGTCCCTTCTTTGCCCAAAAATCCCAACATTTATGTTCTTGCTGAGCTTCATGATGATGATAAAAAGATTATGAGGAATTAACAGGAGAGCATAAAATTTCCCATTTTTACAGCAGTTCGTCACTTGACTGAGGGGAATATTTTGTTTGAGAAGACAAATGGGGCAGGTGAATTGTGCAAGTACCAAGGGGCAGCTCAAGAATCTCAGAGACAAAGGTAGAGAGGGCATTAAATATGTTCATTGTAATAGGTAGAGAGATAATGGTTTTAAACTAAAAGAGGGCAGATTTAGGCTACATAAGGAAGAAAATTTAACTATGAGGGTGGTGAAACATTGTCACAGGTTGCCCAGAGAGCTGGTGAATGTGCCGTGCCTGGAAACATTCAAAGTCAGGCTGGACAGGGCTCTGAGCAACCTGATGTGTTTGAAGGAGTCCCAGCTCATTGCAGGGAATTGCACTAGATGGCCTTTAAATGTTCTTTCAGACCCAAACTGTTTAATGATCCTCCTTTTACACAGGCCAGTTTTGTCCCTTCACTAGGCAGGTGTAGATCATGAGGAAGGCAGGGGATGATAGGAAATCCTGTCCCAACTACAATTACAGTACCCCAGTTACCCTTGGGTTCACTGTGGTTGTCTCTCATTACCTGTCCTAATATACTTTGTTTTCTGGACAATGCTAAGGCAGGAGATAAACTCACTGCACCAGTTTTGGCCAAAATCTAGCAATATATATCCTCTGGGAGAAAGCCAGGTCACGACTACCCTTCCCCCCATAGGGGATACACATCATAGAGTCACCCCAAGACATTCACTCATTTGCTGCTGTAAGGCATGGAGTGAAATGCAGGACTAATTCCCTTGCCTGAAGTATCCCAGCCCCTTTAGGGGCAGAATTGTGGCTCCCTTGTACATCCTTTGGGAGTGGGCACAACCATAATCCCCCAACTTACAAAGCCAGCAACACCCCGAGGCTGATATTGTCATCTGTGATGGTTATTGGGTGGTGAAGGGAGGGGATAAATACCTGGAGAGAGAAGATGCCTTGCTATGAAATGTCTGAGGACACGCTGTCACACTGCAGAGTGCCTGCAACACGCAGCTCTGCGTGGGGGAAGCGGCGCCGGGCTGTCACCAGCGCTCCTGCGGCTCCCACACCTATTGAGCCTGACAGAGCTGTTTAGCCAAACTGCATCACATCCCCTGCTGCCCTCATTTTGCTTAATCTGCATTCTTGCAGCTCAGTAATCCTCATGGGGGACTTCCTATAAATAGTGCTTTGGCAATTAAACCCACTTTCCTTGCAAACTAAGCTTTAATTGCTATTGGCAGGTAGCTTGCACGAGTATCTCCTATGGAGGAACTAGAGGATGAAAAACATGTTAAATAATGAGGGTTTATCTTTGTGAAGAAAGGAAAGTTTATCTTAAATGCTAATGTTATTATCTAATCAAGCATCTAATGTTTTTCTATGCAGTTTGCCCCTCTGAGAGCACCACAGAGCAGAAATCTGAGCTGTAAAAATCCTGCTGTGCTCATGGAAATGTCTAAATTTCTCTCACACATTTTCAGGGAAACCAGGTCAAAGATTACACCTCTGCTGTACTTTTTTGGCAACACGCATTCATTATTTTTAATGCATTTTACTCAGATTTCAATCAGAATTATATTCAAAGAAAACAACAAATAAAAGAATTGCCCCTCTGCCCTCATAAAACAGGTGAATACACATCCAGGTCAATCCACTGGCCAGCTCTGATGTGCAGAGGAGATGGGGTCATCTGTTTCAGAAGCAGGTTTAGCTGTTCTGCCTCCTGTTTCACAAGCACTTCACATTCTTAAATGACACCTGGAAATCCGAACAGGCACAGTGGAGCCTATCATAAAGGGAAAGAGGGATTTGGACTATTTGGAAGTAAATCCTGAGATTATTTTTACATGAACCTGTAAGAATGATATTGGTATGCATGTAAGTGTGCATAAACCAGCTGCTGCTCCTGCCTCCTTGCATGCTGAGTGTGCTTTGCTTCAAATCAATGTTCTTATGGGCTTCTAGGGGAGCAGGAGCAATCCAGATATGCACAGAAAACCAAGGCTTTTCAAACCTAAATATGGCATCTGATTATGTGAGGTTTAAATAAAAGCACAGATGATACAGTCCTGTATCATACATTGTTCTCAATATGGGTCAAATTCCTTAAGGTGGTGTAAGATTTTACATATGTATGTCTAGTTTTAATTGGGTATAAAGTCACATCAGACCCATGGAAATGAATGTGTGATATATTTCTGAAAAAAAATAGCATGTACAAGGGGAGATGCTTCAAAAATTTATTTTTTATATTATTAGTCCAGATCATCTGTAAAATTCATTTAAATGGATACACACACACACACACACACACATTTTGTGCTCCCTTTTTATAAATATTCAAATTTGACTTTTTCTGCTGGGAACGTTTTCAGCAAGTGCATGGTGGCCTTGTCTGGGGCTGAGGGTGAGCTTTGAATTTGTTTGTACTGAGGGAATGAATGTCCTGAGCAAATGCATGTACTGAGCTCAGTCCTGCTAGGAGCCACACACAACAATTAAACACTGAAAACTGGAAAAGGGTGGTTTTAGATTAGGTACTAGGAAGAAATTCTTTACTGTGATAGTGCTAGGACATTGTCACAGGTTGCCCAGATAAGCTGTTGGTGCCCCATCCCTGGAAGCACTGAAATATGTCAACCTTCAACTGGAGACTGTCTCAGTAAACTGCTGGAGGCCAAAAGCAACCAGCAGTTATATGTTAAGGAATGATTTTGAATAATAGATCTCAAAGGGGTGAGCTCAAATTTGGAGATTTTTCAAGGAAATTGATGGCCAAATTTATTTCGGATACCATGTGCTCCCTTACTGTCTGGCCTGGGACATCTGTGTAGACACACTTTACCAATTTAAATTTAAAACCGACCTTGGACCATAGCATCACTTGTATTTTTGGTCCAGGCATAGAGATATTGAAAATCCTACTAGGCACCTTACTGTGTTTAAGCACATTTAAAATGAGTTAAGCTCTGTGTGCTGCTCAAAAAGTCAGTTGGCTTTATCCTATCTCAATTTCTAGAGAAAGTAATAAATTAAATATTATTTTTTTACCTAATTTTAAATGAAACACACTGTGATTGCATTTGTACTTCTGTCTTACCCCAGGTAGCAACACTGGCAATAATTTTTACTGCTAATGTAACTGGTAGAAACTTTTTATTTGCTTGCTTTTCTAGCAACTTTTTTTTTCTGTTCACATTTGTAATCTTAACAAGGGAAAAATGCTTATAGAGAAAACATAAAGGTATAGAAAGTCACAGAAATGTAGTCAAGAAGAATAATGGGCATTAAATCAATATTTATAAACATAACAGCTAATAGAAAAACAGGCTCATACCCATTTGTTTTAAAAATAGGTTGCTGCAAAACCATGTAAATGAATATTTAATTTAATGATTTTTTTCTATATCAAGTATAGTTCTCTTTATAAAAGCCCATGAACAATGACAATAACGCACAATAAATATTAATAATTACCCATAATGGGTAATTAAAGTTTAATAATTAGTATGAAAGTCAAAATAACAAGAAAGAATCACTTGATCACATTCAAAACATTCAGTATTTGAAGGATGTTGTATAATCATTACAGCATAGGTTAATGATTGTCCATTTGAAGTCTGCACTCATTTACATTCATGGTTATTGGAATGTAACAGTTGATAGAGCATTTCATGATAGAAAAAATTGAATATGTAAATATTATTCCAAATGTGAGTCCACTGTGATGGGGTTATCTCCGCAAATGTAGTTCATGTTGGTGGTGTTCTATAAGGAGGTTGCTTTTTGAAGTACCGTTGCAAAAATGGGTTTAATTTAGGGGAGTTCAGGTCAATATGCTGCACAAAAATAGAGAGATTTTGTGTATGTAAACACTGCTCAACTGAACCAAATGCATTTAGTCTAAAATACCCTGCTACTCTGCAGCTAAGGGTCTGGATCACATTTTATGATACTTTGCAGAGTTAGAGTTGTATAATCTTTTGCAGTATTATTTTGGGGTTCTTACATACGCCAATAAAAAGAAGAGAAATAATTTATCAGAAATGTACTTTGGCTCATCAGACTCTAATTTATAAAGACAAGGAGCAGAAGACAACCAAAATACAACTGCTATGGGGTAACATACTGATGTTTCAAAATGTGCCCTGTTCTTTTTGGGGTCTTCTGGTTGGTTTTGTTTAGGTGTGTTTTTGTATTTTTCTGATGAAATTTTTTTTAAAACATGCTTCAAAAGGAGTAAACTTAACAAAACATGTCCATTTTCCCAAATGCTATAAGTTTTTGTTATTTACCTATTTAAAGCATATCTTTTTAATCCTCATTTCCAGGAACTTTTGCTAACAATAAAAGTCCTCCACGTCTTCCAAGTTTTGAACACTCTGGCCACTGAGATACTTCCACCTTCTTGTATTCAGGATGTGATTTGTGGTCAGCTTGACAAGCCACCTAAAAAGCTTGACAAGCTACCTAAAACCCATGTTTCTCTGTTTTGTTTTTCAGTCTCTTTCCTTTTTTTTTGTTGGTTGAGTTTCAGCAAACTCAGTTTCCTGATCCTGTTGTCTGTGCCTTTGCAGGGAATATCAGGAAGAATTTTTCTGCACAAATACAGCAGCACATTGCAGTATTTTTATGATGGGGTAGTACAAGGGCACTGACTATTGTCAGGGACTTGTCACGTGTCAGCCCCTGTCTCTAAGACCAGTTAAGTGAAGCAAGGAGTGCAGATAAACAAGAAAATTACTAAACAAGGATAGCTGTTTCTGAAGCAATATACTTATTTACATTAGCGACCAATCTCTGCCTCTTCATTGCTTCGTGCCCTCTGGGGCTATTGGTGGTCAAGCTGTTTTGCAATGGGTTTATCTTTCCCATTTCATAAATGAGGAAAATGAGAGCAACTTACTGGAGGAGGAAAAACAAGCCTGGGGAGCTGCCAGGATGTGAAATACTGGTGGAAAACAAAATCCAAGGTGAGAGGAGAGGGAGAGGCTTCAAGAGAGTTGCAGTCTCCATTTCCAACACTATGGAGGGAAATTCCAGTACCAGTGAAGGGAAACTCCAGCATGACTGCACGGCACACCTGCCTCTCCCTGCTGACCTACAGGCAGCCCCAGCACTGTCCCACTGCTGTTCCAGCCAGTCCCAAATAAAAATCCCCCATACCCACCACCCAGGGGTACAGAATCCTGGAATCACAGCTTCAGTAAGGTTGGAATCATCAGGTTTCTGAGATCATCAAGCCCAGCTGTCAACCTAGCACCACCACCATGCCCACCACTAAACCATGTCCTCAAGTGCCACATCCCCACATTTTTTGAACACGTCCAAGCATGATGACTCTTCCACTTCCCTAGGCAGCCTGCTCCAAGCCTTGACAATCCTTTTGCAAGACACGGCATGGCCTCGGTGACTGTGGCATAGGTGTTCTCCCATGATCGAGCAGGAAAAAATGTTCATTCTTTTTGGAATGCATCATTTTCTGTATTGTACAGAGATGCAGGAGATGGCAACTGGATCTGTGGCATTTTTCCAGGCAGAAAAGGAAAGGAAATCTGCTCTAGTATGTAAGAACATCACCAATCCCCACATATTTTGGTTTAAGTAAAACCTGTAATAGAGAAAAAAGACTAAGGAATTCTGTGCAAGTGAGTGAAATTAGCTTTTTCCTAAAATGGAGAATTAGAATGTTTCATGAAATTAATGGAAAGAGGATCTTAGAAAGAATAAAGAGGGGCCTGGATAAATTAAAGATTTTATCTGAAACCAAACTGGAGTAATTGACTAAATTAACTTGTCTTAAAGAGACATGTACTGAGACATTGCAAAATAGAGAAAAGATAAAAGGAAATTAGAGAGTGTAATATGGCATATAAACAGCACTAGGAAAAAAAACTGAAGGGAAAAGTGAGAATGCTAGTGTCAAAGGGGAAGAAGAAAGGCTTTACATGCATAAAAGTGACTAAATGTGCCATTTTATTTTTCAACAAGAAATATAACAAATCTTTCTGCTGCTTTCTTAGAAGGAAAATAAGAAATCAGTGTTCAAATGACATATCTCAGAGACAAGTCTACAAAAAGCTACACCTCAAGGTAATCTCAGGCTTTCTTTATTTAACTATTAAAATTTGAAGAGATCATGTGGGAAGGCCCTGAGCAGAGATCATAATTTGATTTTTCCTACTGATGTGTAGAATAAGCCAAGAAAAACATAATAATATGTATTTTTTTAAAATTGGCCAGTATCTAGAATTAATCACAAGCAATATTTTTTTGATCAATGCAATGATATATATTAAAAAAAAAATCCACCTGAGCTTTTACAGATACCTTTCATTTGTTAAGGCAGCTACCACAAACCTGTTAAAGCAGCAGAAACTCTTCAATGTGCTACGTTAGCAGAACACAAATCCAGTGCCCTCAGTTTAGGAAATATTACTATGAAGGAATAATGTTAATGATGCAAAGCCCCTGCATAAACCAAGCAAAGCTTTTTGCACAACTCCTTCTTCATTCCTGATCAGAATATTAAATTAAGGTTGCATTAAGGAATGAAGAAAAAGTGTATTTGTTAATCTTGCAGACTTCCCTTCAAAGCTCTTTTTCTGTTTCTTCTCTATAGCCTAGATTAGCTATTGTTATTATCATCATCAATATCAATATTATTAGGAATACTATTATTATTAAAAGCAATATTTGCAATTATCAGCCCAGATCAGATACTGAATGCATGTGATTAAATATTATATATATATGTATATATACACATACATATTTTAACACACATGCGTGTATATCTGCATACAGAAATGCTTAAAGATTTTCTCTGTGAGTTTACAGCAATGGCAATTGCTTCTCTTTAAGGATGGAGTTCTGGAGGGAATGAGTATTCTAGTGAAAAAGAAAGGACAGTATCTTTTCCAAGAAATTGAGGAGAAGCAGTGGGTAGGACCCACCTCTATAGCAGGGCTAGTGCAAGACAGATGTCAAAAAACCTCATGGTACTCTCATCCTTTGGCAAGGGATGAGTGGTGATGCTGGAATCACAACATATTTTTGTTCTACATTTGACAAGGGCACAATTTGTATTTATACATTCAGCCTTTCTGTTAATCTCAACTCTTACCAAAATCAAAGCCTCAATAGCACGGGAAATGTTCAAGGCCAGGTTCAAGGCCTGGGGCCCCAGGCAACGTGATCAAGTGAAAATTGTCCCTGTCCATGGCAGGGGGGTTGGAACTAGATGATCTTTTAGGTCCTTTCCAACCTTAACCATTCTATGACTGTATGATTCTAGGATTAGCTTTTCTTAATTGCAATGAGATTTCAGCAATTCTCACTCATAACAGCTTTAATTTGAGAGACGTTTCCTCCCTCTTTCAATCTGCTTTTTGTTGTGTTTTGTTCTGGTTTGGTTTGGGGGGTCTTTTGAGTGGGAATAGGGAATCTCCATAATGTGTGTATGTATCTGTCAGAGTACATCCCTCAAAATACTTTTTTAGGTCTTTCCAGATCTTGCAATACCCACTTTCCGATAAATTACCCAAGGTCACTAAGAGAACATAGTGGATATAAGTCCTCCCATTCAAAGGAAAGATCTTGTTAGTTAGAAATGTAAGAATTAATAAGGGAATGAAATATTACAGGTAGGTGAACCCCAGAAAAACATAAATGCCCGTAGACACCAAAGTAGTAAAGATGCCACTGAGCAGTGGAGTAGTAAAGATGGGGAACTGAGGCAGGACTCTCAGAAGGATTTAAATACGTGTTTCAATGAAATGAATGGTTCTGAAGCCAATGACTGAGCTGTTGGCGTCCTATTCAAAGCCCTGTGACAAGGGAGGGACTCCAACCCACTTTTCCCAAGCCCCCAGCCACTCCTCCTGTAACTGGATGAGCATTTTTTGCTGCCTCTTTTCACAACATCACCATGACAACAGTGACTGCTCTTTTTTTGGCTGGTGCTCAGCGTGCATATTGATGGTGATCAACAATGAGGTACTACCATGATGAGTAAATAGATTAGACCCATGTGTTACCCTATGGTCAACACGCACAATGAGCAGATCTGTAGCCCTCAGATCACTGTTGTTATTCCTTCTCCCGAGTCCTGCAGTGTCCTTTCTACTGACACGTAAGCTAGCATTTGACGATAGTATTATTTACATTTTTAATTACATTGTGTGTACTGGGTATTTACTCTGAGCACAAGTGGCAAGCTGTTTGGGAGCTAGTGTTTCTGCTGTGCTGCTAATTAATTGATGATAAATAAGTAAATAAAGCTCCAAGCAAAAGCAAAAGGAAAGACTATAGCCTGCTGCTTTCCTTTCCAGAAAACTCTATCCTCCCTGTTTTTTTTTTTTTCCTCCATTACCATTCACCTTTCAATTGAAACAAGTTTGCCATTTGGCTGCCAAACCTTCCCCCATAAGCAATGAACGGCACTGAAAACAGGTCTAAATGGTTTTTTCTTTCTTTTCTTTGTTTCCTGTACTGGGATGATGAGTCCTTGGGTTACTCTGAAATTCCTTACATACACAGTGGCTGATAAGTCAGGTCTGGCAAATCTTCCCTATGTGCCATCACTTGAAATTTAACTCAAGAACAATGGAGGAGAAAAATTGTGAACACAGAGAAGGAGCTGGGATGAAAACAAAGCAAGAGCTCCCCTGCCTAATTTTTATTGAGAAAGAAAGAATATTTCACCCTTTTCTCCATAACTAACAATCATGCTGCACAGATAGGAAGACGTTTATTAAAGTGCAACCACAAGAGTTGGGCTTTCAAATGCTACACTTGCAGCTGTTGAATGTTTCCCAAGAACATCTCATTGAGTAAATTCTGGCCACTTTCATTATGTGACTAAGGCTTTCTTCAGCCTATCAGCACAGAGCAAAAATCCTGCTCATTTGCTTAGCTATCCTGCATTTGAAAATCTGGTCAAGATGAAACAAGCTGTATATTATAACATACTTTTAAATATTAGTTGGCCCAATGAGTGTTTCAAGAGGAGTGGATATCTGGTTTGTGTTCATTAACAGATGGAGTTATCCAGTAAAGGAAAGGCCAAATTTGGGAGCTGAATTATGTAGCAAACCTGGGCTTTCTAGAACTGTTGATGGTTTTACAACTGCTTTGCCTAGATGGGAGCAATTATGCAAAGGGCAGGTCCAGGCAATGGAAACCATGCCAATGAGTCTGTAGCCTCACTGAAGGAATAATATAACCTCAGAAACCCTCAGACATGCAGAAGGACTGCTGAAAAAATGAGGCAATTTTAGAATAAGCTGTTGTGTACATACATGGGCTGAATTCTGTGGAGGATCCACAGAAATATAAGACCTGAGAAGGTCCCAGTGCTCCAGCCCCAGGTTCCCACCTGCTCAACACATGGTGTGAATTGACAAGGAAGAGATCACAGGGCTTTTTCCCTGTCTTGATAATAGCTACATCCAGAGCACAAAAGACAAAGGACATGAGTCTGTGCTTCATTATGTTCCTCTCAATTCATAAAGGACAATCCATTAAGGGAAATTGGGCATCACGATGCCGAGCAGTATGGTGGCCAACTTTCATGTAGCTACCTGCAAGCTGGAGTTCTAATTGCCTGTCAATAGAGGCAAAAAAAGCCATCATATTCAGCAAAAAACTTGCCTAATTCTGCCAGAAAGAAATGGCTGAGATTAAAGTTTATTTATTTCCTACACATTCCTGAGGGTTTCAAGCCTTCCAGCTCTGAAGTTGTACATCCCAGAACATTTCTAAATTAAACACTCAGGCCTTTTCTTTCCAAAGGTATGTGAAATAAATGCATCAATCTTTTCAGAAAACTTCAAAACAGTCTATTTATGGAAAAAGTGGAAATCTTAGCTGAATCTCTTAACTCTTTGGAACTGCTTTAATCCATATTTAGCACCCTGTTGATGAGTGTCCTGGTGGTGAAGTGCAGGTGAAGTTGCCATAACCTATCTGGTCAAGCCTATTTCACTCTGCATGAATTTCCACCAGTTCAGTTGAAGGCAAAGCATATTTTAACACAGATCTATAGTTTAATGACTGAAGAGACTCGAACTCCCACTGCATTGAATACTTAATAGCACATATTGAAATATTTAGCTGCCTCCCAGCTAGAATCCAAACTCCCCCCTACCAAAGCCAGGTGAGTGCCTTAAATAGGTTATGAAGCAGCCCAGTGACTTATCAAGATCTCTTTATAGCCAAGATCCACACACAACATGTACCTTGGAGAGACAAGGAGAGGGGGAACTCCAGGAGCAGCTCATATGCGCACAGGAACTGCAGCTTCCATTCTGTGCTTTGACACACTTTTATTTTGGGCTTAAGGAACATTGAATTATTCCCTGCAAACTGGCATGGCCTTAGCAAAGAGGCCTGAGGTCACCCACACCCCTAGAAATCCTTGAGAAATTTACCTTGCAGTTAGCTTGAAGTCAACCATAATTGATTAGCCTCACCACACTCCCAGGACAGTGATGTGAGCTGCAGAGTGAGATCCTCTGTGTCTTGCAAGAGGTGTGAACCCTCTGGAAGGAGGAACACCTGAGATCTCCTGGTTAAGGTGTCCCACCTGTTAAATGAGAGGTTAGGACAAACTTTTTAACAGGATCTATCTTGATAGGACATAGGGGAAAATGGTTTGAAAGAAATAGTCAATTTAGATTAGCTGCAAGGAAGAAGCTTTTTACAAAGGTGGTGGTAAAACACTGGCAGAGGTTGCCCAGAGATGTGGTGGAGGGGCCCCATCCCTGGAAATTTTAAGGGCCAGGTTGGATGGGACTCTAAGATATCTGATCCAGTTGAAAATGTCCCTAGTCCAGGTCACCTTTAACAGTCCCTCCCAGCCCAAACCGTTCTGTGATTCCATGAGTCTCTAATGTTAAGTGGGGACAGAAATGAATGTAAGTCCTTGGCAGTGGGGCACACTCTAGCTGGGGAGTCCTTATACAACACGAGAGTGCAGTACCTACCCTTAATTTGGCAGTTGTGCTTTGAAACACCCTCCCAGATGGACTCCTGTGAACAAGTAGGCAAACATATCATTTACATTTACCTTCCTGGGTTAGGACTGGAGACAAGCCAAACTCCAAAGTCTTGGTGAGGTGGTGCTTCTGAGCACCTGTGGCTCCAGGAGAGCATTATTACTGGGTAGCAGCAACACCAGACAAGCTGACAAGCTGCTGAACTTCCTTATGAATCACTTGACAGAGATGTTCCAGCAGTGTTCATGGCAGGAACAGATTCTTGCTGTCAAGAAGTATCTGCCTTGTCCATGGCAGGAGCAATAATCAATTTGAAAGGCTGTTGATGAGACACTGAGGTTTCAAGTTTAGCAAGGTATAAGAAAGATTAAATTTCTGGATTTCTATTTTTATTCCTGGAGCTCAGCGCTGAGATTTAGGTTATTAAATCAGATTGTGAGTTTTCATTTAAAGGAAAACAACAACAAGGACAACAAAAAAAACCACCCACACGTTGAGGAAAATAAAAGCAAAACAAAGAGATGGAGTGACACTCCAATCACTGGAATGTAACCAGATGAAACTGTGTGATCCTATGCAGGGAATATTTGCTGCTGTTTGCTCCTTAGTTAATTAATTATTGCTGGCAAGTTGTGCAGGGTGTGGGCCTGTTCTTGGCTGCTTCACTCTATGTTTGATGCTGAGGCCAGGGGAACTCCAGAGGGTATTGTAAAAATTCCTCGCCTTGGGAGTGAAATAAAGAAAAAAACTCTGGATGCTCACTGTTGTTGTTGTTTCAAATCCTGCCCCCCATAATAATTTTATGATGGTTCTTGATACTTTAAACAACCAAAGATGGAGGCTGCGAGTTTTGACCATCCTAAAGGTGTTAGGGAAAGGTTACAGTGGGAAAAGGGAAAAGGGAAACCTAGAACAGGAGTTAGGATTCCTGTAAGGGCCATAGCACATCTGGGCTTCATTCCCTGATTTGTTGTAAAATGTCACTATGACCTCAGTCAAATCACTTAGGGATGGGCTATTAAAGGGATTTACATACCTAAATCCACCATGACATTTTCAAAGTTGGAGCTCAGGCACTGCCTTGTCTTTCTCCTTCCTGCTGGTGCATAAAACTCCTGGGGATGGTTAAACCTACCTTCCTGCTGGAGGCTGTGAGGCTTGAGAGCAACTTCCCCTGCCATGTCCCTACTCGTTGCTTTTCCTTGTTTTCATGTAATTTGTGCTGATATGGGACCGTGGGTAAAACTGGATCAAGCAACCAATTCTGCTGGAAAATAAGCTGTCAAAATGACACCACAAGCAATGAAAAAAATGTCTAAAATGGATAAAATATGATTATTCACTGTGTAACACCACAAATATATGATAGAAAAGAATAAGGCTGGGTAGGGGCAAGAAATAAAAAATGGGAACATGAAAGGTAAGACCTGGTCTTTCACTAACAAAAATAGTTTGTTTTACTTTAATGTTTACAAATTAATTTTTGTGCTGCTAATGTGGTGATTGAAAATGCACTTCAAGATTTCTATGCTCCAAGACTAGGAGACAAATATAAACAAATATATTTATGACAATTAATTCACCTTATACTCAATATATGAAAAAAAATGGGGTAAATAACTATACCACAATCACAAAATAGCTGCGGTATTTCGTGATAGTTGAGGAAAAGTTGAGTAATTTACAGTACAGTTGCAACAACCCCAACAAAGGTTGAAAACAATTTTCACCTTCCTGGATGAAAATTACAGCTGATCAAAACTTTGGATTTTTTTTTATTTTCTACTCAAACCCCTTCAGTATACATTATTTAGTAAAAATCATCCCTTTTCTGACTTTAACTAATAGCAAAACAGGGTTAAGTATTCTCAGGATAGTTTTTTTAAAAGCACAATAACTACCCATGGAGGCACAGTTCCATTAATTAAACATATGAATTTATTGTAGCTAATTTATGCAAGTTTGGGCTCAGACTCACAAGTGGTTATCATTGCATAATCAGTTACTTGACCTATAATTTAACTGTCCCTGAATGGGATTTTAAGCTGTAATAGGTGAAAATTGCAACAAAAAGGCAAAATTTGGCCTAACACAGGGAAGAGAGTTCTGCTAATTTGACTTTATATTTCAGTAAAAATAAATATGATGCATATGTGAAATGAGTGCATTTTCTATTTTTTTTTTAAATAGCATATCTTTTATGTTCTAGCAAGAGGTGCAAGAGGTTTGTTGTCTTTTTAGGGGAAATTACAGCATAATATAAGCTAGGGGGACTTGCTTCCTGTTTGATATTTTTTCCCCCCATTAAAACTTTATTTAAATTGGAAAAAGTCCTGCTATAAAACTAAAAACACACAAGCAAAAACAAAATTATATTTTAAAATCCATTTAGCAAAAGCTTTCTGCAAACTTTCTTAAAATGGCAATTGAAATTTTTCTTTTACTGACTGGAACCAGATGCCTGCTAAGTCAATAACTGAAGACCTCATGTTTTGTTTAAAGAAAAAAATTGAGAAGGCGGGTCTGAGGGGGGAAAAAGTCTGTGGGGGAACTTAGGCAAAGCAAATCACTGTTCAATTTCTTCTCTGCAAAACACAAACAAACTCAACCCTTAAGAATTGCTATTATTTCTTTACCTTGCCATTTTTTACTCCCTCTGATGTAACTATCGAAAATCACTGGTTCCTTGTTGACTGAGGTATTGAAATCATCCCATATATTCCTCCCGATGCTGGAAAAGGGAATATAAGGTTCAAGACTTCAACTAACTTTCTTTACTGAGTGCCTAATGTTCATAAGCAGATTGCAGCTGAGCTGGCTACTTGTATGAAATCTTGAATATGCAGTACTTGACCAGAAAGTAAAGGTTCTGACCAAATAAATATTTTATTTCTCATCCTCAGTCAGCTGACATTGGTTAGAGCTACAAAAGTCACTTGAATACAGGCAGTGACTGCTGACTCAGAGGTTACGCTCCACTCTGACAGCATGAAATTAGTTGCAGTTGGTTATAATACGTGTTTCTGGTCTACTCGTGGTCAAGGATGTCTCCTGCAGTAACCCAAAAGCTTTGAAGCCTCATCTGGGGAGCAAAATCCCCAAGGGAAAGGTCACAATTTAAGAGAAGCAACAGTATTCTGATAAACAGGATAAGGGAATTTTAGAAACTTCAAGACTTGGTTTCTTCCTTCCTTTCCGGCCCACACAGGTATTGCTCGAGGCATCAGTCCTAGAAAAATTAGGCTACTGTAAGATTTATTGGCTGAGTGCAGAGTTTACATTACATTTTCTCTCATCACTTTCTCCTGGAGTAATTGCCTATGCATGCACAGTCCTGGCTGCAAACAGTGTGGTCTGATCCTTGGGTGGCTCATTTTGGGGCTCATCCAGCTAAAAGTTGATATCACCCATGAGCAGCTGAGTCCTTTAAAAGGACTCAGAAGCTTGGGACTTTGCAGGGAGATAACGTGCTTCCTTAGAAGAGAAGCCCCTCATTACAGGGCTTTTGCAAACACTGTCTCTCAGTTATTTATTTCCTACAACTGCTGTTTTCCTTCAAGTCTGATTTTTTTTTACTGCAATTTTCTTTCATCAGCAGCCACTTTAATTGATATAAAATACCTATAGACATACTCCTAGTTGTGAAATTTGTGGTTAAATCATTGTGTGAATTTTCCTTTCTTAATTTTATACATTTGGTGGGCCTAGAAAATCTGGCACATGGTTCGCAAAACTCTGTCTGTCTTTGTCATAATAAGCCCAGTAAATGCTCGATTTCAGCTGGAAACAATGAAATCAAGTTTGCAGAAGTGCTACTGATTGGGAAAGCCAGTCAATTAATTCTCCACACAGCACCCCAAAGAGCTGGACTCAAACCTTGTAGGTCCCTCTCTACTGAGGTTATTTTATAATTCAGTGAATCCAAGAGGCAAAACCTTGCTCTCCGGTACAAATTACAGCACTCACAGAACATCCGTGGGCCTTTCTACTCGAGGTTATGATTGGGAAGGGATAAAGATCTGACATGGTACGACAATATTTCCCAAGCCTCTGTACAGAGTATATTACAGTGAAAATATTTTATGAGCACTAAGAACTCATGATTATGAGACTTATAGCAGTGGCTGAAGAAATCCTACATGTTCTTTAAACTAGGCTGAGCACCTCTGTGTTCTCACCTCTTTTGTATTATCATCCCATCCTTGAATTTTGCCTGAGAATACCTAAATGTAAATACTAGTGGGATAAAAAAAACCCCAAACTAGTTAAGTCTTGGCTGGTAAAACCAGAGCCAGACCTCAGAGTTTGACCCATGGTGAACAGTCTTAGCATTTTCGCTCATTTCCAATACTGAAGTGTGATGCAGAGAAAGGTGAAACCCAAATAATTTCCTTTTGTAAAAATTACAGTCCCGTAAAGCTACAATAATGTGCCTGAAACAACAAGAAGAAAGGCGGGCCGTGCTGCTTCAAAGCTCGGCTGTATTATTCTTATTGGTTCCTTGGAAAATATTTCATGACACATGAACCTCTTGAACAGTAGAAAGACATCCAGCTTTGAAATAATAACTGGGGGAAGAGGGTAAACCGAGCCATATTTTTTCAAGCATTCCAGGTGCCCTCTGCAATTGGTGACCTAGTCAAGTATGAGAAACAATGCAATCCCAGGGGCCTGCCGCCAAAAAGATCCACAGCCACTAAATGCATTAAGACATTAATGTCTACTTTGGGATCAGTTCTCAACTTAACAGGTTAACCTCTGGCCCACAAGGGAATAAGCAGCAAACAAGATTTAGCCAAAGCTTGTACTCAGAGGGTAATTGATAGCTGCAGCCCACCCATCTGATACATTTTTTTGATGGAGATAATTTTCCTCTCATAAGGGAACTATCCATAGAAATAATTTAAGTTGACATCTCAACACTAAATCAAAATGCTGTGGTCTGACATAGGTACTGCTAGATGATCTGAGTCTTTCCAGCTTAAGGACAGAGGGGAAGGCAGAAGGGAGAGAGAAAGAAACCTTGGTTTATTATTTTGGTCATTTTTTGGGAGGAAAGTTTCCATTTCACTGGCAAATAAATCAGCTTTTCTTTGGAATAATAAGGAATCACTCTTTATGCCTTTCAAAATAGATATATTTTAGATCACAACAAAATGTGTCTTTGTGTTGCATTTTTGGGTGAGTGTTTTTGATGTTTGCTTTTTTTTTCTTTTTGAAAAAGGAGTTATTCTGCTGAAGTGTAGGGAACTGTTAATTGATTTTTAGTGCATTAATGTAAGCAAAATTTGCCTGTAGAGGAGATAACATTGTTATGAACCTTTGATATTAACATTATTTCTTCTTCTCTTCTCTTCTCTTGCCTTTTGCCTTTTGCAAGAGGAATTCTAAAAGGTCTGGCTTTATTTCCCTTCTTTGTCCCAAAACTGTATGAAAAATATCAAAGTACATCAAATATCCAGCACTTTCTTAATATTTTCACATTTTCTATACAGAATAGTAGCACGACCTTTGGAGAATACATAGGAGCAGCAAGAAACTTGCAGCAAATGGTGCTGGTAATGCTGGAGATCGAAGCTGGATGTCAATCCATCTGTTGTACTGACAGCAAGAGAAAGTTCTTTCATCTGCTGAAACACTTCACATCCTTATTTACAAAATCAGCTGTTATACTTTAATTTAGAAGTTGGCTATGGTGTAAGGGTGCATGTTTTAATTCCGATTCCATAGTATTATTAAGAGTTTATCTTGCTGATTAAGGATGAAAGTCATTCCATACGAGACACAGTTCTCTACAAGACATGACAACAACACCATTTCAGTCTTCAAGGACACAATCTTCTGTGTTAAACATTCCCAACACAGGTATATATTGTCCTACCTGAAAGCTCATTGTATAACCAGAACAAGACTTCGAATTTCAGGAAATACATTAATTGTTAAATTAAGCAATGCAATGGATTTTTTCCTCCCTGAGAAGCAGAAGTGACTGTCCAGGTACTTATGTCAAAGCAATATATAGTTTATGAATATGACAAAGCTTCATGTTGTGACATTTCAAAAATAATTGAACAAATTAGACAAGTGGCAATTGCAGAATTTGAATAGAAGCTGTATGTTTAAGATATTTTCCTCGTAGTATTTTATGTTCTTTCATGGTTCCTTTGGTTACAAGGTCTTTCAACCTACAACAAAGCAGAAAGCTAAGAGAAAAAAACAGAACCCAAGCCATAAAACCAGAGTGGTTGGTTGCTGAACAGAAAATATCTAAGTAGTTATTTGACAAAATAGATTTTGGACTGCCTTGTGACAGCTGGAAATTTTTTATTGTGAAACAGAAAACTGTGTACTTGAAATGTGATTTATACTATGAGAAAAGCCTTAAAAAACTCCTAAAGGCTGAAATTTCCTCAGGTACATGTGTTTAGGGAGCAGCAGTTAAACTATTTTAGAATAGGAAATTTTAGAATATTGTATGCATTTACCCTTCTTAAAAAGAAACATCAGCAGTTAGTTGAAATTGAAATGCATTATGAAAGTTTAATTATCATTGTGTTTCAGCACAAAAAATAATGAAGAAACAGATGTGAATTTCCACTTTTAAAAGCTGTAAGGATTACTTTAGGGATATCAGTTTATTGTCATCTTTTCTTCTGAAAAAAAGCCAAAAAACCCAAATCCAAGCAAAATCAAAACTGAAATGTATATATTTCTAATCCTGCTCTATTTAGGTAAAAAAATATCAATTTGAAGCTGAAGGAACTTGATTGCAGAAAATTACTTGAATTACCATTTTAAAAATGAATTTACAACGTTTTGTTTTGGGACATTCTGTTTTTGTTGTGTAGCTTTCAGTCAGATCTGTTGATCATTATACTGTTCCCTCGGGTAAATATAAATCTCACATAATGAAGGTTTTTCCTTATTGCTGAAAGCTTTCGTCCCTGTTTTATTTCCCTTCACAGAGTAACCATACTACTATCTATAGTAAATTACTGTGACCCATTTGCATCCTTTTCTTAACCTAGGGGTGATTTTACTGGCCTCTTGGGTGGGTGACACTGATTTACTCCACCATTTCTTCTGGCTAGAGGTCAACAGTTTAAGAAGCATTGGGACAAGGCTGAAGCTTGAAGTAACATTATATAGTTGAAAATTAAATAGTACCAGTTAGATCTCAATAGACCTCTGATAAAGTTCTTTTCTGTGTATAAATGCAGACTTAGTGTCATCTTTTGTCTCATGAAAATCAGGGCCACATCCCCACCCGACTGCAAATTTTTCACATCCTGTTGAGGTTCAGTGATTTATATCCTTTTATGTAGCGTAACAGGTGACACACATTTTATTTGCATTCTCATAAAGCAGAAAAAGAGGACATACAAGGATGAGAATCTGTCCCTCTAAAAACACACTAACCATGGTTGTCATGGAGGTGGGCTGGTTTGCAATCTTTTATTATGGCCAACATATTTGAAAGGAAATTCTGCTTTGTGTTGCCACTTTAAACTTTCTTCCTTTTTTTTCTTTTTTTTTTTTTTTTTTTCAGCACAGACTTCAAAATGCTTCTTTGAAACAACTGAAGAGTGAACTTTAATTCATGTTTTTTAAACAAAGGTTATATGAGACTTACAGAAGCCTCACAAAGGAAAAATATCAGCAAGAATTGCACATTACGTTTAGAGTGCTACTGACTTTCAAATTTCTCTACAGGTATTATTTCCCATGAATAGGAACAAAGAGCAAAAACAGTTAAAAAAGCATATTCAAATGTGTGCATAAAAAGGCATGGTAAATGAATACTGTTTAGTTTGCTGACATAATTACTGGAATGTAATTTTTATGAGTCGTAGAAATCTTGGCATTTTCACTGAACCAGATAATTAGACTCTGAATAGAACAGGGTCAGAATAATTAATACATCAAAACTAGATGAACTTTTTCTAATTATTTTTATTTAATCTCTATTATAATTATTGTTATACTCTGCTGAGCATGATTGCCTCATGTTCATAGATTTGAATGCTGTCTTATAGTTGCATCCTGGGACTTTGTGGAATATTAACAAACCGTGGCCTGGAGAAATTAGAATGGTGTCGTTTCATGATGGAATTCTAAATTGGAATTTTTCTATTTTTCTATGTAGTTGCACAAATTTTGCTTCACTATCATTTAAAAAATGAATTTAAAAACAAAGTCTTTTAGTTTATTTATTTTTACATTAAAGGGGAACTTCTCCTGAAGTTAAAAGCAAGCTCTTAAAATGCACCTCCCTCCCCCTCTCTTCTGACTCTTGCAAATTTTTTTCAGATCTCATAATTTTTCCTTTTAATTAGATTTTTTTTCTGATTGCATAGTTTCTCCACAAGCTTTTGAAACATCAAAGTTAAGGCCAGACTCTGCCGACTGAATTCAAACAATCACTCAGAAGCATGGAGAATAAGGAGTGTTTCTGTAGTGAATGTTGATGTAATTGAAGGCATGTGAGAGATTTTAGTCTGCATCTTATTTTTTTTCTTTCTTTGAGAAGCGCAAGCATTAAATATAACCACTACAAAGTCCATCAGGGGGAGAGAATCAACAAGCCCTCTGACGTAAGGTCTGCTGGACAGGGTCTAGGGGTTGCTTTGATGACTTAAATATATGTCTATTCTCTATTATACAGCATTTGCTATATCTAAGCAACAGAACATATGTAGCTGGAACACAAGTTTCAATTATAAAGTCTTTCCCTTTGCTTTAGGTAGTAGTAGTTTATTAATTTGATGCAAAAGGCTGCATCTTCAATTTTGGTTAACTCTGGTAGCCCACCAGGGTTTTTTCTTCAATTCTTAATTTACATGCCCTATGTGTGCCCAGAAACTCTAAAGTGGTTGCACACTTACACTGATATAAATAGAAATAAGAGGTATATTCACTTTTGGACTTGGAAATTCTCACTAGAATTTTCTGTGGAGAGGCTTCTTGGAAAAGACTGGGGTTAAGAGAGACCTATTGGCCTTTGCTTTCTAATAACTTCTGTAGACTATTATCTTTTATCATCATGGGCAGATGGTGTTAAGCAGAAGGAATGGTCTGTAAAATGTATTCATTTTTTTTTTCACTTCAAAAAGTAATTCCATAAACACTGTGTTTAACCCAACCCTGTTATATTGGACCTGCACACCAGCTCTTAACTAAATGTCTACTTCTTCTATCTCACGCATGATCTTCATGGGAGCAAAGACAACATATTTCCTCAGCTTTCTCTAGCTCAAGTTTTGGGGTTTTTGAAAGCAAAGCAACCTACTTTTCATTTCTCACCCACTCCTTGTCTCTGAACATGAATCCCAGCCCTTGTCAGATTACTTCATAATGAGTAGAGATACCTAAAAAGATAAGTGACCGTCTTCCCTTTAAGGGATGCCCAAGATGACAACAGTTTCTGCACCGAGAAGATCTGACTAATCTCTGTAGGATTTCATAACAGATAGTCAGTACTCTGGGAAAGGAACCTGGCCTCATTTCCAGAGCAACCCTCATTCATTTAATGTCCTCACTGGTAGATCTCCAGCATACACAAACCAGCTCCCAGGAGAAAGAACGTGGACAGCTGGAACTGGGAAAAGGGATAATGTGCAGACAACAAGACCAGGCTGAGTTTCATGCTAACTACACATTAGTCCAGACTCTGTATCATAAAATCATAGAATGGTTTGGTTTGGAAGGGACTTTCAAGACCATCCCAACATCCCTGCCATGGAAAGAGATGCTATCCACTAGACCAGGTTGCTGAGGACCCCATCCAACCTGGCCTTGGACACTTCCAGGGGCAGAGCATATCCTTCTCTAGCAGAGAGAACTGGAAGAACAAGTGTAGTTTGCCACCAGAACCTTGCGGGTTAATTAGGCAGATGCTGTTATCCAAATGTACAAACTATGTTCTGTCATGGAAACCCCCCTGGAACAGACTGGGCTCCCTTGAGGAACCATTCGCTAAAGTTTTCCTCCTAAATCACCTTAGGACAGTCATTGTACTCGAGTTCTAATGTTTTCTTACAAATAAAAGAGTCTTTCCCCATCTTACTGTGTCAGAATCACAAAGGTGAGGGCCCAGATTTCACCTAAATAGAACACAACCTGCTGGAAATGATGGCAGAATCATGTGAGTGCTGATGGAGCCTTGGGAGGACAACACTGAATGGATATCATTCAAAATTATCATAGATGTGTGCCTAACCTACATTATTTTGTTCATTTCTGTACTTCCAAACCTTCAATAGATTCAGTCCTGAAAATGGTCATCTACATGGCTAATCTACTGGACTTAAATAATTTATCACGAGTGTATCTTCCTCTGATGCTGGAGGCTGAGCAAAATCTGCCTACGAAGTCTATAGGATGGTCCTTCCTCCAACTGGAAAGAATTCCTCAGTCCCTCTTTCATATTGTGGCAAACAACCTTTTCCTCAAATAAAGCTGCATTTTCATCATTTTTGGGTGAACTAAAAAAAGTACATTTAAACTTGCACAATTCTGCCCAGCTACGCATTTCCTTAAAGCCTGCTCTCATGATTAAGTTGTGCCCTGGGCCATCTAATTTATGGTTGATATCAGTGAAAGGTCAAGCATCCTGGGTGTGGGAGGAGGGAAAAGTGAGTGTGTGGAGGAGTTTGCAACTGGAAGGTTGCATTCAACTGCTGAATGAACTTAAGGAAAACATTAAAAAATCTACATTAAGAGGAAACCGGTTGGAAAAAAAAAAAACCCAAAAAAACAAAGCAAAACACAAAACTTCCCAAAACTTAGAAATAATAGAGAAAACTGACTTAGTCAAGTCCAACTTTTGTCTATTTCTCATATGCCTTTTCCATTCATTCTTCCCATCATCAAGTTTTTCCTCCTGTCTTCTCACATCTCTTTTTTTATTCCTCTTGTGTTCTCATGCCCACCCAGATTCCACACTGTTCTATTTTTCTGTATGATGCATCTCTTGATTTTATGGAAAAAGATGAATTAACACTAAATTTTATATCTGTTAAAAGTCCCTAAAACCTCTTAGATACTAAAGGTACTCACCTGAAGCAGTCACTGACTGCTCTCCCTACAATAAAAGTGTAAGCTTTTAAAGAGTGGGGTTACCAATATGATGCCTAACACCTCACATCTCAGGATGAAGTGAACTATACTCCTAAAGGCCTTTCTCTCCCCATTAGCAGTCAGGGGGTTTTAGATAAGTCATTCACATGCAGAAGTTCATGAGACAGTCTCCTAAAGTTAGATAACATGACTTCCCCAGTGAGCTAAGGGAGATTTAACATTTTCCCCAGTTCCAAATTGTGCATACTGTCTGAGAGTGAGAGGTGAAAGCAATGAGCAGTTTTCTTTCAGTGACCATTTCCACTTCTGAGATGAGATCATTTCCACATTAGTGAAGTGTTTTATCTGCAGTTTCCAGGAAGGTATCCAAAATTCTCTTTGAGGGATGGTTTTGAGTGGTACAGGAAGGTGATTCCTGCTGATTTTTAAAAGATGGTGAATTGCATCATCTTTCCTTACCCTTTTTAAAACTGTCATTTTACAGGCTACCTCATAACTCCACTTCCTCAGCTCTGAGTGATTTGCATTTCCACACAGGACACAAAACAAAACAACCCATTGTCTCTGCCTTCAGCCCAGATTTAGGCTCAGCCCCAAACACCAAGGACGAAGGAAAGAATCTTAGTTCTTCACAGTGGTACGTAGGTCAAAACTGAAATATGTTTCCATTATGAAAAATATTTCCAATGTACAGTTTTGAGCCTCCGAATAAAGCCAGGCATTGATAGATGAGAGCAATTTGTTAGAAGGCCTTCAGGATGGTCATGAGCTGTGCTCTTGCCCTGTGAGGACATGCTGAGGGAGGTGGGTATTGCACTTTTAGATATGCAAAATTTCTCAACATATTTGTTGAAATTCACAGCTGATAATTCTCCCTAATTAACAACAGAAGAGCTAAAAAAACCATCACAGCAAAATAAGATGTATAATGTTTCTATATGGTCAATTCTGTTTGAATTTTGGAGTGACAACACTGAACTTTCCTGATTAGAAATACAAATACCTGTTTGTGACTAGACAACTGAGACATCAGTAGCAAACAATAAAATCCTCAGCCATAAACGTGGTATGCTGAGGTTTGCATGAGTAGTTGCTGGTTGAGCTCCTACCACTGCTACGTGAAACTGTTATGAGCATCTCTGTCCCTGTACTTGGAGTCTGCAGATCTGCTACTTTCCAGCTGCATGAAGCTAAAAACTCAATAATTTCAGGTATGTCATAGAGGTTTTGAGGTTTGCACTGTTTTCCTTCTTGGTGCCAAACTGAGCACATAGGTTTGCAAACATATTGGCTGTATCACCGCACAGATGGGAAGAAAAATGAATAAGCCATGGAAAATCTTCATGCAGAACTCATGTTTAATTGGTGTTCAAAACTGATTTTTTATTGCTGTTCAAATGAGTCCACGCATTTGAACAGCAATGAAAGATTAAGGAAAAGGAAGATATTGGTAGTTGTTTCGTGTATAGGCTGTTGAATACAGTTGTTCCCTCTTGTGTTACTCATGTGGGATGAGCAGCAGACACAAATTCCTGCTGTGGGGAAGGAAGGCTGCTGCTGCTGACATAGACCAGCACAGGCAGATCCCTCAAAGGTCTGGTCCAGTGGAAGGTGTCCCTCCCCACGGCAGTGGGTTTTGGAATGACTTTTAATGTTCTCTCCAACCCAAACTACTCCATGGCTCTATGATTCCCTGATACAGAGTCTGAACTTGTGGCAGGTGAGACATGTGAGGAGGTGACAGTGACATGCAAGCTCTCATCTCCTGCCCTCTCACAATGTTGGAGCAGCCCAAAATCTGTTCTGCCTCATATATAGGATATAAGTTGCCAAGGCTCAGAAACCTCAAATCCATTCTGTGGGGGTCTCTGCCTACACTGCAAAGAGTAAGAACATGGGAGAAAGCTGGGCAGTACTTATCCATTCTTTAAAAGATATTAAGTCTAATCTTGCTCTGGCAGACAACAATGGAAAAGTTCTCAATAGCTTTGCTGGAAGAAAACCAGGTCCTAAATGCTGCAATTCTTTGTACAGAAGATCACAGTGACTGGAGTAGAGTTAAAAGTGCCAGTGACAAATGTAACCATTGCCATCCAGTGGTACCATAGGCTACTGCATATGGATGGAAAAACCTTCCTTGCACCATATCACAGAAAACATGTTTCACCCTGGTACAAGACTTCCACAGCACAGACGCATCTTCTCAAGGGTCTAAGAGAGCTGAAATATTGCTCAGGACTTGAATGGGGCATCTACACAGGGCTGGGTAGAAGATTTTTACTTTTTTCTTGTCTATGGAAAAACTAAGATATGGCAATCAGACTTGTTCCTTCTGCTCTCTTCTGCTGTAGAAATAAATGTGTCTTTTATGCCTCGACTGCAATTGTGTGCAAGAAATCCCACTTCTATCTTTAGGCTATTAGAAAAATAAGAACATGCACTGAGTGCATATAATTGATCTGAACTTTTCTTTCAAGTTAACAGAAAGCTCAATAATTCCAATAATGAGTTCAAACAATCCCAATTTAATCATTTTCGTACAAAGCTTTCTCCCTTTCCTGCCTCTCCTTCCACAGACAAAAGTGAAGTGATTAATATATTTTAGTGCTTTTATGAAGAATCCAAGTCCTATTAAACAAATCTCTGCTTAGGAAAAGGAACACAAATAGACACAGGGAAAAAAATTATTTCCCATTGTAGGGACAGAAAAAGCTGAATATGAAGTAAGGGGGTAGTAGCCTACAATGTGACAATTAAAAGTTATGACTAAATCAGGAGGATGCTGGATACAGTAGTTGGCTGTGATGTGTTTTGCATAGTGTAAGTGATCAAATTGTGAGCTGAAATTTGCTTCCTGGAGAAAACATTTAGTCATTTAGGACAGTCATTTAACAGTTTGATTTCCCTCTTGCTTACTGGTCGTGTGAGCAAAAACCCTCTGTAAATCTGATTGATCAGCATATTTCATGCCATTTTCCTACCATTATACATCCTAAACAAAGCTGACACCACTTCAGAGTTATGAAACAAGTGACATGAGGCAATGAATAAGGTTAATGTGTCTCAATCAGGGACGAATTTGACCCTCTGCTCGATGTCATATTTATAAGATTTACAGTCGGCATCAGATTCGCTGGTGCACTCTACTTGCTTTGTGACAAGGAGGCAGAGCAGCTGTGAAACATCCAGATCGGTTAAGATGGAATTGTTTTGCTCATGAATTTGACCCTGGATGCCATATGGACTGGGAAGCTCATTTTATTTTAGCAGCGCTGCTGTCATAATGTCTTCCCAAATGATGCAGCTTCAGATGTTTAGGAGCTGCATTTATCTCCTAATCATGTATTTGGAATGACTGAGGTTCTCATAGCACGGAAAGTCATCAAAATATAAATTATAGCCAGGGTTCAGTTTCCATTTCTGGTAGAGATACCTAGTTTTGCAGTTGCCTGAGAAAAAGCAAATGAACAACAACCATAAACACCTGCAGAAGAAAGCTGAATCTCATTAAGGTGTGTCCATTTCCCCTGGAGACTGTTAGGGAATTTGGTGTGACATCTGCTAATTCAGATAGAAGTATGATCTATATTTTGTCATGTCTGCTAATTCAGGCACTAAATGCCATACATTAGGTGTGATTCTGGGTCTGAGCTTCTAGTGATATGAAAGACTTCTGCATCAACTCTGAAGAGTGAGAGCACCTCCAGCTTGACAATACAGCCCATGCTTGCCAGACAAACACTCTATACTCTACATATAATAATCAGGATGAGCATGTTGTTGGACAAATATTTCAAGGCCTTTATGATGGTTTTATAAACACTTATCTGTGTGAGAAATTATGGTATTTTAAATATTTTGAAAACATTTTAGTTCTCAGCTATTCCTGTTTTGAGAGGCTTGGTTTTGATACACATCCAGTCCACCCGCTGTGGCATTCAAAGCCAGGTATGTTTGCTTTGGTTTGTTCTTGAGAAAAAAAAAATTAGACATTTAATGTCCCCCCAAAAAGATATTAAACATTGTCAAGAAATGGGAAAAATTCTTCTGTTGAATAGGAGAAAAATTCAAAACCTTTGAGTCCAACACCACCCCACCCTTATTTGCTGTGGTCAATAAGACTTGTCCTCTAGCAAAATTTTGCAGAATTATGAGAGAAGCTTGTTCATACAAGACACAGAGTTCCTTTGGAAAAAAGTTAGAGACTCTGGGGTGTTCAACAGGCTATCCCAAATATTCCTCTCTTTTCTGTTCAGACCAGGTGCATCTCAATTTGATTTCTCTAATAAAAAGTTGCATGTGCCCATCTGTCCATATGAAAACAGAATGTTGTATGGCAATTATTTGCCTCCCTGTAGGCAAAGGGTGAGATCGAGAATGAATTACAGGCAACACATTAATTACACATACATTGCACAATTGGAAGTGAAAGAAATTTAAGAAACTACACTGAATGTGAGAAATAGCCTAAATGTGTTCTATAGATCAACAGATAGAAAGGGAGATTGGGCTGATAAACTACAGACTTTACAAATACCAGGTCAATACTAGCTGCAACATGGTGAACCAAGTATTTTGAATAACCTCTGGGACAGTTTCTGCTTCTGACTAATACCATTACCAAAATTCCCTAGAGGAATTTTGACAGAACTCTGTGCAATTAGGAAGATATAAGTATGATCTATATTTTGTCATGTCTGCTAACACTGCCATAGTTCAACTAGACAATCAATTTTAAATTGTGTTGATGTAATGAAATCAATATCAAATTTGTATCATGGATGGGAGGAACAAAAATGCCATTTTGCAAGACATTTTAAAATATTTTAATATGTTATGCACATCCCACATTGGTGCAGCACCCAGAGCTGGTTTTTGCCTCTTTTTTTTCCCCAGAAAAGATCATGATGAGGTCTTGGTTTGTCCCCAGGTTTTAAAATATTTCATCAAAGAATTTTGTGTTAATGCCAGGTGTAGGACATCTTCATCTGAGTCATTTGGGTCCCAGATCAATCAGACAGGTGTGATTAGTTTTCTGTAATCCATAACAATTCACAACGACTGAAAACAGGCGAATTTAGCAATTTTCACTTTGAATGTCTGTGTATTTTTATGCATAGATTACATTTGGGTTTAAATTTTGGAACAATCCTTTTTGCCCTTCAGAGGAAATTGAGGCTTAAAACTCCATGCACCATAATTGCAATGGAAATGAACACACAGGAAGACAAAGCAGCAGACCTCAGCATAACTCTATTCCAATCTTATTCCAATGTTAACCTTATCAGATTCTTTACTTTTGTGAATCCTGGTTTGCAAAAGTACACAAGGAGGTGGAAATTTCAATTTCCATTAAAATAAATAAATTAAAAAAAAAAAATCACAAGTCTCTCATCCTTGTGGTTCTTGTTGCAAGTTTAAAAATATGTCACAGATAATATAATCCTGTATTAGCTATTGATGACTTCAGATATGGTGAAGTTTGAAAAAAATGTCAGTTCATTGTGAGCTACATTTGAATCATCTGAAAAATATAGCTGTAGGGAAGGAAAAAGGCATGTAAAATGAAACAAAATTGAGCATACAAGCATATGCCCAACTCCTGATTCATCAGCCAATCTTAGTGTTTTTAGGATCTAATTTATGTTTCTACATATTGCTTTCTGCAATGCCTGATATTCTGATTATAAAATGTGGCCAAGGACAATAGAAAGTGAATAGACAAGGGAATGAATGTGCATGTTTTTGGCTTGGCTATGTTTTTGTTTGGAAATATTGGTGGGATATATGAAATGTTCCACATAAATGTTCTTGCATAATTTCAAGTTTGTTTGACCTAAAGTATTTATACACATGGAGCCATGTATGAATATATATGTTGGATGGGAAGTGTTGTATGCATTTTATGGTAACAGACCAAGCATCAGAGGCTTCACTTTCTACTTTGGATATGCCACAGATAACAACATTCCTGGAGAAGCAATGCAACTCCTTTTTGCTCACATAGAGTTATAAGGGAAGTGGTAGAATCACTGTCCCTGGAAGTGTTCAAAACCCATGTGGATCTGGTGCTTAGAGACATGGTTCAGTGGTGGACCTGGCAGTGTTGTGTTAATGCTTGGACTTGATGATCTAAGAGGTATTTTAAATCTTTAATGATTCTATGATTCTACCCATTTTTCTGGCTTTATCATAAGCCTTTACAGAGGATTATTTTTGTTGGTAACTCACTTATAGAACCATGGTGACAATTTTCTAGAACATGTAAATAATATTTGTTTCTTTAGGTTCAAGGAAACAAAGGAATGAAAAATCTTTTGTTCATTAATTTTTTTTTTTCCTCTTGAATTCCCCACTGGGAAGGGAACATAGAGCTTCCAGTAATTGGTATTCTGTGTTACGCATAATGTACACTCTGGCTAAAGCTTTTCCTGACATGCGAGATTACTTAAAATGTCACCAAGTCTGAATCTACACAGCAATTTCTGCCTGTGCAATGCTTTTTATTTGAAGCTTTTGAGCTCACCTTAGTTTTAAAGCACACTGTCCACAACCTAATTCAGAAAGCTGGTCAAGCACTTACTTAAATATGTTGTTACCAATACAGGTTTCCACACTGAAGATGGAGACGTTAAACAGGTTAATGAACTGATGGTTAATGAATGTATCTGCCACTGAAAACCTCAGGTTGATAGAAACTAATATTTTAGAGCAGAAAGGACCATAGGATGGTGCAGTTTAACTTCCTTTAAAACACAAACTACTATATTTCATTTAGTTGCTTGTGTACCAAACCCAAATGTTCGATTAACAAGTACTTAGTAAGGGGAAAAATTACTACTACTACCCTTTAAAGACTTGTGTGATATTCTCAGATATCTGATTTTTAACATCTTTTTCTACTGTGGATAATTAATTGAAACTCTTACCAAAAGTCAAGCTCGTTTGTCACAGATTCTCCCACAGTTGTCCATTAGCAGCCTTGCTGACTCATTTTCAAATTATCTGCTTCTTTTATGTATTATTTTTCTTTATTTAGTTTTTCAATTCCCTCTACTACTTCTGGCCTTCTTTGGTCAGTTTTTTATGACTCTCCACTTCTGTGTACTGACATTTTTTAATCCTTCCTCCCTTCACTACCTCCAGTTCACCCCCATCTATCTTTCATAGTCCAAATCTGCCACTTTATTTTACTTGTGGAATCTGGGAACCAAAGGAAAAGAAGGAAATCAGTACTAATGTGTGGGCTGCAGATGGGACAGAAATCATTATCTCACTTTGAAAGCAAAGTTATTGTAATGATGCTGGCTTGCCTTGGGAGAAGCTTAACCATCTCAATACTTGCCCATTTTTGAATCTGTAGTCCAAATCTAAAGGCCTACTGTGACTATAAGAATGAGCTGTGGTTCTCAGAGAATTTGGACGATTAGAAAAAACTTCACTAATGAAGCCACTGTGATATGGAAAACAGTGGTGTAAAACCCTGGATAACATAACACAGGAAAGGAAGGATACTGGGAGGAGGGTTTAAAAGCATGTTGGAAACTGAGGTGTACTCTTCTCCTGGACTGGAGTTCAAAAGAAACTGTGCCTCTTAATCCTCTAAGAGCCCTTGGAAACTTTGTCACCTTATCCTATTGAAATTCTAGTTTGAAAGGAAATTAGACAGCTTTTCAAATTGAATTTTGGCTAGGATGCAATTGCTCATAAAACACAACCACTGAAAAAGCTGTATTCCTTGTTTATTTATCCAAAAGTACAGTCCTGTCAAAACCACAAGTTGATGTCCACAGTCCAGTTCTTTCAACTCACGCCATTTACTTTTTCACCAATCCAAGCAGTAACTGTCTGTAAGAAGGGAGGGGGTGAGTTGAGGGCTTCTATCTGATCTTTAGGGTCCATAAGGCTGATCCCCACCTCATGTGGTAGAACTGATCCTGAATGGAGGCCGGATCTCTGAACCTGTTCTCAGTGGCAGCTGAATTCAAATGAGGACTCAATTAGCAACTTAAGCCAGGGCCTCACAAAAAAAACCCTTCATAACATATTGTCCACGGGGATGTTTTCCACTGCTGTTGTTTAGGTGTTTATCTGCTGGAAGGATCTATGATAAGCAGCACCATGCAGAGATTTCCTAACACTAGGATCAACTCAGGACCCCAAAGCAGTGGAACCACATTGCCACGAAATACCACCAGAGGAACAGGTTAACTAGCCCAGGAACTAGCCACAGTCATGTAATCCTGCTACTTGTAGGGCTCAATCTATGTTGTCACACTTGTTCCTTCACAAGTAATTTGGGTGCCTTTAAAAGCCCTGCAGAGCTCGGTTACCTGAAAAGCTTGATGGCAGGACACTTAATGCTGGCCACCAGTATCTCTGAGGTCAGTGAAGAAAACCAGAAACCCTAGAGGAAGCTGAACCTATCATGAAGATGGTATTAAATATAAGTGGGACTTAGCCTATTCTAGAAACACCTATCTCTTTTTGTTGACTATAGGATGTCCAAGATAACTGAGACCAAACAGTAGCTAGATAAAGTTAAGGGAGGTGAGTCCCTGTTCCAGTGTAGATAATAAAGCAGCAAAACACAGGTTTTTCTTTCCTAGCTCATTGCACTTGCTGAGCCAGTATAAGCTATTCCAGCAAAAAGTCAATTTTGCCAGTATAAGCAGTGTCCTCATAAAGAAAGCGTTGCTAGTACACCTCTCCCCATAAAGTTGTTGAGTGTAGATGAGACTTTGTTTTATTTTGGTTTTCAGGCTTCTTTATGGATTTTACTTTTATTATAAACAAGCTGGAGATATTGCTACAGTCTAGGAGTTTTCAATGGGTTGTTTTTAGTGGTATCAAGGCATGTAATCACCTTGACAACAGAAGCCAAACACACATGTTTAACAAACCAGTATGCAGGAAGTATTTCCTATATTAATCTCCCCAAATTCAGCAACTGGGTCATTTTTCCTAACTCCAGCTTCTCAGTTTAGTTTGTTCTTGAGCTTTTGAGCTTATGATCTTTGCATGTCCTCTACCTCTGAAAGGGAGGGAAGGTATTCAATCATGCCCCTTCAGTGCTTAATCACAACTTTAATATGGTTTCCTTCCTGGTTGGTCGTGGCACATATTGAATTAGGAAGCAATCCTGTCCCAGATCCACAAACATACTGCCAACCTTATTTCCTCCACTTAATGTAATCCAGTCTAGGCCTGGATAATTGTAGGCTTTTGTTACTCCCACCATACCCTTTTCACATGCTTCTTATATGTACAGTCTATAAGTCACTTCTCAACCCAGTTGTTCTCTCAAAACAGGTGGTCTATATTATGTTCCTTTGGGGTCTGACTCTGCTTTCATTTACCTCACCATAAATCAGGAGTAGCTGTACCAAACTGAATGATATTAGGTCAGTATAGAACTGATGTAAAGAAAAGAAAAGAATTTAACATTATTTCCTGCTACTGTTCTTCTGTGGGAGAGGGACTCAAAAGGAACTGCTATTATGTGGTATAACCTTTAATTTCACTTTTATGCTCCTTTTGGGGCCTTTCATTTTATAAATTGTCTCCACCCCTCAGTGAACCAATTTTGAATGACTGAAAGGTCTGTTCAGCAGTAAAAGCTGAGTCTGTCTTCTGACTGGAGTATGCCTGTGGGGTTCAGGAGACATATTCATACCTGCTGCATAGTGAAGTTCATGCACAGTCATCTTTCTATTATTTAATGTCTACAGTCCTTCCCCTTTCCATTTTTGTGAAATGCAGAATATGATTGCCAGAGACAGAAAACTGTAGCACTTGAGTAAATCACTGAGCCTGACATTGATTTTAATGGGTCCAAGATTTAACCATCAACACTTATTACAGAACTACGAATCACCTCATTGATCCAGGTCCAGTTTGTATCCAGTCTCTTCACACTTTAATTTCCTGTACTAGCCATAATCTGGAAGAGGGGATATTTGGTGGTATTTAAAAGAAAGGGAGAGATTAAAAAAAAAAAAAAAAAAATTACTCAGACTCTCTGTATTTCCTTCAGTTCCATTTTTCATGTTATCATGTTGATCCATCCTTTCATTCAGCAATGGAAGTCCCACATCAATCTGCACTGCAGTGTGGTAAAACAAACAGGACTGAATAACATCTGGAACATTTTTTTCCCCATTGGCAGTTGCTCAGAACAGAGTCAGAATACATTTTTCTAAAGTTTAGAGTGTGTGGATAATGAGGAAATTGTAAATGACAGATTCTAAACAGCATGATTATATTTTTTTCTTTTTAAAAATTTTAATAAGGTAATTCAATCAGTATCAGGTTGGAATAGAGTAAAGGGAGGTAGAAGTAAGTTCATTGGAAAAAACTCAGATTAGTGTGAAAATTGCTAGATTTTCCATTTAACTTTTTTTCTTTTTCTTTCTGATTTGTGAACAACTAAGAAAGAGCATTATCATAAATGCTTCTTTATTTCCCCAAAATTACAAAGAATGCTAGTATGAATGCATCATTTCAGATTTGATTCAAGATTCTGTAACATCGCAGTTTCTCTGCCCAAAACTGACAGAGACTATCTTTCATTTTGAAGAGCTGCTACCACTTAATATCTAGCAAATCACAGCTTCAAAACTGAAGCACCAATACTGAGAGCATTTTATCATCAAAACTAGAAAAAAAAACAAAGAGGCTGAAAAAATGTTCATACTACGATGTATCAAGTTTAACTTTTGTTTCATCAAACACAGAATTGCATTTTCTGTCCTCCAAAGAAATTTTTTATTCATATCACTGCTAAACACCTCTCTAGTTCATGCCTGTTAGGATTGGTCATCTAAACCTCTCCCTGTCTGTTCCCCAGGGAATGAAGTATTTTAAATGTTCTTTTACCATCATTAGAACAAATCTACAAAAATATAGCACTGTCCACCACAATGCTTAAAAAATATGATGGCATCATTTTTTGCCCTCATAAAACATCTTAGAAATTAAGCTTATATCAGGAAATGTTTGACTGCGTATAATAGATTATTCATATGATCCCTCTCTCAGAAATTATTTAACTCCCAGATAACAAGTTCCATCAATTCAGGCTCCTTTTGAGGTGGTTCCCCCACATAAGAAATATTTGAGGAGCTTCAGGACACTTTTTTGAAGAGGTGAATCAAATTCTGAGTCCTGCTTCAGTAGCTAAAGATCCTTTATTTGGTAACTAACTAATGGGGTGAAAATGCATTTCCTCTTCTTTTTGAAGGAAATATTTAACTTTTTTTCAAAAATTTAACCAAACCAAAACATTCTGTTTGTGTGTGTTTGAGCCCTCTGACAGAGGAGGAGGAACTGTACCAGTACCTCTCATATTGTGTATGTGCATTTTCTTTAATTGCTTTCTTCTGTGAAAAGATGAGTGAATTTTTGAGCATAAACTATAACTGCATCTCAAAACAGAAGTTCAAACCCCACTCTGCCTTTGAGAGAAATAATATAAGCTGTAAAGACCAACACAGGTTTTATGGCTATAACTCCCACCTCGAAGTAGGACACATTTGCTTTAGACATGATGTGGATATGTACACATTTTTACCCTAATTGGGTGTAACGTCTTGGAATTCTCTGAACTTTGACAATATACAAGTATGCACATGTACAAACACATACTTTGGGTTTGAGACATAAAATTGTACACTTAGATGGCCATTATAATATTTGACTATTTAGTCCAGAGCCATACAGAGAAAAACCCAGTTGCCAAAGGGGTGCAATGATTTAAGATGAAGTCTGTATCTGCATCTCTCACCTCCCTATTCTCACTTGCAACATGAAGGAGAATATTTTGTTTACCCACCACCATTACTCATAGTTAGGGAGAAACTCCCTCGTGAGACCAGGAGGGCTGATTCCCATCTCACTTGCCCCAGTTCAGCTCCATTTCAGACTGGGAGGACTGCACCCAGTCAAACTGGTACACGGGAGGCAAAAGCTGTCCTTGACTGAGCTGGAGGAACCCCAGAGGACCCCCATGGCAAACATCTGTTGTGAACATAAATAGCAGCAGACTTGTATGGCTCACCCAACTCTTTCAAGCCCTCCCAGCGGTGTGGGTTTTGTGGGTGAGATGTTCAGCTTTAGGCTCATGAGCACATTTGTTTCATCAGGGTATGAGTCTGAAAACAAGGACATGAAAAGGAATGGGCAAGATGGCTGGGCGTGAGCCACCCCAGAAGTCCAGGCAGGTTGTGCCGCCCAGCACATTGCTCTGCTTGGCTTGGGTTAACTTGGGAGCGAGGTGTGATGTGAGTCAGCCCCAGGACTTGTCCAAACAGTTCCAAAAGCCTACAAGAAACACTTCTGAGGTGGGACTGGCTCGCAGTGGGAGTGGGGGAGTTGTAAGGGAAGCATGTACATGGTACACGCGGGTGGCAGTCACGCAAAACCTTAACTTCTCACCGGGCAGTGACCTTAGTATGTTTTCATGTTTATCTAAAAAGATAAAAGGTATGTGCTTGCTCAGGAATGAAAACATGGGTAACATTCAAACAGAGGAAAGCAGAAACAGCAGTTTAAGAGGCAGGGAAATGTAAACCAGCACTGAGAAACGTTTGACTTTGCCTTTTTTTTTTTTCACCATAGAGGTCATGGCTGCATTGCATTGAAGCAAATAGGAATGACTGAGCAGAAGGTTTTGATAATGTAGAGCAGAGCTCTTCTAGGGATACTTCTTACTGTCAGAATTTGTAAGATCCTAAAGCTAACAATATAAATATGACCAGAGTGAACAGGTTCAGATTTTTCTAATTGTATAGGAGGCATTCAGTTCGGGATTTCTCAAATGAAAGAGGCTAAAACAAGAGCCAGAGCTTGTGAATGTGCCTTGTCTTTTGCAGAATGCCCAAGAAAGGCCAGGTGTTTCTTGAGAATTTTTCAGCTGTTTCAGCATCTTTACCAAAGACCAGGTAAAACCATGTCAGTCAATACTTTCAGGCCAACATAAAATAAATGAAATTAAGGTTTAAAACTGTTGGGAGGGAGTGTTTTGTTTAAAAACATGGAGGCAGCTTCTGAGTGGATACAAATTCAGGTCGCTCCAGTGAAAAACAGCAATTTACATGGCGTGGATTGAGCCTGTGATGTTTCTGAGGTATTGCCTTTATACATATCTGATTTGATAGAACTGCTAGCAAAGCAGACTCCCTGTGTACAGGCACAGACAGCAGGCTGCTCAGACAAAGGTCCTGATCCTTATCTTGCACCAGTTTCACACTGGTGCAATCCCATCGCTACCAGCCATTTCGCTCTGGATCTACTTTTGCTGCTCAGACCTGTGCCAGCCCTGGGCCCAAAGTTTCCCTGTGAAAACCAGCAGAGAGAAAAATCGCAAAGAGGGGGGAAAGGATCAATTTTTCATTTGACACCAAGTGAATCATGACTTCCTTGTGGGATGTGGTACCTTTTCCCACTGTTGGCTCCATTTCCCATAATGCCCTTGACCTCGGAGGTCACCTGTCATTGGAAGATGAAGCTCTGAATAAACAGAGAAGACCCTGTGGTGTCTCTTATCTCTTGGTTTTGCCTCAAATCTCCGGGCGGAGTTTTAAATTATTCATCCACTGGTGCTCTCTGCGAGTTACACGTCTCCGTCACCTACCCCCCCTTTGCTTGCCCATTTGTGAGTGAAGGCGGTATCCTTGGGAACCTTATCAGAGATCACAGATTCAGGCTCCAGAAATGAAATAAAAGAGGAAATTGGCTGTATTAGCATAAGAGGAGTCAGCCTGGAGTTGAATACACACATCACCCAGAAGCACCACTGGCTTCTCTTATCAGTAACGTCTGATCACCACTTCTTTATACACACAGGCACACAGGCACACATGCACCACACACATGCACACACACACTCTCTCCCCTCTTTAATTCCACCCAGCCCATTCCTTTGTTCCAGCTCACATGAGGGAACACACAGAATAAGGTCAGATGGCATGAGTTTCCTGAAGCAGTTTTCAAAGCTCCCAAGTTCTCCTAGGTAAAACAACAGACAACAGCATAAACAAAAATTTATTTATTTATTTTGTTAACAGGAATGATGATAATCCTGTAGCCTCCACTGGAGGGGAAAAAAGTCAGGATAACGATTTCAGATAGAGGGGTTCTGTTATTAGTTCAAGTATGATTCTTAAACCAATCTCTGTTTATCTCTCTCCAGTGCCTCAATGATAATGCACAACCACTGTTTATGAGTTTTTATTAGGAATATAAAAATCTGATATCCATATAACGTAATTGGACATGTTTCTGAAAATTAACACAGTGAATAATTTTGAAATTTAGAGGTGCAGATTTGTGTAATTGAAACAAATTATTTTCCTGTGCTTCCTTTTTACATGGAGACATTATCTCTGATACTACTTTTGTGGGAAACACTACACATTGTTCCTTCTTTATCAGAAAACTGAACTGAAAAGGAAAAAAACCACAATTGTTTTATATTTTTCATGGCATGATGAATTGGAATTTTAAAATTCTGCCTTCCTTGTGTTTATTGGGACATGATTGTATATATGGCTTTTTACTTTGCTGTATGTAGTTCTACTGATGTACGTTTTTGTTCTCAGAGTTGCTAGTGGCAGGGTGGCATCTGCTGCCTCTGTTGCTATTGAATCTGGTAACTAGAGAAAAAAATATATGTCAGAGGGAATTGACACTACAGACAGAGGAAAACATGCCCAGTGAGATCAACTTTGCTCACATTTTAGGATGATTTTTCTCCATCTTGTGAAAAATAGCAGAAATTAATTTCCCTTCTTTTGAGAGCTGTTATTTTGTTCATATCCAGATTTGGTAATTTCCATGCAGGATTTGACTCATGGCAATATCACCATATCTCTACAGAATGAGGCTCCTTTGTTCTCTAATGAATGTTACCAACATCACACAGCAAACACGCATTGGCTTTGCACATCACAAGTGGTGGGCTAAAGTCTGTGGCCCTTAATTAAGTTGAGCTTTAACTGAAATGAAAAACAAATCAAAAAACAAACAAAGAAGAAACCCAGAGGTGTTCCTTCATTTTTAATGATGGAAGCAAAATGAAATCTTGAGGGCTTTGATTTTTGGGTCAAAAAATGCAGAAGAAGGTAGCTTCAACTCTCCTCTCAGTGTTTTTTATATTGGAGTTACTACTTTGTACATATAATAATAATGACGATGATGATGATGATGATGATGATTAATAATAATAATAAAAATTCTGTTGGCTTCATTCATGTTGCCATGGATAAAAGATAATATGATGATTCAATAATTGTTTCCCTTCATTCAAACAGAGCCATGAATTTCTAGGACTATTTGTTTCATTTCCCCTTTGAGCTCAGCAAAGTCCTCCCCATGTCCTTGCCATCCAGAGTAACATCTAAGCTTATAGGGCCTTGATGATGTTCAGAGGAAGGGATTGTAGTGTCATACAGAACCGACCTTAATTGGATTTGAGTGGGAGGCATGAGATATTAGTCTGTAACCATATGCAGGAGTGATGCCAAATTATTCCACAAAATGACTCTGGATCTACTGAAGTTGTTGTGAAAACAGCCCTTGACCTCAGAAAAGCCAAGCATACAACTTTAATACCTACCTCTCTTCTCTTGCAGTATTCATCAATGTAGGAGGCCATGGTATCACAAGAGGGTAGCTGGGAGGAAGATGAGGGTGATGAGAATAGCAGGGCTCACTTTTAGTTGTAACATGAAAATCTTCCTCAGTTCCTCATTTATATGCAAGTTGTGCTAATCTGACCAAGAGAAAAACATCTGCTTTGCAACGTCAACAGCAGAAAATGAGGAATGTCATTATAACTTCTATTTATGTCCCATCTGGAGGTTGAAAAGGAAAACCTATGCATTAATGAAGAGTTTTTTACAGATGATACACATTTAAAGGAGCAAGGAGAGCTGAAGACATGGTGACTTCTGTTGAACAAGATTAAACTTGTTCATTGACTGATTCAGCCCATCGAGCTGATTGGAGCTGCTGTAAATGGAGCCTCATGTAGAGTCAATGGAGCTAAATCTCTGTTGGATCAGTCACACCCTGGAGGTACTTGATTATGTGTGAGATTGAAAAGAGAAATTGGGAAACAAATAGTCTTTGTTCACTGCTGTTTCAGTACATTGGGCAGAATGGGAATGGACCAGAGATCTCAAAATGTAAAAGTAACATACTGTTCATCATCAGACTTAGTGAGAAGACGATTTAATCTTTCTAGATATTCCTGAGGTCAATTGGAGCTTCCCAGATAAGACATACTTTCTTCAACCAGACTTTCTAGTATTTCTTCCTGGTAGAGTTATGACACTGTTTAACAGTCTTCTAAAACATGGAAAATCCCATAGATTATGCAGACTGGTGAAAATCACCATTTCTGTTTAACTCAGTGTTGCAGCATCGTGTGGGGAAGCTTCCAACTCCTGCCATGGAGCTGAGCTCTGGTGGAGGTATAATATGCTAAAGGATTCACATTCTAAATAATTTTGACTTATTAACTATGATTTTAATGAAAATATATTTACAGAACTGCTTATAGTGCTTGTGAATTTAATGGAAAAGCGTTACCTTTCATGTGAAATAAGTGGGGGGTTGATGTTTCTCTCTTAAAAGACATCATCCTTTTTAACCCATGAAGATGCCAAACTTTTCTTCATTCTGAGTGTTCTGATTCTCCAAACACATGTATTTTATACATAAACATTTAATTCTGTACCAAATTGGGACCTTTAAGAAAAAAAGTACCATGTCCTCTGGAATTCCATGGTAATACAGGTTCTAATCCAGCTACATCAAACAAACTACACTGTACTCATCATGCCTGAAGCAACTCTTTCTTCCCCAAGCCTCCAACCTCCCTGAAAATCCATGCAGTTTCCATGCACTGGCTCTATATTAAACTCATGTGGTCAAGCTTTCTGTCTTTTCCCAACCAGCAGAACAAGGAGTATATTTATTTATTTCTTGAACCAAAGTTGATATGTTTATGCAATCACACACAGGTTTGGGACTCAGGAGCAGGTGCCTAAAGGTAAGCAGTAAGTCAGCCTTGAACAGGGCTCTGCAAAGTGTGCTTGAGTCAGTCTGCAGTTGCTTGTGTGAGTCACTACAGTGTGCTCCCACTTACTGGGTAAGAGGCGATTGCTTGTCTGAGTGAAATGGATGGCAGCCTGGAGGGGCAGAAAGCTGCAGTGCTCCTTTTCTGCAATAAGTGCACTGTGACACGTTGGCTGCCTGGTATTTACCTTACAGAGGAAATAAGACCCCTAATTTCAAGCACTGAGACACAGCTTCTTTAATCCCAGGTTTTGGAAGCTGATTTGTTTGCGTAACAAAACAAATCTGCATGTGTCTGCAGCTCATGAATTCATTACATCATCCTACTGATAACAAACCTCAGTCTACAGGAGTTCCTAATTTTGAGCGCATGCTGTCTTTTGAATTCTCCCCCACCTCTCAAATATATATTTGTGAAGACATGGTCGTTGGAGTTTGACTTATACGTCAAAACACAGGGCAGAAGCTGGCAGTTAAGGTTTCCATTTGTCAACATTTCACAGATGATCTGTCTTTCTATATGTGTAAAAATGCCAAAGTATCCTTTTTTGTCTTCTCCTACTAAAAATCAATTAGCAAATGCCATTTGTGACTTTGTAAGACAGTGTTATATTATGCTTATTTTACATGCAAGTGAGCAGAGCCACAGAAGACATTTTGGAGCTTGGTCAAAGCTATTCTCTTTATTCAGGGCTAAACCTCAGAGTTCCAGTCTGGATCCCATTCCCATCATCAGCTGGTTTTGCATTTTGATAGTGTCAGGGGATAGTATCTAAGAGCTCTCTTTTTCCATTGGGACCAAGATCTGAATCTATGCTATCTATGAATCACAGAGCAGATACATGGATGCAGAACAAAGAATATCCGTGGAGCTCTCCAGAGATGATCATCTTTATATTTCTATTTCCTAATAAAGGCTTAAATTATTTCCTTTTACACTGAAGAAACAGATGCCCCATTTCTTATCTGGAGGAGGAGACCAAAAGAGCATCAACACATTACTTCTGGAAAGTCCCACACACTCCAATGTAACCATTACATTTCTGGGAAAAAACTGATTTATAATTAAAGCTACACGAGGTGCACGAGCTCTGTTTACCTGCACCAAAACCTGCCCCAGCTGTTTTCCTTTTCCTGAATCTCCAGTTATAAGCAGAGTATTTATGCTCCCTCTCCATCAGTTAAAGCCCTGAATTCATATGGACAACTGTCATATTTTATAGGGAACCTTTAGCCTCCAAATTGCATTTCAAGAAAATTTCAGGGACAGTAGTACAAAAGATGTTTTGGAGACAAGATTTCATCTATGCATACAAATTTGGAAAACCAACATTTACCTGGGAGGCAAAACATTCAATGTTCAATGTAGAAACCATATTCAAAAGACCCAAGAATAAAGAAGCTTTTCTCCTGGAGACCTCTGTGCTGCTTTTTGGACAGTCGTGAATTTCAGGTGCTAATAATTTGGTCAGACCAATGTAGGAAACACACTGCTCGTGTCAAAACTAGTCATGGAAATTAGTTCTGAAGCTGGCCCTGTTCTTCCACTAAGAAATGTAGTAAGATAAAGGATGTTGCAAGTTTTTCTGTATTCATATTTTATTTAGGTTACGATTTCCCTGTCACATACTGAGCTGGGGTCTTGCAGTGCAGGTTACAGGGAGAGCTGTAGGAGTGCAGGCAGGTGAATTGGTCAGTACAGGAATGCACCTCCAGGTATCTCACATGGCCAGGCCTTTGTGGGGGAAAAGACTACAAAGTTCACTACACTCATGACAGCAATCTGACAACTGGGTAATGCAATAAAACAAAAAAGGCTACTAATTTTTGACATTCCAACTTTGTATTCCCCAAACCTGTCAACAATGAGCCATAATTTATTCACAGAGTTATTGGAGCATATGAAGCCTACTCTGTCTTCCTGAGTATCATCCCAGAATGCCTCTGCAGATACTAAAAAGAAGCTTGGATCGGGATTTTCCCCCCACTGCTGGGGTGGCTTTGTTAGGGAATTTCAGGTGGGCTTTTTGGCTGCTTTTCTGGGTGGTTTCTTTAATGGCAGTGGTTATCACCTGAAAACATGGAGCTAGTGAGCTCACCGTTTGCATGTAATGGGCACTGGGGTAAGGAATCAGAATTCTTATAAAACTGTAACTGTCCACTTTCAGATCTAGGTTATTTTCACACTGGTAGGAAACATCATTTCTTTAAGGAGTTTTCCTAAATGTTCTGAGCTGTTTGTGAAGAACCTCAGTTTTCTACATCCACTGCATGGAGAACCATAAGGAAAGGTAGACAAGTAAATTTGGCCAGGTGAGCTTGCATACCTCCAGTAAACTACTTAACCTTGGAATCTCCCTCTGAGACTTTCCAAATCCACCTGGACACATTCCTGTGTCGCCTGTTCCAGGTGACCCTGCCTGGGCAGAGGGAATGGACTGGATGTTCTCCAAAGATCCCTTCCAACCCCAGTTATTCCATGATTCTGTAATTGGGTACTTCAAGCTGAGCTGTTGTGAATGTGCCTTTTGGGTGCAAGAGCAGGTATCAGGTTAACAGAGCCTTCTTTTGTATGTATTTAAACACAGATTGGCATTCCACACAAGATCAGAATTTTCTCATTTTCCCATGCTCTAATCAGTAAGTACTGGACATATGAATTTTGATAAATTTACGGACAAAAAGATTTAATTTACTTTTGGTATCATAAACTAAAAAACATGACTAATTTTAACTCTTAGTTAAAAAACAGAAAGGAGTGAAAAAGGAAAAACATGAGGTTTATCTTCTAAAGTATGAAAGTATCTGCTAAAACTATTAAATATATGATACACTGGCTAGGACCTTACGAACAAATCAATAGGGTGTGCTACTGATGATGTGTCTCTACTATTTGGTACTGCAAAAGATAATGATTAATTAATAATACCAGTTTAATGCTAAATGTCTGAGGTTCCATATGAACTGAAAAAAAAGAAATCCTCAGAACCACTTCTGATTTTCAGCATTTGTGATGCTGCCCTAAAAAATACTGTACTGATTTACAGCAGGCAGTCTCCTGTGTGTGGTTCAGGCTCTACAGGTAAATACAGTCCACAATGATTTTAAGGCTGTGATGGAAAAACAGAAATAAAATATGCAGTTATTGTTCAACTTAGTAACTCTCACAGCTATTCAAGCTCTCTCATATTCACACAGAAAAATATGGGTGTGCAGATAACCAGACCACCCTGAAAAAAACTCATTTAAAACTGGACTTTGGAACTCCTACAAAGGAAAAAAAAAAGAAAAATAGAAAGGAAGACTTGTTTCTTTTCACCCACAATGCTGATGTCTATTCCTGCTTGCTTCTTTCACACCAATGCATAATGTCTTTGGATGCTTATCACAATAGCCCCCTTGGTAAATGAATATTTTTATTGCAGTAGCCTTTGGAACTTTAACAAAGAAAGATGGGTAGATTCCCACCCACAACATTAAAGTTTTCCTATTCACTGACACCAAACCATGTTCTAATGTTTAAACAAACCCAAACGCTTGGGAAAATTTAGATTTGACCTCTGTGGGCATGTTAAACAGTTTACATTACAGCAAACTCTAGTTTTCCCTAATGTGCATAGCACTTTGGAACTTTGTCAAAACGGAACAGTTTCAAAGCTGTATGATCTTCACCCGGGGGCCTAATTGAAGAGGCATGAAAAATATTTCTTTCTTTACTTCTTTACTTGTTTTTTCCCCCCTTATAAAGCTGGATCTGAAGCTGGGTACTCTCCAAGAAAGCTTCTGAAGCTGACAAACATTTACCTCCCGGTCCTACAACCCTAAAACTTCCATTGTAGAAATTCAGAGCAAAGGTCAGATGGAGGAAAAACATATTAGAAGCAGCATGACAAGCCAAGTTTTATTCTACTTGAAAAGCCAGCTTTTTCAAGTCCTTTTTCTTTCATATTGGTTGTTTGAAAAGGGATCTGAAGAAAAGTCGAAATCCCCATGTAAATGCATATATTTTCAAACGGGAGGATACCTATGCAGATGCATATTAAGCTGCATCCAGCTTTGGTGGGCAAAGCCATGTTTGAAGAGCATTCCCAATGTAGCTGATGCTCGTGTCTTTTTTGAGTCCCCATTGAAATTCATTTGCACCAAATTCAAATGAATATTTAAAAAAAAATTAAATGTTTAATTTGTGGTTGCCAGTGGTATAAAATATATGCATATGCGCTACTTTCTTGCCAAGAAAAACACTTTTGCAGTAAATGTTATATCTGTAGAGTTCTGAAATGAATTTTATATTCCATGATTTATGCCATTATACTGGATTGTGTTATATAGAATATTTTAATGGGTGTCTGGGGGTGTCAGTCCAATCTAGAAAATTTATGAAAGAATCATATATACATATATATATATAAATATATATATGTGTGGGTAACTTACACTCTGCCCATGGCAGGGGTGTTGGATTTAGATGATATTTAAGGTCCCTTCCAATCCAAACAATTCTCTGTACTTGGTAAAACCCTATTAGTGTGTATCAATTTGAGCATTATAAACATAAGACAATCTAGTAAAGGGTTAATATGGGAAAATCACAGATTTCTGCATGTACTCATGCAGATATGAAACAATGTACATAATTTGAGCAGTCTTATTTATTCTAACATAATTCTATTATTTTTTCAGGGTCATTCTTATTTATCACTTTGCAAACTGTGCAGTGAGGGGAAGCACTGGGGAGAGCAGGCCCACTGGTACCCTACAGTTCTCCACACCCAGGTAACACAATCTTTGTTCATCTGAATAACTCCATGGATGGGGATATTTCAGTTCAGCTCATAAAATTAAAGCCAGCAAAGATTATTGGATATGCTTGCAGAATTAATATGAAACTTTAATCATCCAAAATATATGAGCTTCAGTGTGTTCCTACAAATCAAATGCAAATAATATACAGTTCCTTGGTCAAATCCTCAAGTGGGGAAAATCAACTAATCTGATCTATATCAACAGAGGATGGGATCTCTGGTTTAATCTGTAGCAGGATTTTCTCAAAGAACATTTTCCAAGTTTAATATTCGAGATCCTGAGAACTTTTGAAATGCTTCATAATGTGAAGACTCCCTGAAATTTTGAGAGCACATCTCAAACTGCGACTTGAGACTTGAGGGACATGAAGTTAAACTCTTTACAGCACTCTCTGAATATTTATAAGGAAAGAGAGATTTCACAACTACAGCTCCACATCATATTAAGTACTTGCAGCTACTGTTACTGTCAGAAATGAGGGTCAGGGATTTTGTTTCATGTTAGGGGATCTCGTGTCATGTGTAAATGCTTCAGATAGAGGGCACATATGATACCTTTATCCATTAACTGAGCAGTCTGACCAGACTTTTCAGTATGTCAGATTCTTGAGACTGATTATTTAGCATTTGCCAATCCAGATGTACTGTATTAGTTACAAACAGAAAAACTCAGTGTCAATAATATTCATCTTTTCTCACCCCCAAGAGAGGTTAGAGAAATGTACAAAGTCATTAGATGCCTGTCAATTGCTGTGTAATTTTGGATAGAATCAGAATAAAATGAGCATTATTTGTTAAAGATACAGGATGTCCACCCTTGTGGAAAAAGATCTGATGCAATTTTCGAATGATTAAATAAATAAGAACACGTGCACATGTAAGTGGATTCTGCAAAAGGTATTTTTAAAAGCTTTTCAATGTAATTGAAATGAACTATCTTACTAAAACTGTTCTCTTTAACCACTTGCTTTCTTAAAAGGGAGAAGTTAATTATAAAAAAAATACTTTATTTAATGATTTTTGTCACTTTTCTCTTTGCACATCTTAGTGGATCCACATGGCAAATGAAAAGTATTTATTGGGTTGTTTCTGATCTTTTTAAACAGCAGCTTATCCGAAAGCATTTGAAAACAATACGTAGTAAAAAGTCCCTTCTGTCAGGAGATGCTAAATCCTAGAAATGCTTTGATATGTGATAAGAAAGCTGCTCCTACATGTGCAGAGTCTGATGCACAAAGGTGTATGCAAGAGCAGAGATTTCAAAGTAATTCTGATTTCTGGTAAGGACACTGAGGAAGCCCAGTTACATTTGCAATTGGATTTCCCCTTGGGACAGTGGTACGAGAGAAAACAGACTTTTTATTGCAGTACATGAAGAGCTGGCCATGTAACTAGATAAGTAGTACACTGTTACAATGGTAAAATTTATGCACTCATGCACCTGGAGGTTTATGAAATATCAGGCACTAGATGTTTTGTAGAGACCTTAGGAGAAAATGATACAGAAATATTTTAAATACTTTAATTTTTTCCCCTGTTTTTATTTTTATACTTGTCTTTATTTCCATCCCTCTGAATGTTTTTTCTGCCACATGTTAGAGGAGGAATTCTTCACTCACAGTAGCAATGATAATAATAATAATAATGAAGAAAAACTGATCATCTGATAAATATCAGAAGTGTTATTTGCAGTGGAAGAGTTAAAGCAAAATTGTGTGGTCAGAGATTCTTCTTTCTCATAGTAACTCAGAGTTTAAGTGTGTGGACAGAAAGAATCATATTCCTTAGACCAAGCATTCTGTTTTTCTTGTGCATTTATCTCACACAGCCTACCTACATTTTCCCATGATTCAGGATCCCAGTCATGACTATCAGATAGCCACTGTCCTTCTCACACCTACAGAGTGCTCTTTGAGTGCTGCCCTTATTTACTCTTTGGGATTTCAGTGCTGCAGGCTGCAAAGCAAATTATATGGGAGCAATCACTTCTCATTAGAACTTCAGCCCACAGAGCCAAGGAATTTACTGATGTGATCAGCATTAGCTGTGATTATCTCTGTTTTTTAGAGACATTGGCCCAAGCTAAGTGATTTTTTTTCATTTATTGTTTTTCATGTTCTGGGATTTGTCACTGTATGAGAGCATTTTCTGAAGGAGGGTGACTCTACTGTGTACGGCCATTACCCGATAGAGTAGCATGCAGAAAATTCACTCTCTGGAGAGTAATACACTGAGGAAAAACAAAATCAGCTAACTCTTTGAAGTGAATCCTTATAGTGATATCACTCAGCTAAATATGAGTATTCTTTTGCCTTAATAGAATTATTAGATCATATATAAATAAAGGGACTAAGCTAGTCTTTGGACAAACCTCTTTATTTTGGTTTATTTTTATGAAAGGAATATATCTTATTTTCACTTCTATCAAAGTGCTATTCCTGGAAAAATCAAAATTTAGTAATACCCACTGAGTTTGCTAAAGTTCTGCACTGGCTTCCTTTCTGAAATATAAATTGTCAAATTGTGCTGACTTGAACTCCTCTTCATAGTGCCTTGAGCTGTTATTGTGAACCTGAATGCCTGGAGAGAGAAGGGTTAAGGGCTATCTGAAGGTATTTCACATCTCTCCTTTTCCCCAGCTTTTGCCCAAAAGATTTCCAAAGGAGTTTCCATCACAGCAATTAGCTGAGCTTCCCAAGAGCTCTCAGGGTTAAGTATAGCAATTTTAATTCACATAAGCAAGAAAAAGTTATAGCAATTTTAATTCACATAAGCAAGAAAAGTCTCACATTTATTTTGCATACATCATTTCAGTTATGATTGAGTAGTGGCATATGAAGTTGGCATACACGAGGGATTACGAAAATTCAAATAGGAAGGTTCTACAGACCTTCCAATCTCTGTGGATGATGAATGGAAACAGAAAAATACTTGAGAACAGTAAATAACGTGACTGTCCTGCACAGTGTCAGCATAGTGGGAAGTGCTTCCAGACTATCAGGCACAGAATCATCCTTTACTGTTCAAATTCTCAATACTGAAGAGAACTGATTTTCAGTTTCTTCTTTAACTTGTTTCTGAAGCTCCCCATACATTGTTTATATGTGGGCTTGAGGTAATTTTCCCAGAAAGCCCTGATCACCCAGCAAAAATTGTATTGCCTCAAAGGAGATAAAGATCATCCCCAGTCAGTGCATGATCTCTGCTCTCTCCTTGTTTTACTCATGCAGAGGTGAGTGAAAACACCTAAGAAACTGGTCAAATGATTCACATTTCATGAAATGTATTGCAATTTTTTAAATAACATTTTTTAGTATTCAGATTGAAAAGTGTCTAAGTGAACTGCTCATACTAGAAGGACAGAAAAATAACTGAGACAAGCAGTAAGGTGCTGGGTCCTGTTCTTGCCATGCCTACAGTGTCCTGATGGCTGATGTTGCTCAGCATCATTTTCAGTGTCTTCATGCATTTCTGGTTATACAGGTGAAAAAGACAACTGTGCACCACACCACTGGTGCTAAATCATCTAATTTTCATGAAATTTGCATCAGAGAGATTGTGGAGATTGGTGATGTGATCCCCTTCTTGTGTGTTACCTAACACCATATGCTACTGTTGAAATTTCTATTGCATTTTAGTACTGGATCAACATTTCTGAACCTTCTGAGATGAGAATGTCATATTCTGCTGCTAAAACACCCCAAAACTTTGTGCAGAAACACCAGGGTTTCCTCAGCTCCCTAAGAAGGCAGCAAAGCAATAAAATTAGAGATTTACATAGGTTTTTTGTCAAGATTTGAAAGCTATGCTTCACATCTTTTAATCAGGTTTAACTTGATCTGACACTTTTTATATTCAGCTTCTTTTCTGATGTGCTGGGCTGTATCAGCTGTTCTGTGGAACTCAAGAGAAAAAATGGCAGGAAAAAGTCTATAAATTTTCTGGAAATAGCTCCTTTTAGGAGAGATAAAAGAATGGATGGCAATCTTAAAGCAGGAGTTATTTAGAATCTACCATCTACAGGAAAGAGTGGTGAAATACAATACAGATATTGTATGTTTAATACCAAGATCCAGGTAGGATTTTAAAAACAAAAGAAAGATGGGGTCAGGTTATCAAAGATTTCCATATGTACGTGCTAACACAGACATTAGAATAACTTTCTTCATCTTCTGGTCTTTCCACAGATTTCTTGTATAGCCTGAGAAAGAGTTTCTCAAAGACTTTCCAGCAGCAAAATACCCACATGTCTGTGAAACAGCAAAAACAACGTTTTTATCATCACTGGGAACTTACACATGGTAAGTGTGAAAGAGACACAGACAGTATCTTAGTAGAAAAAAAACTCAAAACAGTAGAACATACAGAAATAAAGAAAATAACTTTTCTTGAAAAATATTTTTCACTGAGAAAATACCAATTATATGTATTACAATCATAAGAAGCCAAACAGGATTCGCATGTTCAGTATGCTTGGACAAATACCTGTCATTAATTAATAACAGCTGGGTTATTTTCCATCTGAGATGATCCAATATAAAACTAAAGTTTCCTGCTGTGAAAAGTATTAAAAACTTACAGAAAAATACATTCATCATCTTCTAAAAATCTTAAAATGGCTTTTCAAATAGGGGCATAAATATTTTCTTTTTCAGAAGGGAGTCCTTTTTGACCCCCTTCTGACTTCTTCAATGAATAATTAATTGTTTTTTATTGCAAACATTATTACATGTCCCAGAAATGCTTGGACACAAATTTTAGTGTTTTCTGTCACGAAAGTGAAAAGCCTTCTTTCAGTCAGTCTGGGGACAGCTTGCCTGTTCCCTTCCCACTTCCCCTACCTATAGAAATGAAATAGAATTGACATATAAGTAGCCAGAAAAGACAAAGTTTGAGTAAGGGGGTGTTGATGCTACCAGGCTCTCACATGCAAGCTCTTTGTGGCTGATTTCTCAGCAAACACTGATAACCCTGCAAAGAAACAGGATGGGAGGTGAATGGTTTGTAATGCTCAGGGTACCAACAGCAGGATGGAGAGCTTTGGGCAGTAAAATGAGGGCTTGCTGTAAGAGTGTAAGGGTTTGCTGCAAATAGGCAGAGTTTTGCATGATCTCATACCTAAAAAATACCAGAGAAGTAGCCTAGGAGAGAGACTAATTCCAATTTCCACAGCACTGGAATAAGTGAGAATAATTCTAGTGAGCTTTGGGAGTTTGACTTCTGTGTCAGAACAGTCCAATAGGCAGAATACAAGCAACAACAGAAAGTTCATAAGCTAATTGAATATGTATTTCATAGAAAAACCCCACACATCTAACATTCTTTCCAGGAAACATACACAAGAATAATGATCTAGATATTAACTTATGAAATGTTGCCTACAATAAGTTACTGTTGCGTGTCATTCTACTGCAGGCAAAATGAATGGGAGGCTTTGACTTAATATAATGAAAATTTTCTGTATTTTCCTCAGTTGAGAAGCTTCATTGAGATTTTATATTAGTGTTTCATTATATGTGAGATGGGAGAGAAATCTACCTGCTTTTCTCTGCCAAGTCTTTTATCAGACGAGAACATGTATTTCTGCAGTCGTGTGAAACAGAATTGCAGATGTTCAGAGCCTGTATCCAGAAGTCACCCTTTTCTTGAGGACCCAGCACGAATTTCTATCATTTCTATCAGCAGCTATTTTAGTGCTAGAAGGGACACGTTAGGACATGTCAGGGTGATAATGTGTTGCTTCAGCTCAGAAAAAAAAACCAAAACAACAAAACCAAACCAAACAAAAAAGGTTCTGCTTAAATTTCCATCACTGCAGAGTCATGCTCTGAGGATTTTGAAGAGAATAAGAACCAAGTGTTGAATAAAAATATGGTAAATTAAACCTCATTTATACCTGGCAAATTCTGCATGGTTTTATTCATATTAAGAAATATTACTGGCTCCTCACATTGAGCAATGTACCATTTTCTTCTCAGAAAAAAAGACTTAAATGTCTTCAAGCTCTGCAAATTACAGGCTTTATAGTAAATGTCTCTCAAGTATAAACAATTAACTGCATCTATACAGCTTGTATTTACTATCTAGTTATTATTATTTTCAGTGTGATTTGAAAATCGTCATAAAAATTGCTTTTATGTAAAAGATATGTTTTTTGTTCTCCGGCAAGCAGACACTTGGTTTAGGCTTCCTTGTTGTCTTCAAAACACCTGATTTGGTTTGCTAAGCTGTAAATGATAAGGAGTCAGAAACTGCTTTACAAGATCAGCCTCCACAGAAGTGTCAGACACCTTGAAATCAGTAACTTTTATCAGCTCACCTAGATAAGCCAATACCCTTCGTACACCCAAAAGTTGGATATTTCAATGCAATTTTATAACAGCTTTTTTTTTTTTTCTATCAGGACTTCCTATCAGCATCCAGGGAAATTCAGCATCCAAATAACATCAAATATCAGTGCAAACTCTGAAAATATTTCCCTGCATGGGGTTTATGTGGCAAAGCTTCAGTACCAGACGAGGCTGCAGGAGTGGCACCTGTGAGATGACACCAGAAGCTGCCTGAATGTTGGACAAAGTCAGTTCCAGCCAGGACAGACCCAGAGCTGTCCAAAGCTAAGGCCTTCAGCAGCCATGGTAACACCTCTGTGGTAACATATTAAAGGGGGAGATAAGAATGACAAAATGTGAGCCACAGCCCTGTAGACACCCATGTCAGTGAGGAAAGAGGGGCAGGAGCTGCTCCAGGGGCCAGAGCAGATTCCCCTTCAGCCCCTGGTGCAGCCCATGGGGAGGCAGCTGTGCCCCTATAGCACATGGAGGTCCATGGGGGAGCAGAGACCCACTTGCCTCCCCTGGAGGAGCCCACACCAGGGCAGGTGGATGTGCCCAGAAGGAAGCTGCAGGTCAAATTTTAGCAGATTCCTGGCAGGAACTGCAACCCCTGGAGAAGAGCCCACACAGGAGCCAGTTCTCCAGCAGGACTTTTGTTGTGGAGGACCCATGCTGAAAGAGGAAAGGACCCATGAAACCAACCCATGCTGGAGAACTTTATGAAGAACTGCAGCCCATAGGGAAGACCCACAATGGAGAAACTCATGGACAGTATTTCATGGGAGGAAACGCACTCTGGAGCAGGTGAAGAGTGTGAGGAGGCCTGTGCAGCAGAGGTGAAGCATTATGAACTGAAAACAACCCTCCTTCCCATTCTTCTGTGCTGCTCAGGGGTAGAATAATTGGGAGTGAAGTTGAGCCTGGGAAGAACAGAGGGATGAGGGGAAGGTATTTTTAACTTTGTTCTCATTTCTCATTAACCTACTCTGTTTCGCTGGCAATAAACGAATGTTCCTATGTCAAATAATCTGTTTTGTCTGTGACAGTAATTTCTGAGTGATCTCACTCTTCTTGCCTTGAACCATAAGCTTTTCATTGTTCTTTCTCTCCCTGTCCTATTGAGAAGGGGCAGTGATAGCACAGCTTGGTGACCTGAATGATAAAGATGACAAGATTGTCACTCAAGGTCAAACCCACCACATTACCTTAGAATTCACTGAAATCCCCTCCTTGACCTTTCCTCTCTCTCACATATCTCCAGCCACATCACTGGCTGAGCCAAGCTAGACCCTGCGTGCCCTACAGATGCTGAGAGACAGAGCTGGGGGCTTCTGCAGGGTGTGATCCAGCCTGCTGGGCAGCTGCATGGGGAGCAGGGACAGCTCTGCTCCCATTCCAGGTGATTTATGGAATTGCCCAGGCAGTGAAGTGAAAACAAACCTTGATGTTTTCATTTGCACCCTTGGACTTTCACAGGACACAGTATTAGGCACACACCTCAGTCCCACAGAAGACACCCACTGCCCCAGCGCCTTCAAAGGCACAGAGAGTCTCATGACTGTTGTCATCTTCATCACTCAGGTTGCAGATTATGTCAGGATACCACCATGCTTTTCATTCCACCTGTGTATTTTATTCAATTCTTCCATTAGCTGCACTTTCAAAAGGTGAGTGACTATACCCTGCCCTGCCAAAAAGACACATTTTCTGGTCATTTATGTGTGTGATACTACAGTATTTAATTACACATTCACCTGCTGCATCTCAAAAAAATAAAAAAATAAAAAAAAAAAAAAACCCAAACCAACAAAATGCCCAGCACCACCAGAAGGAAGAGCATATCCAAATATTACTATTCATCTACTAGACCCAAAACCACGGTGCTTGTTTTGTCTGGTATTTCTGCCACCAACACAATAAATGAGCAGCATTAACATACTATCACTAAAAACATAAGGCATCTGATATAATGGGAATGGAACTCATAATCCTAAAACCTGTCTGAGTCTTAAATTATTTAAATCATTAAATCTATCTCCATTTTTCCCTCTCTTTTAGGAGGTAGTAAGACGCATGCCCACCACTGTGAATGTGTTAAGCAAAGAAAAAAGACATAAAATTAAAAGTTAAATATATTTTCAAAGCCCAAAAGGAGCCATTTATTGCTGTAGGAGAGAGAATAAATTGCTGAGATTTTTTTCATTTTTTTTTACAAATGGCTGGGAGTGTTATAATGTATTTGATTTTTTTTTCTAGAGGTAATCTTAGATGTGGAGTGAATGAAGTGAAGTCTGTTATCAATCCATAACATCTGCTGCAGTGTCAAGTGATGAAATGGGTGACTCCAGAGCCCAAGACAGCTGGGATGGCTTTCTTAATGCAGTAGGGTATTGTGCAAACAAACAGGCACTGATACCGTCTATGGTTGTCACAATTATTCAAGCTGGTGATACATCTTCCTGTATTAGCTGCTTGAGAAGCCCTATTTCTTTTAAAAGTAAACTACTGTATAACAATCACCCATTCTGGTCTCTAACTCAGTTGAGTGCAAACATAATAAAACATTGGAAATAAAAATAAATTAAAATTTGCCACCAGAGCAGTAAAGCATGGAAATAGGTATATACGAGCTTGGAAAAAACCCAACCTACTCACAGTTTATAGAGCTAAGAAATAATATATACCTTTATAGCTGGATCTATACTGGCAAGATTATTCTGCTTCTCTGGAGTGCCTCCCAGTTCCTGGGAGATCCAGTACACTGTTCAGAGAAGTAAAAGACCAAAAGTTAAAAAAAAAAAACAATTATGGATCACTGCAAATATCCCTTTGCCATTGCAGGATCATTACTGAGATGACTTAGGGGATTTCAGATTAAGGCAAATATTCAAATGTTGCAGATATAAGGAAAGATAATTAATTTAGATTTAGGATCCTACATATAAACAATCATCAGCCTTAAGTCAACAAAGCATTTTCTGCTTACAGAATATATATATATATGTATAAAAATGCATAAAACTACAAGAGACAGATTTTGTTATGAAAGAGTAAAACTTAGTAATTAGTTTTCATGAAAATTTGAAAATTATAATTTGGATTTGAATTGTATAATTTAAGGGCAGAATGTAATCCAACAGTCACTTTCATTCTCCAAAACTAGGAAACGTGTGAAGGAAATGTAAAATTTTTTTTTCCCAAATGAATCATTTCAACCTTCAAGCATATAAAAGCAACACTCATTTTTGGAAATTGAGCTCAATTTGTGATATTTTAAAGAAGTTCATGAGAGCTGAAAAGAGATGTTTTTCATTTGCATTTGTTACTATCATCAAACTAAATATAATAAATAGAATATGCATATATGAATGCTATATAACATATATAATTTATAATGTATATGTATATATCATTCTTAGGTTGAACCATGATAGGTTGTCTTTATTTTAGCTCAGGTATCAAAGCAAGTATATAAAATAAATAAAAATAAAACGGATATTTGCTGAGTATCAAATGTCAGTTCAAGCACAAAGTTTTAGATTTTCAGAGCAAACTTTATCTGCTTTTCTTCCTTCTTTCTCAGAAAAACAACAAATCCAGCACAACTGACCACTGTGATTGTGGCACTGAACTCCCTCTGGTACATGTGGGAGAGAGGGCACACAGACCTGTGGAACTGGTTCCAATCTCCCTGGTGGTGATGAGCTTGTGGTGCAGAATGGAAGTTGCAACACCAAGGGCTGGAAGGCAAGCCAAAGACGAGAGCAGTGTGCTTGCTTGGATGCTCTGCCTGATACATTTGCCTCTGCCTCTCTCTTGCTCTGAATCAGACCTACACAGCCCTTTCTGGCTGAGTCCCCTCTTGTATCTGCAGGCATCTCAAAAACATATGTGTTCTGAGACAGGGGGTTGGTTTTTTTCCTGTTAACTGAAGCTGGTGAATTGTTTTGAGGTTGATGGTTCTCCCTCCTGTTTCCCAAGATGATAATAAATTACTGAAATGCCAATTTTATGTTCTCATGCATTCCTGACTTAATAAAGGTACCTTATTAGCCAAGAAGTGTAGTGTTGGCTATTGTTTACCAGGAGGCTGGAGGAACCGAAAGGAAGATTAACAGATTGTGCCAGTTTAATTTGGTGTGATCTGATTCTGTTAGATCTTCTCATCTGATTTTGTTTTCCGAAGCAATGAGTGGAGAGGGCAATTTTCCAACATATGACCTTTCAACAAACCTTAAGCTGCTCCTGGAACACCAAGGTCATTACACATCCCCAGACTGTGGTGGTTATCGGGAAAATTCATCGAAGGGCTAGACAGGAGTCAGGCTGGGTGGCCCCAAAATTGCTGGTCATCTGTCAGGAGCCAGGACTCACAGTTTGTCAGTGAGACTTGGAAGGTCCATTCAAAGAAAATGTTAAGGACAATAGTCAGGTCTGATAGCACATATGCCTCAAAATATTTTCATATCCCTGACTGAATTTCACAATAACTGCTTCCTAGGCAGTGGGAAATTATCTGTTTTCCTTAAGTAGCAACATTAAAAATTCTTCACTGAATGAGTGATTGGGCACTGGAATCATCTGCCCAGGGAGGTGGTGGAGTCACTGTCCCTGGACATGTTTAAAAAAAGACTGGACATGGCACTTAGTGCCTTGGTTTAGTTGATGAGGTGGTGTTAAGTCGTGGGTTGGACTTGATGATCTCAAAGGTCTTTTTCAACATGGGTCATTCTGTGATTCTGTGATTCTGTGATTCTGTGATTCTGTTATTAATCTATTGCTAGGGCAATGCACTGGCAAAAAACAGTGAAGGAAGATGCACAGAACATGCTGGGTCAGGGACATGAAGGCTTGGCTCCATGATCGAGGAACCACAGAGAAGCACAGCTCCTTCAGCTCATCAGTGAGATAGAAGGAAGCTCTTTTCCTGGGCAGAAAGGAGCTAGGATGTGTCTCCGAGGAGGTGTAGAATTGCTCTCACAGCTGCCAGTGAAATGGGGCAGTACCAGCCTTGTTCACATCAGGAGCATTTGAGGAGCTTCTCATGTAGCAAAGACTTCTTCACCCTGAAGGAATAACCTTTGTGTAGAGACCTGCAGATAAAAAGTGTTTATCCCTGGTTATCTTTCTTGTGTTCCTAAAGAAGTGAGCTGTTTGATCAAACACCTGTCTCTTTTCCCACTCCTCCTCACGTGTTTCCTTCAAAAACTTTTAGCCATAAAAGTGTCAGCCGAATTCAATAGGTAAAAATTTCAAATGTATTGAAAGGCTCAGGGTTTTATGGAAGCATGTAGGAGAGGCTCCCTCTGAGGTTCCACATCAGGAGCCTTAATTAGAGGAAAAAAAGATGGAAAATTCAACAGCTGCAGTCTGCAAAACTATTGAAATTCATACTGTTCCTCAAACCATTTATCTTTTTGAGAGACTGATTGCTGAAACTGGGAATATTGCAGGTAACTTCCATTATCCATGTCATCCATTCCAACCATGTAAAAAAAGACTGAAAACCCTTAAAAACAGAGCAAGAATCTGCCTCTTCTGAGTGAGTTTTCTACTTCATTTTCTAAGTGTGGCTCTCTTTATATAAAAATAAAAGCTGAGGTAAGATATATTTTCATCTCTATTCTATTTTATCAGCCATTATTGTTATACAAAATCTCAGATAGAGATGAAAACACTTGACTTTTCAGTATCTGTCCCCTTCTTCTCCTGACACGCCTGACACGCCTCCCAGACCCTCATGAGCATGTGCTCACAGCTCATGTACTCCCACATTGAGAAGGTGTGCCAGGGATTTGTTCTGTTGGGGATAAATGGCAGGATAAATGCAATATCAGACTGCTGCTTGTTCTACCTTTCTTCTCTTGTTTAACAGCCTTTTAAAAAAAAAAAAAAAAAAAAGGAATGAAGAGTGTCCTGTCCTTTAAGGCTGTTAGTAAAAATATGAAGAAGCTGCAAAGTCTTTGCAGAATTTCACTGGTTGGAAAACACCAATGGGAATTTAAATGGCTGTTTGATAATTTTGGCACAAGCCCCTCTTATCAATACTGGAAGTATTCCCAAAGTTTTTAATTTCCTCATGGATACTCTCAAGTAGAAAGAGTTTGCTGGTGAAATTTTCCCGTCTATTACATAGAGAAATGTTGATCCATATTTTCCAAGGCTGTGTTTAGGTTAGTTCATACTGACCATGAGAAAAAGAAAAGCATAATTATTAACAAGCTTTTATTGTGTTTTCATCACTCACTGCTGTGGGGACTGAATCAGATTGAGCAGATGATCAACTCAGGTAATTAGTGGAATGGCTGAATAAGTCTGAAGATTCCCCTGTTGTGAAACCTGTATGCAGAGGGCTGGACTACCTTTCTGGTCTGTGTTCCTTTTGTACAAATGTAAGTGAAACATGGCCTGAGATAAAACCAGGACAGTGAGAAAGGGATGAAAATATTACAGAAAAGTTTGTTTAAAACTCCTGTAGGAGCCTGCTTGCCTGGCTGCCTACTGACCCCTCTCCCATTGACTCAGAAATCTGTAACCTGTTTTTAAGTTCTGATCTCCCTTAGTCTCTCCTTACGAAGACTGAGGATTTTTTGGTGTGTGTGCCCAAGAAGTTTAAGTAAATTTCTAGTGCTTTGTCACTAAAAGAAAATAAAATTGAAAAGTACATAAAAGTCTTGTAAGTCATTTTTTCCTGATTCTGTAAAATCAAACTGGGTTAATATTATACAAAATGAAGAAATCTGATGTCTTTTTGGTAGACAATTTAGACTTTATATGAGGATTGATATCTCACTCAAGGTCCTGTTATTTGGACTCTCTAGTGGAGTTGAAAAATCACTCTGATATGGTACCTTGCACACCTTATGTATTTCAGCTTTCCTGTCTGTTAAACAGGGATGTTTGCAGGACTGGTTAATTTTTAAATTTTTTTTTATATATAATGAGACTCATTTCACACCACTGAAACTTTTACATTAATTCTTTTTTTAAAATTCTATTGATTAGTTTTGTCCAAACTCCCACCCCTAAAAGCACCAAAATGCACATCTCAGAACTTGCAATGCTTTTGTTCTGAAATTTACCAGAATTTCACCAAACAGAATTTTTTTTTAAATATTTGACTTTTTGAAAAAATATTAGTTATTCTCATGTCTTCAAAAACTCAGAGATAAAAAAAAAGCCTCTGAGAGATTCAAAGGGATCAAAAATGTCAATGGGGAACCTGTACTAATACTTGTGCTCTTCTAGTGGTCTTGAAATTTTAGCTGAGCTTCTGAGATTTCACCTGAAACCGTTTTGGTTTGGTTTGGTTTTTTGGGTTGTTTTTGTTTGTTTGTTTTTGTTTGTTTGTTTGTTTTTTTACTGCAACCTTCATATTTGTGGCAGAATCATGGACGTGTTCTCTACCTCTCTGCCTTCCAGAGCGTGTGCATGTCCCAGGATGTATTCTGAAACCATGAATCAGGTCAGGCTCCTCACAGAACAAGGCAGCCACGGTTCTCATTTTCTCTCAAGACGCTCTGGTATAAGACAACAACCTGGCACTTTCTGTTTGCAATTATTCTGCTTTCCAGGCATCTTCTTGGTTCTGTGTTTACAGTTCCAATGAGTGCAAAAAGGTTCCTCAGGTGTTACTGGGTAGCAGAATTTGTCTCAGGGTGGATATATTGCAAACATAAATAATTCTTCCAGTTTGCCTTGGGACAGGTTCATGTACTCAACAGAGTCACTTCCAAGGATATTTCATAGAATCAGAGAATGGTTTGGGTTGAAAGGGACCAAAGAAGGGACCTTAAAGATCTCTTTCCAACTCCCTGCCATGGACAGGACACCTTCCACTAGACCACGTTGCTCAGAGCCCCATCCAGCCTGATCTCAAACATTTCCAGGGATGGGGCATCCACAGCTTCCCTGGGCAACCTATTCCAGTGCCTCACCTCCCTCACACTTTTTCCTGATACCTGACCTAAGTCTACCCTCTGCCAGTTTAAAGCCATTTCCTCCTTGTCCTATGACTTCTTGTCCTTGTAAAAAGTCCCTCTCCAACATTCTTGTTGCCATGTGTAGACCCTTCCTCCAGGGCTGTCCCCCTCCCAGAGCTGAACATCACTGTGGGTTGGCAGCACAGTTTTATGGGCTTAATATCAATGGCCAGTATTTTGGATTCATGAGCCTCCATGCTGCCTCTTGCATAGTCAAATGCAAGTGATTCATGGTTAAAATTTCAGATGTTCCAGTAAATGCTCTTATTTAGGCAAAACAGAAATTCAAGACAGAGCAGTCCTTGCATCCTTAGGTGCCAAAATGGGTGCTTCTTTCTTGCCAAAGGATCTTTAACTTGCCCAGTGGATAAGAGTTGCTGAATTCAAGCTCTTTCTCAAAGGCAAACTGGTTAGAGATCAAGCTTTCCTTCTGGAGTACAAGAAACTATTTGTGAACTCAGATTAAATTTTGTGAGCGGTTTTGGCTGGAAAAAAAAAAAAAAAAAAGGAAAAATAAATATTCTGAATTTGCACAGTATATACGGTCATATTTTCTAAATTAATTATTTCCTTTAAAAAATCTAACATCTCTGATATTAAAAACTAAATTTCCTGACATTTCATTTCAAAGTACTTTTTTGCCTAAAAATTTCTGTATACAGAAAGTGGGAAAATATGGATTTAAATCACCTAGAAGCAAAGTAGATTTAATTAGCTTTGTTGTTGATTCTGGACCCTCGCGTTTGAACATTCTACAAACCCCTTAATAAATAAGACCTGATTTAGAAGGCATTCACTGTGCATTTCTAGTCTAGCCAACAAAATTACAACAAAGACAGATTTGGCTGGTGGCAATGATCAAATATCTTTAGGAACTCATCTTGCCCACCATAGAATAACTTATTGCAGTTATAAGCTTCAGCTGCATTAGTATCCAGTGCTCCTGGAAAAATATCTCCTTCTGCTTTATCAGCCTAGCAAGCTCCCAATGAAGATGAATTCTTGTTGGGAGCAGCATCCTGGACTGAAAAAAAATGTAGTGAGAAAGCCTGACATTTGTCTTCCAATCAGAATCCCAATAAGCACACAACTAGGGGAGTCAGGAAGGGGAGAAACAAACATAAATATTATTTTAAGAGATCTTCTAATGTGCAATATTTATATACAAATACCAACTAGTGTTACACACAGCACTCTCAGGTTCATGAAATATATCAAAGTACGGCAAATTGGAATGAGTCCTGAGTTTCCATTTACTTTATCTAACCAGACTTATCAATTCTTTTTACTCCAGGCTGATAAAGTAGAACTGCAGCAGACAAATGAGCTAGCAGGGCTGACATAATGTGTTGCCACAAAGAAATGGTGAATAAAAAAACCCCAAACTGTGACTTTGATCACCTCTAAGGCTCCTACTTTACTCAGCCCAAATTAGTTGTTTACTCATTCTTAGGGAGTGTTCGATATTACTGGGAGGTGAGCAAAGAGAAGAGGAGTGTGTTTGTGAAGGGAATTTACTTCCATTTTATCTCCAGCTTTGAAAGGGCAAAATGGAAGGGGCGGGAGGGACTTGATTCTGGTCCCCTGTTTCATTAATAACAAAAAGTCACAACAAGAATAGGTTCAACTGCTTAAGTTTACAGATTCTATTTCTTGAATTTAATGATGCCTTGCCTGATACCTATTTAAGTAATTGTAAACATAAATGTCTGTTTTGATTTATAAAACAGAAGTGCGAGAGATGTCCCAGCTGAGAACTAGAACACCACAGCTCTGGGCTTCTCTGCCAACCATAAGGGAGGGAGCAATTATAGAAATTCTCATTGTATCTGATCTTCTCAGAAATTTTGGGGTGTTTATTCCCACAATTTTTTTTCTTCTGAAAATGGCATTTTACTTAGAGAGAGCTGAGTCCTAATGGAAACAGAGTCAGAAGTTACAGCTTTAGGATAACTGCCCAAAATGAATGGTTGGATCATCTTTTTTCTCTCCCTAAGTACTTTATGCCACATATCCAGGTAGTGAAAACTGCTATAGTTCCACTGAGATTAGGACTTTTGAGACAGGAGATATCACTCATTTGTCAGGTCCCCCATGAGTCACATATAAAATAGATTACAAAAAGGAACTAGCAGGTGAATGAGAAATGTAAGGCAAAGAATTATGAACCATGTTCTGATTTTTTTTTCAAGTGTAACACAGTTAAAATCAGCTGTGGTTTTGTTCAATAAAAGCTTATTGAATTTGGCAGCAGTCATTTAAATCAAAGTCATCTGCAGTCTCTGCTGTGGAGTGCCAGGATATCTGAGTACCCTGTTGCAAACTGTGTCTGTTGTGGATAGTGAAATTCTGCTCTGCATTTTCAGGTTTTGGGTCTCGTGTATTTACGACCATATTTCAAAATTCCTTTCTTCATCTTTCAGCTTTGATGAACCTTCCAGAGAAGCTGCTGCAAGGAAGCAAACACTGCAGACTGTAAATCAGAGGGTGGTGTGGACTATAAGCACACTGGTAAACAATGCATTCAAAGACATTTTAAAGGAGAGAGAGAGTCCCATGTTTAGATGTAGCTCATCAGTGTTTAACTAGGTGCTTCTACAGGCTGTTATTCATTGCATGGAATTGCTTAGAGGAAAGTTAGGCTCTTGGCTCACTCAATAAAATGAACAAATAACAAAAACCATGAGAGGTTTAATGTGAGCCTTGGTCCTTCAGCACGACATTGTAGAAATACATCCCTTCTCTCAAGTTTCTTTTTTATTTTTTTATTAAAAGAACAAGAAATCCCACATTTGTATTTGTTTGGGGAATGATTTCACCTGGAGCTAGGTGAATAGATTCATTAGGAAACTAGATAAATAGATATTCTTTTAGATTTACCAAGGAAAATGATGGTTCAACCTACATTAATACACACAGTGGATATGTCACACAGGTAGAAGGCCCTGAGTTACCTTGCTGAGGTACCATCCCTGTTGACATTTGGAGGAGGTGGTTTAGGAAAACAAAACATTGGTAAAGCTCTGTATTTCCTGAGAATAAGAGAAGAGGGTTTTTTTATTATTATTTTTCAGCTGACATTCAGAGCTTTCACCTGAGTCTGGGACACTCATCAGAAGCAGAGGCTTGAATAAATGCACAAAATACCACCAAATAAATGATAAAATCTCAAGTTGGTGGACCTGCTACCTGCATAGCAAATTACCAATTGCCAGCAGTTCAATGGTAGTCAAAGGCTGCCAAATAATCCCTGTATTGAAATGAAGGGTTCGAACCATCTGAAAGAACAAACAGACCCTCCAAACAAGCCTTGAGCACAGATAACTTGCAAACAAAACAGAGCTCGTGTCCTCCAGTGGATTAATTGCTACAAGTACCTGCCATGTTCTCATCACAATCTGGATTCTGTAGCCTTAAGGAAAACAAAGCTTTCACTGCCTGAGGCAATGTCTGAGGTCGTGTCTACTAGTGTAAGGAGGGAAGGATTATTCCCAGAGATATTGGCTTGCACACGTGATGGATCACAGATCCCTCTTAAAGTTACCTGGTATTAAATGTACAATGTGCTTCTCAGTCTGAAAAATCCAGATATGATATTAAATAATGAGATCCAATAAGAAATCAATAAACCTTTGTCTTCAAGAATTGCATTTTCGATTTTATCATTACAAAAGAATGGCTGTGATTAGATACAGAAAGGCAGGACTATTGATTGTGCAGTCACTTACTCCAGGCTAAAAGGCAAATGGTTACGGTATTGTTTGATCTGCAATATTTTGGTGTTAAAAAACTCTCTGGAGCTATCCAGACAGTGAAAGTAATACAGTGCTGCACCTTGCATACCTGAGGACCCAACTGACAGAGAGACATGAACCCGACTGAAGTCAGTCTTTCCAGTGGTGAAAACTCACTGAAGGAAAGGGAAACTGAATTAAGGAAAAATATGTTCTTCCATGTAGAAAAATGGAGTCAATATGCCTGCTTGGATTGCAAATGTGAATGTTGATGTGTTTATTACATTGAGCACCAGACACTCTGCTCGTTTTGACTGGTTTTGGTCAAAACATGCATTTATAAATATTTCAAACCCTGATGACAAAGACTGAATTTTTCACTCTAAATTTTGCATTCTAAAGTGAACTCTGACATCCTGTGGGCACAAGGAAAATGACCATTATTTATCTACTGTATTTAACGAAATGCTTGCTGTTATAGTTAGCAGGGTAAGTAGTGTTTAAACAAACATTTATACATATATACATAGTATTTTAAAATATTATGTGTCTTAATGTTTGCTCTTGGGTAGGAATCTCAGAAACTTTCCATGAAGCACTTTCATTTTTCACTGTTTGTAGTACCCTATTTCTCTTGTATCTTTTTGTCCGATCAGAGAAAGTAAGAGGATAAAATTTGGGGTTTACAGTGTTAATCTTTCAAGTTTTCTCTGTAAAAGCAGAGTCAATAGCTTCATTTCCCCAATTAAAGCAAACTCTTTAATTATGGAATGCTTTGAGTTGCATGTTTGACAACGTCTCATTTTTAATTAACTGAATTCCTCTTAAGATACCGTGGATAATCATTGCCAGCAAACTTACCCTGGCATAAATGGTAGGAAACACTGACATCTTGTGGGAAAAAAGAGTAGGGAGGAAAGACTGCTTTAGTCAGGAATTCAGTACATCTACAGAATCCAGAAAGCAGATAATTCCATATATACATTAAGTTACCAATAAGTACCTCATGTCATAGAATCATAGCATAATAGAATCATAGAATCACGGAATGGTTTGGTTTGGAAGGAACATTCAAGATCATCCAGTTCCAACCCCGTGCCATAGTCAGGGACACCATAGGCTAAAGGTGGAGTATGAATACAAAAACAAAAATATACCTATAAAACTATACACATACACATGTATGCATATACAGAGGAAATCCAGTGCTTCTAATATTTATTTCTCTGTAGTTGCTTTCAACAGTTTTTACTGCAGCTCGTGACTACATTTCTGCTAACTTTATGAACACAGCATATAGTGTCTGTGATTCTCAGTGGGGCTAATTCCAAAATTTCTTCTTTTTTATTCTCTTTTCTTTATTTTTATGCCAAACAGGAAGATCGGACATGCACTTTCCCCTCGGAAAGTATATAAAAATGGCATAGTATTGAGCAAAAGAGCAAACTATACAACAGAAGGAGCCACTGTACTGAATACACAAGATACAAAAAATGAATTAGGTATTAAAAAGCACCACTAAAAATGTAGTTCTCAGTCTATTCAATACTTATCTCTACACCTTGTCTTTCAGTCATAAATTATTTGGTCTAGAACATGAAGCAATTCACTGATGGCATGGAGCAGCAGTGGCATCTGCTGGCCACAATCATCCCCTGGCTGCTAAAACTTCTCTATTTTTAAATCTCCTATAAACTGGCTTTAATACCTCCCACCTTCTTGTAAATGCACAAAGATGAAAAAACCATGGTGCCTGGAGAAGCCCATTTAAGCAATGTTCTGGTGATGCAGGGGATAGGTCCATACGAGCAAGCCACCTGCTGTCAAACGTAGTGGCAAAAATACAAAGTGTTTAAAGAAAAAGGCCTGAGATTTACCCTATTTTCTTCTTTGCTCTATGGTTAATGCTCAGAATTTACTTTTTTTGCAACTGAAGAGTTTCACTGAAGGACACAAAAATGATGGCAAAATGGACTTAAGTTTTGGTTCCACCAAGTCCACCTGCTCTCCAGATGAGGACAGTAGTCCATAACCCATTGAATTTCAGATAATTCCTAAGAAATAAACTCCTATTATGGAAATTTTTACTTTCTTTCCTCAAGCTGCCAGAAAAACCCAACAGAAATGTAATAAACCAGGTCCCCAGAGTATTTTGCAATTTTTGGAAATCCAAGGGTCATTTAAACCAGCAGCCTGGGGAGGTTTGCTATGGGGCTCATAGTCTCCAAACTCTTGACATGCAACCTGGAATTAATAAAAATTTGATTTCCCAATGTTAGGTAAGAATGTGAGAAAATTTGAAAACGTTTCTTGGTGTTTAATGGTGGGGCACTTCAAAAGGCATCTTTGTGTGAAAGAGACTTTACAAAGTTTCTGGAAAGAAACTAGTTTCTACAACATATAACTGAGTTCAGTTCTCCCAATATTTTTGATATCTGTTTCCTGATATGGGCTAAAATATTGATTTAATTATTTTGGCTGCAAAATAGCCTAGGTATTTAGTTTCCATGTAAATATTTACATTGGAGTTGTCTACATTTGGTGAAATGAATCTAATTTTGGGTGTTGGGTTCGTGCTTGTCATTTAGGTCTTGATTCAGCCATGAGCCATTTGATACCAGATGATCTTTAAGGTCCCTTCTGACCCAAATCATGTCTTGATACCAGGTGTATCTTGCTCTAGGAGGATACAGTTCCTTGGTTAGCTCGGGACTGTGTCCTCCAGCAATGTGTAATTCTCACAGAGAGATTGAAGGGACAATCACTGTTTATGCACAGTTAGTTAAATGAAGCCCTTAAAATACTTCAATAAAGTAGCCAATGTAAAGTTGTTTTCAGAGCTCAGAAATTTGGCAAATAAGATGACTCAGTCTGATATAAAAGATCTATGTCTGTTGTTGCTCAGGTTTACACATCAAGAGTCTGAGGGACTGAGTCCCATATCAATTAATAATGAAAGTTTGGATACAAGGCAGATTTTTATTTTTCGTTTGCTAAATATTGAAGAAAAATAAATGCCTGAGCAAAATGACAGTAGTAATGTGTCAGACCAGAGATCCTCACTATCCTGTCTCCAGCAGAGGCCAAAGGTAGAGAGCAGCCACTCCTCACACACAGGGGTTGGACTGGGTTGTTTATAACACCCACGCAGTAGCACACCTTGTGTCATGAGTGTATCCAGGATGGCAGATCATAAAAGGATATTTTCCCAGAAAATTCTCCCAGGCTCCAGTACTCTGAGCCATAGGACATGATTTCATGCATATAAAAAACCAAACAAACCAAAGCAAAAAGCAACACAAAAACTCAAGAAAATGGAATTACTTTTTCCTTTAAATTTTCCAATTGATATTTGAACTCATGGAAAAAAATAAAACCCCCAGCCAACACCCCCCGAACACGATTTCATTGGTGTTTGTTCATTCAGAGTAGAATTGGGTGAATACTAAAAAAACATTTCTGGAAAACTTGCATTCAGATTTCACACAGGTTCTTTGAGGTTTTCATTCCTCTTTGCACTGTTGCTCATGTGAAGAAATAATTGGAGAATATTATGGGAAACAGCTGCATTCACATGCAAACAAGGGTATATGCTGATGAACCCAGGTATCCATCATCCATCTCCCCAGCCCACCAAAGCATTTCTGCTTGGGTTTAGCTCATATCAAAGAGAGAATTTCTGTTTTAAAGCAAAGCTTTGCACCAGGGATATTCTTCAACCATTCCACTCACCTTGTTGGGCCAGACAGCCAAGGAAAATCAGAAGAGAGATGAGCAACAGATAATAACCCGTTGCAGGGAACAGCTTGTGAGTCAACAGAGTTGGTATAAGGCCTTTGCTAATTCAAAGGAAAAGGGAAAAGTGACATCATAAAGCAGAAATCCCCTGAACTCAGAAAACTCCCTGCTGCTTTCCTACACAGACAACACACCGATCCTCAGTGTGATTTATGTTCCTGCAATATTAGATGCCTAAAACTTGGTTGTATAAATCTTTGTTAGTCACCAAGGTGGTTTGCAGTGTTATAAAAGAGCACCTTCCACAAAGGAAACAGTAAGGGTTGTTTACAACAATAAATAAAAAGGAATATTTAATATGATAATTTCTAGCAGTCATCAGAAACCATGCCTTACATAAAATACACAATCTTAACTGCCTATTCAGGAGGCCCAAACAGGAGATATTAGCAAGTGCCCAACTTTTCTTCTAGTTTAATCTAACTACCATTATTTCATTTTTCCCTTTGGGAACAAACTTGCAGGTAAAGGAAGGTGCTGTTACCATACCCTTTCCCAAAGTGATTAAATTAACATGGTTTTTTCTCATATGGGATGCATATGCCTTTGTGGATGAAATTTTGGAAAATAATTAAATTGTAACTTTTTTTTTCTTCACCTCACCTCTTCCCAGAATCATGGCACATTTTGTATCCAGGATCTTTCCCTTGTTGTCATCTTTCTGTCTTTACAGAAGTAATTCAGAAAGGTTCTGTAGAATTTAAATTCTCACTCTTAAAGATATTGGTAAATACAACCACAAAATAAAGGTGTGAGTTTGACTCAGTTGCCTGAGCACAGGTTCTACCACCATTTGAAATAATGTAGGGGTGCCAGCATGTACACGTGGGTTTGCATGCAGAGCACAAACCTGTTAGAGACCAGTTTTCATGTAGATGCCAACTAGAAAATCCCAGGATGCCCAAGTACGTGATAAATATCACATTTTTGGAGTGGGATCCCAAAAAAAGTCTATATGAGTGTGGAAGAAAAGAAGGAGGAGGATCATGTACCCCTTAAGTTGTCAGGAAAAAGTTAAATACATCCTTTGCAGGAGTGAAAAAAAGGGTTTTTTGTAGAATTCAAGCTACCACATGAGATATTGGAGAAATACCTATTGTCTAAGCCTGTAAAGAAATGTGTTCCTGGGACCCTCAAAGGAGGGAAATAAATATCCCAATAATATGACGTGTTTTAGGAGATTATTAAAGGTGTTCAGGATTTTTAGGATATATTGCCCATTGGAACTGCTCAGATTTGACCTTTAGAGTTGAGTCCAACAGGAACACAGAACATAGGCTGTTGACATACATTAATCAACTTTGGACTCAACTAAGTGGAATTTAAGACAAAACTACGGACTTGTGCCTAAGTGCCATCTGAGCAGCCACAGTGAGTGAGAGGCACAGAAACATGACCACAGTGATAACTGACCTTTGGGAGACCAGTGATCACCAATTCACCAGTAGCAGCCCAGGTAAAGCACCCTAGGATATTTCACCTGGCCTTTGTGTGGGCATCTGAATCAAGTTCTTTAGACAGCTGCTTTTAGAGTCGGTGTTTGGGGGTTTGCTGGGAGTCCAATGTCCACTACAGATGATGGAGACTTGATCAATACCATCAAAGGAGACTAGGAATGACTCAGTTTACTCCAGTAGTGGGTACTACTTTTGTAGAAACACCTGTGTGTACAGACCAAGACCCCAAGATGTTGAAATGAAAACATATTGAACCACCTACGGAATTCAGAACTGCAACCTGGCAGATGCCAGAGGCTTCCTGCATGCAGGAACCCTCCTGGAGAAGAAGCTGGAGGTAGCACAATCTCAGGCACCCTCCACATGTGGTACTGAACAGCTACATTCAGGCAAAATCCTCCATCCAGGGTAAGCACTACTTAGCAACAACTAAAACAACAGTCTGTTACAAATATTATTCTCATATTAAATCTGAAAACAGCTACTAGGGACAAAATTAACTCCATCCCAACCAAAACCAGGGCAGCATTTCAATTAGGTTCTTAAATTCAGTGCTAATGTTCCCAAAAGGAACACTAACAGTTACTGTGAAGAACAGAGATTTTTGATTGTCATCTGTTGGGATTTCTATGTCACTTTGAGGGGGAAGACTTCAAAAAAATCATACATAGGAGTTAGCATCCTTGCTTCTGCAAAATTATAAGAAGAATTTTTTTTCAGGTAACTCTTTCTTAAATACATTGGTCACCCCATCTCTAAAAGAAATGGATTTCATGTAAAGAAGACAGTGATTTATTTTGATGTTGGATAGAAGATATTGATGTACTACTGTTGTATTACTCTTTAATGGACCTTTTCTCTGCCAGTTGATTATGCACAGTTTATGCACAGTTTTAAACTACTCCAGCATTGCTTTTGGCATAGCTGAATGCTGTTAGTGTAATAAACTTCAGTCAATAACTACTTTCACACTGAAGTGGTCTTTAGGCAATGAATTAAAAATAAACTTTGAAACATGGAAGAGTCCCTAAATGCAGGAGGAGTTGTGTCTCTGTGTGTGGTTTGGATTTTGGTTTTGGAGGGTTTTGTTTGTTTGTTTGTTTAATTTTACTATTGCTGTTTCTTATTGAAAAATATTAGAGCTGAAACTCTATCAGTTTTTATTAGATTTTTCACATAACTTGAGCCACAAAAATTGTTGAGTATGCGGAAAAGATCTGTTGTGGTGCTGAAACAACTTTTGGTGTATAGTTTTAACTCCTTTTCTAGAGAAAATATATCCATCTCTTTCTATTGCCATCCCGTAGCTGCACATATCCTACACCTTATATACATCCCAATTCAACGGTTTGTGTATTCTGGAATTAAGAGCCCAGGGTTCTAGATTTTTCTCCTGAATTAGGGAGGGAGAAGCTCTTCTTCCCTTAGGAAACATGTGGTTGATTTTGTGGCATCTAGAGCTGGAGTCATTTAAACTTTAGTTTCCATTCCTTGTCTTACATTAAACAATCTTTTCAAGTAAACTTCCTGTCCCTAAATTGCACCTGTTATTTCCATCTACCCCTGGGGTGTAGGTCATTGCAGGATTCCCATGATAATACTGACTTTGACAGACATAAATATTGAATTGAATGGTTGCATTTTAATTTGGGAAGACATTTTATGAGATGAGTGGTGCCTTGAGACTTTGCCAGTTCCTTTAGACATGACACATTTCAATATGGGCAATATCCCATAAGGAGGACTGGAAATAATCTGAGATATTGCCAGCTTCAAAGCAGCATCAACAGAAACTCTCTAGTTCTTCACAGAGAATTGTTTGACAAGATCTAAAAGCCCCCTGTGAAAGAGATTTCATAGCAATTGTCAACAACCTATTGTGGTTAACTTCTCATCAGAAACTTTCTCCTGATATGTCAGATAGATCTTCCTTATTTTTTCTTGTATTCCTGCGGGTCACAGAGCACAAATTACTTTTCTTGTCTTTGAAGCATTTTCAGTCATATCTTGAAGCAACTCTTATTCCACAAAAATAACTTTATCTTGCCTTTCTTCCCAGTCAGGGAAAAATTTTTAGAATTTCTCTTGGCTTGGGTTTTCCAAAATACGCACCCACTCTGGGTAGTACTTTTGGGGTGCATCATCCTTTCAGGAACATGAATAATTAACCAAGTGTGAATGAGAGCAGACAAAAATTTATCTCTGAATATTAAGTAAAGTTCTGTATACTTGAGTATGGAATTAATTTTGGTCACATTAAAAGAAGTAGTATTAATAATTTAATACTTATTTTGTAGTTTGATATTACAACTATAATAAATTGTATATTATATTTTATATCCTGTGTATACAACATTACATATATATTGTATATATAAAATAAATTATTATTATATTATAATATATATAATGTATATATGTTATATATTATTATATTATATATGATATATATATAATAAATAATCTATTGTGAATAAAAATTAATTTAAAATAATTATTTTTTTAACCTTTCTGGTGTAACAGAATAGTAGCACCACTTTAAATAAAAATCATGATGAGAAGATCTACTTCAATTAAGAGAATGGAGTGTTCAGAAACTTATTATGTCTTTAAAATAGCCAATATATTTATTTTGCTTACGTCTTACCAGGGCAATGAGATTTTCCGTCCAGTAGATGGTGCTAGAGAACTTCCCAAAAATAAACAAAAAGGCACTTGATTGCTGTGGGCTTCCCCTCCCTTTTTTTTTTTTGTGGAATCTGACCCCAAATCAGCATCGAAACAGAATATTTTTTAGTGCTCTCGTGATGGGGAAGTTTATTGTTAGTTAGCTATTTAATCTTTCCTCTATTTCCATATTTTCTCTTTTCTGGTTTTGTTCCTTTGAAATACATTTTTTTGCTACATGATCTGGAATGAAATATGAAGATGTAATTATTATTATGCTGGACAATTTTTGTCCTACGTCCTCAGCTTTGGTTTTGGATAACATTTCACCCTCCTCTCCTCTTTTCCCTCTGAGCTGGCTGGATGCTGAAGGTCAGCAAATTCCCCATCTTGTTTCAGTTTTAATCCTGTGTTACAGAAATGTTATTTTTGCTCTTAATCCAAGCCTTCATGTAGCATACATTTATTAACAGAAATAAACATTTAGAAGTTTCAAATATGTGAGAATAAGGGAAACAGATTTTGTTATGCAAAATTCCATAGTCAAATAAACCAGTAACGATTTGTAGGGAAAAATGTCAATTATGAAAAGATATTTACATATAGGATGGAACTGGGTTTTGATATTTCAGTCATGTCCTTAGAATTTATAGGGAAAAGAAAAATCAAAATAGTTTTATAAGCTTCAGAGGAACCATTAAGGTTTTCTTTAAATTTTGTAAATGCATCAAAGATCATCTCTTGGATACTTGACTGGATATCTTGGACACTGCCTGCCAGATGTGATGTGGCTGTAGGTGACATGCAGGTCCCAGTGACATTCCCTAAAGTACACAGCGTTGATGAGGATGGTGGAAAACAGAGACTGAACCTGAAAAACCTAGTGTCACTCATGTCTTAAACCCAGACCAGAGCAAGGGAGAGCTGACTGAGCTGAGGGACATTGATACCAAACCATCAATGTTGTACCCGGTGCTGCTCTCACTTGGAAATGATTATGTGTCTTCCATTTGTTATTGAGCAAATGGGAAGGTAGAAGGTTGTCACAAACTTTGCAAAGTCTCTTCCTGAACTTGTATAAAATCATTGCTGCGAAAGAAGGATGTAAATTATTGTTGTTCACTGTAATGGAAAGAACTGAGGAACATGATGTGCTTTTATCTTGCCTTTCTGAAGAAAAAAACCACCAACAAACCTCAAAAAAGCCAAGCGAAAGCTATTTCATGTTTGTGAAGACTTTCCTTGGAAACCTAGATTGTTTTACTTCCCCTGAAGGAACTTCAGTAATCTTTCCCCAATTCACTGTGATTTGGAAAAGATTATGGGAATGCTTCAAAACAACTATAAGATCAAAATAAGATCAAAATAAAATGTCTTCCTTTACCAGCCTGGCAGAAATGTTTTACTTAAGGTCAATCTAACACTAATCTCACTGTGCCTCAGCTAACCTTTTAGGATTATGGGAACTATTTTTCATTGCCCTGGCCTTCACTTCTGTATTATTGGGTAGACTTACAAAATTATATCTCCTAGTTGCTGCTCTACTTCTGTCCCTGAGGACAACATCAGAGCATGATGGAAGAAAAAATGTTTAATGGGAAAATATTGACCACTCATTCTTCTGACATATATTTTTTTGAGGTTTTTTTTAAAGAAGGTTTTTTAATCTTATTTGCATCCTGTAGTTTGGACACAAGGTTCTAATTCAGGGGTTGTATTAGGGTGAGAATATACACCTACTATGACTCTAAAGCAGGGAAAGAGCTGCCAGGAGATGCTTCAGCATTATTTTGAAGTGAGTACTAAAAACCAGGCTAAACCAATTAAAAACTTTCATAAGCAAAACCTGCACATAAAAAAATAAAATCTATTTTGCATACCTGAGCAGATTTTCACCCAGAATTAATAACTTCATATTTGTTCTGATAAAAACCCAGCCCAAATGCCAGGTCTGTCCAGGGGAAAACATCTTGCAAGCTGCCCAAGTGATAGGAGAACACTACTGGGGGTGTAAAATATGATGATCTTCCTGCTCTGAACATCTTCATTCTCTTCCAAATTACCATAGGAACATTAATTTGATTGTGTACTTCCTACACCACTGCTAATTACTTCTCTCATATTAATTATAGTAATTACACACACACCTATCTATAGGACTATTAGGCAGTTCATAGGAAAAAAGCACAAACTAAGATATGCTTGATGCAGAGCAGCTAATCAGCCAACAGCTGCTCTTGGTCCCAGAGTTGCTAGTTAACACCCAAAATACTGCACAAAAGGGATACTTTCAAAATTCCAGCTAATAAAAACCCTTTTCAAGTCATTGCTAAACAAATGTCTTCAGTCTGTGTATTTCTCTTCATCTGCTAACATAGCCAGGGATCAGAATTAAATGCTAATATGACTAAGCAGCAGTACAAGAATCATCAAAGGGCTGTCGTGAGAACACATTACCAGGGAACAAACAGAAAATGTTTTAGCAGAGGAAATGTAGTCTGGGCAAATATAGGTCAGTAAATCTACTTTTAAACCAATAAAAGGTGTTTATCTGCAGTCTAGGAGTAGTTCTGCCTGGAGACTAATTTCTGTCTTTACTATGATTTTATACACTGGGATGGGTGATGGAAAAAGACTTGTCCTGGCACATGAACTATCACAGGAAGTGCATAGACAGGAATTTTACTCAATGAACCATAAAGAAGAGCATCCTGCTAATGTGTGCTTCAAGGGGTGTCCACAAACTGACACCCAGAGTGAGATGTTGCTCGCCATCAGCCATGAAATGCATTCCTTTGCTTTATGTAAGATTCTACAAAGAAATATACTCTGTTCAATTTTATGTCTCTGTTCTAAGTGAACAAAAATCACAGATCTGGTCCCTACTCCTTCATGCATGCATGAGGATGGCCTGGTATCCTCTGGGTTAGGGTTAGGGTTAGGGTTCAACTCCTGTAAAATTTATCATCTTCTGCTCCCACTGCCTGTGGTGCTTGAGAGTACGAGGCATTCAGTGACAGATTCACTGGTTTTAGGAGAAGAAACCATTAGGTCATCTGCTCTTTCTTCCTCTGAATCACAGGCCAGCAAGTTCTACCTGCAGATCTTACACTGCTCCCATGGGGACAGCTCTCTCACTAAGGCGTTAAGGCAGCACTGGAAGCTGTTCTGGGTCTGTTCCCTCCACTCTGTTGCAGCCTCCCATCACACCCCACCTTTCTTTCCTGTGAAGGACATGGATCAGAAGTCTTGCATCTCTATATCTTTACTGTATCTATCTATATCTATATCTATATCTATATCTATATCTATATCTATATCTATATCTATATCTATATCTATATCTAATCTATCTATATCTATACCTATACCTATACCTATATCTATCTATATCTATATCTATATCTATATCTATATCTATATCTATATCTATATCTATATATCTATATATCTATCTATATCTATATCTATATCTATATCTATATCTATATCTATATCTATATCTATATCTATATCTATATCTATATCTATATCTATATCTAATCTATATCTATATCATCTACAGCTATATCTGAGTCTCTACTGGATGGCTCAGCCTTTTCAATTTTTGTGGCTATTTTCCTTCTTACAAAGTAATTAAATTGTTTGTGTAAACAAATTGAATCCCCCACTTTGCTTTCTATGCAAATCAGAGCTCTACCATCATGGAAATCGTATTTATACTTAAAATTAAATTCATCACACAGCTTCCTGCCTGGAAGCTGCATTGCCAACCCCATTTCAATCAGTTTCTGCATTGCCCCTATTGCAGACCTTCACTTTTGTGTATTCTCTTGACAGATTTGACAAGAATTATACATATTAAAAGAAACATGTCCTGTTTGAAGTTAAAAAAAAAAAAAAAGATATGAAATTGTTTAAAAAGATGTTACACCCGGGTCCAAGACCCAAATAAATATCCTGGTTGTGTTTCACTGACTGCTAAGAAAAGTTTGGCCATCACACCTTTAAATGCATCAGAAGTCTACAGTTATTTGAGAGTCTATACTTGGGCCTGAACATGCAATATGTCTAATTTCAATCCCATTATGTGTATATTCCTTATTTACCAGCTGGAATACGTAGACAGGGTGAAGTCTGAGCTAAGAAAATCCATAAGGCTGTTTATGCCCCATAAACTTCTCTCATTCTGTTTAAAATCCAGTCCTCATTTAGGAAACTGTAAGTATATTTAGTGGCATTATTCTGGAGCCAGAATTCTTATCTTTAGCAAAATTAATTACCAACAAAGTGCAAAAAAGCTGGTGAAGAGTCTGGAGCACAAGTCTGATGAGGAGCAGCTGAGAGAGCTGGGGGGGCTCAGCCTGGAGAAAAGGCAGCTCAGGAGTTTCTTGCTCTTTACAACTCCCTGACAGGAGGGTGCAGCCAGGGGGAATTGGTCTCTTCTCCCAAATAACAAGTGACAGGGTAAGAGGAAACAGCCTCAGGTTGCACCAGGGGAGGTTTAGAATGGATATTTGGAAAAATCTCTCCACCACAAGAGTTGTCTAGCCCTGGCACAGCTGCTCAGGGCAGTGGTGGAGTCACCATCCCTGGAGGAATTTAAATGTGGCGCTTGGGAACACACTTTAGTGGTAGGTTTGGCAGTGTTGGGTTAACAGTTGGACTTGATGAATTTAGAGGTCTCTTCCCACCTAGACAATTCTGTGATTCTGGGATTCCAATAAAAACCTTAACCAGGAATTTTTTCAGAAATGTAAGCAGGGGCATTTGAGCCTTTTAATTGCTGTACAGTAGGCTGTGGATGCCATGCCTGCAGCATCATTCATGTCACATGAACTAATCAATAGGGGGGATAAATTTATGAGGCTGAATTGAAGAAAAAGAGAATTTCACATCTTTCTCTGTAGGTAAAGATTCAAAGCCAGCTTGTACCATAGGGAGATTAGAAAAAAAATTTCCAAACAAAATGGTTTTCCTATGGCTTTTTATAAGTTTATTAATTGTATTAATTGTGCCTGTATTATATTTAGATGCCCAAATTAAGCTTCACTGATCCTGATTCAGCTGTCTCTAGCAGAGGGAGGGTGGTACCTACAAGGGTTATCATCATCAGTGGTAATGGTAAAGCTGCAGATAGGAAAAATCTTCCTGAGTAAATATAAAGCAATGTCAAATAGCTTAAAATTCTGTATTTATTCTCATTGGAGGATTGCACTAATATCCAGTGTAGTCGAAGATATTTACAAAACCAAGTCGGTAGGAAGAAGTACTCACTCTTACTACATCTATTGATATATTTGGGAAAAGCAGATGGTTCCTTGATCTTAAATGATCTGAAGAATAACGTGCTCAGAAGTTATTCTATCTTCTGTGAGCATGTTAGATGGGTAAACTATAAGAAAAGTTTATGACCTAAATCCCTACAAGTTACAAGCTTCTCCCTATAAAATTTGCATCATGGAGTTGCTGTAAGGAGATCAACTATTTAATCCAGAGATATAAAAACTTGGGTGGTAGAGTGGTATAATTCCGGGTAATTTCAGTGTATTTCATTACATAAATGTCTTTTCATTACATAAATTGGTCTTAAACAGCAAAGTTTAGATGAAAGTTGCCTCTGACCACACTAAAAAGCCACTGCAAGAGTTAATATCCCACCTAACACACTCTGAGCATTTAGCTGGGGCTTAGCTGGTGTTAAATATCTGCTTGTTAGTTAATTCTCACCCATAAACAAACCTGAGGACTTTCAGTAAAATTTTGATTGATCAAGAGTGTCAAAATCTGAGAAATCTAGGGTTCTTTGATGACTGTTGATGAAGGTAGATTTATTAGATGCTGAAATAGTCATTAACAAAAGCAAGAAGCTGCAAAACCTTTTTCAACAAGTAATGTTCTGATCCTCAGCCCTTTTCTTTCAAGAGAGTAGTCACGGTTTTCCTACCATAGGACCAAACTTTTCACCTTCTTATAAAAGATACAAATGGAACAAGAAAGGAATGGGTGGGAATGAAGTTATATTCTGTTCTCCCAACTCTCACTAACTTTCTTTATTTTTCCAGGCAACTCTTTTAACCAAAAATGTGGTTTTTTTCTGAGAACTAAATAACCAACATAGTTCACATCAGGGTGTGAGCCAGCTTGACCCAAGTGAATGCATTGCCTTTATCCTGTGATTCCCAGGCACACCTGACCACAACTCCTGAGTAACCTCTCATTCTGGCACCCTCCTCCAACAACCTCCTTCCTCAGTCAATGAGAAACTTTTCAATGAGTGAACTGACATTATGACATTTGCCAAATTTCAATTTTGTTCAGTCAATTAGCAGTAGCTTCAGTCCTGTATTTCAATTGATTAGGCTGAAATTACCATGGTGAATTTCCATCCTGGAGGGTATAACAGCCCTCAGACATTGGGTGTACGTGAATCTCATGCACCTCTCCAGGCTGAGCTGCTGTAGCTAATACACTAATGAAAAGGTTATGTCAGGCAAACTGAATATGGAAAAAAAAATTGAAGACAGAAAAGTTAAATAGGTTGCTTTAAACCTCTTAATAGAAATGGGATGGGGTGCTTTTTTTTCTCCTAATGGTAGCAAATGCCTTTCTGTAAGTGCTTCTCACAGATATTAAATGTAACAAATACAACAGGGAGTGCTTTTGAAATAGCAGATGAATTGAAACAGTGGGAAGAAAAAGGAATAGGAATGGGATGGGGGATAAGATACTTCAGATTTAATATATTGCAGAAAGAGGGATAATTCTAAGGGCTAAAAAAATCAATCCACATACTATCTCTTTGCTTCACAGAATGCAGAACTCCAATCACAAAACTTTTTCAGGGAAAAACAAACCCTACATGCAACCCCTTTTAAAATAGCAGGACTGCAAATTATGCAAGGGGAATGTTTTCTGCTGTGAAATCCTGGATTTAAGAGACCCCAGGAACAAAGCCACTGGACAGAAAACACTTCCAAACCTTTGCTCTGATTTAAGCAGTATTGGAGTTTTCCATTCATCAGGGAAACTTCCTAGTGAGATTCTGTGTCCTCCCAACCCAACCAGAAGGAGACAGAGCTTGCTGGAAACTTTCATTATGCACTACAAAGACAGGAAGAGGTTTATCTGGCTTTGAAAGTTGACAAGATTTAAAAATGCAGACTATGTCTCTTCTGCTTTCAAAAGTAGCCCTCATTCTTAAGAATAAATAGGAGCATGGCTGAGTATAAGAATAGAAGAGTCTTGATCTTGCACCACTGATGGGCTGATGCAGATCCTCAATTAACCAGTTTAAAAAGGGGTCATGTGAGGAGCTCAGGCAGCTGAGCTGTGTGTGCCTGGAGCCATCATCGTGTGTCATTGTGAAAAAGTGCAAGTCTTGTCTTCTACCCTTAGGAGATCACAAAATCAGGCAGGAGGGAGGGTTAGATTTTGACAGGACCTTGTTTACCCAGTTGCCAGCACAATTCTGATCCTGACAGCCAAACTCTCTGCCAAAGAATTGTTTGCTTTTATCTTTCACAGGTTTTCCTGACAAATAACTGAAAAAGTATTTTGTATTTTTAAGTCAAGATATAGAACTTTCCTAGTGGTTTGCATATCCTAAAAAGGAACAAGAAATAGCCATGAAAAAATTCTGGTTAGATTTGGACAAAGCATTTCTTTTCTCTCAGTTTTATCCAATGTTTTCTTTATTCTCCCAAAGGACTCTGTCTCAATGCCAAGGTAATAAAGATCTGATGTATCTATTTCTTCTTTGGAATTATTTGGCTCACTTTTACAAAAGTGTGGAGGAACAAAAGTATAAATTAAGATCTTAATATGAATAAACAATCATATAGCTGCAATGAAAAATGCCATATCTGAAACTGCCTTGGAGAGAAGCACATCCTCAGGCCAACATACAGTTTGACAGTGCACATGCAGACTTTCAACTTACTTGTAATGGAGTAATTTCCATGGACTTGATGCAAATTCTCTAATTTCTACCCATAAAAAAATGAAAATTCTTCCTGTTGTCTCCTTGGTCACAGGAATCATTTCATTTTTAGAACTTAACTCTTCCTGTCATTCAAATGCTTTCACATGCCCTCTCTCACCCATCTTATAAGTCTTTCACCAATCACTCCAGGCCCTTTCAGGGCATGAGTGGGCTGTGTTTTTAAAGTGCATTTGTTAATATTCACACTGTTTCCTGTGTTCCTGCCATGTTATATTCAGCTTTGAATACCATTCATTCCAGCTTATATTTGAAGATGTTTTTCAGTTGGGTCTTTCCTTTATAAAAGTGTTGCTGTATTTCATTCTGTGGTGCCTGCAGACCACGGCAGTAGAGTTTGCTCTCTATTCATTTTCTGGAGGAAAGCAGCATAAACTTTTTGTTTATTCAGGACCTGAGTCTTTAGGTGACATCCTGACTCCAATGAAGTCAAATTAGATTTTTTCCATTTGCTTCAGTTGAGATGAGTTTTCTCTCTTCATTCAGTTCAGTGATAAGAGGAGAAAAAAAAAATTATATGTTTAAGAGAAAAAGAAGTTGTAAAATTTCAGGGAGCCCCAAAGGTAATGATACTTCAAGATGGCTAATTTTTCATCTGCATATTATGTGGTGACTTTAAAACTGTGTGGTACTTTCTAAGCAATTAGGTTTAGATCTCCCCTCTCCTCCTCATCTCCCTTTTCAAATTCTGCATTATATTAAGGATACATTAAAAAAACCCACAAGGTTTTTCAGGTTTAGAAAAAGTTCAGAATTTGACTTGGAAAGGGAAGAAAATGACTGCGGATAGATCGTGTTCTGCTCTGCCACCTGCTAGGCCAGCTTGCTTCTGGGAAAGGATGGTAACTCTTGGATGCTGAACAATGTGAAGAAGATATGTTAATTTGATGTTTCGCTACTGAAAAACTAAATATTCCAGATGGGAATAGATGGGTTAAACCTGTCATTCTGGCCTTTTATTTTGTCACAGAGAAGAAACAAGGAAGGACTGTTGTGTTATACCCTGCAATGATTATTAATAAGAAAATATTTCTTCCCATTTCTCCTTCTTCCCTTTCAAGCTGAAATTATTATTATATTAATTTCCCTTTTCACATTTTCACAATCACAAGCAGCTTGTGCACAAGTATCCACAACATTAAGTTGTGAAATATTACCCATAGTCTCGCTTCATCTTCTCAGCTGAGCACCTTGTGCCCTCCACATTGTCTCTGCTTCTTCAGGACAGTCACCATTGCAGCTTTGTTTCCTTAACCTGGTATCAGTGAGCAATTGACAATGACAGCAGACACTTCTGGACTGAACCTTTCCAGAATCTGTGAAGAAACATATCTGAGATCCAAGGCTATGGCATTGTTACAGGAATTCAAACCTGTTCTGGGTTCTGCACAGCAAAGACTTTCTTCAGCCTCTGTTGGACCATGTGGATAATCAGCAGTGTTCACCTAAAAATGGGATGCAGTATTTTTCCCATAAAAGATAGTTGCAAACAAGTAATTGCAAGAAGGAAAAATGGTGCTTTTGGTGGCTGCATCTGCATTGCTATTTTGGTCAAAGTGCTCTGTAGGTCATTCAGAGAAATCCTCAGCAGGGATTAGACACACAGTGAGATGTGCACTTCCACTCCCTGTAACATGATATGACCTTCAGTTGAAAGCCAAAAATTTCTCATTCTTTGTACTTCAGGAATACCTTTTGCAGTGTTATAGTTGTATCTATAGGTAGAATTTCCACGTACACTCAGTGGTCTGACTCTGTTGCTAATCACATCATGGGAAGGAGTTTAGACCAGAACCATGAATTTTTGAAAGAGTAACACATGGTTCATTTTTGGTAAATGGGATATATCCCTGTGCCCTTGACCTTAAATATGTTTTTTGAGCATGCCATTTGACAAAAGACTTACTATGGGAAAATTGTGATTTTTCAATATTTGGACAGAATCCTGCAAATAATTTTTCCATTAGTACTACTGGAAAGTTGCTCTGTTATAAATCTTTATTTTTAATAGCATAAAATAGTATAAAATAGTCAAGGTGCTAAAGACATTTATGTTTTCTTTTCATAAGATACATCGTATATGCTGATTTCCTTTAATGGACTTTTAATATTTTTGGAAAATATTTTCTTTATTTTGGTAGCTTGTTTGCTTCCTCTTGGCAGGCTTCTGCTTTATCCTCAGATATTCCTTGTAGCAGGTGTAAAAATAAGGACAATGTCTGACACATGAGCTGAGCTCTTTAGAGTTTGCAGTCCTCATGTCTGTGGCTAAAAGAAGTAGGTTGATCTCAGTTTGGAATTGTATTTTTACCACCCTGGTTTTCATTGCCTCATCAGGGTCAGGTTTTAAAATAGGCTGAGCAATGGCATGACTGTCCATGATTGGACAAGTCAAAAACATAATTTGCAAAGTTTTATGCTTGTTGAGTTTCATACAAAGAAACCAAAGTTTCCTTCCAAGATGTATTTTTCTTCAACCTTTCTAAAAATTGAATGAGAAAATGATAATGTCCCTTAGGAGCCTGCAAATAATATAGAATACAATATTGTTAGATTTTATTATTTGTTGACAAATAGTACTTTTGGTGAGACAAGAACTGAACACTTCCCTGTTGTTATTTCTATCTGATCTTGCCCTCATCCTTCTAGGAGCTCTCTCGAAGCAGAGTCTCCCATAGCCTAACATTGTTCCTTACCACAAACCTCCAGATGCTGGGTGAGATTAAGAACATACACTAAGAGAAGTTTATTATTTATCCTGTAGAGTGATATACCAATGAGGACAGACACACATTTTTAATTTTTAATGGAGTATCCTTCACCTTACAGAATGCCTTAGCCTTTCTCACTCTGGGAACTTTCCATTTCACTTGGGACCCCACTCTCCCATTCTGCCACCTTCACCTCTGCACCCTGGAGTTGCTGTGGCAGTCTTACACCTGCATATCTCATGCTGTTGTTTTTGTGTGCTGTTTTCATGTGTTGTTCTCATGATCTCACACTTGCACATCCTGAGATATATTTATTTAGTCAAATTTTTCCTGTAAGAAATTGTCACAGATGAGAGAATAATTCTCTCCATCCTTTTCCTGCCTTTTTTTTAAGAAGTGTCTAACAATATAGTAGAGAAGAGGAAGACTTAATGAATGACTTCAATACATAAAAACCATTTCAATAGACAATATCTATTTTCCAAAAATATGTATACATGCACAAAGTTTAGTAGTTAATTGGTGTGCAACATGTAATTAAAGCTTGTTCAAGTGAGTGTTAGTAGGATCACAGGCAGAAACCATCAACTGGAAGATTGTTTTTCTTCCTGGCTGGCCACTGGGGAGAGTTTTCACTACTCCATTCTCCCTTCCTCTTGCTCTGTTTATCCTCTAAAAGTGGTTTCACCATATGAGTCAGTGTATGCCATCAGCAAGACATCCCATGAATAAAACTTTGTCCATGGAGGCCTCCCTTACCCTGCTTTGTGCAATGCTCTCAGCGTCCTGGTAGGTTCAAGACAAGACCAAATCCAAACAAGAATCTGCAAAACAAGGATCTAGATAAACAGCCAGCTCTGCCCCAAGCCTGGCCTGGAGATTGCAATTGAAACACAGTGAGCCAGGGGAAATCCTTCTGTGATTTTGATGCATTTGGTCCTTGTTTGAGACTGGGACAAAGCCACAATCAAATTCAACGTTAACAGCAATTTATAGCACTTTTGCATCTGTCAAGTCTTAAGCTTTTATTTGTGCTTCTGATTCACACACAAGGATGTGCAATTTGCAGTGCTTCTGAGTATGCATCCTATAGAAAAAAACAACGCACAAAAAACCTTTCTTTTCTTTTTCCTCATTTTAAAAAAACTGTGGTTAAGATGCATATTGCAGAATGCTCAATAATTTTCAACCATTTTTTTTTCTGTTATGTAAGATGTATTCCTAACCTCTCTGAATCTATGGAAATAGCAGTGTCTGCTCAAACTATTTATATCTCTGAACATATCATTTTTCTTATCAAGTTGTCATTGCATTTTCTGAACTGTTTGACTGGTTATTGCAGACAGAGTAAAAACATTCAGCTGCTAGGTATGCCTTAAAAAAAAAAAAAACACACAAAGACAATAATAGGAAGTTCTACTATTCTACACGTTTTGCTCTACTCCTGCTGATTACTGACAGAGTTGTTGTGTTTTTGAAAAGATATTTGATTATATTTTTAATCCACTAGCTGTAGCATGATGCATTGGAACATTTTTGCTAATGAGTTTTTGTACTTTTCAAACGTATCCTGTCAATGTGATCTTGGCAGGTAACCTTGTAGAGTGGTGAGATCTTTGTGCTCATCAAATTGGCCACCCATTTGCGAGCTACACTAGATGATGCCTGAACTTTGATACAGATATTAACAATCTGTGTCAATATACTAGCCTGCGCCTAATTGGAAAGAGAATACAAATTTAAAAGTACGAAAAGATCTGTTCCACAGGTATTCTTTGCTGACTGTCTTTTGCATTGGGTTGATCACTGGAGATAGCACAGTGGAAGTTCTCTCTGAGAACCATATTTGCACTTGCTATCACCATATGCTAAGTAGCTTGTGCAAATGTTACCCCTATGCTGAATAAATTGCCTGACTAATTATTGTGTTAACTGCTTACAGTCTGAATTTTCAGTCTCTCTTTCATTCATTATCAGTTCATAGTTGCCTGCTTGATTTGCTTCCTCACAGATTAGAAATCTCTTCCTGGGTCTGACACACAAATCTGTGCTGTGGTATAATTGTGACAGCCTGAAAATACATAAAAGAGGAGATTTCAGAAATCAGATATGCAAAAAAAAAAAGCTGCGCTGTTTATATGCTATTAATTAATCTATGTTTTTGCTCCAAAATCTTTTGTCTCACAAAACTAAGCAGATTCTACTGGTTGTGTTGGGGGCTTGGCAGATCTGTGAGATAATGGTAGCTCTGCTGATGACTGACAGCAGCTGAGCTGGACTGCAAAGGAGCCAAAAATTATTGACTGGAATGAAAATATGAAGAAATCACTTCAGATTTCTTCTCACAGATCAGCATCTAGCCTGACATTTTACCAGACTTGGCTAATTGCTTATTCCATTAAAATCAATAGGAGTTTTGCCTTTGTGGCCACCAAGATCAAGACTAGCATGAATTGTGTTAGTGCTGTCTGGATTATAAACCTTTCCTGACAGGTTCACTACTATACAAGATATTAGGGATTTAAAATTTAAAACAAATAATATCTTTTATTTTATGTCCTTTTTACCTTACCAGTATGACTTACCACCTGACTGTGATTTTGTTGTTCTAGAGTCTGTCTTCCAACAAGACATCTGCTCTTGATCAGGAGATAGAGTATTTCCCTTGACATTATTTTCCAGTAATTAAACATCCTTACTCTTGGGGAAAAAAAAAAAGTCTAACTTTTATTCAGTTTCATCTGTTTCAAACTAAACTTAGGGGTTTTAGTGTTTGTGTGGGAGGGGACTTAGGAAGGCACTTCCTTGAGGGAGGGGCATTCCACTGGCCAAATGGAAAGCATTGAACTCCAGCTGCCATACAGAGAAGGCCGAGGTACTAAAAAAAAATGTTTTTTTTACTGTCAAGAGCCCCAGTGACCCTGCCCACATCCCAGAAGACAAAGGCAGGGACTGGGAGAAGGAAGAACTGTCCACTGTAGAAGAGCAGATTTGAGAAAATCTGAGGAACCAGAAGGCTGACAGATCCATGGGACCTGATGAGACACAACTGCAGGTCCTGAGGGAGCTGGTGGATAAAGTGGTTAAACCATGATCCATCCTGTTTGAAAGTCATGGCTGTCCTGTGAAGATCCCACTGACTGAAAAAGGGGAAGCACAATTTTAAAAAGGGATAAGAGGGAGGACCTGGGGACCTACAAACTGCTCAGTCTCATTTTGGTGTGTAGCAAGATCATGGAGTAGATCACCCTAGAAACTGTTCTAAGGCACATGGAAAAGGAGACGTGACTGGTGACAGTCAACAGGGCTTCACTAAGGGAAAATTGTGCCTGACAAATTTGGTGGCCTTCTAAGACAGGTTTACAGTTTTGGGGGATGAGGGAAAAGCAGCTGATGCCCCCTAGCTGGACTTGCACAAAGTATTTGCCACTGTCCCACATGGCAACGTTGTTTCTAGACTGGAGAGATGGGTTTGACAGATGGACCCCTTGGTGGGTAAGGAATTGGCTTGGGGGTTGCACTCAAAGAGTTGTGATCAACACCTTGATGTCCAAGTGGAGACCAGTGACAAGATGTGCTCCTCAGGATCAGTGCTGGCACGGGCATTGTTTAACATCTTTGTCAGCAACATGGAAGTGGATTGACTTGCCCTCAGCAAGTCTGCTGATAACACAGCTCTGTGGTGTGGCTGGCACCCTGGAGAGAAGGGATGTCATCCAGAGGGACAGGCTTGAGAGATGGGCCCAGTGAACTTCATGAAGTTCAACAAGGCCAAGTGCAACATCTTGCACCTGGGTCAGGCAATCCCAAGCACAGCCACAGGCTGGGCAGAGAATGGATTGAGTGCAGCCTTGTGGAGAAGGACTTGGGGGTGTTTGTGCTTGAAAAGCTCAATATGCCAACTGCATCCTGGGCTGCATCAGAGACGTGACCAGCAGGTCGAGGGATGAGATTCTCCCCCTGTGATCTGCTCCTTTGAGACCCTACCCAGACTCCTGCATCCAGGTCTGGGACACCCAATACAAGAAAGGTGTTGACCTGTTGGAACAAGCCCAGAGAACCACTGAACTGATCACAGGAGTGGAGCAGCTCTGCTGTGGAGACAGGCTGAGAGAGTTCAGGCTGTTCACCCTGGAGAAGAGAAGGCTCCAGAGAGACCTTACAGCAGCCCTTCAGTACCTAAGGGGAACTTACATGAAGGCTGGAGAAGGGCTTTTCACAAGGACACGCAATTTCACTTGCGAACTGATTTGAATTCCTCACCATTTTCCTTGCTTTCAGTCCTGATGTCACCTCTTCTTTTTTTTCTTCTGATTTTCTCCTGAAAATACTGAGTGGCATTAGGCAAGTCTTTGCAAATCTTTTTTGTCTATTCTTCCTCCCCAGGCTGACAATTTTCCACTGAATCTCTTTCTGAGAATAGACAGTCATCGAGTTCTCAACCCACCTAATGTGCTTTCTTGACAACTTTTAACCAGAAGGTAGTGAAATACTAAATCCCACACTCTTCTGAAGTCTTGGTATGTTTGCAGTTATCAAGCTTGTCATTTCAAAAATTGTAGGGGTTTTTGGTTTGATGGCATTGATTTTCCTGTGAAAAAAAAATGTAGTATTGACTGACATTAATCACCTTCTCAGGCTAATAATTTATGAATTTATACCAGAATCAGCTTTTTCTTGAATTATGTCTGTGACAGATATCAGGCTAATTGTGTCCATAGTATCCTACACCACCTTGCTTTCTCTGATTCTTCTCATAAAGTGCTAGGATTCATCCAGCCTTCTGCTGTTTTGCCTGTATTCCTGTCTATTCATCTTGTCTATTCAAAATTCAGAGCATGAACTAGAAATGTCCTCCATCAACTCACACAGAATCCATCCAAGCAAGTATCCTGGCCTGCTGATTTAAAATTATGTCTGAGAGATGTTTAACACCCTCCACAGCTACTAATGGACTGGAAAATACTTTATCATGTTCATATGATTCAAATACATCCTCCTGCTTCTTTCAAAGACACAAAACGGAAATACTGAATAAACATATATCTCATTAAAAGTTCTGCCACCCCACTAAGCACCAGAATTTTATTATAGCTATTATTCAGAACCTACCTTCTTCCAGACAGTCAGATTTTGCACTTTTACTGCTTTAATTTTCTAAAACCTATAACTTCCCCTCCTGGCTGATAGCTGTTGCTTCCCTTTTCTGTTTGCCAAATATTGTGTTTTAATTTCTAAGCTCTGTTTCCAGTCTTTTGTTGAGCCTGGAAGGGCTATAACTAATGTTGTCCTCTCTTTTTGATGTGTATTTATGAGATTTTAGATACTTCAGTTATTTTTAAAGAGCTCCCAGATTTCATCTGGGTTTTTTTTTAACACTTTTTATATATTTTCGTTCTATATTATTTTTTTTCCTCTGATCAAGGAAATCAGGTTTATATATCTGTTTTGACTGATGAAATATGCATGGATGGGGAAGAGGTGACACTGGCCTGTGTCTTCCTTGTCTGCCATGTACACTGACCTGTATTTCAGGTCTCAGTGCTGGAGTGTTTACACCACTCAGTCGAAAAATGTGTAAATGGATCTACAGAGTAAATGGTGTGGTTTGAGGGAAGATCCTCCTCCTTTCATCTAGAATTGGCCTGTTGAGGTGCCCACAGTTCTGGTCATGAAACGTGGCGTGGCTGTGAGGCTCTTCTTCTTACATTAGATTCAGATATTAATTTGGTTTTTCTGGTTGTTTATACCAGTTCACAGAATGTACAGCCTTATTTCATAAAGCAACAAACAACTTTAGGTACACTGATTAATTCCTTCATTTTCCATAGAAATAAGTCAAAATCTCTTACACCTGAAACTTCTGAGCATGGATTTAACTTTTTTAGACTGTTAAAAAAGTCTGTTACGGTTTAAAATCATATATATGTTTTACTTCTGGCTCCCTGAGACTTACCACATTTATTTTCAACAAAGGATTTGTCTTGCACTGAGCATGGAAGCAGCGCATTACCCACTTACCTGCTCCTTGTAAGATTTAGATGAAGTGTGTGTGCTGTGATGTCTATGAGGAATTGGCCAGCATATGATGGTTTGGCTCTCAATCAGCCATGGACCATCAATTTCATTTTTTTTGCTTGTAAATAGGAATGTCATTGCCTTCAGTAGGGCATCAACTTGCTCAGTAGCTACCGCTGTAATCTTCCTATATTTGCTGCTGTTATCCTTCTTTCTTACATTCCTGCTATTGTTATTTATGGTCAGCTGCTATCTTATTAGCTTGTTAGAACAGGGGGTTTATCTTCCTGTGTGTCTGGAAAGCACCTGCAGTGACAAGGACCATGATCCTGACATGCTGCATAAATAACAGCAGGATCCCTTGCTGTTGGGATCATAGATGTTGCTGAAGGCCTTCAAAAGGAGGCTGAGGGGCAACGTCATTATTTCCTACAGCTTCATGAGGAAGGAAGTGGAGAGGGATGTGCTGATTTCTTCTCCCTGTTATCCTGTGATAGGATGCATGGGAATGGTTCAAAGCTGCCCTTGGGGAGGTTTAGGTTGGACAAGAAACACTTCTTTAATCCTGGGGGTGTAAAGGGTGGTAAAACACTGCTTCCTAGAGAGGTGGTTGATGTCCTAATTCTGTCTGTGTCTAAGGCATTTGGACAATGCCCTTAACAACATACTTTAACTTGGTCAGCTCTGAATTAGTCAGGCAGTCAGATTAGATAATTTTTTAGATCCCTTCCAACTGAAATATTCAATCCATTCTATTCTATTCTATTCTATTCTATTCTATTCTATTCTATTCTATTCTATTCTATTCTATTCTATTCTAAATATATACCAAAGCTATATTTGGACATCCATTATATGGGTGGATTAGTCTCTCTTCTCTTAAAATGGTGAATCCTAAATCTGCTACTGATTTCAGCAAGATTTGGATCAAGTCCTGTAGGAATACTCTAAATGAGGGTATTAACAAATGGCAATGCTGGTCCGCTGTGGGTCCTTTTCCTCCAGGCACTTGTTTAATGCAAGGTTTTTTCCATTAGAAGGGCCAAAGTAAGAAAAACACCTAACAGCCATCAGAGACCTTCTCAGATCTCTTTGCAGAGGTGACAGAAATGCCATTTCCACTTTTAATCTCTCCACGATGTGACCTTGAGAACAAAGTGTCGTAGTGGTCTTTGCACAGGGTCTGACCCTACATCTCCCAGCCATGCCAGGAGCTCTCTTCCTACCTGTTCTCCAGCTGTCCAATACCTGATACCTGCCTGTCTGCTTCTTTGACACCAGGTAACTTGTCAGGAGAAAAATAACAACTCACAGCAGCACCTGTCTCACAAAGCCCTAAATCTCAGTAACTGAGATGTCTCAGAGTCTGTAATCTCTGAAAAGCTGAACAGGCATCATTAAAAACTAACCAAAATTGTTTTAAACTACTATTTTGATATTCAGCTGCTTTGAGGAGTGTGTTATTGACGTTGGAAGGTCTCTGCATTTTGCAAATCTCACAAAGTATTTCTGAGTCCCACAATATGCTTACAAATCTCAAAACAGTTTCACCAATTAAGTCGATGAATCCCAAATGAAAAACTCAAATACTTTCACTTGCAAATCCCGACTTTCTTTCTACAAATCAAGGATAAGAAGGGATTTACAAAACCCGTACTGTCAAGTACTGAAGCAATTTTGATTCTCAATATGCCTTGTGGCTATGTTTGAAAGAATGAGCAAGCAAAAATTTGCTGACATGATGTCAAAAATCCAATGAATAAAGTTCTTCCAGCTGAAGGGAAAAGAAACAGAGAAGAAAGCTAAATTCTGCCCATGAGGATTTTTCCTCACAGTGATGTCCTCTCCTTGGTTAGGTCCAGATCAAAGAATAATGTATAGAGATCCTTAAAGCTGTTAAAACTGATATTTTTTCCCCACAAACTAAATTAGAAATGAGAAAAAGATATTAGAATAGAATAGAATAGAATAGAATAGAATAGAATAGAATAGAATAGAATAGAATAGAATAGAATAGAATAGAATAGAATAGAATGGAATAGCTGCAGTTGGAAGGGATCTGCAAGAGTCATGCAGTGCAACTGCCTGACCAGTTGAGGGTTGACCAAGAGTTTAAACTTTTTATTGTTCAAGGGCAGTGTCCAAACGCCTCTCAAAATTATCATAAGGGTTGTTAAACACCATAGCTTGGGGAGTATTTGTCCTAAATCTCTGAAACATAGACTCAAAGAATCTCTGAATATGAATCTTGAATTTCAGAAAATTTATTTTCCCCAAGGTCCCCAAGTTAACATTAATTTGAATGACATTAATATGCAGCATTCAGTTCACTTTAAGCCTTGATGATTATTGCTATGTATTTCAATAAATATGTATTTAATTGTCCATACTCTCAATCCTTGGCCCATTTCAAACCTTTTTATTACCTAATTTCTAGAAAATTTTCTGAGCTTTCAATTAGTAAACAGTCCATAAAAAGTGAAGAAAATTTTATATCTGTTCTCTTGAATCTGCCTGAAAACCATGGAAAGATTGTATGTCTGCCTAATTTTATGAGTTTAAAGTGCAGATATCCATAGGGTTTGATGTATGTTCAGTACAGACACATCCTACTCCACTCATTTTAAGTTGTGTAATAATGATGCCCCAGGTTCTATAGACCATGCTCAGATGATTTCATCAATGTGTTCAATCAGAAACTCAGCTGACCTTATATGTTTACATTTAATTAAATAAGTCCATCATAATTTCAATTTAACTGGAATTTAATTGGAATTAAGAATTAACTGGAATTTAAGAATTAAAATTCTTAAAACAGAAGACTTTCAGTATGACTTATTCTGACCACACCCAATAAACCAGCACAGCTTGAATGATGGATTTCATTCAATGGCAGGTTTTAAAGGCATGAATGAAGCTCACACCAGAATATTACCAAGCGTTGAAGGAATTTATTTGTTCACAGATACACCCACAAATTATTCATCACATGCTTTACACATAATTTTGAAAACTCCCATCCTTAAACCAGTGGGTTCTGACATGTTGTGGATTCTTTACATGGAATCTATACTTCATTCTCCAGCATTGAAATTTTTACATATATCTTTTGTTATAGCACTGGACCCTTATCAACGTACACAAAATTTGAGTGGTATAGAGAATTCTACCAAAATCCTAGATCCCTGAGAGACATGAAGTCTCTTTCCCTTCCTCATAGTGAGAAGATGCCAGGTAATGATTTTATTGTTAATATTGTGAAGTGAACCACTCTACCATGTTGTGGTAACATACAGGATGAACCATTCCAGAAAGCCAAGCCAGTGGGGTGAAGCACTGCTGGTTAACTTTAAGGACTTTGTAGCTCCTTGGAGAATATTTGTTATCACACATCAAAGTCTGTACACTATTAGGCAGCAGTGTTTCACACTGGTGCTGCACAGGGATAGGTTTTAATATTAGTTACTCATGCAGGTCATTCCAGAGCACGTGGCACAGGTTTGCATTCAGAGAGTTCTTGAGTATCTCAAGTGAGGGAGACTCCACACCCTCTCTGGACAATCTGCTCCAGTGTCTGGTCACTGCACAGGATGGAAGTTTTTCCTCATGTTCAAGTGGAACTTCCTTTGCATCAGTTTCTGCCCTTTGTGTCTCATCCTATTCCATATCACCACTGAGCAGAGCCTGGATCCATCCTCTGACACTGATGAGATCCCTTCTCAGTCATCTCTTAGGGCTGAACAGATCCAGCTCCATCATTCCTTCCTCATAAGAGAGATGCTCCTGTCCCTTCTTCATCCTCTTACTCAGCCTCTGCTGGACCTGCTCCAGGAATTCCATTTCTATCCTGTCCTGAGGAGCCCAGAACTGGACACAGAATTCTAGATACAACCTCATTAAGACTAATTAATGGGTCAGGATTGAAGCATAAATTTTCAAAATAAATCAATTTTATTTCCTTATACTCCATCACCTACCAATTTGATAAACCTTAAAATATCCCTTTAGGAAAGAGAGTAATTTATTCTTGTAAAAGCGTTTCCTTCTTGGTATTACACAATAATCTTCGGACATTCTTAGCAAGATTAAAGACATTTTATTTTTAATAATGAATGACTAAGTACTAACATGGCAGAAATCAAGGTAACGTATTATTCAAGTACATGGTCTACAGCCATTTGAAGCCCATCAGCTTATTGATCTTATCTAGTTCAATGGCTTTGGATCAAACTACAGTATTTACAGGAGCTTTTATTTGCAAGGCATTTAGAAACAAGTTCAGATAAGAATTTGCAAGTGCCACAAATGTTCAGCCTACTGATAAATTTAAGTGTACAGACAATGCATAAACAAACACTTATAGGTCAATGTTTATCGTGTTACATAAAGCAACTTTGTAGAATTTTCTGTTAATAGATTTTTCATCACAGCTATACCATTTAAAAAATGCTTTTACTTACTGCCTAATATCCAAACCGGCAGGGAATTAAACAGCAGTAGCAAAACAAAATGTTATTTGATTAAAGAAAATTATTTTCTGAGAATGTTTTCATGTTGTTGCATTGTTCCTACTGGTGTTATATTATGCCAAAAATATAAGACTGAACTAAAAATTTCACTGACCAGCATTAGATGGCAGTCTTGGATGTGTTGTACAATGAACATCTAGTGTGCCAAACTTCAGAGAAATTGTATGCTGGATTAAAAGCTGCTTCTGCAGTTGTATTTGGCATCCCTGTTTAAATGGGTTTAGATCCCATAACTTCTGTCATCTGTCACAATAATAAAGCTCTGGTCTGAATAGCATAAAAGGAAACATTAGAAGAGAAATCTTCAGACACACTGAAAAAATATTCTTTAGAATAATAAGGATACATTACCATTATTATTATTATTGGTATTGTTGTTTGAGTAAATGTCTGTAGGTACTTTTCATGGACTTTTCTCTCATTTTCTTTACTTTTGCAAAGAGTCAGATGTTCTTTTAAGGCCTTCAGAAACTTTTCTGCTACATCCCCTTAGAAAACCATATAAATATTGGTTGTGTTGCATCAGCCCATAGGAACTGACTGTTTCCTTTGAAATTATTTTCTTCAAAGTTGTTCATAGTCCCCAGTCCTATCGCAGAACAAAAGGATGTTCAGAATATAGATGAAGAAAGCAAAGGCAGCCTCACACTGCGTTTCTGTGTGTGTAGGTTCCTCCAATCACAGCTGCTGCCAATGTCTTTAGCATCTGGTCATCACATATGGTTTCTGGCCCTGGACCTTTTTTCTTGGCTGGTGCCCTTGCAATAGGGATTTTGAAAACTGGTGGACTTTCAAGCTTGGATTCTGGAATTTGCTTGTACATACAGTGTGTTTAGGACTGGCAGTAGTGATGTTCATCTGCTCTGGCCATTCTTTGATGTAATTAAAACTTGGTGTGTGGATCATTCATTCCTTTTCCATATTTTTCATTTACGTGAATTTCCTGCAGAATAGTGTTTCTAGAAAATGCTGTCAGCTGGAATAGAGTTTTGTGACGTGACTACAGAGGTCATATTTATAGGTCTAGAGGAAATAGGCATCAGATTGTCACCACCAGTTAGAGACTCAATGCTTTGTGCAGCCATGGAATCATGGAATGGTTTGGGTTTGAAAAGACCTCAAAGATTTTCTAGTTCCAACCCCCTGCCATGGGCAGGGAACGAATACAAATCAGGAGTAAGGTTTTAAAGTGAATCTCATCATGCATGGGTTTAACTGCAGAGTGGTGTCCAACTGTGTGACCTGGACACTTCATGGATGAAACTCAAGTGGAGAATGAGCTCCACCTCACACCTGATGTGCTCAGAGTTTGTCCTTTGGACCAGGCTCAATACTCTTAGTACAGACATGACTGCACAAGTAAAAGAAGATGACCAAAAAAGATTGCAAATTTATCACAATGGGCTAGATTCACTTAAAAAAAAAAAAAAAAATCAATAATTTACCTATATTTGGCAAAAAAGTGTATTTTATTATTGTTGTATTAGCATTTAATGTCAATATCTCCTATGTAGAGCTCAGCAAATCTCACAGTGCTTTACAAAACAGACTTCTGTCATTATTTCTACTGTACAACTAGCAAAAACAAGCACAGGAAAATTAAATGACTTCAGAAATGTGTCCTTGTAGACCACTTTTGGAAAAAAAAGTAAAATCAAGACCATTGCAATTACAGCCCAGTACACTGTCTGCTAGACCACAGTGTCTTTTGGCACAACCCATTTGCCTTGGCTGCCCAATAGAAAATACAATATTATTGGGATTTATTATTTTTTCTTGTTAGTGGAACAAAAAAATATTTGTATTGGGCAAATTGTGGTGCTACAAAGAACAATGTAAATCTGCCTAAGAACCCCAAATCCAACTGCATCCTGGAAGTGTAAAATAACACAATTTGGGTTGGAAGGGAGGTTTAAAGTTCATCTGGTCCAAGCACCCTGCAATAAGCTGGGACATCTTCAACAAGTTCAGGCTGCTCAGAGTTTTTTCCAACCTGACCTTGAATGCTTCCAGTGAAGACTGAGGCAAAAAGGTTGTTGAGTACCTCAACATCCTTCTTGTCTGCTGCTACCAGTTTGCCAGGCTTGTTCTTCAGGGAGGAACTCTTTCTTTGGCCTTCCTGTTCTGGCTGACATACCTATACCTGTAGAAGCCCCTATTATTATTCTTTTCATCCCTTGCCAACTTCAGCTCCAGTATGGCACATTTTTCAAACAGGGTGGTTTTTTAACTTCTCAAAGAAATTAATGGTATTGCAGCAGTTCTGTGGTTTTCTGAATTTTCTTTCTTTTTTCCTTTTTTGTGTTATTCTCCTCCTTACTAGATTATCAAATAGTTTCATGTATTTTTCATGTTCCAGTGCTCTGCAATGGTTGATACAAACTGAACTTTAGAGTATTTTCCCATGGATACAAAGAGGTCTGAAATAAAGTATTCTCAGAGTACCTGCTCACTACAAAAATAAAGGTAAGCCTCTTTTGAGGAGAGTCAACTTTTCAAATGACTGAACATCCTGGATTACACGAAAAACAACATCTAATTTTAGTGGAGCAATCCTTTCCTGTGATTTTAGGCATATAAGTAAATAAAAAGGGAAGCTGACAAGGGGAAAATCTTGGTCAGTGATATAGCAATTAGGTCAACGTGAGCATAGAGGAGTACTGGGCAATAGAAAAGGGGATCAGAAAACATAAAAGTAAGGTGTCAATAGGCTGTGCAGTAACAGTATTTTTGTGCTGACTGAACAATAGTTTAAAGATCAGTTAAAACAGAAATTCAAGCTTCTTTCACATGTGGCTTTACTGTCCCATGAAGATGTGAGATTTTCTGAGCTACACTTACTTTTATGGTATTAATTTTATTTTGTTTTTAGATTTCTGATTTAAGCTTGCTGTAGGACTCGTGCAAAAAAATAAATAGCATTCTTGTCTAAATTTTGCACCTTAAAAAGTCTTCAAGGAGCAAAGAGGAGAAATTAATTTCTGTTTCCTACACCCAAATCACTAGCCATGTCTGGTTTCTGATAACTTTAACTACCTTAATGGATAAAAGAGCACATAAGAAAAGCTTCTTATCCCTCCGTTATGGTCTGTATCTATGGAGCAGAAGCATCTGGTTCAAATTCCTGATTTTTTTTAAATCAGGAAGAAACATAAAGTGATGTTATCTGTTTCAACATTTGATGAGTACATTTGCCTAAACACCATCTATTGTGAATAGAAAAAAGAAAGGATTTCTGGATGTGACTGGTCTTATTGTAAAGCAGACTTTGACAGCAGAAGAGATGAATCAGATTAATACATTTCCTTTTTGTCCACCTCTATTAACAACAAGGTTTGGCTGTCTCAAACCCAAAACCTGCATAACAAACAGCTGATGTGCCACGAGATTAATTCCACACGAGTGACCTAACCCTGGAGCTACACTGGGATAACATGGCTATTTTTGGGCCAAAATAAATCCATTATGTACCCAAGACTTTTTTACTCATTGAAATTCCCATGAAGGAAATTTTAGTTTTAATGAACTTTCCAACTTTTTTTCTTGTATTTGATCATAAAAATTGTACAACTCTTCCAACAAGTATGAAAACACAGGACTGACTCATCTGCAATAGAATTCCCAGCTCCAGTGCATATTGTACACTCTAATTCTGTGTATTCTGTATAACTGTGTGGAGAGTGGCATGGCCCTATATTGAGATATTAATGAAGAATATTCATATACATAAATACAATTCTTTGAGGGTGGATCATTCATTTTATTTCTCTGATTACAAATTTCATTTTCAGCAAATAAATATATCAAAGAAATAAAAGATATTTGTTTCCTGTAAAAAGCAACCATTAATAAAAATGATAAATTATTTTCTTTTCAGCTGTTACTGAAATGCTTTGCTTTCCAGTTTCTGTAAAGAACCAAGGTGATATCCTTCAATAGCTGAAAATTTATAGAAAACTAGAAAGATTAAAAAGAAAAAAAAGTAACTCTTAAGTTGTAGCTATTCTTATCTTTTGAACTCCATTTAAGCAATTTAGATTAAGACTAATTACAGTAACTCTCTTTGTAAACTCTTCCAAGCCTTGATAATGCCCTGAAATTCTGTAGAAATGTCCATGTTTTACACTTTTCAAAACACAAATAATCTGTATTAGAACTCAGCTTAAAAAGTATTGCATATTATATAAGAGGAAGACTAAAACTCTAAAGTAACTAATTTAAATTATCCTCCATTTAAAATTAGACCATAAAACATTGAAAATTGAGCTTAACCTCAAAAGGAACCAAAAAAAAATTCAAAGAATCCTCCATGAACCCCAGGCAATGGAGCATCTGAAATTCTAATTATGTCCAAATAGTGTCTTTTTTGTTTGCTTGTTTGTTTGTTTACCTTGTCAGAATCCAATGCTTGAGTTTATGGGTTACAGCTGAGGTCTGTACACTCCTGTTTTCAACCAGATTTTGAACCAGGTAAATCTCATATATCTCAGAAAATAAAAAATGGTTAGGAGAGAGGAAAAGCCCATGTAAACACAACATAGACTTAGATAATCCCCACAGATATGCTAAAGCCTTCCAGATCCATGAACAATAGAATTTTGTAATGATTTTTCATTTGCATTGTATAAACTGCAATCTTTGCTTTGTTGGCAGAAACACTTTGTATTCATGAACTATGTTTAGTTTAGTACTGCTTAGAATTTCCTTTTTCCTTTTAAATGCCAATAGAATAAAAAGACAAAGTAGCAATATTAGGCTAACATAACACACAAGCTTTTGTTTTAATTACTCATTCCTCTGTTAGCCCACCCTGCTACTTTCTGCCTGTTTGTGGAGCAGCCAGAACAGCCCCTGTTATTTCAAAGAGGTTCATAGTGGAAAAGGAAAGATTATATATAAAACAACAGCAGTGTACTTGAGACAGGGGGAGGCAATAAGTTATAGGTTCAATTCCTGTTCATAATGACTTCTAAGGAATTTAATAAAAGCTCATGAGTATAACAGGCTTGTAAAAATATCAAATCATTTCCCAGTTTCATGTAAGCCAATGGACACGTTTTTAAACTCACGTTCTGACAGGTTTGGAACAGGTGCTTAAGAGGTATTATGACTATGTTTGAAATGCCACCCTTAATTTCTCCTTTAAAAGGATGACATAAATGTTTGTAGGAAAAACATTCTCTCTGTCTTTGGTAGACTCAGTGTTTTCACACTGATATTCTCTAACTTGAGGGCCCCAAATTTGATATTAAATTTCATAAGTCACATAACTGAAAAATCTGGAATATTTAAAAATGCTAAACAATTCCAGCTCTTGCTGACTCACCTGAGAGTGCCTGTGTGAGCAAACACCTCACACAGGAGAGTGGGAGCCACCCAGGCATCTCCATCTGCTACCAAGCACTGCATGCGCTTCAAAACCTGACTGGTACAGAAAAATAATGGTGAAGCTGTGGTAACAAGACTCAAGTGAACTCAGTCCAGAATTGATTGTCAAGCTTAAGCTTTTATGCAAGGAACCTATTTATTATTAATTCAATCATGTTTCAGAAACCCTTATGGCACCCTGCATTATCTCAGATGCTTGTTTCAAATGTTTTGTGACTCTAAGTAGTACATTGGTAAGACTGATCCTACTCTTGGCTTGCTTGAAACGTGTATTCTACTGAAGAGCACAGATCTGTTATAGAAGATGGTGAGCAGAAAAGTGTGAAGAACAGGTTATTTCTGCTAATAGAAACATCTCATTCAACACAAAACACTAGGCTTTGGTTTTTTTGGTTGAAATTATTTTCCCAAGTCAATTCAAATATGTAAGACATTCATGTTGACCTTTATTTTTTGGCAAACAATTTCATGTGTTGGCTAATTCCTATCCTGTTTGGAAATTATCTTCAATCCTCTACTTTCAGCACATTTTAATTCATCTCCCAATAATCTATTTACTCTTCTGAAACTCAGGGCACTGAAAGTCATAAAAAAGATGATTGTGTAATGACCACAGGTGGAACTGCAATATAGTTAGGCTGTATTAGAGTCAGATATATACCTATGCCATGACAAAACCACCTCTCATTGCATAATAGTCTGTGACAGAAAAGACTTAATGAACATAATAACTTGGAAAATTGTTTGCAAATCTTTTGAGTCCATTGTGAGTAATGTTATGTCAAATGTGATTGTAAGCTGAGAGGAGGAAAAGTAAAAAATAATAGAGATGGTAAGATGATGTTTTATGAAATGTATTTCAAACACAAATTCCAAGATTCACTGCAGAAGTCTGTAGGTAACATTAACTGATTTTTAGACACAGCTTCCAAGAGCAGTAAGTTGCCTAAAGTCATGTAGGGATCTAAGAGTAGCAATGTGAATAAGGTTTTCTACTCCTCCACTCAAGCCATGAGGTCGCCATTCTGGCTTTCAAGGCAAAACTAACACTCTTATGTAATTATAATCTTCCTAGAATTTGAATTTAATGGGCCTTGGAGATTGGTCTTTCAGACCTCAGAATTGAGGCTATAATGCCAGACTGTCAACTTGTCTAACAACCCCATTTCACCTACAGTGAAGATAACATCATAGATGGGGAGAACAAAAAGATCATGATGCTTTTGCAGACTTGGGTGTTGCAGTCCTGTGTTTGATTGGCAGTGAAATATTTTAGAATTCTGCAAAATTTGATTGGCAGTGTTTTTTTAAGTTTCACCAGGCACACCCTGATCCTATTGCTCATATAATAAAAAATTTGTTATAGTACCTTAACAACTGTCTTATATGTTCATTATTCATTTAACATTACACCTACCCCCGTACTTTTTCCCCTATAGAAAGCAAGTTCCTGTTGGAAAAATGCTGAAGTGTAGATTGAGTGACATGCAGGAGCTTTTGCTGCTGAGTGACCCCTTGACACTCAGTAATGAAACCAGTCTTCCATGTTTGTATAAAAAGAACATTCAATTTTCAGGGAAATGTCAGTTATGATTATTTCCTTTTCATGTCTTTTAATTTTTTTATTTTTATTTTTATTTTGCCTGAGGTTTTATCATCACTTAACTCCAATGTGTACATCAGGAGTTGTATTTTCAGATAACAATGAACACTTCTGAAAAAAAATATATTGAAGTTTTGACATTTTTTTATATCTTTTGAATGATTTTGCTTGCAGATAGGAATGGGGAGAAGGGAAGTTAGGAAAATGCATGCAAACAATAAATATGCCTCTCTAATAGTCATAAACTGACATTTTGCATATGAAGAATGCCTACTTATGTGTGCTTTCAGGTGAAGGAACCCTTCCTTGCAGTTCACAGAGGAAATCACAAATATGTGGGATCTGTATTAATGCTGTGCTCACACACAAACACTAAAACAAACTCTGCTCCTCAAGAGGTGTGTAGAGCTATGAAAATGAAATTAGTCCTTAGTGGCAGTGGTGACTTTAGGACTGATTTCCAGGGACTCTTTAGCCATTCTTTGGGAATTTAATCATGAGGTTTAGAGCCTGCTCAAAGTAGGGAGCTTTTGGTGTGAGTGCTGAACTGAGAAATGGGAGGGGACAGAAGGGGGAGTAAAACCTATGTTTAGTTTGGGTTTGTTGTTGTTTCCCATTGAAGAAAAATCTGAACTATGTAACTGCTCTGAAAAAAAAAATCACTACTAATCTACTTGCAAAAATGAAAGCTAAATGAAGCTTTGATTCATCATGTTCTGCTGGCAGTCTACTGGCTGAAAGAAACAGTAACTCCCAATTTCCATCAGGGAGATGAAGGAAACATCTCAAACCTCCTGTCTGAGTGTCCACTATGTTGTGCATGTGTGGGAAGATTTTATCCTTTTTTGGTTTCACCTATGGCTGGTGTCCTACTATGCAGAAATTAAATATTCATTAGTGTTGAAACAAAAAAAACAGGTGCCCCACTTCTAGAGCACATGTCCTGATTATCCTGTTAAGGACCAATTCTTTTTGTCTCCAAAGACTTTTAAACATTAAATGTGAAGTAGAGCAGCACTAGCAGGAAGAACTGAGGAAGAATGACATCTGAGCATCCTTGTGTCAAGTTCGTTCTTCTAAGAAGCCAGATACCTGCATTCTAACCTATTTTTCCTGGGGAGTATGAGGATTTTAATAAAATGGAGCAATGTCAGCAGGAGACAATGATCATATCCCTGCTTAGAATAGTCTTTTACATAATACCTGTAGGATGTGCTCACTGAAGTGTCTTTGGATGTGGGGATGTCTGCACTGCAGGATATCGCTGGGACAGTTAATTCCACATTTAAAAAGTTCCCTATCAGACGTGAATTTGAAAACAGCTTCAGGATGTTCAAAGTAGTCTTTTTCTGGGGAGAGGAAAGATGCTAAGTGAAAAGCAAACCCTCTGGATGTAATGATTGTAACATGAGCTGCATTTATTGCAGTTATTGTTTAGAGTCCCTTTGTTGGTAAATGGAGATATGAGGAATGGGATCCTGGTCTCAGATCTAATTTTAGAAAAACAGTCACTTCTTTATCTTGGGCCCAGTACAGTTTAACTTGTTCATAAATGACTTGGGTGACGGGGTAGGTGCCTCCTCAGCAAGGTCACTGGTGACACAAAGCTGGGAGCAGTGGCCAACAGCCCAGGGTGCTCTGCAGCCCTTCAGAAGGACCTCACCAGGTGGGAGACATGGGCACAGAGGGAGAGAATGGAGTTCAACACAGGCAAGTGCAAGGTTCAAGAACCAAATGGACTCAGTCTTGTGCCGTGTGCTCTGGGATGACTCTGCTTGAGCAGGGAGGTGGTACCAGATGATCCACTGAGGTCCCTTCTAACCTGACCCACCCCGTGATTCTGTAACTCAGATGGCTTCTGAGTTCTCCAAATCACAATGATATGAACTGAAGACTTTCATTGCCTGTCTCCCTTGATTATTCAGAGTTTGTATTCTTAGAGTAGATATTGAAGATGAATCTGTGTAGATTTGTCTTACTCATCTTTCCTTTCATGAGGAATCACTCAAAACTGACTGTAAAATCACTCAAAACTGACTGGAAACTGACACACACACACTGTGGAGATCTGTCCAGTCCCAACAGATTTCTGGTACTTTGAGCAGTTTCCTGCTGTTGACCAAAGGTCATCATGCCTGATATCTACTTAATATCCCAACATATCTGAAGTTCAGTGTAACAAGACCTGGCACAGAATAGAAACTTAAACTGAAACAGATGAAGACAGACTGTTGCTTGCAGTGAATTGTGTTAATACAAGGGGTAATGGAAGGTGAATAAAGTAACCAAAAGAAAACACAACAAAGGAGAGTTATAATTGCTGAATAAAAAACCTTCCTGCCTTAAGAGTTGAGTAAGGGAATAAATGTACTTCCAATGGGAAAAATATCCTTCCTAGCTGTGTGTTAATGACCCCCAAGAGCAAACAGATAAACGTGTTCAATGTTTAATTCAATTTTATTTAAATCTTGTCCACTGCTATAATCCTTTTGAGAAGTATCCCATTAGCTGAAAAACATTGTAGGCTCAAAATTATGTGCATACATGTGTTTATAGGAAGAAATGGATTCAAAGCTGGGTGGTAAACCAGGACCTGGTAGACAGCAGTGGGAACTTCTTGTTTATTTCTCTTTGTTTCAGAAATAATACACCGCCTTTATAGTATGACCCCAAATCATTGGAATCAAAGGGAATGTGACTAATAACTGCAGCACACAGAGAAACTCTCCATTAAGGGTTGATTAAAACTCATTCAAGTTGCAAAACTCTTGTTAGCACCAAGTTTCACGCTGTCAGCAAATTGGCTGGGAAAATGCCTTTCGTTTCATTGTGATATTTCAATGTATTTCACAGAGAGACAATCACAGATGTACTCGTGCATTCATCGCACACTGAGATTCCCAGCAATCCAAAGGGTTGTGTGGTGCTTGCTGTTGATGTGAAGCACACTTCACAAACAGGAGCGAGCAGCACAAGTCCAGGCCACACAAGTACAAATGCTATGATTTCACATTGTCACCTCAGATTGTCTTGTTGCATCTTGCTAGACAGAATAAAGGAAATATAAGGCATACAGAAATGCTGTTTTCTTTTGCATAGGGAATGTAGATTCCAGGAAAGACGCCATATCACAGTTTGATAAATTTAAATTAATTATTCCCACAATCCTCAGTGTCTGACACTTCTATTGACCCCCAGTTAAAAGGAAAAATGGCCTATTTCCATCCTGTGAGGCATTAAAAATTCAGAATGATCTACTGTAACCTTGAAATGCCTTTCTACCATTTCATCTTTACCACTTTTCTGACAAAGTTTTTAATCTTGTAGAAGTTTCTTTTTTGCACCTTAATTGATCTTCACTAAATGCTTTACATAAACATCAATGTATTTCCAATTCTGTCAATCTTTCCTCATAGGACAGGTGTTCCCCTTCACCTGCTGCAGCTCATGTACAGAATGAACATGTGTATGATGTACAATTCATCCCACCCCAAAAGTGCTTTTAGTTTTATTCATATTTATCATCAAAGTATCTCATTGCAGAAGATTACAAAGTCATTGCAGCACCTAAGAAATTACTTTCTCCAATCCTAAATACTTGATTAAATTTTGAAGATCAAGGTAGAATTAGCTGCAAATTTGGGCCAGGATGCTCCAAGAGATCAAATTGAGATTTAATTGAAAGCTACTGGCACAGCACAAATTATAGGCATTCACCTCTCAATGCAACCCTTCTAGTGTATAATTATTTAAAACAAATTTGAGAGTTCATATTGTTTAACCATTGCCATGCTAGTTCAAGCTACATAGAGATCTAAGGGAAGAAATGACACACTGGAAATTTAATAACAGATTTATACTGTCTTTCTCCTGGCCTCACAAATCATAAAGAAACACTGTTGTGAAAGAATAAACAGTCAAAAAAATGAAAATCTTCCTTGCTACAGCTGGATACAGAGGTCTTCATAGGATTTTGGACACTTACCTCTACCTTTCAGTGGGGAGAGGGGAAGGAGAAGAGGGGAAATAGGCAGGAAGTGCAATTCTGTTCTTTGTTTTCCTTAGTTCCAGGAAACACTTGAGGCTCTGATGTTCCCTGTGCTGTTGTGCACAAATGACTTCACAATCCAGTACTCTCAGTATAGGAATCAACAAGTCAAGATGCAGCTCCTGCTAAATGTATTATTCCCTGCTATACTCCTGCAAGCAGAGATGCCTTGCAAAGCTACCACAGCAAACCTGATTTAAAAAAATAAGTTTATGATGTTCTTACCAAAATACCCACAGTTCCTTAATAGCACCTGTGACTAAGATCATTGCCCTTTTTTTCAGTTTGAAATATCCACTAGGTTTTATCATGAGATATTGACAATAGAATTTTTGTCTAAATTTTACCACACACAAATCCTAAAATGAAAGAAGTTATGGATAAATGACATTTAAAAAAAAAAAAGATAAATATATTTTTGCTTTTTGCAAATTTGTTCCTGCACAATTTTTCTACTAAACAGTGTTTTTTAAGAATTGGCCCAAATACTTGTATCATATTGGACTAAAATGATCCTCAACTCAAAGCTCATGTGCTTTATTAAAATAATTCACTCTGTTTATCACATGCAGACTATCCTTTGAGCCAGTGACCACCTCTGTGCAATGAATTATGAGCTGGTGATTTCAGTTCTTTTACATCTGCTGGACCAATTTTATTTGGTAAATACAGTTTCTATGTCAACCCTTAAGTGCAAAATGAAATCTATATCACTGCATGCTAGAAAGAATGAAGAGGGTCCATGCTCTGCTGTCAAACTGGAGTTCATAATTCAAAATTATGTGGTGAAGAAAGAATGGAAGGAAGAATAGAAAATTCCCTGAGAGAGAAAAAGTTGGGCTGCACGTGTGACGTGTTGGTGTCAGCAGCAAGGTCACTGCATTGGGTTTGCATGTCCAGATTTTGTCAATGGCAGGGCAGGGCTACAAGGGTGGTTTCTGAGAAGCTGCTGGAACCCTCCCCTGTGTCCTACAGATCCAAGGCCAGCCAGATCCAAGACAGACCCACAGCCTCCATTCCCCACCTCCCTGCACTGCTGTGGGAGAGGAGGAGCTAAAGAATTCAGGAATAAAGTTAAACCCATCAGGAAGGGAGCGGTGAGGAGAAGGTGTTTTAAGACTAGCTTTTATTTTTCATTATCCTACTCTGATTTGATTGATAATACATTAAATTATTTTCCCCCAGACAAGTCTGTTTTGCCTGTGACAGTAATTGCTGAGTGATCTCTCCCTGTCCTTACCTCAACCAACAAGATTTTTGGTATATTTTCTCTCCCCTTTCCAGCTGAGGAGGGGGGTGACAGAGTGGTTTTGGTGGGCACTTGACGTTCAGCCAAGATCAACTCACCACAATCCCACTACACACCACACGTGGCCAGGAGAGAAGTTGAGAGGAAACTAAAGATGTGTTCTTTCTCTCTGACTTCAGAAACCTTAGAAAACAGAGTATCACAGCAAAATGCATCATTATACTCACATAAAAGCCTGAAAATCTTCTGAATGACAAATTCCAGGTAAATTCCATAAATTTGGAAAGCATGAGTTATGTGATTGTTGAGCAGACAAACCCTCAGTCCTTGGTAATGCACTTGGGCATGGACAGAAGACAGCAGAAGTGCCAGAGAACTGCCTTGATTTCAGCAAGCCTCTTCGGCCCCTCAGAGCAGGAATTTGGTGTTAAATCAGGAAAAGCCACCCAGATTGCATAGGGAGAAGCAGGACAGACCTGCAGTACCCATGTTAGGAGTGGGCAAACACCACTGATTTTTGTTGACCCTCAATTACACCACTCCTGAGATGAGCAGGATATTTATGAGTGCCTTCCCAGGCCATTACTGCTGTGCATGAAGCCTGTGACAGCCCATAATGGAGATGTGAGGTGAATGCAAGAAATGCTCTCTAATGAAAAAGGGATTGGATTCCATTAAGCCTCTGTCAGCATCAGTCTTGAAAATACTAAGAGAAATAATGAATTATAATTAAAAAATAATTTTCTTCTAATGAAACAAAATTAAACGCTAAGCTGGCACTGCTGTGTAGGAAAATAAAGCGTAGGAGTGTCAGCACCAGGATGGCTCAGTGCTTCAGGGAGGAGCAGGGTCAGTCATTAAACTCAGTCAGGCTGCTCACATCCACACCCCAGGAAGAGTGCAGAGGTGAGAGGATGGACCAGCCCCAGTGAGGAGAGGCTGCAAAGTGCACAGAGCAGGGCTGGATGCCCACAAGCTGAGCTTTTGGCCTCAGCTTTGCTACCAACCCTTCCTTGTGTCGTTAAGCAAAGCTTTAACTCTCCCCCTTTCTATCCTAAAGCTGCTGAGAGTTACAGCCTGCTGGATTCAATCATCAGAGTTTGTGTAGCCACACAAAAGTCAGAGAAATGTCATTTCAGCAAGGATTTGGAGCATGTAATATCCTTTAAGAATGAACAGAACAATCATGGTGGGTCCCTTATGTCCTTACTCCATGAAGAGCTCTGAGCTGCTCCAGTTTTTGTCCTATTTATTTAATTTGCCACTTAAAATATGGAGAACACAGGCACTCTTCTTCTGTTCTTACAGTGCTGTAGTGTAGCCTTAATCCTAAATAAATCCTTTATATATGAAAGCAGATATAGGACTTACTATTCTGAGTATAGAAAAAAACATCTACCCAGATGTCACGAACCACATTGAAAATTATTGTCCACAGTTTTGGGTTTTTTAAATGCTTCACATTTCCTATTAATTATTCTCAAGGAACACTGAATGATCCTTTTCAATCTGAACCTGATTAAATGCAGTTAATGGTACCTGGCTTTGGACTGTTCACTCCTTAGGGAGAAAACCATGAATTTAATAGTATTTGAAGCAGATTCCAGATGGGAATTATCAAGCATTCTATGATTCTTGCTCACTGACACAGCGCTGAAGTCTTGCAGAAAGGCTTTAAGTACAGACTACAATTCCCACTGAGTTCAGTGATGCAGGGTAAGGCCCTCACACAGTATTTCTGTATTTCTGGGACTGAGCTAAAAAAAAAAACCAAAAAAACACCACATACCCAAAGCACATTCACAAATACTTGCCTGAATCTTCTACATTCCTAAATAAGTAAATAATATATCTGAAAAAAACCCATATTCTTTTAGAGGAAATTATGATATAAAATATAGATTCACCTAGAAATAAATGGTTAAATTTCGTGTTTTTTTGTCAGGGAAAACTATTACCAGAAGACCTGTAACAGAACACATCTCTGTATTGGAACACTGACCATGGCAGCAAAACGGAAATATAAATGAAAACAAAGATTCTGGTCAGAACTATGCTAAATCCTACTGAATGATTGTACAAGGAGAATAAAAGACTTGCAAATTTCAGCTATTTCAATTTAATAGAAGCAGGTTGATGAAAAAATGAAACTGTGCTCTACATCTGTGGAGATCATGCAGTCCTGATCCCAGAAGCCTCTGATTTCTCTTTTAAATTAAACCAATCTGGTCTTGGATGCCATTGTACTGTTTGTTTCCAACATAATGGGAAATGGTCCCCACGGCTCTTGTGTGATGCTGATCAGACTGGTGGATCTCTGAGTGACTCCATCATCAAGATTTGTTTGGCAGCTCTCGGAAGGTCTCAGTGGAAGTTACCCTGCTGATTACAGCCACATTGAGTGGCTGTTCCAAATGACTCACCAGTCAAAGGGGTTGCAGACAGAGAGGAGGTTCATGTTATTTCAATATATAATTTATTATTTTCATAACATTAATAACAAAATTATCAATGATAAAGGACAGCATTTTAAGTTTGGGAAGACTTTTAGGTGGAATATATACAAGACCTGGCCTTAACTTCTTCATTAATGATCTGGAGGAGAGAGAAGTGATGAGCTTAACATAATCACTGCCTGTATGAAACTGAGATTTACTGTCAGCTCCAGGGACAACAGAGGCACAGTAGAAAGGGACCAAAAGGACATGAAGATATGATGGGAAAAGATATGATTTTCAGGCTTGAGAGAGGAAGAGAAGAAATAATACAAAATTGCCTTCAATAGAGGAACAGCTGCAAAATAGGATTAAAAAGTATAAAAGGAGTTTGCAATATGTGTGGAAAAAATAACAATAATAGCACTAGAAATAAAATTGAGCAGAGGCTCAATATTTTGCTTAGCTGAGCCAGAAATGTTGTTCAAATGTCCAGGTCTTGAATAGCTTGTGCTTTATAAATGTTACTGTCCAGTTAGAGTTGACATCTTCCCTCCCTCTCTCCCTTTCTTTTTTCCTTCCCTCATTCCCTATCTCTCTCCCTTACATAATTTGTTCTTTTCCTTTCCTTCCTCCCTTTCTCCCACATAGCCTGCTGATCCTTGGACAGCTCGTTTCCTCCTCCTGACATAAATATGTTCTCATTTTCAGCATGAAAAGTGTGCAATCTACCTGTTCTCTCTCAAGCTGGAGGACCTGACAAAGGTCCTGAGATAGAAAGTGGAAGTGCTTAGAGGATGCAGTGAAATGTCTCAAAACACTTTCAAAGATGGAAGTTCTCCTAAGATAAGCCACCACAACAGGAAGGTGTTCATTCCAGGCCTGAATGGAGGTGAAGGTTTGGAATTAGCACGCCAGAGAAGATTCCCTTATGAAGACTGTGGGATCCTGTGATGAGAGCAGATGGCAACAACAGGAAGCCAGGCCTGGTGAGTCAGCTCTGGGTACCCTACCCAGACAAAAATTCCCTCCATGGAAAACTGTGAGAAAGGAAGCTGTTATACACATGCCAGAACAAGCTGTGGGAATGGCACCTACGTCCTGTAAATATCTGGGACCTGGGCTGTACAAAAGTGGTACCCGCAGAAGAACACTCTGAGACCCCCACCACTGGGAAGACCAGAAAAAGAGAAACAATGGGATGCTGTTGGAATCCATGTGGTGGTGATACCCTTACTTAATCTGTCTCGTTCTCACTTTCTTTCTCTTTACTCACCTCTCTCTTCCTATTTCAATCTCTCTAGCTCACATTTGCTGTTAAATAAAATCTGTACTATTGACTTTGGCATATGGCTATGGTGTTGTTTGCACCTTAATTCTGGCAGAGGCATCTCTTAATAATCAGATCCTAATAGAATGGTGCTCCTTTTCCTGGGTCTTTGGTTTCCTGCCACTCCTATTGCTGAAGAAATGGGTAGTAGCATCCCATCAACCAGTGCTGCAAGCTGGACTTAACAATAGAATTTAATCTTCAAAGCAACAAATAAAATGGATTGAGTCTTTACCAGGACTTGTGAGCAGTGGTTGAAATTCAAGCCAGGTGTCCAGTGAGAAGTCCACTCTGGGAAGCTGTGGCTCCCTCCTAAGTCCTCTGTTTCATTATGCAAGGATTTCTGATAATTTATGGCATCTCTGCTGGGTTTAAGTGACCAAGTTTGGGCACCTGAATCCCACCCAAGGAATCAGAAATTATTTCTAGCAGAAAATATGCCTGTGCATACCATGTGAGGGTAGAGAGTGAAAGAATGTTAGACACCTTTGTTTTTATATAAGTAAAATAGTTTCACCATAGGTGATTTTCCCTTTTGAATTTCAATAACTGAATGCCCTCATGATTTCACTTGGTATTTAAAGCACTATTCTGTCTCTTCTTTTTAGCCTGCCCTTCCATTAGATTCAGCAAGCATTGGCTCAGGTGTGTTTGCCTTTAATTTGACCTTGAATATACTTCATGGGATAGATGACACACTGATGATTATCTCTCAGTAGAATCTACCTAATTGAAGGATATATTTGGCTGAAGAGATAACTGGGAATATAGGAAAGCGACAGAATTTTGTGAAAAAGGCTTTCCCAACGATACAGCTTTAAAACATCAGAAACTACCATCTGCAGGTAAATTCAGAGGACAGCAAATACAGAAAGATATTTCTAACATTTAAACATAAGCAGCATTTCTTAGTGATTTCTCAGTGATTACATCTCATCATATAAAGCTAGAATTTACTAGGACAGAATAGAATTAAATTATATACACATGTTCTGGCATCTCCATGAGGGAGAAAACCAAGAGCTGTCACTATCAAATTAAACATGAAGTGGTAGAAATTAGGGAAATATATACCTAGGCAAATAAAACCACAAATGCATATACATATTTACTTTTTAAGATTTTTTCTTAAAGAAGCTCTCAAAAACAAATATATTACTCTGAATTAACCCTGAAACTGTTGTAGAAGGTCAAAATGTTTAATAACTTTATGTTCAATTACAATGACCCACCCAAAAATCCTGCAGGAAGATATTGAATTGTGTGTGCTTTTGTCAATCAACCGAATCTACTATGCTGCACTAAATTTTACAAAATAAAGATTCCTCTCTTCATAAAAATATCCTTAGGACATTAAAAATCACTTTTAATATATAAAATATTTTATTTTTATTTAAAAAGATGCAATATCCTGGCTTGACTGGTTTAAAGTAGTAATTGCCAATTTCCTTGGAGCAGCTGCTCTTATCACTGAAAACTTTTTGCAGGAATATCTGCAAAACTCAGATGTGATTAGAATAATTAAGAAAAAGTGTGTGACTATGTGTTATATTTCTCTAATTATGCTACCAGGGCAGACACACAGCATAATTATTACAAGGTGGCTTTCGAAAATGGCTTTATTACTTTTTAATATCTTCCTACCAGGAGGAGTCACTGCCATTGGGATTTGTGTCAGGTGGCCTCCAAATTCTAAGTCCAAGAGGTCCCTAAGTCCTGCTAAAGAAGAGTTTAAATCAAAAAAAAGGTACGATGACAAAGAGCATCCAAATCCGTCAGAATTCTGTGTTATTGATGCTGTGCAGTCTGTTTCAGTACTGTTAAACTGAACTAAAGCAAAAGTCAGAGAAAAGAACAAGACCTTTTGGATCGGGTGGGATCCTACCAGGTGGATCTGAATTAACATTTAGTCCACTGGAGCAAGAGCATCTTTGTAAGGCTGTGACAGGCACTGTTTTCGCCGTCAAGCAGAATTTTCCTCGGATGTTGGTTTATGGCATTCCTGTGGGAATTTTTAATGAATTCTACTATAGTTTTTAAGGCTCAGTCTGAAGCTTCCTATCCACAAACAGTTGAAATTAATTGGGAATTTGAAATTGAGCCACTTGTAAGAAAAACATCAGTTTAAAAATAAACCATACCTTTAGTTTTGACTTGCCTAATTTAAATAAATAATTAGCTAAGTTTTTATTTATGTCTCAGTTTTAGCTGCTAAACTAGATATTTATGACTTGGTTCTTAAATTAGTTTTCTAATTTATTTGGCATTTCATATAATGCAGAGGGGGAGTTGTTTTCTCTATTTCTTTTTGTTTGGTTTTTTATGTTTTCATTTACCAATTTTTTTTTAATTTGGTACGAAATGTTTAAATATGTCTTGAATAATATAAAGTAGATTCTGAGACTTGCTTATTACCTCAGTGTGTAAACGCCATCACAATTCAAACACAGAAATACTGCAAAACCAACAGCTTAAGTCTATGGAATCATCTTTATTTTCTGTGCCAGGGTACCTCTACAATGAAGAAAATCAAAATCCTTCCGCTAAGCTTTATGAATCCGTCACAAGTCTGTGTTAGAAAGAAGCAGCATTATTTCTTGGACAATTTTTTTTTCTTGATTTGCTGTCTAAATACAGAGTTTGGAGCCCTTAATGTTCTTGCTGATCAAAGTTTAGGTCTTATATGTGTAAAACTTCCTAACAACTCATAAACTGTTGAGAATTAGGATCTACCTGCTGCAGCTGAGACATCTTAACAGCATGTTATATACCTGAGATTGACCCTACAGGAGCAAAGGATGTAATGGACAGAAATAGGGAATAATAAAGGGTGTCCTAGTGATGTCTTCTGCAGCCACCTAGAAACAGAGACTAGACAAGAGTAAGGGAATAAAGATAGGTATTTATTTGAAGGGCCTTCAAGGTACATCCTGGGGAGCCAGAGGCTGCCTCCAAAAATGGACCCCAAGATGGACCCCAGGTCACGAGTTCTTCACACCTTTATAGGTTTGGTTCATTTGCATACCACGGTTAATTCTCCAATTAAAGCCCCAGTTTAATGATGTAATTCCCCTCAGCTTGCTCCCCCCTTAGAGGCTTTGGGTTACACATTTTGGGCCTAGAACAGCCTGGCTGTCCTTGAAGGCAAAGCCTGGAGAGGCTTTGTTGTGTCTGCCCAGCACGAGAGAGCAGAAATTAACAGGCTACAAGGAACTTCAGAGTTACACTCTAAGGAGTACAGAAATTGAAAATATAAAAGTTAAAACCTAAGGCATCACTAGTATTCTAAAACTGGAGATGAGACAGATTTTATTAATCATTCTCTGAAAATGCCTATTTTTCATTACAGACTATCAAGAGAGGTCAGAGTGACCTGCTCAGATGGAGTTATTTATTTTTTAGAATTTCAGTTATGAGGTGAGATGAAACGCAAATTATATGACTAACATGGATTTTTAAGCATTTTTTGGATTGACAGAATTCTAAAAATAAGAATTTTGAATGTAAGTGCAGCCTTAAAAAATTTCGTGAAAACTTGTTACTGCAGAGTCTGAATAAAATCAACACCTCTGATAATAATGTTATTCACTTGAATTCACACTCTTGATAAGGATCAGTACATCCCATGCAAAACCTGTCAGTACCTAGAATAGCAGAGTTGTGGGAATTTATAGAGCTGATTAGTCATTACATACAAACAGTAAAATAAAAGTTGTTATTTTGTTGACTTTTTTATCATGTTTGATACCCTTTTTATTTTTTTTTGCAGACTCTAAAACTATGAAAACATGGAGGTTGAAACAAATGTTAAATGTGCTTCTTTAAGAATAACTCTTCCTGGAAAAAAAGGAGGAATTATATTTATACTGAATTAGTATATTAGACTGTGTTAGCTCTGGGGTCATAATTTAACTTTCAATATTTACTTGAAATTCTTTCCTTATATTAGTCTGGTACACACTGAAGAAAATATCAATGCAGTTGTGACATTTAACAATATTTAATGTAATGAATTGTTTCCTTTTAGCCAACATAACGGAGGCAATAACTCAAATTTTAAAAGCAGTTTTATAAAGCCTCCTCCTGAGTTAAAGCCACAGGTGCAGATAATCAAGTAATTGTTAAATCAGAATTGTTAAATTGACATACTTTGAAAGTTTTCTTGGGGCACACACCACTGCCTTTACTTGTGCAAGAAAACCACAATTCTCATACTTTTTCCATTTCACTTTGCAGTGCCAATGAAGATATCTCCACCAGCAAACAACTCCATCCTTCTCTCCATAATTAATCTTTGCACATGGGAAAATATTCTCCAAAAATGAAATTATCAAGTAAACTCCGTGGTGGCAAAATTTATCATGAAGTATCATTTTTCTTGAGAAGCATAAGGGGGAGGATGGTGAGTGAATGCAGGAGTGATGGGTTGTCTTCATGCAGACATTTCACTTTTAGCAAGCAAATGTCGATCTTCCCCTTTGATGCCCTGAAATTGTGTGAGGCATTTCACAAAGCAAACTTGCTTTTTTTGTCTTTAGCTGGAATTCAAACTAAATTCAATATGACACAGTCAAAGTCTAAAGACAGACAAGAGTAAAGGTAGAGAAAAAAGGTGAGGAAAATGACAGGAATAATTCACTGACATGATCAAGGAGCTAAAGGGTGCAAGATGTAGCCTGTCTGAGCTGCTGAACTTGTATACTGATTGTAGATAGCAGGAATAACATTTAAGTAGATGTTAAATAAGATTGATATGACACTGGCCCCTGTGGAGAACTTTCAGTCTGAATTACTGGCTTTGTCATAGAAGCAAGCCCAAAAACTTTGATTAGAGATCAGCAGGCCAACCTTTGGTGCTGTTCAGAGTGACAGCAGCTCTGATATTTTCATCAAAACTCTTACATGACATATAGTTTCACATGCAACTCCTGGATCAATAAAAATCCACACTGGTCTCCAGTAGTGATTGAAAGCCATTCTCTGTGTGAGCTGATGTGGTGAAAACCTGTTCAGTTGTGCTGGGGTGGAGAAACAGGCTCAGTGAAGGGTAAATGAGCTGTTCATTATCAGGTGGTTTTGATTCATTATTAGTCATTCCAAAAACTCATACTCTGATGACAGGTGAATGCCTAATGTGACAGATTGACTCCATTTCTCACTTTGGGTAGAGAAATCATTCCCAGATTTCAACATGGCTTTGGTACAAACTCTCTTCCTGGGAAAATGTCTGTAAAAGAAATGAGCAATCTTGTCTAGTGGGAGGTGTCCCTGACAATGGCAGGGGGTTTGGAGCATGAAGATCCTTCAGATCCCTTCAAAGCGGAAGCTTTCAATGATTCCAGTATTCTATGAAACATATCTGCACTTTAGAGAGAAATCCACAACATCAGAGAGCCACAAATCCATCTTGAGGTACCCTCCTAAGGAATTATTATCTTAAAAAACATTCAGTTGCATTTTCACGTGTGTGCTGGAGATCTGCCTACCTACAGGGCAATTTAGGAAGCTGTTAGGGGCTGTGTTTCCAGGAGCGTCATGCTCCTTTTGGAGTGCAAAACCCTCAGCATTTCCAGTCCTAGCAGGAAGGGAAACGTGCAGCTCAGTCTCCAGCTGATAAGTTTCTCTATGTAAATGTCACATGCACGTGCATTCAGTGCTGTCTGAAGAACCTTGAGGTAGTCAGAACCACTTACTAAGGCTGACAGAAACAACGCTGTACCTCTGGGAGATCCATTCCCTACCAGAACAGCAAGTGGTTCAGGCAACTGAAGTGAGATCTCGGCAGGGAGATTAGATTGAGACCAAGAGAGCCAAGTTTTGGTGTCTGTGTATGGATATCTCGAGGTTTCCCTTTAGTCAGGAGAGATCTAGACAAGGTAGTGAACAAATCCTGGAGAACAGCTCACTCTCAGATGCTTAGGGCTAGATATAATAATAATAATAATAGTCATAATAGTAATAATAACACTTATATTCTAGCTAAACCTAGCTCCTCCACAGCAGATTTTTAGATCTTTCACTGTCCTTCTCTTGATCTTCATCTTTTATGTTCAATGTCCTGTAAACAAGGCTCCAGCTGAGCATATGAGAGCAGCTACCCCCTGAGACTGACACACAACCATCCCATTAAAACAGCCCAGAATGGAATGTGCCTTTTTCTGATTCAGGGTTACACCATTTACCCTCCCTCATCCTAGAAAAAATTTGACTTCAATGTTGTTTTCTCATGCTACTATCCAGCAAATTTCTTCTATGTTACATGAATTTGATTTCCTACCCAGAAGTGTAGCAACTTATACTGGTTTTTACTACTATTGAAACTCCCCATGAACCAAGATTCAAACTGTTTCTCCAAATTTTTAATGCAACCTTCCACTCTGGTCTCCCCAGGACTCATAACCTCTGCATTTTTCTGTTTCAACAGTTAAACCCACCATTCAGCTCAACACTGAAAAGGATAACAAGGCTCTGGTTTAGCACACACTTATTTATTGGTGTCCTGCCAGTACTGTGGAGATTCTCTCACCAGAGTCCAATGAGACATGTTGATCAACTGCTGAAATTTCAAGCCTGACCACATAGAGGAAAAGGAGCAGAGAGACATGAAACAAATTGCCTAAAAGAAAACAACAGAGCCTCTTGATGGAGACTAGTATCTAAAATGAAACTTTAGCTGGAAATCAAGGTTCAACCTTAGCATTGCATCAGCTGTCACTTCTTCATTCTTTTATGATTCACTACTGTGCTGTTGCTGAGGGGAAATTACCCAAAGCAGGATTTTACATAGAATAAAGTAGTGCTTAAAGGAAGCTCCAGAGCAACTGGGCATCCTTTCAAGCAAGATCTATTCAACCACTCATTTCTGCTCTTCACAGGCAGACAATATTATAATAAATAATAACCAAAGACCACTAATTTGTATCCATCATAGTTATGATTGCAAAGCTTAACACACACAGCAACCCAAATACAGTGAGTTTCTTTATTCCAGTGTATTTTTCCTCCCTTCTGTTCTGTGCTGAACCATAAAGATTGTTCTGAGATGCATTATTTTGTTGGCAGTAAGTGCTGCCAGTGTTATTACAGAATCGTAATTTTTTGAAATTGAAAAACTCTATAAGATCAGCAAGCTCATTTTGGTCCATCCATAGAAAAGATATATTCTCCCAAGAGGGACATATCTTATACTAAAATAGGGCTACCTATGGATTGCAGCAAACACTGCACCTTGCTGATGTCTGCCTGTGTTGCCATTTGCTTTACCCCATCAATGTCCTGCTGAATTCTCTTCTGAAAAAGTTTTATCACGGGCTGTGGGGATTTAAGTTGCATTGGACAGACTGCAGACAGCCCAGCAGGAAAAGGAACCCGGATCACAGGCATCTCCTTCTACCTTCTTCTGGGGTAAATCATGAACAGGCTGCAGAAGCTCTAAACTCTTCTGAAGGTCAATCCCATTAGAGTCTTGTTTATCTTGTACCTCAGGTGATGGTACTGAGCATGCAGTTTAAAGTCCTGCAGCACACATTCCACATGCCTGCTAATTCTCCTTGTGGCTAGATTTACCACCCACATGCAAACTGACTTCCCCCTGAATTTCTGTTCCGGGCAGGATGAATTTCTCACACTTTCACATTCAGCCTAATGCTTTGAGATACTGCCAGTGCAACTTCTGTCTTTGCAGTGAAGATGCAGGAAACTCCTCAGACTGAACGGCACAGGCAGAGATAGTTCTTTCCAAGGGCACAAACCTCTGCTGTCTGCAGATAAAACTTTCCTGTTGTGGAAACTGTACTGATTGTGCCTCAGAGCCAGCAGCGTCACACAGCCCACACAGGGCCTTTTGGTTAGGACATTCTATGAAAGATGAGATGTGTTAATTTAAATGTCTCAGCCTTTTAGGATGAACATTGGGGTCTCACATCTGGGTGAGATTAGGAGAAACAGCAGGGAGAAAATGCAATCAAATGGCTTCTGTGTAACACCTGGGCCATGACCAGGAGTTATTTTCAACGTACATTCACTCCCACTGTGAAATGGCCCTCAGGTATTCAGTTGTCAAAATACAAATGTATATTAGTTACCAGATGGGGAGTGAAAGTAGATGTTCTGCAGTACTCCCCATTCTGCACAATAAATGTTAATTCAGAAATGCCTCTGATGTTAACCTGAAGAGGATCACAGAGAAAACTAAGAACTGCAATCACAGAATCCTAGAATGGTTTGGATTGGAAGGAACCTTAAAGATCATCTTGTTCCAACAAGATGACAGGGACACCTTCCACTATCCCAGGTTGCTCCAAGCCCCATCCAACACTTGAAGACTTCCAGGGATGGGGCAGCCACAGCTTTGCCAGTCATCCTGTTCCTATGCCTCACTATCCTCACAGTAAAGCATATTTACCTAATATCTATTCTAAAACAGGATCTAAATTCTTTCAGTTGAAAACCATTCCCCTTTCTCCTGTTTGTTTTTGGGGTTTTTTTCCAGAATGGCAGAATTTGGATTTATTAGTAATCTATATATCCAAAAGAGAAAAAATGAAATCTGACTGATGTTTTCATGTTCCCTGTGCCAGAACCCAGTGTCGAAAGCTACAGGTGGTAGTGTGAATGGACAGATAAGTTCCCTAATCTCCAGTGGCAGGTGACACAGTGTGTTTTAGACCAAAACTGTGATAAAAGGTGATGTGCTGCAAAGATCTCAATTTATTAAAAAGAGGTCAAGGCCAGGAATCAGCCTAGTAGTGGTGCTTAATAATTTTTAGTGAGCAGTCAGCAAAAAACCAATAAACTTGTTATAATTTTCCACTGTGGCATCTAGATAAAGCAGGTTGCAATGAATTCTAGGTCTCATTCCCTTCATTTGCTGATCATCCTGCATTCAAACACTGAAGCAAGTTAAACTCCTTCATCATATCCATGCACCCTGCTGTGTCTCTGAAGATAACCTGTCAGTTTGTTCGGTTCACCACTTAAATTATCAGAACTTCCTCAAATCTTACACCTTTTTGTCGCTATGAGGAGTCAGCTGTGATATTTTTTTTTTCCTTAGCACTCTAGCACCAAGAAATGCTGGGAAATATCATCAGTTCTGTCTGCAGGGAAAAGAAATGATAACTGTCAGTCTGCCCTATACTCTAGAAAGCTCTTTTGCACTCCAGAAACAGAATCTTCTGGCACTTTGACAAGCTCTTTTCTTTTAGCTGAAAGGAAAAATAATCAAAAAGAAGGAAGTGTAAAATGCATGGATTTTAGTGAATTAGAATTACTTTCTTGTGTCACTGCAGGCAGAGACTGACGGCAGACTCACACAAGGATTTAACTGCAGTTTTGGGCATGGATGTGCTATTCAGAGGAGTAGTCCTTGGAAATTAGGGGTGGCAGAAGAGGATTAAGTGAAAGCTCAGATTTTGTAGCCTTTGTACACTGAAGAAGCCTTTAGGTGAGAGATGTCCACTGGCACCAGGAGTTAAACCCCACTTCTCATATTTCTCTGTGCAGGAGGTGTAGGGGACGTTCCCACAGACCACTTTCTCTCCTGTGTCCCTTTTCAAGCCCATCAAGACCATGGGCCTCATGAACCTGAGGTTAAGGCTCTGAGGCAATGAGGATGGCAGTTCATAAAGACAGAGGTGATTATTATTATTTATTACTTGAATTGAAAATGTTTGTTTTTCAGTTAATAAGAATTTCAGTGGAAAATGAAGTTTAAGATAACTGAAATCACCTACCTGTGCAGTCAGAATCTGGATATGGTTGCGGATGAGAAAGGAAGGAATGCATGCATATGGGATAAAAATACATTTTTATTGAATAAAACTTATGCAGAAAGGGGGATACGAACTCAAACACACTTACAAGTAGTTTTGCATCAAATACAGCACTGTACATAGATCCAAAAGGCATTTTTTCCTTATTCTGGAGAAAATCTTTTTCCCTTTCTTTTTACTTCTGTGTCTGCTTTATCCAACCCCTAACCTGAGTACCCTATTCTATTTTCAAACATATTATTATAGTGATAGCAATTTCCTGAAAGACTAGGCCTCCATAGGTGCTATTTAAACACAGTCCACACCCACTAAAGAGCTTTTTCTGAGTAATGTAGGGAGGAAGGCTATAAACAAGCAGCATCCTATATAGGAGTGGTGTTCTGCATCCTTGTATTTTCTCCATGTCCCTGATTACCTGATTCTTTATTTTTAGGCTGGGCACAGAATTCACTCTTTAGAAGAACTTTACCAGAAAAAAAACCCTGTTACTAATTGCTTCATTGACAATTACAAACTCAGGAATAGTCCTTTCACTGGAGCAGGAACTCAGCATTGTCATGGCTGTTAACATTCTCTGTTGTTCCTAAACATTCTATGGAGTCTCCAGGCTTACAAATATTCAACATTGCATTTATTGTGTGGAAACCTTGTGCAGAAATATTCTCCTTAAAGAGCAAACAATGCAAGCCACAACAGTAGCGGAGGTCAAAGGAAATATTCAGCTGGCTGACTAACTGAAGGAAAAATCAATTATGTGGACAGCTCCAAATCCAAAGCCCCCTGTGATTTTCTCTTTTTTTCCTTTTTTATTTTTTTTCCTTGGGGGAGTTTTATCACATGTAGCATTGCTATTAAAGCACATCAGCTCAACTGAAAATAGTATTGACTGGTGGATCGAGTGTATTGTAAACTCTTCGGGGCTGGCACCACATTTCTCTTTATGTTCAAGGAACTTAATTGCTATTAAGGCCCCCAGCTTGGGCTTTTAAATAAACAGAAGTGCACCCTTGTAAGACAGAAGGAAATTTGAAAAGTAAATTCTGAATATGAGAGGAAATAATAGTAAGTTGCTGTAAATTTTAATGTTTTCACATGAAAGTGGGGATGCAAAATGGGAATAAGCTCAGTGGAGGTGGGAAAACTGCAATGAGAAAATTTTCCCTCAGTGTTCCAAATTGCAGCCCAGCAATTCAGGTGCTGAACTCTGTCTCTGGAAACACAAACCCACTACTAAAATCAGAATGTACACCGTGGAGGCAACAAAATGTCCCTTCAGGGTTCAACTCCCTCTGTGGTCATTCTTAGGGGACTTATGTCCTTTTTATATTTAGTAAATTAATTTCTTGAGTTCCTGAAGTTGCTCAGGGCTACTGTAAATTTTCTGACTTCATTTTTTTTACAAGACAAAATGCTGAGTTGCCCAAATCCCCACAATCTTCCAAAAAATCCACCTTCAAAAATATGAAACTTAGACAAAAAGCTGAAACAGTGCTTTTCAGTCTCATCAAAACGGAATTGTGTTTTTCTTTTAACATTTGGATTTTCGCTTAACTAAATCACAAATTATATATTTTTTTTTAATACAAAAGGGAAATAATGTTCCCATGATTTGTCAGATGCAATATTATGTACACACTTGAACATTAAATCTTAAAAAGGAAATCTACTGGAGCTGTTCATATTAAAAAACACCAAAAAACAAACAAACAAAAAAAACCAAAACCAAAATTAGCAATCTAGGAAAGAGAACATATGAGGAAAGACTGAAGAAACAGAATATGTTTAGCAGAGGTGTCTTTGGATGTATGAAAGGTTGTTGAAAAGGGAAAGAGAATACAATACTATTTGTTTTGATTTTTAATGGCTACTCTATTATAGACACCACAAAAAGGACAAAGTTTACAACAAGACAAGAAGGTTAAATGTAGTTCAGTTTAAATGTGAAGAAATAACCTCAACATTAGAAAGGCTAACACTGAAATAAATTATTTTTTCAATAGATGTGCAACCTCAGTTGCAGGTTGCATTAAAAATTTGGTCAGAAAAACAGAATGTGAGAAATGACAGAAGACACTAAACTTCCATTTGAATTAAGGAATTAACAAGACTTATACTAGATCTTTCTTTTTGCTTGATTTTCTTTGATTCTTATATATATTTTCTTATTACAATGCATATGTGACAATGACCACTCATCACAAGCTTTTGCAGACTCTTTGATTTTAAATGGATTCAAAGTGTGATTTTGAACCACTTCTAATGGTGCTGTTAGGGCCCTAAAGACAGAAAGAAGGGTCAAAGTGTTACAGGCATCTAAATAAAGGAGGGTTTCCTGAGAAAAATTTCTTGCCAGCAAGAGAATTAAAAGTCATTGCATGGAAGGCTTTAGCAACTCTTGTTATTCATTAATAGTAAAAAGAATATTTATCCTGTTCAAAGACAATTAAAAGGTCATGCAATAACACTACTGGGAAAAGTAATTTTATGTATTTATAAATATATCACATTCCACGGCGAAAGAAATCTGTCTGCAATCCTAACAATTAGCAAATTCTTTGAATTCCATAATTTATTCCTTCTCTTAGATCGGTACATCATCCATGAAACTTCACACTGAATTTCCAAGGGAATAAAAAAGGCAAGTGGAGGATGTTCAGAAGCAATTATATCAATTGTTCTCTGGAGCCCAAACATTTATTTATTCAGCAAATATATTTAGTGCTAATTGCTCCACAAAACAGACATTTCGAATTTGGACTGGGTCCAAAGCATCGGTGTCAGCCCCAGTTTATTCTGCTGCAAACTGGGGCAGTTTCTGCCTGGGTGCCAACATCAAGGGTGCTGCTTCATCTTACTCTTGGTCACTTGGTTTCCACTGGGGTCTGGAACTGGGGCCCTCCCTACAAGGGAGACATTGAGGGGCTGGAGCAGGTCCAGAGAAAGGCAACAGAGTTGGGGAAGGGTCTGGAATACCAGGAGCACCTGAAGGAGCTGGGAAGGCTCACAGGGAAAAAAGGACGCTCAAGGGGGACCTTGCTCTTTACAAGTCCCTGACAGCAGGGTGTGGCCAGGTGAGGGTCAGCCTCCTACCGAGTAACAAATGACAGGACCAGAGCAAGCAGCCTCAAGTTGTACCAGGGGAGATTTAGATTGGATATTGGGGAAAATTTCTTCACTGAAGGGGTTGTCAAACTTTGTAACAGGCTGACCAGGGGAGTGCTGGAACCACTGTCCCTGGAAGTGTTCAAAAAATGCATTGATGTGACACTTGGGGCCATGGCTTAGTGCTGGGCTTGAGTTAATGGTTGAACTCGATGAAATGGATGACCTCTTGGAGGTCTCTTCCAGCCTTAATGATTCTGTGATTCAGAAAAAAATGGGAAACAGTTATTATGTGCTGGATAAACAAAATTAGTATTATTGATGTCTCTTTATGTTGTGTCACTCTGATTTTAGAGTAGACAGAAAATTACAAGGAGAGTTGTAAAAATGTCACTATTATTCCTGTTATCAACAGCAGGGCTAAAGCCCATGGATGGCCAAAACAGGGAATATGTGCAAACACAACACACATTAGGATGTGCAGATCGACCTTAAACTGTCTCTGTCTCGTAGCTGATTTTTCTCGGTTCAGGGGCATTTTATTTTTCCAAATTATCTAAGTATCAAAGCAATAAATTTGGACCCATTGCCAATTATTCTTCCTATTGTGGTAGAACAAAGCAACCCCCACTATGTACAAGACTTTTATGAGACAGGGGGACTCCAGGCACAGAACAGAAGATTCTCACTTCTCTCAGACATGAAGTAATGGTGGTATTAAACAGCAAAGGTTTTAAAAATACATGGGATAATTTTATTTTGTTGTGTCTTGGAGCTGTCTTGTACACGACCAGGAGCTGGACTTTGACGATCCCTGTGTATCCCTTCAAACTCAGGATATTATATCACTCACGAATTATGACTAAATTACTTCCAGATTTTCTTGTGAATACATTTAAAAGCCTTTTGCTTGTCTTCATGACCAAGAATGTGTTTCACTTATCTACTATAACGTTAAAAAGGGGAAAATTGCCTCTTTCCCAATATGTTCATCATATGGAAAAAACCTGCTTCCTTGGCTTACTTTTACCAGCAGTCATTAATTAATTCTCATAACGCTCCTGTAAGTACCAGCATCTGTTAAACATTAGCACACACAGACAGACAAATCCTTTGTGGGTTTTTTTTTTGTGTATTTGTTTTTCCTCAAAGACACTTGAGAGTTATCACGGTTTTTTAGTTCTTGGACACTAGATGTTCTGTCCATGTTTTTACCTTACCTAATGCTGGAACTCTGAAGCAGCATGTTTTTGTTTTCCCTCTTTGAAATAGGGACCACCATGATAACAGAAACATTGGAAAACATATATTTATGTGTAAACCTTTCTACATTGTGACGATACCACCTCTTCTCCTTGTCTGAAGCATCCCCACTTTACATTTAGCTTATCTGCAGTTTCCTCACAAAAACGAGGCTTCAGGCTTATATTTTGTTTTTCACTAGTCCATTCCTTCCACAGGCACAGTCCTCCTGTTCCTCATCTTTCACAGGAACAGACCTCACAGACCTCAGTTAGGCCACCCCAGCCCCAGCATCCCAACTACATAAACACCTTTGATATTCTTTATGCCTCAACATGAAAGTCTGCACCTTTTCTTCTGAGTTAAATATCTGGATTTCTTTTACAGTCAATAGGAAAAAAAATCCTATTTCTAGAGCATTATTTATCTAATTCTTCTGATCCAAAAAGAGGAATCGGGCCCTAAAATGCCCATTCCTCCCCTATCACTGTGTAGTGGCTCCAACTCACCAGCTAAGCTGGAAATGTCATCCACACCCCTCAGTCTTCATAAAGGGCCTCAAAAGCCTTCTGGTTACTTTATTTACCTGAAGAAAAATCAAAAATTAGATGAAGAAAAACACAACAACAACAACAATAGCAAAAAAAATTAAGGCTTTCCTTCCAGGCTCATTTTCTTTCTGATCTTTCCGTGAACTTTCATCAAGATTCTTATTGTTCTCCTACACATGATTTTTCTTTCTAATTATGAGGGTGAGCTGAAGTCATGTTCTCCCAACAGTAGACTTTTTTTGCTTCCTGAGCTGGTCAAAATCAGAAAAAAGAAACAACAACCAACCAGTTTCTTTTGTCCTTCTGTTCTCCTTTTCTTCTTTCTTTATCTCTGAGCATGATGCTCTGCGAATCTATTACCTTATTATTTTGTTATGGAATTTTTCAGAGCAAAGAAATAGTAGAAATTGATTTATTTATGCAATTAAAAAAAAGTATTTTTCAGATTTTTGTTCTTCTGAAGGAAGGGACATTCAGGTGATTTTAGTCCTTAGTGTAATTCTGTTCGTAGGTAACTCTCTGAGATCCAATTTTCTCCTCCATCTGACCATGATGAAATAAAACATAGGGGAAGATAGCCAGAAAGCATCAGGATACACACTGTTCCAAAAATGAAACCAAAACTCCTAAACTCTGTGTAAGGTTGTCATGGACTTTATTTATGCAGTTTGGTAGCACAAGAGGGTTAAAGCTAGAAACAAAACTGAGTTCCAGCTGTGAAACTCATATGGCTGGGTTTTCTTTATACCACACCTTTAAACCTCCAAGACCTTCCTGTTGAGAAAAATAAGAAAATTTCAGATATAAGCACAAAATAGTTCTCTTAAATGACTCCTCAACTTTTCTCTTCTATAGTTTTATACTAAGAAGATTCCAAATGAAGACAACCCAATGTAATTCTATTTTTTTCCATGGAAACAATACAGTCCTCACCAGTGCTTTAACCATGCACAGCTAGGGATATTGACAGCTTTTCTGACCAGCAGAAGCTTGAATTTGTTTTAAAGACAAAGAAAAGTTTCTAGATTTCTACTGAAACAGTATGAGAAGTTGTAAAGCAGCTGTGCTCCCAAAAGCTGCAAACAGGCTTTTGGACTATCTGTTGCTGAACAGATAGTTCCAACAGTAACACTTTTACTTCAGTTACAAAACTCCTAGCATTTTTAAATTCACATTTTTATCTTTCGCACCACCTGAGAATCCCATATGCTGTTTATCTCAAACATATCCAACTTTCTACGGCGTATTTCTTTGGGATGTTCTCAAATTCCATTTTGGTTGGACTTTGTTTTTCATTTTGTTTTATTTTTGGCTTATTTATTTAGAGATGAAACTGTGCAGAGCACAAGGTACACGTGGGTTTTGCTGTACTTTCCACTTCTGCTGCAATGTCTCAAGCAGTGTATTTCAAACAAACTGATGGTCCTTTGTTTGAGCTGCTGGTCACAATTCTTATTAGCAGCCGTGGAGGGAGGGTTCACAGGGATTAAGTCACTTTTGAAATGTGAATTCTTGACTTGTGATATAGACAATGCACAGCCAAAGAGCAAGATACCTGGTGCAGTCACTATGCATTTCCTGCAGAAAATACTGACTTGCCAAGCAGAATACTTTGGGATGCATTTTTCTAGGAGATGGTGGTGACTTTTTGACAATGAAGGTTTTTCAGGGAGTTTTTTGGTTGTTGTTTTTTTGTTGTTGTTGTTGTTTGGTTTTTTTGTTTTTTTGGTTTTTTTTGTTAAAATTGTCAGAAAAATCAGTTCATTTCACAAGAAGTTTTGTTAGGAAGCCTTCCCAAATTCCATGTGGAAATCCAGTGAGAGTGGACGCTGATTATGGCACACTTCAAATCAGAGTTAAATGCTGACGAGTGCTTTGCTCCTGAGGTGTTTCGATGTGGACCCTTCTCAATCTATTCTTCTAGTGATAGCTCAATTTAATTCTTTAAAGAAGGGTGACATTCATCCAACTCAGCAGTATTTTCTAAAATCCAGCTGTCTAACCATAATAATCAAGGCATCAGCTACAGTCAATGAAAAGAAATAGAACAGGGCAGAGACCTGTCTTTTAGTATGACACAAATCTTCCTCTGCTTCTGCCTCTCCTAGGCAGAAGCAAGTTTCTCTCTCCAAGTTTCTCTTTACAGGAAACTTGGACCACTTCCCTGATAAAACAACTACATGTTAGATGGCTGGATTAAAAAAAAAAATTACATGAGAACTGAAATGAAAGGAAAATTAGTCACTGGTGATGTGCTCCTAACTTCAATATTTGGGCCAATACTCTTTCATACCTTCATTTATGACCTGGATGATGGGCAAGAGTGAATCCTCAGCCAGCTTGCAGAATGCATAAACCTGGAATGAGTGGCTGACAGATGACACGAGTATATTACCTTTTTAATAAGCTGTAAAAATGGGTCAGCAGGAAAGTGAAGTTCAGCAAAGGGGAGTGAAAAGTCCAGCACATGGGGAGGAAGAAGCCCATGCTGGGAGCTTGTACTTTTTTCTTTCATTTCAGTGGACAGACACTTCAGCCAACATCTAAACTGTGCATTTCTGAACTTTTCTTTAAATAATATGCAAAAATCAGTGAGAGCACCAAGATTTCAGGCTTGGAACAGGAAGGATTATCAAGTGGTTAGAGTATAAGCCTGGAAATTAGGAGGCACAGGTTCAGCTTCTTTCTCTGTCACAGGTGTTTTATGTTATCCTAGATAAGTCATTTTGCCTTTCTGTGCCTCTTACTCCCAGTTGTCAAATAACTCTTCCTTCTTTTCCTCTGTGGGAAATCATAAAGCATGTGAAGTGTCCAGATTTTATAGTATTAGTTGCCATAAATGTATCTTAGCCTGTCAATTTTATGCTGGTGAGGGTACATTTTGTTAGAGAATCCAACAGTTATTTTGTCATTATACTGTATAACAGAGCAGAGTCAGCTCACAATTTTTCAGAAATGTGGACTGGGGTTTTGTGGTGTTTTGCTTTATTTTTAATGTCTGTTTAAAAAAAGGCATGAGCAGGGCTGAGTAACTTCTAGCAAAATCAGGAGAGGATGAGGGGAGGCAGTTGAACTGGACATACCTTAATGTGTTTTGGATAGCCCAGAGTACCAGTGGGTAGATTATTGAACCAGAACCTAATTCTTGTACTTGTATAATTTATCTGAAATAAATTTAAAATGCACCCATAGAGCACATGTTGTATGATTATTGCTATCTGCTCTTAATTACAAAGTGTGGTCTCACCCAGAGCATCAGTTATGATGCTCATTTCTCATTTTTGATGCATCTAATTTTTGGGCTTGGACTGTTCTTCTGCACAATAATTAACATTATGCAGAACTATCAGGAAACATGAGATTTTGGGGATGGATTTTATGGGACATTAGATGTCTTTGGTATCTAAAAACCTAACTAGAATCAGGAGCCTAAATACCTTTGTGACTCCTCTTTTTACTCCAGCATTTTGAAGTTCACTTAAAAAGAAGAAGGAGAAGAACTGAGGAAAGAAAAAATAACTCTGTCAAGGTAATAACTTACACCAGCCAGAACAAACAAACAAACAAATAAAATCCAATTTCAAATAATCTCTAGTGGAGTTTTCTAGTCTAATTTGCTCATGATAATGGATGAGTGGTTCTTCCCTAATTGGTAGTTTTGGGTGGGAATATGGGCTTTTATTTGTTCTCCGATCACCTCGGACATTGCTAGAGTAATGTTTCAATTGATGGGCTGACACTTCACTCCCACTTTTTTCCTCATACTACAATTTCAGAGTCAGTTAAGCCATCTGATGATGCTGTTTAATTCTCTTATAAATAGCAGGTTTGCAAAATGGGAGAACTGCTGCTAAGAAATTATAGCCCAACAGAACAATTTGGGCATTATTTTGGATGACACACGCATGTCTATTATTTCAAAATTATTATTGTAGTGTTTTCATATAATCTTTGATTAAATTGAGTAGTTATCTTCAGAAGAACTCCCATAACTATAGCCCAGTCCTGTACAAACTGATTTAGCAGTGGCAGTGTGTAACCCTATGTAGTTCTGTTTCACCTCTGTTTTTTTCTCAATTTGATAAAAAAGCAAACTTACACAAAAGAAGTTGAATTGGTTTTCATGCAGAAAAACATTTGTGTGGCAAAATCACATTTTTGCAAATATCGCAGTTAACTCTCTTTGTGCTAAGAGATCAGTACAGATATCTTGAAACATCTAAGTTACATGGAGCAAATAACCTCTATCCATAAGAACACAGGTATTTCTCTTCCCCCACCTCAATGTCACATTATCACATTGATGACTCTTGGAGAGTTTCTTGTAGCTCCTTTAAAACATGAATTACCTTGGCGATATTTTTCTATGCTAGAAAAATTACTGGGCTAATGGTAAATCTGAAATGCATGCATAATGAATAACATCAGTTTTCCATTCAAAACTCTTTGGAAACTCTGTGGGGTAAGTGATTATCACACAAGCAAACCATTGTGCATTTTCTTTGACAACTCATCAGCTACTCTTCTCCTTTTGGTCTCTGTCTGTCCTTGTCTTTAGTAGTTTGGGATATGCAGGGGGCTAAAACTCAACGTCTTGCTCTGATTTTTCATGTCTGTCCTTTATCTTGTAGAACTCCTAATTTGTGAGAGGAAGTGACCTATATTTATGCAACAAATTTTACTAAACACAGTTTTGACCCCCCCAGGGCATCTAAGGCCAGTAAATCTGACATTGGACCCACTGGGGACCAGGGGTCTTCTGGAGAAGAATCAGTAGACCCCATAGTTTTCCCTGAGATATCTCCAATGAAACCAAGTATCCTAGGAGAGGAACAGAATCACTTCCAGGGAATGATTCTTCTGAACTACTTCAGATGTCTACATCTGACTTAAAATGGATCTCATCTTAAATCTTTATCAACTTTTAAAGAAAGATCAAGTAATTAACTTCTTATTGATATTGAAACGATAACTCTGTGTTTCAGTCTACAGATGAGATATCTACAGGTAGATGCATATAAATTAAGGTCTCACAAGTGATTAGTGAGCATAAGCTCTCTGTATGAGAATTTGATTCTTTTTAGTCAATAAAAATCTGAAGTCCAGTTCAGCTCCCTCAAAAGTAGTTGGTTCTGATTCAGATGATCAATGATCTCCTACAAGTCCCACCACTGGCAGGTAGGACAGGTCAGTAAAACTTCAAAGTTCAGAGACAGAAAAGAATTCTGATTTGTGCTGACCCACAAGATCTGGAATATCTGAGAAGCAGGATGCATCACAGAATCATTTGGGTGGAGGGGGTCTCTGGAGGCCATTGTGTCCAGTCCCTGCTCAAAACATCAGCCTGCAGAAGCCTACAAGGCCCATGCACAAGAGATCAGTGGAAAGGGCTTGTGAACTGCATAAAAATCATCCTTTATACCCCTTTTGGGATGCTTTAGATGGTCGGGTCCTGATAGATGAGCTGTAGCGAATCTCCTTGTTTTAAACTCAAGTCTTTTCTTCACTTTAAAACAAAGCCCTTCAAAGCCTGAATGGACTCCCTTTGCCACGTCACTGATTTCAGTATGAAGCAGCCACTTTTATAAAAGCACACAAATTGCAATTTACAGTGGAGTCTTTTTAAAGGGTTGTAGGATACACTTACAACAGAATAAATTAAGGAGAAATAATAGATTTGCACCACACTCTCCAATATACAATGAAAGATAGACAAGTTTAGAAGAAGTAGGTGCTTCATTCCCTGAATGAAAATGTATTGAAGAGGGACTGGGAAAATCAAGAAAATTATTTGCTAATTTTTAGTCTTCTGTAGTGATCATATTCAGGTACAAAAGCTTTTCATTCATTCAGCAAAGCATAATGGAAAAAACAAACTTCAAAATTTTTATGAAAAGGGAATAAAATTTTACACAGACAGTGGTGCAAATTCAGCTTTTTATGTAGAGATTACCAGCAGAACTTCCCAAACTCTGTTGTAATCTCTAGCAATGACATCTCTGAGAGAGCATTTTTACCCATAACCTATAGTGAAAATATTTTTCAAAAGGAAGAATGTTAATATTTTCATGATTTTTTTTCTAGGAACAAATGTGGTGCTGTTTTTTGTTTTCAAACTGACCATTTCACAAGGGTGTATTTATTCTTGTCTAACACAAGTATTTAACTGAAGGATATTTTAGATTTATGTATGCAGATAACAGGTTTTTGCTTGAGAGCAGAAGTTTTTTATTTTTAGCACAAAAAAGTTAGGTGCTTCATTTTGTAAAGAAAAATGGATAAAAGGAAATATTCTGAGAAAAAAACCACAAACATTTTCTGACCATGTTGATTAATAGAAACTGGTTTTCCTATTTGAAATATACATGGAATTTCTCAGATGCAAAATGCAAAGGGCTTTTTTATTCATAAAAAGTTTTGGGAGACAAATGGCTTCTTTGCATTTCACCAATGCAAAGCAGATCAAAACTGTGTACTTGGAATTGTAGCACTATCTGCAGGGACTAGGTGCAAAACTATTTGAAACTGCTCATTTCTTTTTCTGGCTTAGCAAAGCCTCTGATCATCCTGTAACTATAGCAACATAACCATAAGCTGCTAAATTTTAGACACTTTTTGTGCATTGTCGTTTTTTTCCCAGAATATAAAGAGATAATGGGAGAGAGGCATTCTCTTTTGTTTGCCTTGTTAAACTTTATTTAAATTATAAGTGATAAACAGAGAGAATCAAAAATTCTCCTGGCTCTAAATTCTTCCACTGTTAATTTTGTTTACCTGAAGACTTAGAAGAGGTGATCCCTTTTCCTGGGTGTAGGCACTTCATTCCAATTGAAAAGCCCTGTGGGGTCCCACCTGGTATCCAGCTGCCACAGCATGGCGGTGGATATTTGGAAGCTTATATTTGGCTTAGGTGGAAATAGACACCCATGTCCAAGCAACTGAATTGTGCCAAAGACTGGCCATATATTTTTCAAAAGATCCTTGATTCCTGCCATCGAGATGGCTGGATATTTCCTTAGTGTCAAACATCCAAATATTGGTAAGATTCAGCCTCCTGGAAGATACTGGATAGGACCGTATCAAGTCACATAAAACCCAATAGATTGTTTTTCCACCAAAATTTCTTCCCTTGGAGTCTTCTTGAAATACTTCAACCAAAAAAATCTGGATTGGAATTTACGGATTTGTCTGCAGGTAGAGTTTTAACTCAGCTGGAGTGATGCAAGTCTCCTGTAGGTCTTGTGTTCTGTTTGCTGATTCCACACGGATGTCACAGACAGCATAGAGCAACTTTCAGTTCTGCAGGGGTAAATCAGCTCTCATGTGCTGAAATCTGTGGGTCCCTGCCAACTCAGGATATTCTATGAATCTGTGATTCTGTTATAATGAAAACCTTATCATAACAGCAAAGAGCCAACATCTAGACACACATATATAAGAATATGACTCTCGACCTCACTGGTTTCAGTGTATAGAATTGAAAACAAAAGCTAAAACTACTTGAGGCATCTTAGGATATTGAAATATTGGCACAGAGGTGACAAATAAAAACAGATAATGAAGAGCTGCAGGAAAGGTAAAATAACCTCAGGAATTCCAAATGCCATAAAGAATTTGGAAATTGAGTCAAGCAGTGACCATTTGTGTATGCAGCTGGAAGACAGACAGGTTTTATTCATTCCTTTAATACTGTCAAAGAGACACAAATAGCATGCAAAAGGATGGAACCCGAGCAGGATGCCTGTTATTTATACTATGGCTTAAAAAGCAGAGTAAAACATTTAGCAAGTATCACACAGCTCAACAAATTTCTAGTGCTGGCAAGAAAAAGTGAACATTTTAGGAGGGTCAAGACAAATGCGTTATAAGTGTCAAGCTCATGGACAGGCCCAGTAAAAGAACTGTGTCCTTCCAAATACGGAGGTGTGAACTCTGATTAATATCTGACCACTCGAGATCCAAAGAGCCGATGAGCACATGCAGACCCTGTCTGTTCACAGTTCATTTCTGGACTTTCTCTGTCATCATTGGAAAGAAATAGAAAATCTCAGAGAGCAACTCACCACGGCTAGTGTAGATTTTTTCAGAATAAATTGAATCGTGTGTTATTAAGTTTTATTTATGTTTATATTAATAGAGGACAGAGAGGTCAGAGCAGAGCAAATGCCTGCCCTGAGCAGCAAGGGCCACTCCTGAAAATATAGACCATTTTGCAGCATTTTTCCATATTGACCCCCAAAGTGTAAATGAGCAATACAAGTCTGAAATTAAATTAATTTTATATAACATCATAAGGATTTATTTTTTCTCCACAAAATGTCCAAACTCAACCCAATATATCTTTTGCTTTTTATAATCATTCTGATAAAGGGAAAAGTCTCACACTATATCTCAGAGCAAAGCTGTTCAAACTTTTGCTCGGTGAGATAGTGTTTTTATCTCAAGTGATGTCCATGCCATTATCCTTGTAGAAAACTGCAAAAACAACTTATTTCCTTTTTCTTAAGCTTTCCAATTTTTGAATCAACTACTCCAGATAAAGTGGATGGAAAGATGAAATGCTCCTCCCCTCCGCTTTTAACTTTTACTCCTAGATATTTTTTCTGTTCACACACAGAGAAAACTTTTGAAAGCAATTCCAAGCCCTTAATTTTTAAATAATAAAACATTACCTTAATTTCATTTCTTGGCAGTGAGCATAAAAATGGGATTGCTCAGATGAAGGAATTACAGCAAGAACATAAATTCTTGCAAGACAAGGATATAACTATGCCAGCATCCTTTTCTGTCAAAGTTTTTCTAACACCCTTTTTATGTCATCCCTGTACTACTGAACTTAATTACTAATATCTATCCAAATGGAGAGGGAGGAAAAAAACACTTAAGTTCCAGGGCTTCTGGAAATAATTAGATTATTTAAGGGACTTAATGACATATTTACACCTATAAAGAGTGAATGTTTATAAACAAACACTAAATAACAGCATTTCAGTCTCCCAAGGGGGCAATCCATCAGCACTGTATGATATCACATATCCAATCATAAAATTGAATGGTTGCTCATAGATAATTATCACAAGAGTCTAAAGTCCCCATTTCTAATAAGGATTACATGTAATCAGATAAATAGCTGTGAGCACTGGCAGTCAAATTCCTCACTTATTTTCACTGGTCTTGATGGCATTACAATGGTTATTAAAAAAAATAAACACAACTTTTGTTTCTCTCCTTTTCTCAGATCTCCTAAATCATCTTAAACCAGTTGCTTGTCACTGAAAGTGTTACTTACCTGCCTTCTCCAATTCCCACCTCCACAGCCTCTGAGAATTCAGTTCTGCCTTCCTCAAAGACAGACAGATGAAAATACTAACAAGGAATGCCTCCTTAGGGCAGGAAATTCTGATCAGAAGTCCACCTGATTTGATTTTCTTTCTATATTTTCTCTGTCATGAGAATGAGGAGTTGCAGAAATCCACCCCCAGATGGCTCTATGTTCTGATTCCAGAGCACACACTCTCTCTAGTTTTTCCAAGGGACCCCAGTCCTCATATTAGCTCAAACTCTGTTGGATAGAACCCTCAAACCTTTACTAGATGCTAAATCACCCTCATCCTTTGGATACTCCAATCACTTCAGGGTCTTTCCTGGGGAGCTAGAGAAGAAGGAAAGGCAGAAGAATTGGACACTGTGTCTACTGTTGAGGTAATGCTGTTGAGCAACTGGGACTGGGAAATTAGGTGCATGGGAAGGAAATAGATCAAAAAAAGCGAACAGTTCACACAGTAACTACAAGTCTGGTCTGTCTGAATTTGCTGGGAAGCCAGGGATGTCATGGGGTGGAAGGAAGGTAGGATAAGAGGAACCTGGCATGAGCTTAATCAATTATCTTCCTTGCTTAAAAGCTACAGTCCTGAAGCTAATAAGAAAATTTTATGTGAAAGTTGTTACATGAAAGAGAAAAAACTTGAATAAAACTTCAATAAAGCCCTAACATAGCTTATGAAAAAAAGCTGTGATTTTTTGGTTCAGAATTACAATATATTAAAATTATATTAATAGAATCATAGAACAGTTTGGGTGAGAAGAGACCTTAAACATAATCTCATTCCAATGCCCTCCTGGTGACAGGGACACCTTCCACTAGACCAGATTACTCAGAGCTCCATCCAACCTGGCATTGAACACTTCCAGGGATGGGACAGCCACAGATTCTCTGGGAAACCTGTGCCAGTGTCTAATCACCCAGATAGGAAAGAATTTCTTCCTAATATTTAATCTAAATTTACCCTCTTTCAGTTTAAAGCTGGTCTTCTGGTTTTGCTAGAGTAGTTACCAACAGTGAGTAGGGAAAAAAAAAGCCCATTCAGTGATATTGATTTTGCTAATCATCTTGTTTCAGCATGTTGGTGTTTTTTCTATAAGCTACTTGGAACACATTTGAAAAGTCTGGCTAATGACATGTGAAATCATATATACAGTAAAACCCATTACACACTATGAAATGTGTCCTCGTAGTGTTATTGGGAGGCCTTGCTTCATTACAAATACAGTATAATCATCATGGCTGATGGAGTTTAAACAAGAGCTCACTGCAGATTGTTTTGGTTCACTAAAGACAGTTATATCAAAGGTTTCGTATTTAGCTACAAATGTTTAGACTCAAGGAGAGAGTCTAAGGGTAGCCAGCATTCATGGAATATTATTTTCTTTAACAAGCACACCAGTGATTTAACAAATTCAGCAATGGTTTTGAAAACAGAACACAATGTGAAAAACTGAATATAAATACTTTAGGATTCAATCCAGAGACCTTTTAGTTCAATTTGCCTTTCAAACAGCTGCTGTACCTGATTTATGCAGTATAAACAACCTATGAAATTACAATTTAGATTAGTCTATATTCATTCCTCTCTATACATGAAATAGGAGTACAGAAAAGTGCTAGCTCTTGATTTTAGGTGTAAAATTCAAGTCAGGTTTTGGACTTAAACACCATCTATATTTCAGATGGGAATTCTGACTGTCTATTCTTCCTTTAATACTGATTTTTCTTGGTTGTTTGTGTTGCTTTGTGTTTTCCCCCCCATGAATGACAGCAATTAAAGCAGCTCTAAGGGAAACGAAACTGATTGTGCACTTCATACACTAGGAATTGATTTAGGACTCCACTGTGAAGGAAAAGATAACTGCTGGGGGACTTAAACTGGACATTATCCCCTAAACACATTATCAGTTTTACTTCATTTTTGGCATAGCATTATTGCCACTTAGGCTTTGTTCTTATCCATATGCCATTACTGACTCTTAGTGTGCCACCTGTTCAGTCGCACTGACAAATGGCATCTAAAAAAGAACCACCTTGAAGGTTTAGATAATATTCCTTAAATTAATATCATTATGGAATAAGAGTCCATTTCTTAAAATTACACCAGATACTGACATCATATTCCTTCTCAGAAACCAGCCTCAATCATGTGGATGGACTATTGGCATATTGAAAATTTTTTTAATTAGGAGAAAAGATATAATATATACTGTTTCTTGAGCCCTTCCAGTCAAGACCTTCCTGAAAGCAGCTCTGAAGTATGTTGCCTCTATATCTAAATTAAATTTAGAGTACAAGGAGTTGTTTTTTCTGAAAGCACCAGGAATCTATGAGCAAAAAAAAAAAAGTCTTTCTGGCTATTATGTATTTATGTATTATGTCCCATTCCTAGAAGAATTCAAGGCCAGGTCGGATGGGGCATTAAACAACCTGGTCTAGAGCATGTTGTCCCTGCCCATGGCTGGGGGATTGAGATGAGGTGATCTTTAAGGTCCCTTCCAACCCAAAACTTTCCATGAGTCTGTGATTCTATTCCTAGAAGCTGTGGACTATTGAAAACTACATGCTACACCTTGTCCTGAATAGAACAAGGTGGATTAAAGGAACCTAAATACTTCAGATTCTATCTGCTTATCTATTTCTCAGTAATAGGTCACAGGAAGGAAATAAGAAAAGAAAGAAACTATTAGTATCTGCCAAATATTTCCTGAGAAATTTCTTGCATAGGAACTTATGTTTTCATTAAACACATACCTGTGTCTGCTTTCCTCAAATTTTTAATTTTTGTCAGAAAATGAAAGCTTCAGGGTTTACATCTAAAAGATAATTTTCCACAGGAAGGAGTTCTGTTGTTTTACTGTGTCCATAAATTACCAATTTCAGAAGTTTGCTAAGTTGTACTGCAATAAATATAATTATTTCTGTGAAATCTGAGCCGTCTCTACCAAGAACAGAACAGATGAGTACATGTAAACCATAAAGTGATCAAGTCCAACACACCTTAGCATCTTCTAACTGCAGGTGAAGATTCCCATTTCTCCTGTTGCAGTATCTATCCTGTTTTTCCGTCTCACTAGTGCTTGGAATACTTTCTCCACCTCTCATGTCAACATTCAACCAGAATAGGTTTGCAAATGAAAAAGTTGAACCAGTGAGTCTAATGTGAAAAATAATCAAAAGTTAAAAATACTTAAAAATAAAGTTAAAATTATTTGTAATGAAAAAGCTGTTTAGCCTTGCTCTAATTCCAAAAATGTAGTGCACATTAACCTTCTAATAGGCCATCTTTTGAGGAAAGGATACATCCCATCTGTTGCACCACACAAAACAGGATATCAGAAAATGGACCATCTCTATTTGCCTTCAAGTTTCATTTTAATCTTAATTGGTTTGATACCATGAGCTTTTCTGCTTGGCTGAAGGCAGAACTGAAACCTGGTAAAGCAGACACTTTTTTTCATTTCTTCTGTGTTTTAACTGTAATAAAAGAACCTTTCCAATTTCCTCATAATCTGCTACATGTCAATTCCCTCAGGTTGCTAGCTTCATTCTATTTCTATTTTTAAACTAAGGTAGTTGACTCTTGTTCTTCTCAGCTACCTTTTGCTTAACCTCTAATTTGAGTCTGCCGGTCTTTCCTGTTTGTCACTTAGAAGAAATGCTCTAGTAAGTAAGAAACAAGTTCTTTGTGCAGAGGAGCAAAAGTTTGTTTTTCCTTTATTGTCTCAACCTATGCATCTTGCTGAGTATTTCACTGTACTATTGTGTCCTGCAATAAATCCATCAAACCCCAGAAAATACAAAAATTGAGGCTGCAGGTGTGCTGATAACTCAGGCTAGCAGTGCACAGGAGCACACACCAGAGCAGAACCCAGTGCTTGACTAAACCAGTGTCAGGGCTGTCATTTCCTTTACTGGACCATAACTTCATTTGGGCCTTTATAGGAACTAGAAGCATAAGCAAACCTTTTTCTCAAATGATGCATCACTCAGTGCTGCAAATTCATAAAATGATTAAAAAAAAAAAAGAACTCAGACTCTCCCAAAAGCTGTGATATCTTGCATTGTTACTTTTTAACCATGCCATAAGACATTCTTTTTACTTTATTTTAAGACTTTGGGAATCATTTAAGGCAGATATTTTAAGCAGTTTTCCTGTCTTATATATATGAATATGGAATCTAATGTTCCTTGTCTTTTCCAATCAAGGCTGTGAGTAAAACATCACATATTTCAAGGTTTGCAGTAACTCATGAGAGAAAACCCCCACGAATTAAACTTGGATAGGTGAGGATTGGAGTGAGGAAGAGGACAGACATACAATGATGAATTCAAGCAAGAGAGATTGGAATAATCTGTAGAGGAAGAGTCTCTATAAAATGTATATGCCATGAAACTTACATGTGAAGAAGTAAACTTCCTATTCTTACCTTGTGTGGCAGAGCAGGTTTTGCTTTCCCATGGAGAAATGGTATCTGCAATTTGTTTTTGTTTTTGGATTTTTTTTAATGTTGCAGTTATTAAAATGAAATGTTTTATGCTGCTACTGATGTCCTAACTTACGAAAAACTCTTCTCTAACTCTTTGACTTAGATCTTACCTGGAGCCCACTGCAGGCAAAAAAATTACAGCCCTGCTACCCTTTAACAGTTTCTTTCTCCTTCTACTGAATTTCCATGAAGTTTTTAGCACTGAGTTAACTAGGAGTAGGTTCTGTTATTGAATTCATATTTTTGATTTCAAATACAAATGCATATTTCATAAAAAGAACTTTCTGCTGATAATAAATATTCTCATGCTGAAGGACAGAGCAGTGCAGAAACTGTATTCAAAGAACTGAAATTCAAGTTGGTTTTTTCTGAGAAGAAAATTCAAGTTTGTGCTCAAAAAAAAAAAAAAGAAAAAGAAAAAAAGACTCAGGAAAACAATAAAACCCTATGAATCAGGTGATGGTCATTCTGATCTATCTGTATTTTAGAAGTATAGCCCAAGGATTAAAAACATGATAATACCATGATAACAGAAATGGTGTAAACATTTCAAATAAGAAGGATTGTGTCATCTAGATAATATGACCTCTGAAGAAAGAGTGAAAGAAACTGTAGTTATTTAAGATTAACAAAGTAAGGTGAGAGATTGAGATTTGATCTCAAATATAGGGAAAATAATTCTGCAGGGAGGATTGGAAAACAGCACTCTGCCAAGTTCATGATGGGTGCAACACATAAACAAAAAGTTAAACTTCATCAGGAAAAAAAATATGGTTCATACAATAGGAAAAATTTCCTGTCAGGGTGATGAAGGACTAGAATAGATTATTTAACCTCTTCTGAAAACTTCTGAGAGGAAAACAGGAGCTAAAGTGACACAGTATAGCTGATCCCATTAAGGGGCAGATGGCCGGATGAACTCAATGTCTTCTGGTCTCTCACAACCTGTTTTCCTCTGATAAGAAAACATTTTCCTTTTACAAATATAATCTAGAGAAAGTGGCTTTGTTGAAATTGAAATGTTTTGCAGGAATGTGGTACTTTGGGAAACAAAAGAGATCTTCTGGGATTTTTTAGATCCCAGAGATCTCTGGGATTTGTACTTGCATGATTTTGAACTGGTTTTTTCAGCTGTTATTCTGAAATCATAACTTCAATATGTAAAATGAATATTTAGAACAAAAGGAAACAGTTTTAAATTATTCCTGTTTCTTTTTTTTTTTTTTTTTCTTTTTTTTGTGGGGGGGGGGTGGGGTTTTTCGTTGTTTGTTGGGTTTGGGGGTCGTTTTCTTGGTTTGGTTCTTTTGGGGTTTTTTGTGGGTTTTTTGTTGTGTTGTTGTTGGATTTTTTGGGGGGGGGTTGTTTTATTTTAATAAATCTACAGATCACTCAAAAACAATGATTAATTCAGTTTTGGAAAGAATTCAAGTTCTGTAATGCCAATATTTCCTGGACATTTTTGCTTTAAATTCTATCACTGTATCACAAACATACATGTTTTCAGTACTTCACTTTGACAAAGGATTAAATTTTGGGCTGTCAATTTTTAATTAAAGCAAGAGTTAAATGACGTGAATTTTGTAGCTTTTAGGGAATATTATCTATGTACAATCAATGAGTTCCACTGAACCTTATGGAAGTCTCTTGTTACATCAAGGAGCTATAAAAGTTTCACTCCTTCCTGAAGTAAGTGTATTTAAGTGATATTGCATAACAAAACCTGACTTCATCTTTTTCTGTGAGAGACTGCACTAAAAATATCTGTACTTTGACTGGCAGTGATTTTTTTTTTTTTTTTTCTGTAGTGCATCACTCTGTGTTATCTGTTGAGAAAATAAGTTCTGGCTCAGGGTTTCCTCACAGAGGAAAAATTTTGATTTGTTTCTTTTAAGGCTTCCTGTAATACCATTTAAAAATAATTAACACCAGCTTTATTTGAACACATAAAGGAAAAAACCCACTTTCAAAAATATTTTTTGCATAGTACTAATAAAAGAAGTTTTTTTGTTGGTGGTGATAACATCTATACTCACTGATTTAACTCAATGCCTTGTTTCTGCTCTTGTTCAGAAGAATGTATATAACATGCAGTACCATAAAGCTGCTTTATATGAAATAAAAAAGTCTGTGTATGTGCTTTTATTTTTCCTCAAGCACGTGATGAAGGGAACAGTTGACTTTGAGTCAATTTTGATATTCCTGAGTGAATTCAGCAACACCCCTAAAAGTATCTATTGAAATTGAGATTGGAAATTAAAACCAAATATTCTGAGTTGTATTCTTGTGAATATAATTCAAGATGAAAATTTCAGCAATATTATGTCACCTTTCCAACACAAAACCTCATTACTCAGCATCTCATCCAGAAAAGGATGGGGGAAAAGAAAAAAGGACCTGAAGGGAACAAGAAAGGCTGAGCACAGAAAAGAAGGCAGAGTCTGCACAACACTCAAACATCTCCCTTTCCTCCAAGCTGTCATTATAGGGCCATAATTCGTAGCAGGGGGAGAGGAGAAGGCAGGCAGCCACCCTGTGTGCAGCCAGTCCCTTCAAATCTTTTAACAGCATTGCAAGGGGAAGACAACTTTTGGCAATTCAGGTTTGGTTTCCACTGAACCTTTGCCTGTGTTTCCCATCTGTTTAGCCCTGTACTCTTCTTGACTGAACACTGTAGCAGAATAAGACTAAAATTTGGTAGAAAGAGATGGTTTGATGTTTCTGGTAGGAGGTGTTTACAACAGTTTTCACTTAATTGGAGTCTCGAGGAGGGACAGGCTCTGTATAACAAAACCCTCTGAAGGTTAATAATGCAAGAAAATGAAAAAAAAAAATCAAGGGAAACAAATTTTGCAAAATTGTTGCTATGAATAAGGAGAAAAAAGGCAAAAATACAAACTAACATCAATCAGGTCGTTCAGTGTCTTGCCCAGATGTGTCCAGCTGCAGTTTAGAAACTGTTCAAAAAGAGACATCCCACAGCCCTGCAGGGACTGTATTCCAGCTTTCCCTCCTTGCAAACTCATCTGCCCTTTCACAGTGAGAATTTCCATTCTGACAGCCTGTAACTGCCTCCTTTAGGTTTTTGTGGGGTGCACATCCATGAAAAGCCTGACTCCACCCCCTCTGTATTCTCCATTTTTATCCACTTAAGATAAAGACTCACTTCATACTGTTACTTTGTAAATATTTTTCTTCACAATTAGATTTTTTTTTTTAAATTTCAAGTTATACATAATATATGCATGTGGAGACAGGCGGAATTCAAGTTATTGTGGATTTTTTTCATGGGCACTTCTGCATTTTCTGCTGTGAAATGAAGGCTATCACAGTATCTTCCAAATCAAAATCCTAGGTCTAGCCCCAGGTTTCATAGTTATCCATCATAAAGAGATCCAAGTTAATTATGTAATAATTTTGAAGGTAATATTTAAGTGTAAGAGCATACACTCTAAAGGCTATTTTCAACTCAGTGGTAATAAGGCTATGTTGTATATTACACAAACTTGTGTGATTTACTTTCAGGACATGGCTCTACACCAGCCTAAATCCAAGTAAACTGAATTTCAGCTGCCCACCCTCCATCCTACATGGGCCCCTGTAATGAGCTTGTTAAAGGATCAAACCTAGCAAAAGTCATATTCTGCAAAAGATGGATGTTTAACTGGGAACTGGTGAGGAGAAACTGATAACTGAGGGCATCAAGGGCTCTTTTCCTAACTGTGGGCTGAATTTCCAGCAATGTGTATGTTCCTAAATAAATACCAATGTTTGGCTCCATCTCACAAATCATTATATTTTACACAACTTGCAGTGTTGTAAAGTAATTTCAGCTGTTGCTAATAATGAGATGAAACTTTAATGCTCAAACCCCCAAGTTAGTAGAAAAAGATTAAACACAATTTCCAGGGTCATTACTTTCATTCGCTTCTTTTTCATGGCGTGGAAAGAAAATATTAGATCAGTCATAATTTCTGTATCAAGATAGACCTTCGTAAAATAGAAAGTGAAAGGGTTAATATGCTGCCACTACATGGAATTTACAGGCTTAGCATGATGAATGTTTCTCTCATGTTTAAGGTGTTTTTGTTGTTATCCATGAAGTAAGGCTGACTTAATTCTCCAGTGATGAGGTTTTACTTCCATGATTAATGAACAAATTGCTATTTTCACAAGAGCTCATAAGACATTCAGTTGTTCCTCCCTGATTGTTTAGGAGACCCTTAAGGCTTTCATTGGGGACCTCATTATTTTCTATATGGTGGGAGAATGAAATAAAGAGAGCCTTAAAGGACATTTATATATACATAAAGCAGAGTAACTTATCCATTTAAGGGGAACCAGAGTGAAACAGACATGAAATCAGGAGCCATACAATCACCACCCTCCTATGCTCAAAAATATGAAGGACCTAGATGCCATCTTTAATCTTACTTTCTTTATCAGGATTTAAAATTTTATCATTATCAAAAAATCAGTCAGGGTTAAATCAGAGTAAAGAGCAATTTGTTTTGATATATGGGTGGGGGCGGAAGCCTAACAGTGAACCTGATTTGCAGTTTATGAAACTGTACAGAGCTAATTACAGTAATATTGATTTATTCCAGCTGAGCATCTGAACTCCAAAAACTTTATAGAGCCCTTGACTTTTTTCCATCCTGTGCTTAACCAACTGAATGATAATATTTCATTATTGTTTGTTAATGTTCTGAGCTTCACATGCCAATATTCCCTTCCCTGACCACAGGCAGAGAGAACTTTGTGAAGGTACAAGTGATGCAAAGATTTTTATTGTGGGAGTTTGTGTAGTCAGTTCTCAGCACATGTAAGTCAATGAAGCCACAGGGACCCACAATACACACAATAACGTGTCCCACAATTTTTCATCTTAGCTTCCAGTGGATAAAGAGACTAATTTGATAAAGCAAAGCAGAAATCTAACTCTTTGTACATCTTGTATTTTTGTGGGTTGGTTAATTTTAATCGTATTTGATTATGTAATATAGGCATTAAAAAAAGCAATTGGATAATTGGATGAAGAAGAGCTTAGCAGTGCCTTCAAGAGGACTGCTATTCTGAATGGTCAACAACAAGCTGGAAATCCTGCAGGACCTTACTAAATGCTTTATGTGATCCAGAGGAAAATTCATGGAAAGCCAGAAAATAGGGATGGTCTTTAATCTCACCCTTTCATCTCTTGTACACCAACAGCAAACCTGAACACACACGTAGACCACAAAGTAAGAGTATTCCTGTGCCAAGGGGAATCCCATGACAAGTGGAAGTAAGAAACTTTCAAAAATATGAAGGACCTAGATGCCATCTTTAATCTTACTTTCTCTATCAGGATTTAAAATTTTATCATTATCAAAAAATCAGTCAGGGTTACATCAGAGTAAAGAGCAATTTGTTTTGATATATGGGTGGGGGGGAAGCCTAACAGTGAACCTGATTTGCAGTTTATGAAACTGAACAGAGCTAATTACAGTAATATTGATTTATTCCAGCTGAGCATCTGAACTCCAAAAACTTTATAGAGCCCTTGACTTATGCCAAAGGCATAAATCCTGATCATCTCTAAGAGAGAGCTTTCTATCTAAATCTTCATTCAATATAATCTCCTCTCCAAAATTAGTTCAGAAAAACAAACAAACAAACAAAAAAAAAAACCCAAAAGCCAAATGAAGAGCATCATCTACTTCCACTGACATAAGTCATATCATATAAACACCTGCATGTATCTCACTGCTGAAATAGAAGATAATGCAAGATTTTTGAAATATATTGTTACATAGTCAACAGAGCCACCTTTTTTAATAAAGGAAGAAGCTGTCTCTTTAATTGTGATTCATGGCAGGTGAAGTGTGCCAGGAACAGTGTTCTCACATGTGTTTATTGGGCTCAAAATGAGTCACAAACACTTTAGGTTTTGCTTCAAGAGGTAGCCCTGTTAGTCAAGTACAGTGCTCTTAGAAGGTTATGTGTGTGGATTTCAAAAAGAAAAAAAAATGGAGAGTTCTTTCTCTCTGAAAGAAATGAAAAAGTTTGGGGTTTTTTTGTTTGTTTGTTTGTTTTCCTTGTAAAGAGAGAATGTTTTAATCACCTGTGATGACATGTGAAAATACAGTTCACTGGAGGTGAGATCAACATGAAACCAGAAAAGATTGGTGGCATCTGCTCATCCTGCACATATAAAACATTGAAAAGAAATCATAATACAGTTTTCTTATAATTTATCCTTCCATTTTTTCAGAAGGATTTCATGGGGATTCAATCCCACAAAACTTGTGGCAAAATTTTATTAAAATTAGGTATATGATGGTTTCCTTGCACCACGAAAATCTGAAAGTCTGCTGCTTTTAGGACCTGCATTGGACTTAATTAACAATTTAGGAAGATTTCTTTATCAAAACAGATAGAGAGGCAAAGCACAGTTTGGTGACTGAGGAATTAATAACAGATTTGTGTCAGTGATACAAGTCTCAGATTAGATTTCAGGCAGAACTAGGACTTTACCTCAATTTACCATGGCCTAAGCAGACTTCTTAGTAAAACTTTTGGTCATTCCAGAGCTGGAAAGGAAGGCACCCTTTAATGCTGTTTGGTTTAATTCTTGTCAAACCTGATATGTTTTCTCTAAATTTTTTATTGTTAATGAATCAGGGGGTTCTGACAGAAAACCTGTGTTGCTGAAACATGAGAAAACCCAGTGTGAGAGAGGAAAGGCTGCAAGGACACTTAGTGAAGGACACAGGCTCAATATTTAGCAGTGATTTTTAAAAATTGAGACTGAAAGATAAATTAAAATTTGAATAGAGAATCCCTTACCAAATATTAGGGCTATTATAGGAATAACTTGCATTCACTCACCATGAGTACTGCGTTTCAGTTTGATCACTTTGTTCTAAAAAGAAGAAATAAAGAAAGAAATAAAGAAAGTTCTGAAAAGGACAACATAAAAGGTAAGAAGCATTGGTGGTGGGGAGAAGTACTTCTGTGAAAGACAATTAACAGAACACACTCAATTAAGTTGGATAGAAAAGTAAAGGAAAGAAGTTAGTAATATAAAAATAAAACAGCATAGAGATAAACCTGAAGCTTCTCTACGTGTTGTCTTTCTTGCTCTGTTCCAGAAATCTGAAATGGCAGGTGGTGTAGGCAGAGAGAGATCAGAGCTGTATTTAGGCATACAAATTTGTACCGTGATATTTTTTGAGATATACACATTTGAATGCTAAAAGAAAAATCATGAAGATCTATAGAAGTCATTCATTTTAACACACAAGCCACGTTTCCCTGAGAAATTTCATTCAAAGAAACAACTAAGCTTTCCCTTATTCCATTATGAAAACGAAGACAGGTTCTAAATACAAAAAGATGAGCATTTTTTTATTTTAGAAAACTCTGTGGTTTTTATGATCTCAGTAAGTTAATTCAAAATCCTCTCTTGTCTCAGGTGGCATTCCCCAGAATTTATGTGCATTTTTAGAGGCAGCTCTGTGACCTCTGTATGTTAGACAGCACTAAATCAGTTTCCTTGAAGAAATCAAAACCACTTGGTATCGTACATCCCTGAAACTGCTGTAATTTTATACAGCAGGTACCATGGGCAGCTCTAGGGATAAGCAACAGAGTTGCTGAGGTAGCAGCAAATCTTTCTGGGCTCTTTCCTTGCAAGAGTGTAGGAAAATCAGGTTAGATGCTGTGACTGATGGTACTGGAGGAGAACATTCAACAAACACAGGATAGTAATTGCTTTTGTTGTGAGTGGGATGAACCTGTACAGGAAATGTTGTTGTTTCCACCCTTCCCATGCCCTGGTGACAGGAGGACCAGAAAAATCTGTATCTCAGTTTTTTGTTTCATCAATACCTGCTTTAGTTTGCCACTTTCTTCAGCGTCTCCATTTCTGGTGTTTTAGTTCTGTCCTGAGCCTTCAGCTGGTCCAATTCAGTATTTCCCACCCTGCTGAGAAGTGCCAAACCAGGCTGCCACATGTGTCTTCCACACGTCTGACTGCTGTTGGCATAATGGGAATGTCATTTTGTTATGAAAAAACTCAGGCAATCTCATCAGGTGAGCACTCTTCAAATTGTCCTCTCCTTTACATCAATGCCAATTTATTTTTGCTTGGTTCTTTTTCCTTTTAATGAGGAATAACTTGAACTTAAAGTGGGAACATTTGTTCTTTGCTAACCTGGTACAACAACCAGTAAAAAATTAGGACTTCCATCGACTTCATGAACTTTGAATTGAACCCTCTGTGTGTAAAAACTCCATCAGCCAAATTAACTTGGTCTCAGGAATGTCAAAAAAGTGAGAAGTCAGCTGGTCAGTGGGTGGAGGACTAGTGCTGCATCTCAGTAAGAGAATCTGGTGTGGGTGTAGGATGAGAAAGTGGATTTTAGTGTCAACAGCAGGACTTTTTTTAGAGCACATAGACATGCAAACTGTTGAGCGGCGACAGCAATCCTTTATTCCCTTTTAACGGCTCGTACATTCCCAAGGTTAATGATGAAAACCCAGAGGTCAGCAACATCAGCTATTTTCCTGCCAGTCATGCTCCCACCTCCAAAAATGAATGTAGTGTATGTCAGGTTTTGCTGCTATTAGTTTTGAACTCAGATAATTGTACCAGATTTGGTACAAAGCCACCCTGAAAAGAGAAAATGTCAAATGCAACCTTTTCCTTGCTGTAAATGGAGTCTGTCTGCCTTCAGAAGGTGATATCACAACAGGCTTCAATTACTAGTTCTCTTTGTAGTTATGACAGTGAAAATTATTTAAAAAAAGAAAAAGTTTCGGTTCATTTTTTTAAAATTAAACCTTCATAACTTATGAGCTGTTTTGGGAGACACAGCTCACTCCACCTCCATCATAGAAGAAATTAAAAGCAACAAGGTTTAAATGGGTGTGTGTACTTACACTGTGCATGATTAACTCTCCAGGAAGGAACCTGCTGCTGCAGGAAGTGACTGAGGAGCTATTAAGTAAGATCTGAAAAAAGTTAGATAAGTGTGAACAAGAATAGCAGTTTTGCAGTTTTGTTGTCTTAGTTAGGCAGAGATTTCAAAGCCTGATGTTTTTTTAGCTTTAAAACATAAACTGAGCACCATCTTGATTTGAGAATTGATCTCTTGTCCTATGGGACATGATACTGAGTATTTTTGGTAGGCTTGTTACCGTGGTGGGGTGACCCTGGTTGAATGCCAGGTGCCCACCAAAGCCTCTCTGTCACTTTCCCCCAGCAGCACAGGGGGACAGGGAATGGGGACCCAGATCAGTTCATCACCCATTGTCTCTTCTGCTCCTTCCTCCTCAGGGCAGGGAGGACTCCTCCTCCTGGCTGAGTCAGACACAGAGCTGCTGAATCAAAGTCTAACTCAGGATTTCCTTCACTGAAGTGGGTTCCATGCAGACACACCCAATGTGGGATCCATGCACAAATTGGGTGTATCTTACCCAGATAAAATATAATATGTTCCATTGTGATGAAATATGGTTGCTTTATAGAATTAAAAAATCATAGAATTATTAAGGTTGGAAAAGACCTCCAAGATCATCAAGTCCAACCTTTCACCAAACATCACCATGTCCACTAAACCAAATCACGAAGTGCCATGTTTACCCCATTTTTGAACTAGGGGTGGTGACTCGACCACTTCCCCACGGAGCATCTACTCATCTCCTCTCATGTCCACATATATAAATTTAGATAAAACTTTCTGACTTTTCCAATAACATAACCTTCCTAAGTTAGAAATTTTACTTGATTTTATAAATTAAATAATTTTAAAGTAATTTGGAAACCAAAAATGTTATGCTGGTCATCTGTAGCAATGCTGAAAATTTAGCTATATGTTTGTAATTTAAGTTGTCACCTCTGAGAGCACAGAGTATTGTCAGAAACTGTCCACAAGTCTATTGTGATGCTTTACAAAAAGCATTTGTCTACTCTTTCAAACACTGAACAGCAGCTGGGAGTGATTCAAAGCTTCCAGCAGACTTCATGACAAATATGAAGGAAAAAAGAGAAGAAAAGAAAAAAGAGAGGAGAGGAGAGGAGAGGAGAGGAGAGGAGAGGAGAGGAGAGGAGAGGAGAGGAGAGGAGAGGAGAGGAGAGGAGAGGAGAGGAGAGGAGAGGAGAGGAGAGGAGAGGAGAGGAGAGGAGAGGAGAGGAGAGGAGAGGAGAGGAGAGGAGAGGAGAGGAGAGGAGAGGAGAGGAAAAAGAAGAGAAGAGAAAAGAAGAGAGGCGAGGCGAGGCGAGGAAAGGAAAAAGAAGAAATGGAAAATGACACTGGCAGTTTGTGACCAGCATGGGAGAGAGAACCAGGAGACATGTGGCATGTTTAGGAACACTGAATCGTTATCACTCAGAAATCAGATTGCAGTGAACCCACTGCTTGTCTGTCTGGAGAAAAGCAAGTCACAGATCCCTGCACACAGAACCAAGTATCTGAGACAAGTCTTAGCTTCTCATTTGCTTGCTACAAGATAGCCTGTGACATTTCTTGCACCAAGCTTTGGTGAATAGAAAGCAAAACAAAGATGACTTTGATGCACAAAACAAGCCGTGGCAGAAACCAGGAAAATTGTGATTATGTGCTGTCTTTGAGAAGACAGCACTTATCTGTAATATGAATTTGTATTAGGACTAATGTGAAACAAAGGGTTTGTTCCAGATTACAGTATGTGCTGACTGATTATCTGCTCTGTGAACCTTCAGTCACAGATAATGTGTCTAACAGCTCAGTGAACTGTATTCTCCATGAGTTCTCTTTCCCTCTCATTCAATGACTGTTTTCCCCCTCAAAGAGCTCATCATTTTTTGACTGCTGAGGTACCTTGGTGCTGTCTTATAAAAAGCACAGTAAACTGAACATGTGACTTTGACAAAAGACAAAAGACTGAACATGTTCTTTGAATTTTTGCTTGTTTTTTGACAGAGGCCGTGCTAACGGTAGCAAATGTCAGCTACCAGAAATGGCACTAAATACTGAAAGAAATCCAGTTTTCTTAATTTCGTTTTTCTTACTCAGCCAGAGATTCTTCGGTCTCAAAAGGGTCTCAAAAGGCTTTCTAGAAAATTCATTTCCCTGAGAAGAAATGAACCATATTTATCTCATGTTTCACAGTTTCTTTTCTGGCCTGTTTTAAAAACCTCGTACAGAGGAGGTGAAGACTCTGTAAGCAACTGAGAAAACATAATTTGTGCTTCACTAACCTTATTAAAAAAAAACTTCTCTTAATATTAAATTTCCTCTATTTTAGTCCTTGTTGTAGCAAGTAAACATCCATTGCACACGTCCTGCTTGCCACTGCCAAAAAGAACCAGTTTTTCACTTTTACTTTACAGCATTTTCGCATCCTTTTACTTTTATCAAGTATCCAGCTCCTGCTCCTCTCTTAGACCCTTTTAAATCACTCTGTCCTTCTTTCCTGTGTGACTTTAGCCTTCTGATCATTGCCATAGCTTTTCTTTGAAATTTGTCTAATTGAATCCAATGATTTAATGGTTGTTGGAATCTGGAACATGATGCATGTTGCTTACTCCTATTCTGTGATGTTTTTTACCTTTTGGGTGATACTTATTCCTAGATGTTATTTATAATTTTTTTTTTTTTTATTCCTGTCTGAAATTTCAGCCCTATCTTACATGCTGAAATAACAGCTGAAATAATAGTGCTGCATGAGTGTGTGCGATTATTATCATCCATCAGTCAGGCAGTAAAAGACTTTATTTCTTTTGGAGGTTTGAGGTTTATTCCTTCAGGTCACCCCAGAAGCTACTCATGAACCCTGTCCTCAGTTAGCAATAAGTCATAGTAGCCAGCCAGCTTGCACAGAATGGAAAAAATGAAATTTCTCAGAAAGCCTCTTCATAAATGATGGACTGTGCTGAAGTGACCCCTCTCAGAGCAGCCACCAGATGTAGGAATCAAATAGAAAATATCCAAATATAAATTAAGATTGAAATATTAAACTTTATTTGTGAGAAAAAATAGCTGCCCATAGAAATCCATACAGTTGCCACCCTAAATTCTAAATTAACAGTTTAACACTAAATTCTTTTAAAAAAAGTTTACTTTTGACAAAAGGATGCATAAGAATTTCCCAGGCCCGTTGATTCTGATTTAACACCCCTGTTATACACATCTAGTGGCTTTGAAAATGATGCTACAGCTGCTAGAGAGAGGTACTAATAACAAAGTTTTAATTATTGCAGCCAGGGTGGAATGAAGCAGAAAATTTCTTGCCATTGTGTTTTGGTTTTTTTTTTTGGGTTTTTTTTTTGTCTGGTGACTAAATAATTTAACTGTAAAAACTATATGTGTCATTAAGGAAGTGTTATTTAGATTTATGTATCACATTTCAAATCAGCCACTCTTCAGCATATCTCAGCCTACCTTGAATGACATAAAATTAAAATTTTCATATGCCTAAGAGGGCATCAATGCAACTCAGGGCAATCAAAAATTATCAAAACAAGTTGCCCTTTTACCCACAGAAGCAGAGATATCTTCCGTATGGTTTTAATGTTTTAATATGTTTATATGTTAATATATATGTTAATATGTTTATATGTTAATATGTTTATATGTTAATATGTTTTAATATGTTTACAGTTTTCATGAATTTATTGTTTCTACCTCTCTGAGAAAAAAAAAAAAAAAAAGGATGTGTTCTTTTATTCCTAGTTTAAGATGTACCACTAGATATAGACACTCTGTGCAACTTGTTTAGGAGAATGGATGAAATTTATGGTAGGACGGGCTATTGATTTTATGTTTAAGATTGCTACTGTTGGAACTACAGTGTAACACTGAAAAATGATCTTAGCTGTTCCTTGAATTCCAAGAGTCTCCATGGCCTCAGCTCTAATGCTAGGCATCTTTTTTCCAAAAGCTTATGGGCAGACTGGGCTGAGGGCTGACTGTGAATTCCAATGCAACAAACTATATCGGTGTTCTTTTAGGAAGAACTACAGTCCTCTCTGCAAGGAAGAGCCCAAGTGATCTTCTCTCTGACATGAGAGCAAGGAGAGAGGCCTGAAGGTCCCAGGCCCATTTAGGCTGTGGTGTGAAGAGTTTCCTGTAGCTAAGTCTTTAGGAAAAGCTATAGCAATGCCCCAGAACAGAAAGGTGGCTCCTTTAGTCTTGAAGTCACTGAGGGAAAAGGCACATTCTGCACAATAATACAAATAATACAAATATTATTGATCACCCTATTCTCTCCTACATCCAAATCCATGATATTTGAAGCCAAATGATTTTTTATCCAGAAGTTAGTCATTTGAGGGAGGCCAAGATTTCCAGAATTTGGTTTTGAGTGCAGGAAGCAAAATGCCCATACAGCCATATACATAGAATTGATTGATATATGAGAAATGTCTTCCTATTTTTGACTGAGTTACAAACAAGACTCTTCTTCTTACACATTCCTGGTCAAACTACAAATCTGTATTACCTCCTTCTTTTTTCTTTATCCCTTGAATAATACCAGATTAGTCATCATGCTGTCAAATTATGAAAAATACTTTTATTCTTATTCAGAAGGGGAAAAAAGTATATCCAGCACTAAAGTAAGATGGATTTAGTTGATATAGTCCTTACTTGGAGGTCACTTCTTTTTTCAAATCAACATTTGGTTTTATGAGGAAGTAAGGGATAACTTTAGCCAATATTACACAAAGTATATTTAATGAAACACTATTTATAGGCACGACTGTATTTGATGTTAATGATTTTGGTGTAGCAATCATTCCATACTCCACTTTTGTGTCTTAATCCTCTGATTTACAGGAACTTTAAACTCAAACTGTATGTTCTTCCGAAGAAAAGGTTAACACAATGGAATTAAAGCACAGGTTCATGTTTAAAAGCTATCAGCTCCGCTAAATTCCAGTTCCCCTCTTACAACCTCCCCATATTATTTTCCTCACTTTTCTCCTAGGCAGTTGTTACATTACTGCTTTGGTGCATTCTTGTTTGCAATGCATCTTGCTCCAAGAAAATGAGGGACCTTGCCTTTAAATATTGCTTTAAAGAATCGGTGAAGAATCTACAGCTGCTTTTCATGGTTGAACAGTCCTTGATGGGACTGGGAGGGAAGGGAAGCCTCGTTACAGAAGCTGGAAAGCAAATACCCAGGACTTGGCTTGCCATGCACTGCCTTTTGCTGGAGTTCACACAGCTGCGGAGTCCCCAGAAGCAGGGAAGTTTGTCTGAGGCAAGACGAAGAAAAGATAATATAAGCCTTGTGAGAGTTATTTGGCACTTCAACATAGAAGTGCTTGTACTTCCATCTGGGTTGTATGCAAAATTAGAGAAGCCAGAGCTATATGCTTCTCCTTGGGCTGTTGACAGGAGTTTGGCTCGCACTTTAATGGATTTTTTATACCTTTGCCAGAAGGTTAGAACCACAAAACCTGTGCTGGAAATGGCAACCTATATTGTACATAGGAGTTCATCCTGGCAGATGGAGGACAAAAAGTCAAACCAGTTCTTTCATGTCCTGAGTCTTGCAGTTATACCTAACAATGCTTCTACTTCTGAGCACCTCCTACCCCTTTCCAATATTGTTTGCATTAGCTCTTTCCGCTGTTAACCACAGCGGGTTTTTTTCAACGCAATTCATGCCTGGCCAAAGTGCTGCCCAAGTTTCTTGAGCAAACAGCTGCTTCTTTTACTTCAGCCCTTCATTTGACAGGATTAGAACAAAAAGCACATCCAATCAATCCACTGTGGTTTTTTCAGTATTTTTTCAATATCAGTGGGAGCTGTTTCTCAAGTTAAAATCATGCTCTATGCTGCTGACAGAATTAATGAGGCTGCTGTAGGACAACATCATTCCATTCTGATATAATTAAGAGATCCGCAAGTGCCAAAAATGGCTGGAGGTCCACTGACCTCAGTTCTGTGTGTGTGTGCATGCACAGACTTTCCTGTGTACATAGAACTACAGAAGCCTGGAGTGGTTTGGTTTGGAAAGGACCTTAGTTCTGACCCCTGCCTTGGGTAGGGACATCTTCCACTATCCCAGGTTGCTCCAAGCCCAATTCAACCTGGCCTTGGACACTTCCAGGGATGGGGCAGCCACAGCTTCTCTGGGCAACCTGTGCCAGGGCCTCACCACCCTCACAGTAATTAATTTCTTCCCAAGATCCAACCTAAATCTACCCTCCTTCAGCTTAAAACCATTTCCTCTTGTCCTATCACTATATGCCCTTGTCAAAAGTCCTTCTCTATCTTTCTTGTAGCACCTTTAGGTACTGGAAGTCTTCTACAAGGTCTTTCTGAAGCCTTCTCTTCTCCAATATGTCTTTACTGTCTTTAGTGATATATAAATTTTATCAAGAAAAGGATTACTCAGGAATTTTCAGTGGTAACACCAATTTCTCTTCTTCATTTTCAGTTTCTAAATCATTACTCTCTAAGAGTAACTGTTCCGACTACATCTTTTACAGAGGTTTCCCAAATAACTGGGTGATCTGAGGCATGACAGGAGAGACTGGGGAAAAGAGAAACTAAGTTTGTTGTACCAAACATCAGAATAGTCTGTCTTCTACTAATGTGGGGGAAAAAAATCTGATCACTGTTTAACTCAGAATGACTTCTATTGTGCTCCTTAATATCACATTAATAAAGGGGGAAAAAAGAAAGTATAAGACTGAAGACCATTAATGCAGTGAGGATAAAGAAACTGTAATAAAACCTTGATTTAGACATGTGATTTTAGGATGGATCGTTTTGATTGCGTTTTGTCTTCTGCTCAATTCATGCCAAAGTTTTCACCTAATAGTTTCTGTTCTGAGCCACTGGGTATGCTTTCTTTCTACTATTTCCTGCAAACTCCACTCTAGAGATGAAAACAATTGTGAAAGAGCCAGTAATGCTGCACATAAAGCATCTTGTTGCTCTGAATTAAAGTGTTCTCAGTGAGGCAATGGGACTTTCAGAGTCTTCAGCCAGTTTAGAATCACTGCCAGAAAAACTGCTCATCTATTACCAAATATTAAGCTTTGACTCATTCACTGCCACTCTCTCAAACTCCAAGAAGGTCAGGGAAAAGGATTTTAAGTTAAACTGAGTTTATTATATTGTTATTTTTCACTTCCCCTAGAATCAGAGTTTTAGCCAACATATAATATTCAATATTTTGGAATTTGGAGTGTTTGTGCAACCATTTTTATATATTTATAAACTCACAAGCAATATTATTTCTACTTTAAAAAAACCCTACAAATGCAATAAAAATGTTCCCCATGCAACAATTTATTGTTTACTTTAGAACACAGACAGACAATTGTTTATCTAAGTTCAAGCTTTGCTTAATGCCTTTCAAAATACAAAGTTAACAAGCAACATTTCTCTGTGGGTTTTAAGACTTGGGATGAAAGTGTTTCAAAATGGATTGAAAGCAACTGTTGATTTTCTTTGGAAATCCATTCTCTGGAAATTTAAATTGGTTGACCTTGATGGAACAAGGTAGTTCAAAACACTCTGAGCCATCTCCATGAATTAGCAAGTGCCTGGTTCTCCCTTACCTTTCATATCTAATTCTGCTGCTCATTATATCTGCAACAGAATTTTATCTGGGGAGCTGAAGAATTAAAAACATGAGATGTGAATTTGTAATAATTTGGAGTGATTGGAGACTACAACCTTTTTCAGAGGTAAAGACGTAAATAAAAAGGTTGCAGAAATAAATGTATAATTCACTATAATCATTAGTTTGCAGTTCTACATATCTTTGCAAAGGTGGATGTAAAGTATGATTTTCTGATGTAGTAATAGCATAGTCCAGCGTCAAAGATGAGATGGTTTAAGTAGTAATACCATCTTCACCTCCACTCTAGATTGTTTGTGCTTCTCCTCTGCCCCACAAAGCACTGAGACTCTGTTTGACAAACAATGGTAAAAAAAAATCTTTAGCAGAGATAAATCCACATAGATCAATTGACTCCAGTTCACACCCCCCTCAATATCTGGCTTAGTGCTAAGACCTGGCATTTAGAATTAAGGACAAAAAGGATTTTTGGAGGAAAAGAGATATTATGGTTGCCTCTGGGGAGGGAAGGGAGATGGAGTTGGGGCTGGAAACTTTCCAAAGCAGCAAAGTCCTAAGGCTGTCAGATTCTTAATTTTTCACTGGAAGCAGACCTGAATTTCAGAAAAAGACAGAGAAAATGTTATGATTATTCTAACAGATTTCTGGACACTACCATGAGCTCTTTACCAGAGAAAGAAGAAGTGCTCTAGCATTTTTTTTTTTTTTTTTGCCTCTCTCTTCAGAGCTAGCTCTTCATTTTAATAGCCAGATTCTCAAAGAGCCCTTTAAAATGCCAGTGACGCTATCTGTGATGCCACCTGCGTACATGCGGAATTACCTGACAGACCTCCAACTGCTTCTATGGGAGCAGATTTTACACAGACCTTTGAACATGTGAACATAAAGGGTTTACTACCAGGAAGCTCCAAGGCAAATAAAACACTTCCTAAAGCAGTCTTTCTTGTATTCTGAGAAACTTCATTTTATGGGTGCGGATGTACTGATCCACCATGGCGGGAGGGTTGGAGCTGGATGTTATTCAAGGCCCTTTAAAAGCCAAGCCATTCTATGATTCTGTTATTCTACTGGTAGCATAATTTCCAAGGGACTGGCTACACTTCCTGTCTGACAGTCAACCTTGTGTCTAACAACATCACTGTTTTTTTGCTGCCTTTACTGTAAGACTGCTGATGAGGGGCATTTGTTAGTTTACACAAGAACTGAGCATAGAATTTGGAGGGCATTTGAGTATTTAAGCAATATGACCTTAGGAGACTACAGAACTTGATGAAAGGTGCAGAGGTCTGTTCACATTAAAGGAATCAACAACAGTTCCGCCAGTTTCAGCTTAGAGGCATATTTTGCTTTCTTCACACACTGAAGTAATATTAGATGGATTTCCCACTACCTTGGAAAGATTCAGTCTCACAGTATCTCTGAAGATAGGTAGATATGTACAAGAAAAATTATTCATTTTGGGATTCCATGTAAGAAATTGTTGACTTTGCCAGAAATTCCATTATCTTCCATTTCCAGGATTTTTGTCATATTTTGCCATTGATGTTAATTTTACGTAAAGACCCTGGAAATCAAAACTTGGGTAAGAATCTCAGCTAACGCTCAACACCTATAAGACCTATATGGATCTTACAATTGCACTTCTGTCCTTTTCCTACTCTTGTTTATAATGTTCATCTCAGGATGATTGGAATATTTTAAGATAATAGTATTTATTTTGGAGCTCTTAGTGGCACAATATTTGAAACTGGAAGCAACGGCTGGGAGCTGGCAAATAAATGTTGCAGTGAGGGACAAACCAACCTTCTTGAGCCAAGCCCCTTTAATGATTTATGTTGCATCAGCTCATGCAGGAGAAGGATTAATAACACCCAGCTAGTTGTGGTGAGTTGGACCCATGCATTTCTAGAGCCAATTCAATCAAAACCTCTGATTGAATAGTCATTCACATAATAGTCACGTCTGGCCTTCAAATTTATACCTTTTCCTGACAATCGCAGTCCTTTAGCTTGTATAGTATTGATTTATACAAGAGCACAGGAGGTTTCCTGTTCCAGCCTTCCAGTCTGTGCCTGATCAGGGTCGCTGCATCCTTGGGCCTGATGGCTCGGCACGTTTTATAAGCTTTGGATAATACACAGGTCACTAACTGGAACACTGCACATTCATCTGATTTTCTAGCTGAATGCTAATAGGGCTTCAATACTTGTTCATTCAGCATTGTATTTCCAGTTATCACAGTTAATAAAACTTATTTCCCAGGAATCATGCTGGCTAAGGGAATCAGAGCAATGTTTATTCCCATATTTATTCCCAAAGTTTTTCCTTTCAGTCCTGTCCCTTGCTGACTCAGAGGTCTGTTTTGTATGAAGAAGACAAAGAAAAGGTTATATGATTATCTACAGAAAGCCAAGAAAACATACTTGGTGGCATGCCTTTTTCATTGTTACTTGGAAACCATTAAAATATTAAAATGTCTACAAAAGCAATAAAATGATCACAGGAGTATGCGGTGATATTTAATTTTCCCACAAGTTAAATATCACTGATAATTAACTGTTAGAAGTTTATTTTGAAATGACATTTCAGTGGAATATCAGACCTTTACAACATAATTAAAGGTTTTCTCATTGTAATGGTGCCCTATTCCTGGTATGAAAGCTGTTTGAAATTATCTGTCTGCTTCATAAATGATTTTTTTTAACCTTTTTTTTTTCCCATTTAATTTGGCCATTTCTTGTTGTGTTTCTCTTTTAACTACTGATAATACCCATCTCACAAGGTAATTTGGATCTCCAAGACAGCAAAATGGCTCACTTTTTTTTTTAATTGTTTGATCTGGTACTTTTCTCTGATTAGGTGGATTTTTGCTGCCAGTCAGGAAAGAGTTTGCGGTTAGTAGAGTCACTCCGGGACAGGTTTTTTTCAAATTAGGATTGGGGAGATTTAGTCAAATAGAGTCAAATTTCAAAAAGTACCCAGTTCTTCCCTGAAGTAGGCTTTGGTCACTCCTCAGATGTCACTTGAAAGTGTCATCTGTCCTGTAGAGAAAAGAAAAAAGTCTCCTGTCTGTTGCTGTTGAACATAGGTGTGACATAGACAAGTGCAAATATAAAGAAATTTCAGTCTAACAAGGGAGTGTTTGTGGCATAACTTCTCTGTTGCAGAAGATTTTTCTCTACCAGTGCTTGGTAAAATTGGTTAATGTCTTAAGAAAAAAGGTTTTTTAGTCCCTATAAGAACATTTCTTGCTCTTTCATGATATTCTATCCTGTGTAATTCTGTGAGCTTGAGGCACACATCATGACATGGTCCAGGAGCCTTAGGAGGGCATCTCACAAATCCCAGACTAATACCAGTCAATCATTGTCGTGGTTTACCCATGGCAGGAGCTCAGCCTGACACTCACTCCCACCCACTTAGATGGGAGAAAGACTCAGAAGGCTTGGAGAGAGAAAAGTTGGGGGCTGAGAGAAAAACAATTAGATAAGTAAAGCAAAAGCTGCACACACAAATGAAATAAATTAAGGAACTAATTCACTGCTTTCCATGAGCAGGCAGGAAACTGAGGACAGCCAGGTTTCATCATGGATAACAGTGATCTGGGGATGAGCACCATCACTCTGAATGTCCCCCACTGCCTTCTTCTTCCCCCAGCTGTTGTTCCTGGGAGTGGTGCCCCATGTTATGGAATTTCCCTGGAGTCAGTTGGGGTCAGCTGTCCTGGCTGTGTGCCCTGCCAGCTCCCTGTGCATACCCAGCCTCCTCACTGGTGGGGTGGGGAGAGGAGCACAAACAGCCTGGACTGTGTGTAAACACTACCCAGCAAAAAGAAAAATATCCCTCTGTCATCAATGCAGTTTTCAGCGCAAATTCAAAACACAGCCCCAAACCAGCTACTGTGAAGAAAACTAACACTACCCCAGCCAAAACCATACAGTAATTTTCTCCTCTAACCCTCCTTTTAAGTTTTAGTTTAAAATTGAGGTCAACGCTTTCAACAGTGACCCCCAAAATTTCATGTGTAACACAAACAGGACAGTATAAGTATTATAATCATTTTATGCACCATCTTGGGATATCTTCATGCATTATTGTCCTGTGATGTGCTCAGAAAAGGATTTCACTGCTCTTCAGCAGTGTCACAAGGACAGGCTGGCTCCATCAACACTGCTAAATTAGGTTATACCAGAAAATGTTCCTCAAACTACTAGATTGTTAAAGCAATTCCTGGCAATGTTTCCATGAGAGGAAACAAATATCCTCCAAGCATTTCCCAAACACAGCCTGAGATCTAGCACAGACCAGGGACTGTTTCCAATAGACAACTGGAAAGCAACTGTGCTGTCTTTGAAGGAAAAGGGTTTAAGAGTCTGAATGTGAATCATTGCATAGAGGGTGGTCTTGGTGCCAGACAACATTAAAATTTAATAGAATAGATAAAACCCCTATGTATCCAATGTTTTGACATCCCAAGAGCAGAGAGTGGGTAAGGAAGAGCAATACAAGTTTACTTCAGATTGCTCATCACTCTGCTGTAGTATGGCAGGAAAGAAACTGGCAGAGGAGTTGTAAAAGAGTTCATCATGCACATATTGTCTCTGAGGCATCAGAGGTGATCCAAAACACTGCCAATATGGCTTTATATAAAGGAGAGAGCAGTCAGCACAGTAATTGCTGGTGGGTGCTAAATTCATTTCACACAGGTCACAAAACAACCTTCGGAGGATGATTCCAACCAGCAACTATTGCAATAGCAGGCACTGGGATAGGCAGAGGCTACCCTGTGCTTTTGTGGCAAGGATACACCTCTGAAATATCTTCATTTTGCAGATATTACTCACTGGAGTCCCCTAAGCTCCATGACTCTCAGATATATTTCTTATCCTTTGTGTTTTATTGGTGAAAAACTGAAACATAGAAAAAATAAAGAAAGAACAGACTATCTCAAGAGGCTTTCCATAATATTTATTTTCATCATTACTTTTGTTTCTTTTTGGTCTGCTTTTAAGAGAACTTGGCTCAGAGTTTAAGCTCTGACAAGCTGAAAAGTAATGTAAAGGGCATTAACATCCTATAAATCTGTCCTGTGTCAGGTAATGGATGTCAGACAACCTCTTCCCAGACCTAACTGGAAGAAGAAAGGGAAAAAGAACAAAAAGTACTTCAGCTTTTGTTTTTTTCAGGAAATTCATTGTATTATTAGGAGCATCAACCCTTTGATTTCAATACCAAACAAAATCCTTGGGTCAAAAGCAAATTGTAAAAGAGTTATCTTCCAAGAATCTGGAAAGATTGGCACTAAGGGAAGTGTACTAACTCTGCTGTCTTCATATTATATTCCAAACAGGGACCAGCTGGAAACATACCATAATAACAATCACAGGATGCACAGCAATGACAGAATCATCTACTGGAGTAGACACAGATGTTTTTGGAGAAGCTGAAGAGATTTATGCTATCAAATGTGAGAACAGCAGTGCTTTATTTCTCAGATGCATTAACAAACCTGCTTCGTGGGAGTTTTCTCATATTGACAGAAGTAACACAGAACTGTCCAAAACACAGGAATAATCAACCAAGTAGAGAATGAACTCAGATTTCTTAAGTATGATTACATTTGAAAGGTTTTATTTCAACCAAGTAACTAGAGTCTTTAAAAACTTAGATGCTCAAAAATATCAGGATGCTAGGAATCTGGAAGACCTCTTACAAAGCAAGCAGCATATTTCTCTCCATTTTACAGAAAGACAATAAAAAGAAACTGAGAAGCAGAAATAGAGATAATTTGCAATTAGAAAGTGACAGAAATAAACTCTCAATTTGCTGGATCCCAATGGACCTATAGTACAACAAACCACTGAACCCCCACAGTGCTATTGAAAGACATTGGCAGATAAGTTATGTCATAACTCACTCTCTGTCTATGAGAAAACAAATAAGGAAAATTTTATTCTAGAGGGGAAAAAAGCCAAAACCCAAAAATTTAACTATAGTCTAGCTGATCACAAGTATCTCTTGGATCTCAATACCTTTATATAAATGTTAAAACATTTAAATTACTTGTTATGACTTTTACTTTTATGTCCTTCATCTCCACCTGCCCTTTCCTGAGGCAGTCAACCAGCAGTGTGTGGGACATTCAGTTAAGGAACATCAGCAGAAAAAGTTTGGATGTTTTAACCTTGATTAAAAATGCTGAGACATTTCATGAGACATCTACACACCACACTCACCAGTAAGCCAGGTTTGACTAAATGGTGGTATTGGCAAAAAAGTTTTCAGTTTCTTCTGTGCTCTTTCAGTTTGTTCTTTTTTCTCTGCAAATGTCATGTATCACATTCCTGGAAGTGCTCAAGGCCAGATTGGACAAGGCTTGGAGCAACATGGTCTTGGAGCAACCCCCCATGGCAGGAGGGCTAGAACAGGATGATCTTTAAGGTCTCTTTCAACCCAAACTATTCTGTGATTCTGTGGTTCCAGGATTCTGTGACAAAGATTGCAAGGAACTGTGGATCAAAAAAGATCCAAATTCACAATCAGGAAAGTCACAGACACATAAAAGAGGGTCACAAGGGGGCAGAAGCCTCTTGAGGAAATTTTTAAAATGTTGCTGTATTTTGCTGGGCTCACCTTTCCAGGGCTTCATACAGGCATTATTTAATAGAGATAAACAAATAAACAGAGCTGCAAACCTTGGAAGCACCTCCTAAGCAATCTCAAAATAAAAATGTGATTGTCTTTAAAATGCTTAGGAGTAGACAGAAGGATGAACTCAGTAGCTGTGCACTTGGAAAAATTTATATGCACAGATATCTTATTCCAGCTGATAAAGAAGCATTCATAACTCACTGCTAGATACCACTTGGAATTGTCCCTTTGTAAAAGAAAGCCAAAATTATCAGATAGCTATGCCAAAAATAGTTGCAATCTTTTTACATCAAGATTGTCACAATAATTTCAGAAATTTAATCTGGAAAGTATTTTTTTTCTTTCTTTTTCTTTTCCTTTTTTAAAAATCTTAAATGCTGAATTCAAACTCTATTTGGTTCCAATCTACCACAAGTTCATAAACACATACCTCACTAAGAGGATATGAGTAAAGACCAGCAAGTAATTAAATATCTTTGCTGAACTGGTGCTTAGGAACTGAGGGATTCATTATTTTTGTTTAATGAATTTTCCTAACCTTTGGTTCTGTAGCTGTGCTCCCTCTTTATTCCCCAGAGGTGCTGGCAAATGGATACAATCGACAGCAGCAGTTTGTTCTCTGACCCAGGGGTATAGCCAGGAACAAGGGCTACCAAAAGGGGTCGATAGACACGCAGGTGCCAGGCTGTTAAGGTTTGTGTGTGAATAACTATTGCTGAAAATCAATCTGAGAGTTGCCTGGTGTCAAAGGCAGTCGAGCCCATTTGCAGGTAATGTGGTGATTTTCTTTCGAGCAGATCAGACACCACGCATAAGAATTTATGATGAAAAGGAAGAAAAAAGGAATAAACCTGTGATTATGCAAAGCAGGAGAAGAATTTTGTAACGACTGAGGCAAAATCAGGCGTAGGCAGAGACCAGCACAAACTCTTTCAAGAAGTAAAAGAGATTTTTTAACTCGGAGAGGAAAGAAGAAAGAAAAAAGTATATATTGGAAATAACTACAGGGTGCAGACAACCCATTTGGATTTTAAATTGTAATGATAACCATGCAATGGCATTACAGGGAACTTGCCAATGTCTAATTAGCTTGACGTCAGTCACCTAAGTGCAGAGTTAAGGGCTGTAAACCTGCATCTAATCCTTCTTTTCAGTGCTTTAACCCCCTACCCACACAAACTAAAGGGACTAAAAGACAGGGCCAGTCAATCAGTGGTGATAACACCCCCATACAATCAAGCAGCAGAGTCCAGGGGAGGATTAAGCATGGGGGAATAACAGGGTTATCAACAAGAGAAACAGCAAAACAGCCAAAGAAATTGTAAAGGCATAATAATAGCAAATAGCCTGGGAACAATTCTAAGCAAAGAATTCCAGCAAACAAAACCTCACACTGTATTCAATCAATGTGTTTTAAGAAAACACATTGTGTCCAGTGGGTAGACCCCTGGTGTCAGAGTGAAATGAGTTGGTGGCATAATGAGTGTTGTTACTTCTCTTTTCTGCAAATTTGATGCAATCTGTTCCTGTTTATCTTCCTAAACATACTGAAAGGCTGAATTTCAGCAAAGATCAATAATTCTTAACTATGTTTTGTACATCCAGTTAACGTATTTCTCCAAGACAGAGTTAAGAAGAAAGCTGAAATTAAAGACAGGCTTTGTCATCCACTTTGGTATGCCTATCTTGCTAGATCTGGTGGCAGCCTTGAGAAAGTTTGTTCTGGTTTTCAGGATAAAAAAATTCTAGAAAATACCCTCTACCTGTGAAAAATAAATATTTCTCAAAGTGGAAATACCTTCATGAATGCAAAAATCTTCAGACAGGCTCCAATTCCTAGAGCTCATTGGTATGATGTTCGTTTCAGTGACTGTTCATTAAAGATCTGCTGTGCACAAACCAGCTTTGTACAGAAGTGCTCAAAGAAACACTTTACATAGGAAATACATCACAGGCCTGTGGCAAACTGGAAAGAGACTTGTTCTGGAGTAGCCACCAAGCACAACCAAGGCAGTTGTAGACATGAATAAAGTGCAAGATCTATCTCTGACTGGCTCAAATTATGGATGTAACAGTCGAGCTAAAGCCTGGTGAGTGCCCTGACCTGATCAGTGTGGGACAGATCTCTCTCATGTTTTCATTTCAGTGCAGAGCAGACACACTATTGAATTCTACAGAATTTTAACAGGACAGAAAATAATTACTTTCCATGCTGCTCTATTTGTCACCTCAGACTTTGAGCAGTTCTTGCTCTTTAATGTAACTATCTTCACAATTTTCTGCAGGTTTGGGAAATGCTAATTATCACTGCTATGTAGTTCACAACACCTGACAAATGAAGGGGAAGGTCCCACAAAGCATGCAATCTGTACTGACTAAGGGATATAGATTAAAAAACAGAATCCAAGATCAAAATTACACACTTGAGTGCCTTGTTTAGTCCTGGGTAAGAGCCACATACCTTAGACAGAAGATACCAAATAAGGAGCTATGTAGAACAAGTTAATATCACACCTGCATGTTGTATCTGAATTTCAGCTCTGTGTGAAGCAGAGCATCTCAGTCATATCACCAGAGGAGACTCTCCATGAACCTGGAATTCAGTCTGGAATAGGTGCTTCTTGTAACATAACCAGAGAAAAAAATACACAATTCTATCTTTTATGTGTGTCCTGGGTAATAAACTGTCCCCAAAAGGGCAGGACCTCTTATTCCCTAACCACTCCTGCATTTGATGGAACACCAGAAGATGGAACAAGCTGAGATCACTTCTTATTCCTCCTAAGTCTGCAGCCATAAAGGAAAGGAAACCAAGAGGTGGCAGGGGATGGAGGAGCAGCACAACTTCAAGCTGTAGAAGTGGGGAGTCCTGGTTTGAGCTGCCCGCTTCTGAGCTCTTTCCATTTTCATCCAATGGCTCAACAGATCAATTATCAAAGGCATGACAAAAATTAGGGACTTTCCTTCTAGGTAAATATTGTAATCAGACTGGCTGGATTTTGTGTCTTCTTTGGCTCTTCACTTTTTGCATACTTTTCTAAGCAGAGGCACACAGTGCTTTCACACTCAGAAAACACACACATACACACAAATGAATGGAAGCCAAATCTCTGGGTTTTTTCTGTCTGACTTTAAAAAAGGAAGCAGCTACAATCACTGATGGCTCTTTGTCAGCCCCCCAGCCCTATTAGCCTACATTTGCTGTTTTCCTGTCTGCTGTAATGCTGTTGAGGAGCTGATGAATGCTCAGTGTCCAAATGCCATTCAGATACAGTGACAACAAGGTCTCTCTATGGCCGAGAGACCTTGAAAATAACCAGGTCTAAGGTGTCTGGTTAGTTTTGAACTCTACAAAGTTTGGATGATAAATGCATCCACCTAAATCATATTGTACATGGTAACATCATTTTTAGACATAAGTGTTAGTGTGAGAAATCTTGTGAGAAAGAGGAAATCGAACCCCAGCTTTCAGCTTCCTTTGCAAAAAACAGGACTCTAAGTCTCTCTTGCTTTTCAGACACAAACTAATACCACTGTTTAAAAGAAACCTCCTCTTAAGAGGGCTTGACAGGAACCACTGGAAATTCAGAGCAGTGAGTCATTGCTAGAGTCGTACAATGGTGAAAAGGCAATTTTAAATAATTTGCTAAAAATTATTTGTGCAAAGTGAGAAAGTTCTGCTGAGAAACAAATAAAGAGCCATGCTTAAATGGCCACCACAAAATTTCTCATAGCTCAAATTTGAACTAAATATTTTCAATCCATAAAAAGCAACTTCTGTCTGCATCTTGATTTTAAAACAAAACCATATTTTTTTAATTACACTAATTACAATGCAGTTGAATTCCTCCCTTATTCCTCAGCGACTGGGGACCACAAACACATTGCCTTTGATTCTGTCTAAACAACGTGCTTGACTTCTAATTGTGGACATTGACAGATTGTATTCTAAGTCATTTCATATTCTTCATAAGCAGAATAATGACTTTTCATTGTAAAAGATCCACAGCACGAAGTCTTCCAGAGAAATGTATGATAGTATACTGCTATCACCAGGAAGGAAAATAAAAGTGGATGGCTAAAAGCTAAAGATTTCTCTTATTTCCCTAGATCCATTTGATTAATATTATGGCCACTGTAAAAGGTAACTGTCACATTTAGAGGTCTAGGAAGAACCCTATGAGAAAATCAGGTCTCTTCTTGTTAAAACTAGCTTCTTATTACCATTAGAATGTGAGCTGTCTGACTGAGATTCCTTTCACTCTTCCTCCCCAAAAGCTCTTTTTTTTAATTAATCTATCTGCTGTCTCATCATACCTGGAAGCTTTAATTCACAGTTCTTATTAATTGTCACATATTGCACTACAGCCACAATACAGGATAGAAGAGAACTGTGAAAGCAGAAAGTGCCTGGCAGAGAACTTAATGAGGAGCAATAGGCACTCATGGTAGGAAGAAAAGTACTGCTTCCTTGGAAAAAAAATCCACATTTCAGAAGCATGATGTTGTTCAAACACTGTCTGGTCTGAATACTGTTTGCTGTAGTCTGTTTTCCCTCCAATACACAGCTATTTCTCTTCATATTACTTTCTGTTGTATTTGGGGTTTTGGTTCTGGGTGCAGATCACAGACAGTTGCCCAGGGTCACAAACCATGATTACATTGAGGTTGAGCTCATGTTTAATTAATTATGATGTACTTCTTGCACAGATTTATGGGTCAGGTTCCACGAGTTAGTCATGCACATCCAGAGTGAAGCTGCATTTGTCAGTCAGTGTAAAACCACAGGAGGAAGTTCTTAGCTTCATTTTCTGTCCTCCTGAGATTCCTTCCTCATAGTCATCACCAAAAGTCAGAAAAGACTCAGTTTCCTATGTCTTTCATGGTAGTTCTTTATAAAGTAGAACAACAGTACAAAAGGAGACTTTCATTCCCCCAACAAAACCACCTCACCTGTTTCCTGAGGTGCTTCCCTCACATTGCCCAACACATATCTGAAAGAACTTTTTATTTACTTACTTGTCCTAGGTTCCAATATAGACGTATTCTATTACCACCAGCTGTGGGCCATGAGCTGTTATCTCCTGCTATGACCCACCCCTGATAACAGACAAGGGGCCATCAAGGAACCACTGCATGGCTCATGGGCTTATCTCATCCTATGTGAGATGCTCTGCCCAGGAGGGAGGAGCCAAGCATTCCCACCTGGATATAACCTGGCCTTGGAACTGCCTAAGTTAGCCCTGTCTGCTGGATTCCTGGGGGACAAGAGCTACCACTGGACCTTCAGCTGGAGACCAGACCTTCCTTAGGATCACTGCTTCGACTGAACTACTTCATCTGGACTGCTACCACCACCCTAACAGGGTGTCAGGTTGTATCTGATTTTGTCTGTATTTTTCTTTCCCTTGTATTATTTCACTTATTTTTAATTCTTTACCTATTAAATTTTAACCCTGACTTGGGATCTCCCTCTGGTTTGTTTTCAAACCATTACATTACTCCTTGATGTTGGCAGCCCTCTTCCAAGCTCCACTCTCCCAGTCAGTGATAGGAGAATTATCTAACCAAATGTAGAGAACTGGAATTAGACATCCAACCCTGAGTGATGCACTCTGGACTCCCTCCAGGACCAGCAGAAATCAAGACCTGTCTTTAGAACATGGTCCATTTGGTCTACTTTGAGATGCAGCTACCCATATCCTTGAAACAGGTGCCCCTATCCAGGAATAGGATTAGAAAACTGAGATTGTTCTGCCTGGAGAAGAGAAGGTTCTGGGGTGACCTTATTGAAGCCTTTCAGTACCTGAAGGGAGCCTACAAGAAATCTGGAGAGGGTTTTTTTACAAGGGTGTGTGGTGATAGGACAAGGGGAATGGCTTTAAACTGAGAGAGAGCAGGTTTAAACTGAGTATTAGAGAGAAATTCTTTACTGTGAGGGTGATGAAGCCCTGGCACAGGTTGCCCAGATAAGTTGTGGGTGCACCATCCCTGGAAGTCTTCAAGGCCAAGTTGGACAAGTCTCTGAACAACCTGGTCTAGTGGAAGGTTCCATTCTGGTGAAAAACATCCTGTGACCTTTTCCTCATTGCACTGATGATTGTATTAAAACGGAGAGCTCCCAGTTTACAGCAGGCAACTTTCAATACACCCATCAGCCATCCTACAAAGAATATGATTATTCCTTTATGCACCCTGTATTCAAACAGCTGAACATTGATTCACAAATTTGAATTTACTTGATTTACAAGTAAATTGTAAATCATAACATGTAATAAACTGTTCCACTAAGGAAAAATAGTGTAGAAAGCTCTCCCAATGGATAAATACACCCACTAAGCAGACTCATCAGTGTAAAATGCAGTGGTGGTGTTCCCTCAAGGAGAGGTGGCCTTGCCTGTTAGGTTATTTTCTCTGGGTTTCCAGTGTGGCTGTGATAATCTTCTTGCTTCAAAGTTTTCCTCTTCAGGTGCACATCCTCTTTTGATCTGGACTTATTGATCATTGGAACTATGGACTAAATGACTTAGAAATCTTCTGCAAAAACTTGGCAAGACTGAGAAGCAAAGCAGGAACCAGCTCTCAGTCAGCTCTAGCTCATGGTCTTTCTTGGAGGCTCTCTGCCTGGCTTTTAGGGCTTACATGACCATCATCACTCAATCTTTCTTAACAAGAGTATTTTTCATTACTATTATTTTAGAAGTGCTTTGTAATAACTCAGAAGTACCAGGAAAAAAAATCTGAAATGCCTCTTTTTTATTTTTTTCCCCATTCACCCAAAATATATGTTTCCTTCCACTATGTACAATCTGTTTCTGTGGCAGTGGCTTGAGTTTCCTTGGAAACGGCTGCAGGTCAGACCTTGATTGGTTGTGTTGTCAGCTTGATTGCAGTGTTTCAGGCAGTGGGACCTCTAAGTGCAGCTCCGAGGCAAGTAAATAGGGGGCTATCCAAGGGCCTTGCATTAGTGGTCTGAAAGAAACCACACAGATGGCATTTGGGGGAGTGTGTGACACAAGGGCACTGGTTTGAAGAGAACAGGAGACAGCAAGGAGTGAAAAAAGAGCCAAATGAGAGGTGTTGGCAGGGTGGCTGGGATGGAGAAGTTTGGCTGCAGCACAAACTGCCTTAGTCTTGTCTCTCACAGAAGGGACAGCTGACAGCAGGGTGCTGTGGTGGTCTGGACCACGAGGCCCTCAGTTACTGGGGCTGGAATGTTCTGTTTCCTGTTTGATTCTACCAATTCAACTGCAAATTTTCTCAGGCACACGTATATCTTAATACAGTACTAGGATGGAAAAAGAAAAAAGGCTGTTTTCCACTGTAGTGTCTAGGAGCCAGTAAATTAAGACAATTATAGAAGAGAGTAGCAGGTTTGTATCCTGCAAACTTTGGGGAGGAGAGGAGGGGATTGCCTAAAAAGGACATCCCCAAAGCTGCTTAGTTTATGAATCCAAGTACAGTAAAGCCACATAGAAAGAACATACACACTGAGAACAAAATAGGAAAGGTGGCAACAGCACTTCAGAAGGGATCCCTGAGCTTTGGCTCATTCCCTTTTCCACCTGTGCAAGTACATGTGTACTGCAAAGCTTCCTGGGCTGGTATGTGAACACAGTTGGGTGGTCAAGTCCCACGTTAAATTTCTAAAACATCATTTCAGAATTACTGAGTATCCAGAATGAATTTCAAGGTTTTGCTTTGCCTTGCCTTGCTTTCCCTTCCATTCCCTCAACTCCACATAAAGTAAGGTTTAATTTTAAACTTCAACAGCACAACTGTGGTGTGCACTTCTGAACCACTCTGCCTGATAAACTTCCACATGGTAATTATGTTCTGTTCTGACTCCTTAATGTACTTGATAAATTCTGTGGCAAGCAGACATGCCCAATGCCCAGTAACCTGCTGTGAATGTACAGATTAAAAAAAAGAGAGAGAGAGAAAGGTGTTGCTTGTTTTCCACATGTGCAGTTTCATTTATTTTTCTCCCTGATTCGCAAGCAGATCACTTTCTGTTAATTAAGTAAAAAGTACTTAGTGGAATCGATCTGAATTCAGGTCTAAGAGCACTCACTAATTCTGCTGTTAGTTTTAGGAAGCTGGTGGCAAAAAGCATCTATCAAGACAAATTTGTGCAGGCACCACCCATGGTTAGAGTCACAGTCAAATGTCTGTGGTTTAACAACTCGCCTGTGCGTCATCTGAGCACCAGGGACTCTACACATCTTTCAGCCTATGGAAAAATGCAAGTTAACATCACCTGATGTAACCTGCTACGAAACAGATGAAAAAAATCCCACTTTTCATTGTATTTACAGGCCTGTGCGGAGATTATCTCAGTTCACCCGACACACAGTAATCAGTTAAATTATACTTAACAAGCACAGCCCATAGTGACGGACACATTTCAGCCCTAGATGAAAGAGCTACTTTGACATTTCAGAAGTTAAACAGGAAAGGGGCAGCAAGACAGGGAGAGGAAGGCACCCGTCTGCTATCACACAGAAAAGAAGCAACAAGTTAAAAGAGGATAAAACCCTCTTGATTTCTTCTCTAGTGCTGTTCCCAGTTAACAGTGCTGCTCTTCTTTTAATAGTGTATCACTCTTTTTCAAGCAGATGTACAGCTCTCATTAGAGATAATCCTCCATGCTCCCTCATCTTCCCTTTCCCAGCTTTAGACAGATAACATTAGTTACTGTCCTTTTACTGCATTGTTCCATTTTGTGTACTCAAAGAACTATCTGCATTACAATAATCTATGTATGTCAAATGGGATTAGGAAGGAAATTGAATGAATTAGCCGGAGTTATACAGTAAATAATCAAGGAAATTTTAAACAGGAAAATGCATCTGTAATTATGCAGGTAACACCAATTCATGTTTTTTATTGAAACTTTTTTAATCTTCACTGTAGACAAAATTAAATTACACAGAAATTATTCTTTTTCCTTAATAATATCTTTTTCTGGAAGAGAAATACCTATTCCATGCAATGCATTTGCTAGCATCCTTTATATGGTACATAGAGGGAGCTGTTGGCATAGGTTTATTAGACCAATCACTGTGAAAATTTTCCATTATTACCAAGCCCTTTATAAGATTTCATTATTACTTTAACTGAAAAAATCATACTGTCATCATCAATATATGAATAAAAAGAATCTCACAAGTTTTAGGCACATAAAGAAGATAGGAACTGTAATACAATATTCTGCTTTTTGTTGGACATTGCATTCATTAGCATACAAACTCCAATAAACAAAAAGTTTTTTGGTGTGTATAAATAGAAAATTAGGGAATATTAGCTTTACAATTTCTAAAGTATATAAAAACATATAAATGAGACAACTGTACATATTCCAATGTGTATGTATGAGATTCTCTTCTATTATTTCTAATCCTGCAGAGCAGTCTGAGGGCTGGGAGCTGGGATCTTCATCCTCAGTGGAGTGTAGGGAGACTGCTATTCCTGCCTTTTACTCTCCTTACCTTCAGGGATCTTTTTCAGGCTGCTGTTGAAACAAGGGCCAGGCAAATATTTAAAGAGGATGCTCTTACTCTATGAATAGTTTAGATGATGTTAATTACCCGTATAAATTCAGGAGGACTCTTTTATTCTACAATTCTTTTTCTCCACACATAAGCATCTAAAATTCTCACTAGTTTGCCCTCAGGATTAGTATAAACGTTTTAAATTTGCAAGAACAGATTAAAAAAATGCTCATTGTATAAACAGGACAATGTCAGTGTCTTTAAACTAGTTCATGAAGGATTGGTTAGGGAAAGAGTGTTTTTTAATAATTAAATATAAAATGGAATCCACTCTCTTTTTCAAAACTTACAAAATGATTTAACTTTTTTGTCCATCACATTTAATTGCTAGAATTCTACAGGTTTCCAAATTCCTTGTGGCACTTGCAGCACTGAAATCCTGGAATCCTGACTATTCCCTCTGCAGTCCTAGTTAAAAACACCCCAAACAGGAAGTTCTTGACATGATAGAAGAAATGTTATTTGCCAAGAGATATTTGGCAAAGCTGGTGAGACTCACAGCTTCAAAATGCAAGCCAACCTTGGCATTTTTAGCCAGATCAGGGCTGAGAGTCTTAAGCTTTATGTCAGAACTGGACATCACAAAGAAGTAATACTTCTACATTTTGTTAGATAGTCTTAGAGTTTAGAAGCATCTTAAATACTTAATGTGTTTGACATGTCATACATTGAAAAGGCTGAACAATAACAACAGGGTCACTTAATTTCACAGCGAGCACACAGATGTTACGTTGGATATACATGGTCACTTACCCATTTTTCATTTGACTCATAAATGCATTCCACTTAGCACTGAACAAAAAGGAAGCTATTTACAATGCCTATTCTGTGCCCAATCTCCATTTCAATCAGTGAGAGGTTTGACTGCCTTTGATATATGCAAGAAGGATTCCTTCGTTTCGGCTCACATGTAAATGCAATTTTGTTTGCTGCTCAGTGCAGTGCTGAGCAGGTGCAGTAGACATCTACCTTAATGGCTGGGATAACAAGGACTACTGAATGATTTGTGTCTGCCTCAAATTTTATATCTATCTGATACTTTAAATTAAAAATTGCATTTCTTACTTGTGGCCTCAATTTAGCATGATACTTAAGCAGAATTTAACTTCAATGCATGCACACTCCCAGGGATTTAAATAAAGCTATTTGTATATTTAAAGATAGATTCACACTTTTTGTACAGCAATCAAAGCTGTTGCCAAGATTTCTGCTTTAACAAGCACACAGTGTCTGAAGAACCCATTTATTTATTCAGCAACTTGTTTTTAGACCAAGTGCTTTTAAATCATCCAAATGGGTGTTGCATTTGTTTTGTATTTTCATTGCTAATACAATATTTGAAACCATGGTTCCTCTAGAGCAATTTATGAAGGAGAAGAACAGGCTATTTAGTTTAGTATAGAAGTATCAAAAAATAAAAAATGGAAATTTTTATAATTGAGCCATTTCATGTTTGGAAGAAAACTAAAAGCTAATCTTGACTAAAGTGCTTTCGTTTCAGTTCATGACACTAACAGCTGCTGTAATTGTAGTGTTGAGGCAAAGAAGTTCTGTATTGTGAAAAATATATACTAAATTGTTTCTAAGTATCTCAGATGATCTTACCTTCTGCCAGAAGATTTATATAGTCACAGTGCATTTATTTTTCACTGAGCTGTCTTCTTCATAGCAACGAATGACAAAAATGTACATGTAGTTATTGTGGAAAAAGTCAGTATATACAGGCGCCCCATACAATTCCTTAATTGTCCATAAAGTGAATCATAGAACCAAAAAATGGTTTGGGTTGGAAGGGACCTTAAAGATCACCCAGTTCTGACACATCTGTCATGGGCAGAGACACTTTCCACTGGATCAGGCTGCTCCAAGCCCCCTCCAACCTAGAGTTGGACACTCCCAGGGATGGGGCAGCCACAACTTCCCTGACCAAGAGATAAACCTGAGACAGAGAACCTGAAGTGCTTCAAAGCATTTATGATCAATCTGCTCCCTCCCGGGCTGGGACAGGAGCAGGTGATGATTAATGAGAGACACTACAGCAGGATGAGACTGGATGGAATTGTGTTATCCGTGGCTGGGAGAAAGTAACTGGAAGACCAGTGGATAAGGATTCAGGATACTGGTAGCTGGTAGGTGGCGTTGGAGACTGCTTTTTTGCCAACTTTTCCATAGGCTTTGTTAAATAAAGGGAAATAAGGTGCTGAAGGTGCTTTATTTAATCTTTGGACACAAGCAGAAATGTTGCTAGTTATGGCTACCACTCATCCTGACCATTTTTCTCTCCAGTTTACTCAAAGTACTTTGTTTCCTCTTAATTTCGTAGAATCCCACTTTTCCATCCTTACTGTTTTATTTAATCATAAATATAGACTGCAAAATCTATAGATCTTTATACTTAGGAATTCTGGGCACTGGATGAAAATTCTGACTTTATATTCTTTAACTTCTATTGAAGAAAAATTGTAGTATGGGAGAGCTCAGTTTCTCAGTTCTGCTTCTCATTCTTAGTGAACAGGAAAACACTAGTATTAAATATGCATTTCAGCAAAAAGTATAAAAAAAATCCAAACTGGTTTATGAATTCTTTAGATGACTTCTAAATTGACCTTGATAATACATACATTTTCTGAACAGAAATATTACACAGGAAATAATTTACTACTCATGGAGCCTTTTTTTCTGGTGTTTCCAAACCAGTACTGCCTCAACACTAACCCCACTTGATGTAGACCAGGAACTTGAACTCCGAACTCCTCCACTACCTAAGAAATCAATGGACTATTGAGACAGTTCAGGTAAATCTTACTAATTTTGTTGTGTTGGATCTCTTCCACTTGGAATGAATGATACAATCACCTTTCTAGTAGTTAGCTAGAGCAGTTATACCAGAAGAAGATCTGTAAAATTGATGGTTCTGAAAGAACATGATTTCTTTTTTCCTTTTTCTTAAAACCTCTCTCAGACATCCATGATTGGTAAGCAGATAAGAGTGGAAATGCAGATTGCTATTGAAAATGTTAATTCTTTTCACATGCCATTTAGAGAGGAAGTTTGAGAAGACTGCTTTGCAGAGGGGAAAGCAAAATTACGACTTTCTTACGGCACCCTTGAAATTCTTAGAATTTATTGACTGGGATGCTTTAGTGTGGAGTCTATAAATATATGTCCAGTTCTGCACAATTTACAGCGCCAGCTCTACAAGAAATATAAATCACTATGTTTGTGATTTCCATGTTGGTGAAGTCTCCTTTCTTTAATCTCCCATTTATAATCAGGTATGAATTAATAAAAAACTGTTAATTTTTGGGTTATCTTTTGAGACATACACTTCAGAGAGAGCACAGATGGTCCAATAAAGGGTACTTTTGTACTATTCCCACAGTGTAAGAGAACCCAATTGCTTAGATAGAATTTAATGAAGACTCACAATAATCTCATACTGTCCCAAAACAAGGACAAATAAATGAGAGTAAAACAAACCAGTCATCTGCTATAGGTGTTGCCCCAGCAATTCTGAATTTCAGTAAAGTTTTAATCCTGACTTTAAGTAAATAGGACACCATTCAGTGGGAATTCATCACACTGAAAAGGAGTCTGGAATAAGGTCCACACATTGGAATCCAATTCTTGTTCTCTTGTAGTGACTCTTGTTGATAATGATAATAGCTGTAACACACCTATCATTCATTTTTTTGTCACTCTTTCTCCGTACCACGCTAAAAGTAACCTTAAAAATTAAAATAATTTCTAGGCAGTTTTTTCAACTTACAGCATCTTGTCTGAGGGCTGTGCAGCCTTTGACTGTGCTGTCACAACGTCTCCTGTCCTAGGGAAGTTAGTTTTTCCTCATTTTGCACCTAGAGGAGTAAGAAAGAGATAAGATGACATGGCACTCAAATCTCACCAACATCAATGGTAAGAAGGAGTCCAAGCACATGTAAATATTAGGATCTTGATATTGCTTTTTCAGTGGGTTATTCAAACCAATAATAAGGACCTTAATCTGATCACTGGGGATTAAAATTTTAAACAGTCAAGAGATTTATATGAAACTTAGTTAGAAAATTTAGTTGGTTTTGCAGTTTTAAAGACCAAAAAGAGTTTATTTTAGGCAAAATAGAGGCATGTTATACACAGACATGTTCTCTACAATGGTTGTGTAGACCCCCTCAGAATGTTGTACAGGGAAACTGGTCTTCTGCTTGTCTTGAATATTATTGTGGGATGATGTGAATCACCAAAGTCCATTGGCCATAATAGGACTGAATCTTGAACTAAACACTGATAATTGCAAAACTAAATGTAGATGAGGGGAAAGCAGCCCCTAATAGCAACAGGGGTTTCCAAATGAATCTTCACCAGGTTTCAAATTCACTTGCTGTTGAATTCATGAGAAACTTCAAGATACAGAAGAATCCCAGACTGATAGAATGGGTTTGGTTGGAAGGGACCTTTAAGACAATCCAGTTCCAACTCCCCTGTAATGGGCAGGGACATCTTCCACTGGATCATGTTGCTCAGAGCCAAACGCAATCTGTCCTTGGACACTTCCAGGGATGGGGCAGCCACAGCTTCTCTGGGCAACCTGTGCCACGGCTTTACCACTCTCACAGTAAAGAATTTCTTCCTAATATCTAATCTAAACCTACCCTCATTCACTTTGAAGCCATTTTCCCTTGTCCTGTCACTAATGACTTTGTCAAAAGTCCCTTTGTAAGTCTCTTTTAGTACCAAAGGCTGCACCAGCTCTAAGATGTCCCAAGAAATTTCTTTATTCCAGGCTGAACAACTCCAAGCTTCCTGAACTCTTCACTGAGATTATAGATGAGAAATCTTTAAAAATCACAACAGTTTGATTTCTCCTTCTCATACCATCTCTCATCTTTTGGACAATGTCAGCAGAAGAGGGAGGCTATAATAAATCTTAAGAGTAAAGTCCAAGATTCAGAGAACCTCTTAGGCAGGCCCTGCCAACATTTACGTTACAGCTTGGAGACTTGGGCTTGGATGTTTGTTGAACTTCTGAGTGTAACATTATTTAGCATGACTTGTTCAATTTTGTCCCTCTCAACATTGCTCTGATAATTTGTTTGGAAATGCAACCCCCAAGGTACAGGAATACTGCATGCTATAATCCTACAGATTCTTTTCTGACCTTCTGATACCTGAGTTCTGTTTTCTTCATCTTCTCCCTCTATAATCCCAAAAGTTGAGATTTTCCAGGAAGGAGATCCAAGTGATACTTGAACCAATTCCTAGAAACACTCTTTACACACAGTGCAACATGGTCCTTATAAAGATGTTACAAACTTCTTATAGCTTTAGTATTAACACAACATTCTTGAGATATATCTTATGTAGCAATATGTCCCTGAATATCATCCTTAGTGCGTGACAAAATCTGCATCACTCTTGTTTTGTAACTTCCAAGTTAAATTGTACTGTAGAGTAAACTCTTCCATTGTCACAGTGACTTCTATGTCTGTGAAGTTATAACAACAGTTCCTTAAAACCTAAAAATTTCTAAATGTTAGCTCATATAGCAATATGTTTGCAGGGAAATACATTAATATATCTATTAATTATTTTTTCTTTGAATGACCTCAAATGTGGGTAGGGTAAATTAACATCCCAGTCTTTGACTTGTGTTTATATCCCATTATATGAAGAGTGCAGAACTTACAATTCTGCTCTTGTTTTTATTTTTTTAAGCACAAGTCCCAGGTGTTTCATTTTTAAAAGATGTTACTGCAATAAAAATGTTATTAAAGTGTCTTTGTTCATGCTGTTATAGTTGAGGTTGTGTCAGCATTTCCATTACAAGCTCATCTTTTTCAGAGAAAATGCTCTGGTCCATTGGGTAAATAACACATGTTTTTCTATGACACACACACACAGAAGTGCTAGAAATATTAAAGGATAAAATTGTTTAGGATCCTATCTTAATTTCATACAGTGTATGTTGAGTTGTAATTTTTCCCCATGAATGAATAAATCAAGTATTGCCTGCCAGTGATCACAAATTTCCTTGTACCACAAACTATGTTATCATCTTTTTTTATGTAGACTTTTTTTAAAATTAAAATCTGGAGAAAATTTATTTCTCATTACTATCATGCATACTTATTATTAGGATAATGCTTTGGAATTTCGTCTAACCGTTACAATTGTTGTGGAAATGAAGATGTGGTGAGCCCCTGAAAGACAGGTCAAAACTAAAGTTTTGGGAGGTTATTTTTGGTTTTGAGTTATCACCACAGCTTAAATAAGGTCTTAGGTGTCTCAAAATTTATGTAGCATCATGTAACTACTCCAAATTATAGGCAACTTTTGATACTCCTCTCTGAAGTGACGTGACAAGGCTGTAAAAAGGAATCAGAAACCAGGAGAGCCTTCCTCATAGGAAACTGCTGAATAGGACACACCGCAGTCTATTAATTTATTAGCTAAATATGCTTTCTCAAGAGGCAGCTCATAAACCTTTTACATTCAGTTTATATGTTTTTAGTCAGTCATTACAATGTCTAGGCGCCATTCCCACTGCTAGCAACAGTGCATGTGTTAAACTGCATCCTGAGCTCTTCCCCTGCTCTGAGACTGTGATCCTGCAGTTTGATGAGTTTTTTTTGGTTATTGCCATGACCCTCTCATATCTTCACACTCCTCCTGCCTCATCTGACCCTGCAGAAGGTTATGTTCCACAACAGCAGCTTGGAAAATAAGTGGTTTGAATTTCACGCCCAAACGCTTCCCTCAGTATTTGTTTTAAAAACAAACACTGTCTTTAATACTTGGGATGGTTGATCATTAAGATTAATCTCACTTAGTAGAGAAGGCCAAAATCTTCATAGCCTCAGGCTTATTTTTGTTGTTATTATTGTTTATTAATCTCTGGATCCTTTAAGACCAAGTATCTTATTGCATCCAGGTTTATTGTAGAAATACTGAGAAGTTACTTCTGGAAATGGGGATTCAGGTGTGCCAGAAGCTGTGCAAACATGCAGGAGGAGATTTTTCTTCTCTACCTTAGATAAGAAAAGAGTTTAAAATGATTTTCAATGGATGAAATAAATAGACAAGACAAGTGGAGAGGAATATTTCCACCATCTTTTCACACAAGGAAGAGTGACATTAGATAGTGCACCTTAAGTCAAACTGCTAGTGATAGAGCCAAAAAAATGCCCGTGTTCTTCCCATAGCCAAATCTCATCTTAGCATAAAATTTCTTATATTTAAAGATTAAGAATTCACAAAGAGGAGATTTTTTTGTCTTGTTTAAACTTTTATGTCTACCATCAGATTGTGATTTCCTAATTTTTGCATTATTTGCCCTTGTCCAAGACATGTTTTGCAGGGTCATCATTCATCTGGTGTACTGATTAAAAAGCCTTTCCTTTGTCTGTTCATTTCAATATTTAATACCAAGTTCTGTGATTATGTGCAGCTATTTTCTCTTATCTCCTCATAACTTTTGTGAATGGATAACTCCCCGGTTTCAGGACAGAGATTGCTGTTTTCTTGCTCCAAATTAAGTCCTGTCCTAAGCACAAGGTCTCATTGCTAAAAAGGGTACAAAAAGGGTCAATCTTCTTTTTCCAGAGATTCACAGATGTTGCTAGCAAAGTTCTTCTGTCTCTGGATAATTTAATTTGCAGGTGCTTAAAAACAACAAATCCAAAGCAAACTATTCATGACTTAACTATGAGTTGTTTTGAATATTTTTCCTTAAATCCAGTTTTCTGGAATGAAGTATTTTTGGCATTGGCAGTTCTCATAAAGAAAAAGCTAATTATTTTCTTCTGAACATAATATGCGGATAATTAAGATAATGTTTTTAGCAATCTGAAGTAACTGCCTTCATACAACGTAAATCTTTTTTCTTTTCAACCTTCATGTATTTAATTTAACTGTGGAACAAAAGAGTAGAAAGAAATATGATGGTTTGCACAATTACACAGCTACTTCAACATTATATTTTTGAGTCTTTTTCAATCTTTCACTTGGAAATTTTCTCCATAACTGAGACGTTTAGGACCTTTCCTTTTCTTTCCTTGTAGATGCATTTAGTGTCTGTGTCTAAGAAGGAAGCATTTGCTTTTGGTTTATAAAAGTGTGTGGAAACAGTGAGGCACAGAAAAATATGCATAGCTGTGCATTTGCTGTGTGTGTTCTCTGTATAACATGCATGCATATGGATTTTTGTGTGTGAATACATAGTACATTTGCACAGGAAGTATTTAATCAACTGTTAGACTTTGAAAGTATAATCGTATTAAAAAGTCGCTTATTTTGAAGCTACACTGTAGAGTGGTTATTAATAACTTTGATAAATTGAGGAAAGCTTTGATAGCATAAAGGAAGTAGAAGGATTTTTTTCTGATGAGTTTCTGAACACTGGTAGAGAATAAACCTTTTGGGGGGGCTGTGTGTCACTCCTGATATTATTTAGAAAGAATTGAAAGGGACAATGCTCGGTTTAAGACATATTTTATTGGTGAAAGAGAGGAAAAATGACAGAAACAACTCCAAATGAAAATGCTGCTTTTGTCTCTCAAATGTTTTTCTCTAAATCCCGGTGCCCCTCGTGTACCTTAATCCACTGTGGTTGCTCAGTGCTGTTTGTGAGAAGCTGATACAGGACAAATCTGACTTGGCAGCTGTGCAAGGGCCAGCATGCATCACTCAGCTGCCAGCATCCAGCTACAGAGAGGAATGATGTTCCTGCACTCAGGTTATACTCACTGCTTTAGGGAAGGGAGGTTTTAGTCTCAGCCTTTGCATACCTGCTCAGAGATGTGAAATGGAGAGAGGAAGCCTTGAGAAATTGTTACACAAAGCTGTAGTTGTCCCTGCATTAGACAAAATGTTAGAGCACCAACAATTCTGCTTCTGTATCAGACAACCTGATGCAGTGTATACAAATCAGGGGTAATATTTCCACCCACACTATCTAAAAGAATAAGTTTCTGGTGGTTTTATTTTATTTTGTGTAACGTGTCTGCACATTTTTTCCTTGTAAACTCTCTAAAACCTGAGTATCATCAAGGTTTTAAAGTCTACAGCTATTCTCTGTTTCTTTTTCAAGTTCTAACCAACACTCTCCATTGAGAAGTTGAAGAGAAATTGTTTCTCACTTGTGAATTCTCTTTAGGAAACTGTTCTGACAGTGAATAAACTCCTGCTGTGAAGCCCTTCTCAGAGCAGTCAGACTTACACCCTTAATAAGGCTCTGTGAGACCCCACCCGTGGTCCTGGGGGTCCCCAGCACAGGAAGGACAGAGACCTGTTAGAGCAAATCCAGAGGAGGCCACCAATATGATCAGAGGGATGGAGCACCTCTGCTACCAGAAAAGGCTGAGAGAATAGGGATTGGTCAGCCTGGGAAGGAGAAGCTTTGGGGTGACCTAATTGCAGTCTTCCAGACCCTGAAGGGAGCCTAGCAGGAAAGGTGGAGAGGGGCTTTACAAGATTATAAAGTGACATGACAAGGGGAAATGGCTTCCAACTAAAGAGAGTAGGTTTAGATGGGATATTAGGAAGAAATTCTACCCTGTGGGGGTGGTGAGGCCCTGGCACAGGTTGTCCAGAGAAGCTGTGGCTGTCCCTGGATCCCTGGAAGTGTCCAAGGCCAGGCTGGATTTGGCTTGGAGCAATCTGAGAGAGTGGAAGATGTCCCTGCCCATGGCAGGGGTTGGAACTGGATGGGCTTTAAGATCCCTTCCAACCCAGACCATTTCATGATTCTATGATTCTCAATGAACACACAGCAGCATTCCCATGGATTTCATGGTACACCGGAAGCATATGAAAGACATTACATGCTCTCAGAGGAATCTTTTCTTCTTAAGTGAGCAGCTTAAAGTTAAATATTTCTAAATAAAATTTTGCATTTCTGAGCAAAGAGAAAAATTGGTAATCCACGCTGTTAGCTACCAACATGCAGCCTGTCTTGGAAGGGAGCATGTTTTCTATCTGTCAGATACTGGCTTACGTAAAGCTAGCTGCAACTCCAGAGAATTTTAGATCTTGTAGATAAACTGGATATAGAAACAGCTGAGAAATACAGGAGTAATTTAGTGTAATTTTGCCAGTTTTTGTAACATTCTGTTACAAAGAATGATAAAGCTGAACTCAGAGTGATTCATGGAGAATTTAGATCATGTTCAGTATTTCCACTTACAAAAGTCAATTTATCCATAGGTCTCTCTGCGCACCTTTCAGGGAAGAAAAGGAGTTGTTTTTCACATTTCGCAAACAGGTAATGTTTGAAAGCATCCAAACAGGTGATTTCTCCCACATTTACACAGAATGTCATCAACTTTATCCCTGCCTATGGCAGCGGGGTTGCAAAGAGATGATCTTTAAGGTCTCTTTCAACCCAAACCATTCTAGAGTTCTAGAGAAGGCTCTAGAACTCTAGAAGGCTGAGAACAGAAACTTTGGCCTCTTAATCTGTACAGGCTTCAGATAGGCAATTGTGTTGGCTGTATAAACAGCCAAGACTACTTAGATTTAAAATTATTAACCCTCCTGCTTGCAATTCCTCTACTAACAAAGCATATACACAGTGTTAAACTGGAAAACTGCAGAGCATGACAGTCAATGTATTGCTATAATACTTGTTGTTATGAATTAATTAGCTGATTTACATTTATATAGCACACTTCATGCAGAAGCAACACATGGCATTATACACTTAAACTACATTACAATTAAACAGAAATTCTGCTAGAGAAGTCAAGATGAGGTGTCCAAAATAAACCACACAAAAAGCTTAAAAAAATTAAGTTTCTCATAGTTCTGATGGGGGGCAGCTTATTTAAAAAAAAAATCAAATTTTTAAGAAAGGGCAAGTACAAATCTCAGTTACAAGGACGGTGACTGATCAGCTGTTCAGGGAGGTAAGTGGAGATGAAAACAAGATGTGAAGAGTGTACAAGTACTGTAAAGGCAATTATGCATTTGACAGGAAGCCTGTGCAGCATCCTCCACCTCCATGTGATCAGCCAATGTATGCAAGGGGCCATTCTAGATGCTGAATTTTGTGCAAACCAGAGACTTACACAATGCGTGGTCAAGGAAGTCTGCAAATATAAAGTGGCAGTAATCCAACTGTGGTGCTACAAAATGTGAGTCAGGAGCTGTGCATCCCACTGAGACATAAATGATCTTAACCCACTAAATTCCTGAGATGACTAAAATGAAGTCTGAACAGCACAGCTCACTTCAGCTGATTAGGAGATTAAAATTCCGCTCCCAGCCAAATGTTGAGTGAAGAATCACTGTTGCAAGAGTTACTGGATGAAAGCAAAAGAGAAGAAGACAAAAAAGGATTTAATTTTCTCTGACTTAAAAAATTAGGGAAAAAAAAAAATTAAAAGATCCAAAGTTTGACTTCTGACAAAAAGTATTCAAAATCAAAAGGTACATCATCAGAGGATAAAATTATTTTTAATGACTTCACTGTGAAAATATTGGGATGCTGTGTCTTCTCTAATTCTCTTAGAGTGAAATCTATGAGACACTTGTTTCTGTTTCTGGAACTGTAGGACTGTTCCAGGCAGGAGTTTCAGATGTTAGCACTGACTGAGGCTTTTCTCCAGAAATGTGATTGTCTGAGCTCTTTCAATGTCTTATTTATCCTTATGAATAATTTTTGACTGAAGGTTGCCTTTTCAACCAAACTGTTTCCTCATTTACCATTTACTCAACATTTCATTAAGTTCTTGTTCCAGTGAGTACTAATTTTACCCACTTAGAAATAAAATCTATTAAAAGATATGATCTTAAATAATGTAACTTTTTCAAAGTACAAAGTGAATTTACAATTAACCATATTTGGAGTGAAAACTGGGACCATGTTTTTCAGAAAAGAAATGTTCTTCAAGAGTTTTTCTTTTCAGCCAAGCAGATTTAGATTCAGAAAAGGTTGTGAAAATGTACATTAAAAAAATTAAAAACAAAACCAAGCAGAGTTCTGAAAAACATATTTAAACGGTCAACTTGATTAGAAACATGGCAGGTTCTTGGTAGCCTGGAATTGGAAACGACATCCCACAGAAGTTCTTATTTTTTGTTTTGTTGTTGTTTTTTTTTTTTTTTATCTTTTCTTAAGAAATCCCCTGTCATCAGTGGGCAAGAGGCTGTAACCAAAGCCTGCCTCAGAAGCTGTAAGATAATTCATGGTGCTTGAATATTTGAATGTTTGAATATTAAATGAAGCTTTCCACTTGGATCTCCTGGATCACTTGCATTCCATACATAACATCATATCACATACCTCATGTCCTTCAGATTGCATGAGTTGCCTGTGGGGTTTTGCAAATGTGGCTTCATTCTCTGGCATTATAAATTTTGGGGTTGTCATTACCTGAGATACCTTTTCTTTCCTCAGCTTGTACTCGGCTGTGATCCTGTGAGAGAGAAAATGATAACAGGTCATTCCCAGTGTGTCCAAACTCATTCCATATCTCTGTGCCACAATCCAGGAAAGCTGCACAAATGCTGTAGTGGGGATTTCTTTCCTGGGGCACTGGCATAAGAAATACACTGTGGGAATGTGGGAGAGCTTAAGGTATTTGACCAAAATGAAATTATAGCCGTATCAGTGGTCAGCAATAAATTTCAGCAGCCTAGTGTAAATGTTGACAGCTATAAATTACACATGAATGGATAAGTCATACCAGGGGATTGGATGAAACAAAAATTGAAATAAATAGATATATCAGAGAGAAAGAAGTGGGGGAAAAAAAGAAAAGAAAAGGGTGGGAGGGGGGAAGGGGGAAGTTGCAATTTACACACCTAGGAAAAACATGTCAGTGTCCCTCCAGCCATGCTGGCAGTTTAGGCTTGGAAAAATTACTAAAGGCAGATCATCATTATCAGAGCAAGAAAAAGATGTCTCTAATAACTGTGTTATCTGCCATCAAATCTCCAGAGACAAAAATAGACTCATTTGCTCCAAGGTTTCAAGGGTTACAGAGTGAGGCAGGAACCACAGAAAAAGAGATTGATACCAGGGATTAAAGATCACAGCTGTACAGAGAGGAGGTGGAAACAAATTGGCACTGTTTCTAAAGCCCTGATGAAAGAAAATGGTGCCTTACTAGGGAAGGTGACAACTGAAAGATAAAAGTAGAAAGGAAAGGTTTTAATATTAGAGCTGAGCAAAATGTTGGTAATGAAACAGAGCTGCAGTTTTGCTTAGTTTTGCACTTCCTCACAAAGTGAGAGCTCGGATCGCTTTCTCAAGGTGAGCAATCCCAAGCCAATTTATTATATCTTCTGGTGGAAATGATACAGAGGAAATTGTGATTCCCCTTGCTGAGATACAAACCCTGCCATATGGTTATCCAGCCTGGTGCACCGGACTGTTTCACTCCGTTATTGAGTTACCTCAGGCCTGACCACGGTGAGGCCGAGCTTGGTTCTCTCCCGGGCAGGGATGGAGCTGCCAAGCTGTGCAGAGCTCAGGCTGAGCCACAAGGCAACCAACCAAAGAGCTGCTGTAATGGCCATCAAATCCCCCAGCAGAGCAGGTATTAAATTACAAGCCATTAAGGATTAGCCTATGAGCCACTGCAGGAAGCGCTAAAGACGGAGATTTCTGCAGGCACGCATCTCTCATGGGCAAGATAGATGGACCCCATGCACACGATTACCAGGGTATTAAGCTTGCTTACAAAATGGAAACCTTCTTGTCTTAGCACTTGACCCTGAGAATTGCTAAGCAGGCAGCTCCCCCTCAGACTGGTGGGAGCTGAGAACAGGGGGAAAAAAAAAAATTAAGGATCTTCTTTAAATCTGTTTTCTTGGTTGAGTTTTTTAATATAGAAATCTAGTTTTAGCTTTTTGAGTTCCAAATTTCAAATAGGGATGGATGAAATCTGAAAGAAACATTTCAGAAGATTTCTTCCAACAGTTTTCATAAATTTTACTCCCAAAATATCAACATTTCCTGAAGTATTAGCCACTGCTGATTTTGACTGCCTGCTGATAGTGATGCATCTGATTCACTAAAATGATTAGAAATTTAAAAAATATAGATAAAATATAAAATCTAGTTTGCATTAGTTGAACACAGTCTAGATGCCTTAATACCACATCTTTGTCTCTGCAAAACTGCTTTTGTTCTTGATTGTCCGTGTGGCAGGGATACATTGCTCTGCTGGGGGGGAATCTGGAAGAATTTAACATATTTCTGAGTACTTCATGCTGAAAAGACATTCTTCTGTAAGTACCTAAGCAGCTTCAGTGAACTCATTTTTTTATATGTGTGGATAAAGACTCTGTGTGTATGGATATATAGCCTGTAGTAAAGAAGAAGTGTCCATACAGTGATTTTAAATTAAAATCATGGTCTTACAGTACATTAGCTGTGACATTTTCTTCAGTGAATAATAATGACAGGATTGGTAGTGGATTAGGCCAAAGAAACAAAAGAAATGTCCCCAGGTTGTAAGGAGCAATTTATCCCTGTATTGGCCTGGGCAATCCCAGAGCAGAAGAGGACAATTTGTTATTTTAAGTGAGGTGCTGAAAAGCTCTGGAGCAGAGAAGTGTGTTCTGTCTGCTGCCATTAGAGGCTAAAATGGCTAAAAATTCTTTTCAATTCTCATGAAAGTTCTTATGAACTTTAGTTCTTTTCAAGGTTTTGAAAAACACTCAGAACAAATCTTTTACGGTGATTAATCAACATCCATTGGCCTGTGTCTTGAGGTGACTTTATGATATGTATCCCTTATCACTGCTCTATGCCCAGAAATTAATTTTGTGCCTTTCTGTGCCTTTAAACTGAGCCCGAGAGGGAGGAGAGAAAAAAACTGGGCAAACTTTTCAAAGCAGTTGTTCAAGGACACAGATACACACTGCTCTGCATTCTCCTGCTGCAGAGGAAGCACCTCCTTGCTTTTCAGCCAGCTTTCGGCTCCTTTTCTGTGGAGGGACACAGAAAGCTGAACTTTGTTTTCCTGGGACTTTGGTATTTTCCCTTCTTCTCTTCTGGACTGTTTCAACATCAGAACACATCGGGAGAATTTTCCACCGAGGCCCCAGTGGTGGGCCCACACCAACCCAGCTCCAAGGAGGAGACAGACCACTCCTACAGAAGGACTCTGAAATCTTCCCAGGTTTCTCTCCACAGTGAAAGGTTTTATTGTTTAGCATTATTATTCTGTTCTTGTGTGTTTGTTAAATAAATAATTTTTTATCTTTTTCGCTTTCCTCTGAGGAAAACTTTTTTTTTTCCCGAGCCTGATGGGGGTGGGGTGGTTGTATCCTGCCTTCTATCAGAGTACATTTTCCTCCAAGTTTGTCCAAACCAGCACAGACTGCACAGAAATTACTTAAAATAAAACAGTTTGTCATTCCTTACAACCAGACACTATTGACCCAAAGAGGTCAACTTAAGACAAAATTACTGCTCCCTACATCTCTAGATCAATGTAAAATTAAAAAATAATGAAATAAATATTAGAAACTTAAACAAACAAAAAAATGTATATGCTGTTCTGCCTGTTGGGGCTTCTGCTGTTACTTTCTTGTCCTACTGCCTGCAAATCCAGGAAGATGCAAATATTGCCCTCCCAACCATAAGAAATGCAAAACAATTAGAAGGGAATTTGAAACTCTTCTTGTATCATTATTTCTAGTTAATGGGCTCGAGGAAATTTAGTTGAGCCAAGTGATGTTTCAGCCACTTTTGTTGTTAAGATGAGGACTGGCAACTCTCATTTCCAGTGCCATTTTATCTGCTTTTTCTGCCTACAGAAACACAAACTCTGATTAAAACATTTAAAGTGTCTTTCCCTTAAAGCTTTCTCTTGCATAAATGAGCTGGTGTTGGATTTCTGCTGAACAGTTTTGAAGCATCTCTGCACCTGACTTCCTGGAATCCGGGATCATCCAGACTCACAACTTCAGCCTGAGTTTTTCTATGAATAATTTTAAATTATGAGTGTCACTCACAGATCATTAGTTTGCTAGAAGTCAGACCTAGTGTGAATGTTTTCAGGAAAAAACACTCTTAAAATAAGAGTTCTGAATAATTTTTCATGTTATATAGCTTCCTAGAGATTACTCATCATTAAACAGATTTAGGTTTCGTTAACTGCAGGAAAGGAATTGCTGAAATTCTTTACGTGTACATAGGGACACACTTGGTCCTTGTAAAGTGCCTCGTGTGTTTGTTAGTACTACTTCTAGCATACAGTAATTAAGATTTATATTGCTTGAGGATATTTGATGTTAAAGCTGGAAATTATGTTTTTCTGCAATCAGAATGTAAATGGGGGGAAAAAAGGTACACTTGAGACTCCTTGTATTTGTGAGTGTGAAACTGTCATTTATATTTGGTTTAGAACAGCAGTTCAAAGGTGTTGATCTGAGAGAAGCCAGGGCCATATCCAAATGCTAGACCCACCCACAAAGATTTCTGTATTTTAAAATAAGATTTATTAACAGCAGAAACCTCTCTGTTATCCACAGTGAATGTAATCCTTGTTTCTACATCCTAGAACTTAGTGTGTCATATCAGTATCTCTATGAGGGGAATACACAGGCTGCTAAAAAATTTAACAATATTTTAGGAAAATTATGCTTTGTCAAATTTTTTTCAGTGACGTTATTGTTTTAGAGTAACAGTCTCTCTGCCATGAAAAATATGCAATAATTACAGGAAAAAAATTACAAAATACAATAAAATCAGCTCCTCATTTTTTTGAGGCAAAGGAAACACAGAGAGAGAGAAGGGAGATCAACCTATGTTTTGATTGACACAGTCAGGATACATCCTGCATCACTGCTTCTCTTTCCAGACATCCTCATCAGAGGAGCAAGAGTCTATGCATTCCTAATGATTGCAACACAGCAATAACAGACTTTTTTCCTGGTAAATAAATATCCTTGTTCTTAGCAAAGTAAGAAAACATTTTACTATTAAATTGCAGGAAAATATAGAACTAAAAAATGGAGAACAGAAATCAGATGTGACCTGAGAGACTTATGACTGAGGGAGCAGCCTGAAGTGACACAGTTCCACTAAATTCACATCAGAAAGGGGAGAAGGGAATTCTTTCAGAAGAGAAGAACATCTACAATGATATAGGTTTGCTTTCCAATTCAAGAGAAGTGCTATATTCATCTAGTTGCCAGAATTTGTGTTTAATTTCAAAGATACTTATGAATAGATGTATTGATACAGCTTTTGCTTTTTTTTTCCTTCTCTTTTTGTTTTTTCACTGTTTTCTGATTTTTTTAACAGAATGTCAACCTGCTTCAGATCTTCTCATGACTTGTTCAGGGTCAGAGAGGAAGTGACCAGAAGAACTGAAAACTGAACATCAGTACTAGGAAGCACACTGTGGTGGTGTTTGGTTTTATTTTTCCACTATATCAAGATGGTGTCGTTTCATACCTGTCATTTTAAACTAGCTAGAATCAAAGCTGGGTTTAATAAATTTTTTTGAGTGCTCAGGTGACATTAATATTTCAAAAATAAAGCCCAAAATATTATAACCTCCAGTCCCACAGATATGCACCTGACACCCTGACATTTCTTTTTCAAATGCACATTAACTTGGAAGTGGTTTAGTTGAAATAATTTCCTTTTATAGACTACTTTCCAATGCAGGAATAAACAATTCAATTGAATTTATCCATCTGTTTGGTTGCCTCATCCCAACAACTTTGAGCACACTGGTTTGCTTTCAACCAAAATTTGACAGGGACACCATTATTTAAAAGAGAATTAAATTTGTGTGAATCTCAGCCAGCAAGTAGAAGACAAAGGTTCAGATTAGTAAGGAAAAAGCAGAAAGGGCTCAGCTGGTAAATAATCTGTTTGGCCACAGCAATGAGCACACGAGGAGCTCCCAACCAGCCTTAGCCTTCCCCTCACGTTGACTTTGGCCTGCTGCTCATGGAGATATCCAAGGGATACAGGGCAGAGCTGGACATGCTGGTGTTGGAGTCAAAGAAGAAATAAAGAAAAGGTACAGGGCAGTTCATCAGGAAGAAGGTTTCATTAACTCCACTGCCCAGGGAACTACTTGGTTTTCATAGTAAGAAGCAATTTCCTGCACTTCAGAGTGTCGCTTGGCTGGAGGTGTAAATCAGTGCAGCTTATGGGAATACCAATGTGTGCTAATTATATCGTCCCTGATCCCCTCTGGCATTAAAATCCCTCCTAGGAAGAATTCACCCTGTGAGGAGATTCTTTGATTTAGAGCCTGGGAAATAATAATAATCGTAATGTAACAATACAACTTGAAAAATAGTATAAATTACTATTTATTAGTAAGCAAATGCTTTAAAAAAATGACAATAATGCAAGAACTCTTGAAGAATATGCCACAAGGTAGGAGGTAAATAGGATTTAACCTAAAATCATAATAAGTCCTTCTAAATATGAATTCTGGAACAACATAAAATATGCACAGAATAACTGTGATTCTCATCATCTTGAAACTTTTAACATATTACTCAGTATTTTGGGTGGAAAACAAAAGAGCCATTGCTAGTAAAATCACAAGAAAAGGAATATCCTCTCTTAAGAAAATGCCATAAATTCTAAGGAGAAGACCTTTCACTTCCTCCCATTAGGATTGATCCATTTTACCCTAAACAGTGAATTAATGAATGAGCATCATCTGGAACCCAGATGTGACTTGAGGATGTCATGTTCTGGGCTATTATAATCATTAAGTTGCTAAGCATGAATAGATTTTTGCTTTACCGGCATCTTCTCCACAAAGTTTTATGCATCTAACCTTTCATTTCCCATTTCTTCTGTCTCTTTCTCAAAACCAAAACGTTTCACCTGAAGCTGAATAGAAAGTTTCATATGCCACTGACTTTTCTTTTAACCATTCACTTAGGAAAAGCAACAAAACAAATTTCAGTCTCTATAAAACCTTTCCTTTTTTATTTTTTTTCTTTCCCCTGGTTTGACTAAGTGAGGAATAATCTATTATTTATATTCCTATCCACTACACACAGAGCTGTCTCTCTGGGGAGAAGATGAGATAAAGAGCAAACCACCTGCGACAGATGTTGCTCATATTCTCTCATGCGCTATGGGAAGGTGTTCAGTGGTGAAAGTGGCATGTGGAAATAGAGAGGAGAAACTTAATGGTGTTCTGAAGAGGGAAAATAGTTTATGTAAAACATTCTGCCTCTAAAAAATCATCATATATGCTGTTGCATCAGTGTAAGCAAACCACTGGGACACAGCTTTATATTTTACACCTTCCTTCTTGACTGTGCCTCCTGCACAAACCAACTACAGGACCCTGCTGCTCCAAACACTTTGTCTGAATTCAAATCACAGGAAGCAGAAGCAATGAGAGCCTTAAATTAAGGAATTATTGGAAGACAGTAAGGAAAAGTGTATTTCCTTAATGCAGAACACAATACAATTGATTAAAGAGATGGAAATGCAGTAATGTAAATTACTATGACAGTACCTTGTACATACATCCAAGTTCAAATTGCCTTTGAAGCAGTGATTTTCTAGTTGGGAAATGTACAGGTGACCAGTATGATTCTATGCTCTCTTCTAAATTGGATGTCTGCTCTTCCTTCAGTACACATTTTCTGCATATTTTCTTTTAGAAACCATTTTGAGCAAGACCCTTAAAAGCATTTAGAAATCTACTAGACAACTGGAACACTGATGTCTGAGGAGGATTTGAATATTAGAACCCTTTTAATCAACTGAGTTCTTGATGGTATTGTCATAAATAATGTTCAGTAAACCAAGATTCTGTATTATGATCATGGTCTATATGGGAAAATTGGATGCAGTCCTGGCTTGACTGGACCAGCTCAACAGATGCACATAAAATGTTTCAGAATTGTGAGGGAAGATAAAGCTCAAGGAATGGTTTGCAGGCAGGAAATGAAAACCCTTTCATAGTGGGCTTTTTTTTTCACCAGCTCGGGGATGAAAATACATATTACAGGAATTTGAGATTCAAACGTGTCTCACTAACCATGTTAGCACCAGAAGATGCTTCCTGCTTAATTCCTCCCCCAGACAGAGATTTGATTACCCATCTGTACTCATTTGTCCTCTCAAAAGTGTGCTAGAGAAACGGAAACAAATTTCTTGGAATGCCTGGAAAGTCCTTGCTGATAAAACTTGAGCTACTTACCCTTTTACATAGAATACAAAAGATATTGAGTTTTTTAAGTTTTATGTTTATGTGAACACCTGTACCTCAGTTGCTGCACTGCCATTCTCCTTCCTTCCTCTGGGTTCTGAAAGATAAGCAGATAAAAAAAAATTCCAAGTTATGCAATGCAGGTTTTTTCTACAAGGTCTTCTTTTCTCTGTGTGGTGCCCAGTCTTCATAGGAGCCAATATCAAATGGAGATTATATGTGTTACTATGTCACTGTTCTCACCACAGACAAGTAGAGAAACACAAAGTCCAGGCTCAGGGATAAATGGAAGCGATTTAATAATCTTTCTGAAGGCTTTTATATGTTAGTTCACAAGAGTGTGTGAAATGGCATAAGGTAATTGGTCTTTTGGCCATCCACCCCTTGAGGGGATTGGTCAAGTTCTAAGACATCCATTCCTAAGCATTTATCTAGTTAAAACCATAACAATGCTGCAAAACAACCTGCAGGTGCAAGAAGTTTACAATACTGTAGCATTGTTTAAGATAATCTGCATGGGAAAGACAGAACTCACACAAAATTCTGCAGAGAGCTGAAGAAATTCTCTGCTGAAGCTTTATCAGTATCGATATTACTGTGAGATAAATAATACATCAATAAAAAATTGTTTGCTAGTCAACATTTGAAAAAATGACTTTATGAGTCTTGAAGTGCTTCAGTCTGGATAATTTTTTTAAATCATGAAGAAAACTAAAACTGAATGCAAGGGAATTTGTCTATGCTGGAAAATCAAGCTTTCCCTACTGTTATTAAAAAAAAAAAAAATTTGAAATTTTGGATTGGTGAAGACCCCCCCATACTTTTCCATAACTGCCTGCTTCTTAGTTTTATGAACTACAAAGTGAGAGGCACAGAAAGTAGTGCAAAGAATTCAGCTGGTCAGAATCTTTATTTTTATGCTAAAATCCATCTATTCTTGGGCAAAATGTAAGAAAAAAGAAGGTGTGTGTATAAGTATGTAGTAGCGTAGTAATTTAGTCTTCAGTAGGTCATGTTGCTGCACAGGCTCAAGAGCTAGTTCACACTGTTATTGAATAAAAGCAAAAAGTATAGTTACCATGGCAACGGCCACAACACATGATGCTGCTTTTTCCCTCTGAGATTTTAAAGTCCCTCACATTTTTAAGGAAACATGCATCAAAATATCTCATCTGCACTTGAAGGCCGTGGTGGTTTTTATTAAAATGCACCAGGTTTGGTGTATTCAGCAGCAGCTATTTCTGCTGAGCGATTTTAAAGAAGGCCAAGCTGCAAGAGCACTAATAGTTTGAACATAGACCCTATACAGGCTTTTTGTCACTTGCTGCTGGAAAGACATACTTTCATGTCTTCCTATGTTTTCAGACAGTACAGAAATGAGAAGCTGTATAAAGGAGGTCATATTTCCAAAATCAAATAAACATCGTGTCATGTTCCTTTGCTTTGGATTGGTGAGTCTAAAACAAGTAACAGGGGTTGTGTGGGTAAAGTCCTGGACTGTCTTGGATGAAGAATTTCTGTGTCTATCCTATCACTTCCCTAATTTCCCATTAACCATCTCAGAATGGAAGAATGGAGAGTATGTGACATGGGTTCTCATCTTATTTTAGAAGGAGGTAGGAGCTTGCAGTATTAAACTTGCAGCAGTTAATGATTTACACACGTTTCAATGGTTTATGTGTCATAAACTATAATTATAAACCAGCTGTTGCACAGGACAAGAGTGTAAAAACTTCTGTCTGTTGTCTTTTGAAAAACCTTTCAGCTAATCCTTACTTTTGGAAGAAATTTTAGGGAGATAACCCAAAATGACTTTGTCTTGGCATACAGGAATTCCAGCTGGCAAAGAAGGGTAGTATGAAGCATATTTCTACTAATGGCACAGTCTTCTGGAAGAAATTTAAATGCAATTTTTAGAACAGTTCAGCCTTCAGAAATCCCTTACTGCTTCCTACAGAGCAGGCTTAGTATTCACTGAAATTTTATTTTATTTCCATTGGGTACATAAGCACTTTCTTTCAGTTACTACTTGATGAGTCTTTCCTTTTTACTTTTCATGTTAAACCAGAGGTGCTGGATCTTTTTGTGGACCTCTGAGAAAACATCACTGTTGATATACACATCTGTGTAGGGAATACCAGCCCAGAAAATGTGCTAGCTTTTCTCAGTTAACTTTTGTGAGGGTCTCAAAAGCATCACACAGTCTGCAGGTTGAAAACAGATGCCCTGAACTATTAAAATCATTGCTGTAGCCTGTGTGATAATCATTGCATTTTACCTCTACAGCTGATACAGATGAAGTCAAGTGTAGGCATCCTATAGTTGATGCATCAATGGAAAATACTATTATTTAATTTTGATAGTAATCCAGTGCAGAAGACAGTCATATAGAGACAGAGCAGTAAATGTCTGACAAAGCAGTTGAGTCAGGTAGAGATCATTGACAGTGAGTAATGGTTTCATATAACACAAAATGTCAAAAGAATAATTTACAGATAATATTAGGAAGGGTAAATGAGGAGACAATGGTTCAAAGTGAAAATAAGCTCAGGGTGCAGTGATCCAAAAATTGTGTTTGAAGGCGATGTAATGCAAATACAAAGCTGGCATTGCTGCATCCCTTTGAAACAGAAGGAAGTCTGCAGTCTAATTGTAAAATATGGCTCCATTTACTGAACAAAGAATGTTATCAGCAAGACAAGAGGAAAGCTGAGAAGAAAGCACTGGTTTATACTGCAGGTAGTCACCCCTCTACAAATGGGCAGAACAAAGAGTATGGATTTGTACAATCCCATTTAAATACTTAGGGATTATCTTGTACAAGGGCCATATCATTATTCATATCTGTACATACAATGCTGAAAATAATGATTTGGTTGTTCAGCCTATAATGCCAACACATAAATTTCCCTTCCCTTCTGAATGGAGGTGCCTTCTTAATTACATTCATCTGTACATCTCTGGTCTGTGTAACAGGTTTATTTTTGAGTCATTCATTTCACAGGTGCTTGAAAGCAGTACAAAGATACTGTGAAAATAATGATGGGATTTAGTACCGAAAGCATTCAATCAGACCAAATCAGGGTGCAACAGGCAGAGGGAGATAAATTTTGTATCAAAGGACTGTTGGTGGAAAACAGAAGCACTCTTTTTTTTTTTTCTCTCTGGTATATAGGACTAGATCACTGGGCTCAGTTACCTGCCAGTTCTGGCAAGTACCTAATCTCATCTGTAAATGCAATAACCTCAGTTTTGAGAGTAATTGAAGTGTTGTCCTCCCGTTTTCATATTGGACAAACTTCATGACTCTGATTAGCATTTTACTTTCAGTTTCCACTCTATATTCCTGACCAACACTGGAATGTGACACTATTATTCTGTACCCTTTCTCCTTTGTAGTGTTTTGAGGACTGACATGTGGTCCAGTCTTTAATTTTCCCCATTATTCTTGAGACTTTTAGTCCTGGTGTTAAAGTATAGTTATTTTTCTTGATCAACCTTCTTTCCTTGTCATGTGAGTGCTAAAACCTGGTTTCAACATTTTAACACATATTTATGTTTCTAATTTTAAAAAAAAACCCTTCAGCAAGTGATTAACATTAGACTTCCTCTAGCATGAGTAGAGTCTGTTATGATCAAGTCAGGAGCTGCAGTTGTTTACAGGGTGAGATCAACACAAACCCTCACATTTTGGGTTAGGCTGAGAGAGCTTTCTTTTAAGCGGCCATACAGAGCACACCTGTTGGCCAAAATCTCACTGTTTACTGTTCTTCCATGGTCTATGTACAATAAAGTGTTAGGCCCCTTTTGTTTTTGTTTCCTTGATTTTGCAGCCAGCACAGTTACTATCGCTTTAACACACTGCTTCTGTCCCAGTATACATACTATGTTTTTATTAAATCCATAATTCATATTTCCAAGTTTCTTTTCTCACATCAGGAGTTGTAAGCAAGAATAGTAATGACACACATCAGCAGTTATAAGCAAGGATGGTAATGATATAAGGATGTTGCAACAAACAAAATGTTGTGCAAGTGCAGCGCTGCTCCCCATGAGCCTCCATATAACTCCCCTGTCTGTGTGTTGAAGAATCACAGACTGAAAATGCTTCCAGCTAGACAAATGTTTTGGGGATTTGGTTCTTTAGAATGAAAGGATCAGTCTGTGTGTTTTCAAGTTCTCACTGGCCATTGTATGCTGCACAAAGACACCAAGGAAGCTGTTAGGTAGGGAAAGATTTGTTGCAGCCTATTTTCTTCAGCTACTGTTGTAGCAGGTTAAAAAGATAAAATGCACTTAATTTTATAGAAATGGTGCAAAAAAAAGTTTGACTATTTAACCTCAAAATCTTTGTTGTAGGAGTGGATCATCACACATACTTATTTACTCTTTCTCTGCTACTGAAAAATCACTTCCACAAAAAAAAAAGAGAGAAAACATGGAGATATGTGCATTACTATGTAGGTCAACTATTAATTGGTTTCAAAGGGCTTTATTCTTTAAAAGAAATGATCCTTTTATACTTACAGAAGACATTTGTTCCATTTGCAGTATAAACTGGGACAGATGCAGTTTCCTTTGTTGTTCTCCAAACCATGATGATTAAGCAAGCCCATTAACTCAACAAGCAGTACAGTAAGACCTTTTGCAAACTACTTCAGAAGAAAAGCAGAAAAATCTCTATAAACACAGGTGAGCAATAAAATACCAATAAGCCAAAAGTATTGTTTGCCGTATACCCTTAATCAGTGGCTATTCTTTTTACATCTCAGCATGAAATCTCCACTTCTCTGAAGTTAGTTTCATAAGAAATAATCAGGAGAACTGTATAAAACCTAAAGGCCACTACAAATTAGATTTTGCCTATACAAAATATCCATTAGATGTTCACAAATGAACCACTTGAATTTCAAAATACTTTGGCTTTCTGTCAAAACTTGAAATTGTCTGGGCAGGGAGGGATCTGGTTAGGAAAGCTAAACCCTGTATAAAATTAAATCTGGCCAGGGATGTCAAAGGAAAATAAAGAAAACTTCTTTAGACATGGTGGTGATAAAAGGAAGACTAAATGTGGATCCTCTTCAGAAGGAAATACGAGATCTTCCCTGGGCCATGGAGAAACTTGAGGGACTCACCAATTTTTTTTTTTTTTTGCCTTGGTCTTACTAAACACACTACCCAACTCACAGAAGGCAGAAGCAGGAACTGGGAGAACAAAAAAAGTGTCTGCTGCAGAAGATCAGATTTGACAACATCTAAGGAACCTGAAGGTGCACAAGTCCATGGGATCTGATGACATATCCAGGGATCCTGAGCGAGCTGGCGGATGAAGAGGTTTGGTCTCTGTCCATCCCTTTCAAGAAGCCATGGCAGCCCAGTGAAATTCCCACTGACTGGAAAAATACTCCCTTCCTTAAAAAAGATTAAAAAAGGAAGACCTGGGGACCCACAATTCAGTCACTCTAACCTTGGTTCCCTGCAAGATCATGGAGCAGTTCCCCCCACAGAAATCTTGCTAAGTCACATTGAACCCCAGGAGGTGGTTGGTGAGTGCCAATGTGGCTTCACCAAGGTCATCTGTGATGGGGTTACAGTGTTGATGGATAAGGGAAGAGCATCTAATATCATCTACCTGGACTTGTGCAAAGCATTTGACTCATCCTGCACAATGTCCTCATCTCTAAACTGGAGAGATATGGATTTGATGGATGGACCATCATCCAACTCAGTAGATAAGGAATTGGCTGAACAGCTGCACTCAAGGAATTGGTTGCAATGAGATGTTCCTTAAGGTCCTTTCCAGCCCAAACCATTCAGTGATTCTATGAAAACTCAGACTTGGATGAAAAGTGCTTTGTAGTCTTCAAAAAGAGCATAGTTTTGTAATACCTCCATTTTGCCTAAAACACGATGTTGCATTAAGTGAGGCTGTTGTCTATTTAGAAGAATCTTCTAGAGTGATATTAGATGGCTAAGAGAATTAATAATTGCTTGTAGCAGAAGATGTCTTCTGTGGATGCCTTGTTTGAATCCAGATTAACTGAGACTGGACAGCGTTATTCTCATATCAGAATAAACTGCAGTCATAACTCTAAACGATGCTGCTTGCATCATCAGTACTTGTACTTGTATCATTATTTTACCATGCTGTAGTTCTCACACTGCTGTAAAAGAAAATTATTTCCTTAGCCCACTGTCCATCATAAGTTTCACAATTTAGTCCTTTATTTCATTTTGTATTTTCTCTTTCAGAGAGCATCAGAAGTGTGAGAGGGACTAGATGACTCCAGGGGATGATCGTATCATAGATTGTTATCTATGTGTAGCTATCAGTCATCAAATTGATACCAATTCTATAGAAATCAAATCTATAGATTGTGATCTATGACTTATAACAGTCATAAGCTGTTCTTAAATGGGTCAAATTCATAATGAATGGATAATAATCACTATTATGTGCTGGCCTTAATTTCTGGTGGCTACCTGACTACTAGCAATCCCTCTTAAACATTGCATGAAGAGGAAGGAAGATGTTGGGCTGTGCAAGCCTTTTCTATCTAATTCATAAGACAGGTCACAAATTATGTTATTTTACTGCTCTCACCACTGCTGTTTTGCTCCACCAGTGCCCAATATTGCCTGCTAGTTCCTCCAGGAGAAATCTGGAAATGGTTCAGAACTGAATTCCAAGTTAATAAATTAACATCTGTAGTCCTGTAACTGGAACAGAAAACCAGACAGGCTCTGCTCAGCCTGGATTTTTTGCTACTCCTACATAACAGGCACCAATGTTGCAGTATTACAGCAGCACTATAGTTGAGATTAAGAATCTGGTTATAATTGTTCTCTCTTCAAGCTGAAGAAATACTTGCCCACAGCTGTTAGAAGCAATATATGTCAAAGCTGCTTGGTACTGATAGTTATAAAGAAAAGATAAATAAATCAAGTCTTGGCCAGTGCAACGTATCAGAGATTAAAGCGTAATTTGGTCTTGCAGAACATCATGAAAACTCAGCCTCTTGGAAAAGTAGTTTCCAGACTGAAATTTTCAAAGACTTTGAAAACAGAATAATCTGGCCACAAAATATTTACAAAGTGGGGAAATAATTTAGACATTTATGAACATTTTTGTTCCCTTTCTTTCAGAAGCTTCACTTAACAAGACAGGCAGTCAGTAGGAGAAAACTGAGCTAAATACAACAGTGATGAGGCTGACCCAGAAATACACAAGCAAAGTCCCTCAGTTAGCAGTCAAGTATTACTCTGTTTCTATATATGGACTATAAATGTTTTTGGTGAAAAAAAATTACTAACACCACTGTGTTGTACACTATTAAATCATCAGTATAGTCAAAGACATCTAACTTAGAAATGTATTATAATTATAATATAGTATATAATATATAATATATATTACAATATAGTTATTTTTTCTATCAGAATATTTTTTACTTTCTCTGTAACTTTGTACTTACTTCCCCTGCTAACTAATGTATTTTTAAAGTAAACACTTATTTTCAACACCAAGAATCCTTACCAGAGTGATTTAAAACATTTTAGTTGCCTCATTTTCCAGCATCACTCAAAAGACTTACCTTCATTTGCAAACATTACTGTGTGAAATATTGCTACAGTGAAGTCAGCGAAATGACTCTGAACTCCAGGGTGCTGAATCCCCCACATCCTCTTCCTTGACTGCTACAAAGCCAGGATTTCTCCCCTGTTGTGTTTGTGCTGAGTGGAATTGAGTTAGAGCCTATAAACGATTTGCCCCTTTGTAAACGTTTCTGTAACAAAACTCCAAGAATTTCCTGTTAAAGGGGGAAGTAACTAAGGTTTTAGAGAGAAGTGGTAGATTATATGTAAACAAAAGGAAGTGAGGTTTATCTTAATGTAAGCACACTATTTCCATTTTTGTTGTCACAATTTAATTTATGATGCATTATTATTATGCTGAATCAATTTATCCAATTTACACTTATCTAGGTGTGTCTTTGTAGTGGCACAAAGTTCTGAAGGGACACTGAATGTATTAGATAGATGTCCATTGAAAGCTTCTCCAACAAACCTAAATAGCAAACATATGGATAAGAATTGTTGATTTGGGCACAGTTCCCTTGAGAAGAACTTCAGTCCATTCATGACCAGAACACTGACAATTTTTCTTCAATTCAAACTTTTCTCCAGATTTAACAGGAAGGACAAACTCTGTCACTATGATATCACCCAATTTCAGGACCAAAAAGGGATTGGAAAAGTATAATCCTTCAACTAATTGTCATCATTTTAATAATTGCCTGCAATTAAGTAACTAAAATTCAAGAAAAAAATAATTCAGGTAGAGCACCTGTGGTAGGTAGCTTGCAGGATTCACTGTCACAGAATCACAGAATGGATTAGGGTGAAAGGGACCACAGGGGGCCATCTGGTCCAACCTCCCTGCTCACCTGGGGCTGTCCTAAAGCATATGGCACAGGATTGTGTCTAGACTTCTGGAATATCTCCAGAGACTCCACACCCCCTGAACAATCTGTTCCAGTGCTCAGTCACACACAATAAAGTTTTTCCTTGCGTTCGAGTGGAACTTCCTGGGAATCAGTTTCTGCCTGTTGCATCCTGTCCTAATCTTTGGCACCACTGAGCAGAGCCTGACCCATCCTCTGATACCTCCTTGCAGACACTGTCAGACACTGATGAGGTTCCCTCTCAGACATCTTTCACTAAACAGCCTCATGTCCCTCAGACTTTCCTCCTTTTATCATCTTTGTTGCCTTACACTGAACCCTCTCCAGGAGCTCCATGTCTCTCTGTCCTGAGGAGCGCAGGCCTGGACACAGTACTCCACATGTGGCTTCACCAGAGCTGAGTAGAGGGGCAGGATCACCTCCCTGGACCTGCTGGTAATGTTTTTTCTAATGCACCCCAGAATACCATTGGCCTTCTTGGCCACAAAGACACACTGGTCACTCGTCACCTGTATTTAAACTGAAATTTCTGCAGGAAAGGCTGGTCAGGGGCTATGTTATACCACATATGTGAATGCATGGGAAATTTGAACATCCACAGGCTGAGCCACAAGGAACCATAATTAGGCAGTCAGCAAAAATAATACCTTTCTAGGAAATGCCTAACCATGACATCTTAATTTAGCGGCAATCTCTCTGGGGAGAAAGGTCTTACTTTACCTCTAGTGTTCCCTATATTTAGTGCTGGGTGTTGAAGTGAAGGTATTTGCTAAGTAACATCCTACTGCAAACCTTTGTAATTCTGAGTCTTTTATACCCAGAAGCCAGTACTGCAACAAATGACAAGTCACAGAAGCTCAAATGGCTCTTTCACTATGTGCATAGTGTTTATACATATGCAACAATGAGCCACCATCCAAAAGCCTTTTGGCTCCCAGACATAAAAATCTGCAGTGTGGTTTCTAGAATATAACTGCAGGCAGTATGGAAATTGTACCATGAGAATATCGAGGGGAGCATATGTAAAATAAAGAGTGACTGCTGTGTTAGAAGCCCTCAGGATGGAATTCAGCACAAGAGCTCTATAGGTTTCAGAAAGAAGTACTTTAAATGGTACTTTAAATATTACCTTTGCATAGGAAAGAGACATTATTTGTTAAATATCATATTTTAATATAAGTGATGATCAAAAGTCTGTTATTGCTTTTTATCCCAAATAGGTTGGTTCCTCTCAGCCTGGTCTGGTTTAGAAAGAAAACAGAAAAAGTGTTTAAATCAAGCAAGTTTGTTCTCAAAGGAAAGACCTCTGAAGTGAAAGATTCTTTGCTTCTTTTCACCTTTTACAGTGAGAATTTTGTTCTGAATTTTGATTCAAAGTAAATATAGTTCCAGAGGAGTAATACTGATTGAGGTCTTGGATACGGTGTGAAGATGGATTGCTTCTACTGGCTAACTTCTTTGTAACCATCTTCCTCTGCCTCTCTCCTTTTGGCTACATGATCTGCTTGAAAACAAAGCTTTGAGAACATGGTGGCTTTCCTACTAAAGCTAGAACTTGTCTGGCATAATTGGAACCTTTAAAGCCTTTTAGTGTTTTTACAACACTGATTATAAAGATATTTTTCCTTACCTGTACCTGTACCTGATTGGTCTGTAGTGATTTTTATGGCACGCCACACAAATGACAATGTTAGCATCCTTGCAGCACTGATAAATCCAAAAAAGCTAATGCTGTTTAAGCATCACAACACCTTCAAAACAATACCAAATGAATGCCCCTTGTAGCAACCAAGGTGTCAGAGAAGGACTGGACATTTGCTGACTTATGTGGTATTTTAAAGTAATAATTTTTAAACTAAGCTATAGGACAACAATACCTTGAAAAAATCTATTTCAGTAAACTCTTTTCTCTTTTGTCCTGATCATGTGAGTTTTAACTCTATATATTAATTTTTAGACTCTTGTAGACCTTAAGAGAGATGTCAATGATCAGCTACCTGTGGTATTTCTGCCTTCAGGAAGAGGAGCAATGTGGGACAGTCCTTTCCTCCTCAATCTTGCATTAGGTAGATCATGAATTATTAGTACCTAAACTACCTCTAAGTACAATCATTAAGCTTTACCAGGAAAACTTAAATACAACATATAATTTGTGTGTTTTAAACGTGATGCTGAATGTGAGGTGAAACTCTCAGATGTTTACTTCAGGGTCAGTTCAGAGTCTCTTTCTTTGCAGTTCTCAATGATCTGCTCAGCAAGACAATGTTATGCAGCCCAGAGTTGTAACTGAATCTGTTTATATGTGTCCTACAGGGAAAACTCCCAGAACATGATCAGTCTATTCAGGGACTTTAAGTGTGATTTATATAATTTACAAGCTGTGTTTAATACAGACTACCATCTCACTTATAATTTTTTTTTTTTTTTAAGGACAACTTGAAGGTTCAAAGTGTTTTACAAGCACTGATAATTAACTCTGGAATTTTCAAAGAGGTTTGAAAGTGAGCCCCTCATTCACAGTTGAATTGGCTGGGCAACTCCTGAAGACTGCTTTAAAAGATCCTATCCTTGACTATTTTAAGCACAGCTCTGTTCCTCAGAATAGAAAACACTTCCTTACCCTATCCATTTTTCTTTGCAAGCTTTAGTATGAAAGATCCCAGCTGATTATTGTCTTTATGTCATAAATAAGATTTTCAAAGGAAGAACTTGACTCCAGTCATTAAGGACAAGGAAACACAAGTAATGCTTTTTTTAGAGATTCTTCTTAAAATCAGATACTACAGGATCCATTGATATAAGTGTCAAGATGAAAATGAGAATTTTTTTAATAGTAAGGCTGATTAACACAGTAGTTTAATGTCAGTTGCTAGAGATTCTCCATGGTCAACAATAATAGACATTTTTCCACAAGTTATGCTATGTTTCAATCAAGAGCAGGTTTTTAAAACTGCAGGTATCTGTGCTATAAGCAGTCAGAAGTGAACACATCAGCCCTTTTTAATTTTTTTACTGCTGAATTTATTTGTTTGTGTTGAGCATTATTTCTTTATATCTTTACTGCCTCTATATCTTTAATTTTGGCCTTTTTTTTCTCCTCTGGCAAATATACAATCAGCAAAATATTTGAAGAAGTTTTAGGTGATATATCCTATTTTTGTAACTGACTGATTTTGAGCCCAGGGGAAAGAAATAAATCAAAATAGTGTCTGGGTGCTATGAAGGAATAGAAAATTTTGGGGAAGAAAAACAAAAAAAATCATTGTGCTAGTATTCAATTCTTGTCTTCTTGCTTGTCAGAAGAACCATGAGGTTGTTGTAGGTTTTAGGAACAGAAGTACCCAATGCATTTAACTTGTCTTTAATTGAAAAATATCACTAATAATCTTGAGAACTGAAAAGTGTTATTTTAAGCAAAAACTTTAAGCAAGCAGTACAGGGGAATGTTGTAAGCCTAAAGGATAACTCTTTTTTTGGGAAGTTTCTACATCCCTTTTTCTCCTACAAATTACCCTCATGACTGAGCATTTGATGGTGAGCCATGGGAACAAACAATTGTATGTAGACAGTAAGTGGAAACACTGTCGTGCATATAATGGTCTTTGTTGGAACAGTACAAGGCAATTTCTAATCTGTTAAAGATCTATTTCTTCTTCACAGTGTTTGTCGTTACAGAGACAGACAAAAATAATACAAAATATCATTTTTATGGATATTTATTTTATGGATGTTATTGCACAGAAAACATTTCACATCACATGAGGAAGTATAATTTAACCTTGGAGTTCCACAGACAGCACTGACTGTCCTACTCACAGGATTGGCCCCCTCACACTCTTGGCATCTAAAGGGGCTCTTATATTGCAGCTCTGGTCACATGGGGAGAATTAAGCAGCCCTGGGGATGCTGCTCTGTTCACAGCAAAACTCTGTAGGAGACAGGAAGGTTTTTGCAGAATTTCCTGAGGTTTACTCTAACTTCAGGTGAGCTAATCTGAAAGTGAACTCGACGGCATCTTACACTTCATCTCCTCACTTTTCAACCCTAACTGACCCAGAGGTCTAAGACAAATTCTTTGGTTTGCTTCTGTCCTATGTCCAAACTTCCAGGACTCGTTCACCTGTGATTGAAGGGGGCAGCAATTCCTCTGGATGAAATGATCATTACCCAGCTTCTGAACCTCTTGTTTCCCAGACTGCTGGCTCACACCTAACCCTTAGCATCAAAGGCTCAACTGCTGTATCATTTCTTTCTGCATATCAGAGAGAAAGTTATTTTCATTGCTCCCCTGTTCTCTCTGGTTATTTCATTGCTTCTCTCTGGTTATTTATCAGCAGTTTGCCTTTGTTGACTGCTCCAAACACGGTACCTTCAGGTTTTGATACATTGCATCCAGCTTAATTTGTGGTTATGTTGTGTAATAATTAATTAAAAATAACAGACTAACATGATAACATGGTGATAGTGACCTGATATGCTCACTTTTTCGGCCCTGATTTTCCCTGAAAGATGCTGGGTAGCATAATCCATACACAATCCTGTATTAAACTGTCTTGATAGATCTCACAGCAGAAATTATGTGAATATGGTAGGTCCAAGTCTGCTCTCACAGAACATCTATGTTCCAAAAATCAGAAACTGGTTCACCCAGAATATATGACTTTTACTGGAAAATAATAAACCTTCCTTACATTACTGACCTATTATACACACATTTTACAATCTGAAGGAGCAATCTGTGCTAAAGAGAAACATAAATAAGTTCTTATTTTGGCAGTTTTATTACAAATTGTGTTGCACAATAGCAGATGAGCAATTTTATTCATTGACAAATGGCTTAGATCGGACTGGTGCAATGGTTCATTAACCTTATGATAAGTTTGGGCTATCTCAGAAGTGTTCTTGCTGTGAATTTAGATTTGATGATGGCTCACACATCAAGGAAACAAATTGCCTTGTCTTTTATAGGAAAGAAGGGGGGAGTAAAGAAGTTAATTGATGTCTTTTGAATCCTATAACTAATAAAGCGGGATTTTTTCTAGACACTGCTTTCTGATTCTTATTAGATGCATTAGACAGACAATGCCAAAAGCACAGATTATTTTAGTTCTGTTGTTACCAATTAAGGGAGTCAAAGAACCCTGATTACAATTATCAGATTTTAATGAGCAATTGTCTGTCAAGACTTTTTCACAAATCTAAGGGCTCACACATGATTTGTATGCAAGGTACAGGTACCCTTGCATAGTGAGTTTTTCTGTAGATAATCAGTACCTGATTCTTAACTATCAGTTTTCACTGGGCATTTTTGAATAATTATTTTTTGATCTTTTGGAAGAGCTACTACTTCTCTTACTTAATCTAATAAATTATGGACTAAGAAAATATTAAAATCACAACAGGTCAGGAAAAACAAAAAATATTTTTAAAGGCTCTCCTGATATAAATCTATATTGATTCAATATGTCAAATCAAGCTGGTCAGATCTATATCAGCCAGATTTTCATTTCTCCCTGATATGTTTTCATCATTCTTCTTCATTTTTAAAGTTACATTTGCAGAGGTGCTGGGTTTAAAACCTTAGAGTTCATGTTGCCTCAGAGGTCTTGATTATTATATTTATTTTTACTTATGCTAAAATATACAGGGGGAAATGAGGCAATGTTAGTTTTAATGTTTCTAGATTAACCTACAAATAAATGCACACTTCAACCTCCAGACAATTAAAGATTGATTTCTTCCAGAATGGTGACTTTGTGCTACCTACTTCATCAGATACTGGTTTTTTTTTTGAAGTAACTCTCCTTGAAATACTGAAAATTTTGGATGTTAATCAAGAAATTAATGATGAATGTGTACTAAACAGTCTGTAGTTTAAGACCCATGCTTTATTTGATGAAGAAGCTGCAAGATTTACAGAGGATGAGGTTTGGAGCCTTTGTGACAGTGAATGTCACATATGAGGAAGAATGAGTACAGAAGGAATTGTATTTTCCCTGCTTATTCTGGATAATTGATGTAAATACCCTGAATTTCTGTTTGGTGGCATCCTACTTCTGTCTGTTATCTCTAGAAGATATTCAGGCTTCTAGGATCACCAAGCAAATAAGGGAGTTAATCACTGTTCAGCATGAGTGCTCTAAATCTTTTTCTCAAGCACATAACTCACTTAGACTATGAAGAAAAGGAGAACTGTTCTCAGAGTGTATGTAAAATTCTGTATTTTTCTATCTGTCTCTTTTCCCCCCAACCCATCCTGCCTATTTTTTAATTTTTTGGCCCATTTCAGGGGGATAGGGGTCACCAGGTAATGAAGGTCTGACATAGGGAAATCAGTGTCTGACAGAGGGGCACCTACTGGTAAGGAGAAGACAGCAATATAACTTCTAATTAGGCACTGGAGAATTCACATAGGAAAGGGTAAAACAAATCACGTAAACCCCAGCCACACAACCAGCTTTAAACAAAGTTTATGAGATAGTAGAATATCTACCCACAAGCTGCATTTTTAATGCAGGTTTCAGAAATTCAGCCAAAAATTTCGTGTGTTCTGCTGGTTTGGGCTTTTGTTTCCTAACATTGAGCCATGCTTTCTTTTATTCCCTAAAAAATGAAACATTACAATTCAGTGTATTAAGGTCTCAGCAAACTCTCTATTATTTACTTGTATTATAAAGAATAAGGATTGGTTAAAAAAGCAAACTGTTCCCTTTTTTTCTTTCTTTCTTCAAAGGAACTCTTCATTGTCTTCCTAGACATTTTGTTAAGTATTAATATTTATGGTTTAATATTTATCAAGGCTGAAAGGCTTACCTGTTTTTTACCAATAACTGCTATTTTATTCCTGTTTTAAAGTATTTTTTAGGAACATATGATGGCTCATTCCTGCCACCTTCCTTGGTGATAAACTAGATAAAGCTTCCCATGAATCCTGCTTTTATGGCCTATTCTTGTCTTCTTTTTCTAAGTTATATAGTGCAGAAAGATGATTTTACTCTGTCACTGTCATTTTTACTGTGGAGGGTGCTGTGCCATTAAATATCTCTATTAAAATAGATATGGCTGATTCAGAAATAAGGTCCTACTTGATTTGAGTTAATGGAAACACTGGTTCCAAAATGTCACCTTACTTCGAGGACAGAAGTTGGAACACAAAGAAACTGCAGATAATAAATAGGCACAGATGTCAAATTCTGTCACCACTCAGTTAGAAATGTACCAGAACATAGCAGGGAGCTTCATTGCAACTGCCAACAGTGCTGGTAGGCCTTGAAAGAGTGGTTCTGCTGAGCCCTTACACATGGCACATTCCATTTTATTCCACTTTCTCTTTGCTTTCCATTGACAAGTCTGGTTTGGACAGTTAAGAACCCACCCACGCTTGGACACACCAGATCACCATTCCCTAGGGAATTCATTTAAGCTGTGCTTAAAGTTTTACTTGCAGGATTGCAACTGGAAGTTGAACATAACCCAGGCTGGTCAAGGAGTAGTTTCAAACTACCTTTAATTGAATACATATACATATACATATACATATACATATACATATACATACACATATACAAGTTTTGTAGCAATAATGAGAAAAAGGGAGTTTTCTTGAAGTTTTGTCAGTCCATTGCAAGTAAACACCCACATCTTGTTCTCAGTTTTGTGCTAGAACTGAGACACAACAATTTGGCTCTGCAGCTCTGTGTGGGTTCCTCAGGCTTTGAGTGTGAACACAGAGGATTTGCACTGAACACATGTTGGTGCTGGGGTCTTGGTCCTGCCGTTCTTGATCAGCAGAGCTAATGTTAAAAGAAAAAAGGGGTTTGTTTCCATCTTTGGTCAGCAGTTATTATCGGTCCTTAGAAAGAGGAAACAGCATCTTATAATAATAGCAATTTCTGGTTGATGACACCTTTAGAGAGTCACGGTTCTTCATAGTGGATTTGTATCTGTAGACACACCTTATTTCTGTGTCACCGCCTCAGATGGGACTTGTCTGCCCTATTTTATCTGTGTAAGGATGATGTGAGTGTCCCAACTACTTTGAATACCTATTTTAGGATTAGATGGACTGTAGTGTGAAGGTGTTCCCCTTTTCCAGTAGCTACATGAAACCTGAAATATGTGTGTTCAATTTAGGGGGTGAAAACGGGGTAATTAGTCCTCCTTTCCCTGTAGTTACATACCTATGCATTAACACATATAAAGTCATAAATAAATATCTACTTTGGAAAGTTTTACCTCTTTGCAAGTTTTGGCATTTGGAAGAGTAAAAAAAAAGAAAAACTTTATTTTCTTGTTCACTATTGCACAAAGTACTGGCACGTTAATGCTGGATATTCCAAAAAACTGTGTTCTTCAAATCAAAAGGCTTATACTGATTCTTTAAAGTGGGAAAATTTCATTTCTAAATTTCTGAAATCTCACTGACTCTTATTACAGAAGAAAAATACCTTGTTTTCCTATCACTAGCTAATGTTAATAGTTGCTACATCTCCCCCATGATGGATGGACTGCACACATTCAAATGCTCCAAACTCCAACGGTGCAGTGCCATGACAGGACAGGTTTTTTCGAGTGCTCTGCATCAGATTCATTCAAAATGTACTTCTGCTTTGATCATTTTGGAAGTCAATGAAGCTGCATATTCAGCTTAGGTCCCAAATTCCTCAGATATCAGTGGCGCAGATGTCACAGTCTGACAATATTTATCATGATGCTATTTTGAAGGAGGACAACCTTATATTATCCCCACTTCACAGATGTATAGTGGGGGCTCTGAGGGCTTGGCCAAAACTGCCTTAGCAAAACTACCTGACTCGTATTTCCTGAAGGAACCTAGTCCCAAAGTCCCAAAAGGTTTGGAACATAGTCCCAAAAGTTGTCCAGATGATGTCCTTCCTTAGAAAAAGGTAACTATTATGAATTTCTCCCCTCTGCGAGAATGCTTTCCTGTTTCTCAAACAATTTGGTTATCTGAATGTCATCAATCTAGGGTGCACATGAGGCACTTTGATGAACTGAACCTAAATAATTTGGTTGTTCCAACAAGCTGTGCTTAAAAATACATTTTCTTATTAGTGTCACTGTCCATAAAATTGGCTGTATTTCTTTTCAAACTGAGAATGTGAAGACTTATTTTCTTCCTGTTGCTTAAAAGGGTTTTTCTTTTCAGGGGGTTTTGTCATACTAATGAAACAGATTCTTAGGAATGAAAGGTCAACTGTTTGAATTGTCAATCAACTGAATTTGTCATTCTTTAAATCTGTCAAAACCCAGTGTTCTAATTTGAAAAAATATTATAAAAGTCCAAGGTAATAATATTATAAAAAAAATTAAATTCCTTGTGTTCTAAAGAAGGAGCTGAAACTTTCTGATTAGTTCTTTGGTTTTTCAAAGCCTCAGTTTGATTAGGATAATGAGGAAACATTCATGAATGGGGTTATGTCCAATGGCTTTCTGCAAAGATTCATGTGAGATTGATAGTATTTTTTTGGTGACACAAAGCTGATTGCACTATTAAATTTTAAAAAGTCTCATTATGCCAAACAAACTATGTGATGTAGTTAAATGATTGCAACAGGACAGGACATGTTCTAATAGAGCCAAAAGGAAAACACTTGACATGGGAAATAGGAATGAAGGTCAGACCTGAAGAAGCAAATCACACAGCAGAACTCTGCTGGAATGGATTTGTTCGCTTTGGTACTGGCAGCTCAGCTTTGATTACAGAAATAGCAGCTTTTTGCTGACTGAAGCCACAGGCAGCAGGCACTGGGACCTGCTTGCACCTGCCTGTGCAGGCAGCCCTGACCTTCCAGCACCAACCTACAGCCCCATGCCGTGCTAAAGAAGTGAAATTGAAGGAGTCAAGCACATCCTTTCAGTATCACAGAAAGGGCAAAAACCCCAGTCACCAACTCCAGCAATGTATTCCTGAGGGCATGAGAGCAAAAACAGATATTCAACATTAATAAGGACTTCAGACTTTGGTCCCTCCTTTATCTGTAAGAGACACACAAGAAAGATAATTTACTTACTATTTTTCTTTGATGAGCATATTAATAACTTCCAGATTATCTGAAGTGGGGCTGGTGTCACACAACCAGTAGGTAGAGATTTCACCTGCTTTTGAGTCAGATATATGTAGGCCTTCACATACACCTCCGACAGATTACAGCTTAAGACATTCCAGCAGGCTTACTTTGCTAATATTTGAGACAGGTACATGATAAATAGGTTCATGAATACAGAGAAATCTGTGGAAGCTCTGAAGCTGCTGTCGGCAGAAGTAGATTGAGTAATAACTCTGTTCTAGGAAATGCAAGGAGGAAAGAGAATGGTGATTTATTAACTCAAATGAACATATACTGTTTAACAAGTATAGCAAATGGAAGTGAATAATGCATGAAAACTGCTGGGCCTTAAATTTAGAGCATAGAAAACTGCAGATTAAATCCATAGTATTGGAATAGTGAGTGGAGAAGCTGAAGAGTGACAGCTTGTAATGGTTGGTAAGGGTAGATATGAACCTGATTACAGATGTCAAGATGTCACAGAGCCTTAGGCACAAGGAAAACTAGATTGACACTTGAAAACTGCAGAAAACTTTTCCGTGTAGTTCAGGGGCCTGTTATGTGTTACATTCATAGCATGTGGTGCTTAACTTATGGCTTTGTTCCACACTGAAAATGAGTCATAAGTGCTGCTTCAAGCTGTTTTGATTCTGATGACAACTCTGAAAATATAAAGCAACCAGTAGCTCCTTACTGCTAGATGTTTCCTGTCCAAATAACATGACAACCTATCTAACCTCCACGTTTTCTGACCTGACAGACTTTTGTGGATTTTCTCTGGCCCCAACACCAAAGTCTCACTTTTGAGGCCAGCTTGAAAAATCTCGGCATTCCCAGAACTCAAGCTTTGTGGAGGACATTGAGAACAGCAAAATAAACGAGCCATGATGTATGAAACTCTCTGGAAGTCTCTGAGCTTTTGAGATCCAACATCACTGAAGAGTTTAATTTAAAATTTTGATTTTTTTTTTCGCTCTCCTGTATCCATCCTCACAAACTCCTCCACAAATGAGAAGCAGCCTGGGTGGAAATGTTTGACTCTTCAAGTCTCAGAGAAACGTGTATCATACTGAGAATCTTTGCAGGGTTTCCTCTGCTGTTCAAGTCTGAGTTCCCCATTGAATATGGCTTTAATCAGCCATTAGACACAATTCATTCACAGATTCATCACGTCTGGAATGAGTGGGAACAGGCTGCCAGGGAAGTGGTCACAACAACAAGCCTGACAGAGTTCAAGAACATTTTGATCGATGCTCCCAGGCACATGGAGTGATTCTTGGAGTGTCCAGGAGTTGGACTCAATGGTCCTGATGGCTCCCTTCCAACTCAGCATATTCTGTGGTCCTGTGATTCTACTGGATCATTTGGTCTGGTATCTTTATACCATATATCATCACGTTTCACCAGTTTACTTCCATACTGAGGACAGTAAATTGAATTTGTGTAAATTACAGCATCTGCAAAGAAATTCGCAATATCTGAACACAGAGCTCCAACATGCAATAATTTTTTTGACTAGTTAATTGTTGCTGCTGTGTTTTGAGTTTCCTATTTTAACACTACCCAGCCTTTCCTGTCCTGATCACACAGAAATACTGTCATGAAGTCACTTGCCATTCCTGAAGTTCATGAGATAAAAAGAGCCTCATTTTCCAGAACTTCCTCCAGGACTCTACAGTGGCTCTAGAAGTTTAATTTTTCAGCCTCAGCATGCAGAACACAGCACTGCATTCTCAAATGTGATGATGATTCCCCACTGAATACTCTTCACAAGATTTATTAGATTCCACATTTTATCTGTTGTTATGTATATTATTTATAACTTCATATCTATAGTCATAAATGCATGAATTCATACCATTTTGGTAAAGTGTTTTTCACAGTTACATCTTAATTTGAATTAACCACAATTCTATCAAATCTGACATTGCTGTACTTTCGGTTAGGGATTGATAGATTAGATACTTAAGCACTTAACATTTTTCAAAACACCTGCAATTTTTATATATTTCTAGTAATTATTTAAAACCTCCACTGCTGGATCACAGGTTACATTAGACAAAACTCATGTATGATTCTATACATTGAAAAATGTTCAGATTCAAGTGGATGTTATTTCATATCTTTCTTAGACATTAGTGGACTGAGAACTCCTCAGAAAGGAAAATAGTTATATGTAAGATGTATTACTGATTTCTTTACAGTGTTATTAACAGTTTTCCTAAATCCATCTACTAACTGGCCCAAACCACTTATGTATTTTAATCCTGATTGGTATGTGCATTTGTTATTTGTTGCAGGGGAAAAAAAAAACAAACAACAAAAATCAAAACCCAACAACAAAAAACTTTTCTATATTTTCCATACTCAAAATATTAAAATAATAAAATGAGAATTTTTTCTTTAAAATTTAGATATGCTATATATTCATAATATGATATGTATTATTTCCAGAGGGATTCATCTGACCTAATTACAATTGTCTAAAATTTAGCTATTTCATTAGTCATTCAAGGATTCCTTATAAGTTAATGAAGGGTAATAAATGTCTCTGTTTAATGTAATGAATTAAACCTATGGGAAAAGCTTCATATTTCTTAAATCATTCACCGAAAATAACTTGGCATTTTCAGGTTTGGACTCAAAAAAATGTACAATGTTACCAAACTCTCTCCTAAAGCCAAACTCCATTGTAGTTTATATCTGCATAGAAATGTATTCCTCCCCCAGCACTTTACAGGAATTTAAAACATGATCCTGAAAGCTTCACTGAGGTCTGGTTTCCATCAGTGGAGCTCAGGGGTTGAAAGTGGGAACACATGAGGTTTCTGTTTTGGAATTGACTTTTTCACTAAAAAATACTTTTTTTCCCCATTTTTCTGATGGCAATGAATGGGTTGAAGATGTAAATTGCTTGTAAGCAGTTCCCAAGATTTATCTGGTCTAAGAAAAAATTCAGTATATGCTGGAGCCACAAGCTTCAACGATTTTTATGTAAGTTTAAACAAGTTCAAGAAAAGCTTTAAAAGGCAGTGGTCTGGATTTCTGCCTCCTTGAGCCAAACGACCCTTCTGGCCACTTACACACATTCTCCTTTTTCACTGAAAAACATTTTAAAAGTCCTTTACAAACCTCTGTCTACAGAGCCACTGGATTGATTGAAAGGTTTCTAATCCTATAATTTTGTGCACGCAGAGTACCTCATGCAGAGGAGCTTTTACTGCTTTATAAGTGCTTCCATTTTAACTCTCTTGCTTCTCCAGTTTAAGGTTACACTGCACTTGAAAAACACCATCTTAATTGTACTTCAGCAGCAACTTCACAGCTTTTTTGTTCCTCTTTCAAGTGTTTGAAATGAGAGCGTAGCTACTCCCCGAGGTTATTGCTACCAGCCTGGTGCAGAGCTGCTTGTCTTCATTGCAGGTGTAGAGTTTTGAAGGAGACACAGCTTTCAGCAGCCTTTTTTTCACACTGAGTCTGCTGAGGGCAAGAGCTGATGTGGGAAGTCAGTGCTGCCACAGGACTTGGGTCAGGTCACTGCTTCCAAACCAGTGGTTCTCCCACCAGTAATCCCATTGACTACCAAGCAGAAAGATGCCCAGTTTGAGGAGTTCCAAGCAGTTCCAGGGGATAGAGCTGTCTGTGCCCAAAGGTGCATTGTAATGTGGGCTTTCTCTCCATGATTAACTGCCCCTCTTCCCACAATTTGAGGATGGTTATTTCCAGTGGGTTAGTGCTCACACTGTTTCTACACACTGTCGTGAGACAGGAAAAGCCAAGTTTAACACCCAAGGTCAAGATGACAAACTTGGAATATAAAACAGAAGAACTTTCATGCCTTCTGCTGTCCAATTAACCTAATAAACCAACAGTTTAGGAGCAAATGCAAGTATACACCTACACATTATGCCCGAGGGATGAAGACTGCTGCTGTTTTTAAAAAAGGCCAAACCTTATCATTCATAATCAAATGTTCCTTTTAAGTGATTATGAGCCCCTGAAACTTAGTCTATTACATCTACACTAAGTTCATGGCCCCTGAAAAAAATATCCTCCTTGCCTAGCTCAGATGCCTCTCTGGGGATCACCTTTGTCATTATATTTATCATTAAATATGTTTGTATTTTTTTCACTTTAGCACTGCAAGGCCCCCAAAGAGGTCATTGTACTTGACCTTCTGTGAACCCAGAAGAGCTTGTGATCTAAATAGGCAAATTATATATCCATTTATAGAGACTATCTTGACTTTTCTCAGACTGCCAACTTCTCAGACACCTTTATGGCAATGATTTTCCTGCTGGGTGAATTACCTCTAATTGTGTTGTTCCTGTTATCTGGACACATCCAATTTTTGCCATAAAATTGTCAGACAATATGATGCAAGTAATCTTGCTCCCAGACTATTGTCCCTTCCCTGCTAGAGTGATTGTTCTGTAAGTACTTTGGAAAGGCAGTTTAGTCAGCACTGTCTGGATACCTCAAAAGAAATCTAAATCATTTAATAGCAAAAGAAATTGTTTGGACCTTCAAATGTCAATAAAACTTTCCAAGTGTGTCATAGAGTTTACAAAACAAATCTATGATGATTTGGTTGTAGGAAATATGAAGAGCTGCTTGACAGACAGCATTGTTTCTCATGTTTTGTTCTTTCAGAAAAGGTGAGAATATTAGAAATATCTCACCCAGGCTGCACCAGGACTGCCTCTATTCAACAGGTGTGTTCTTGATAAGACTGCGAGTGACAGTGGAGGTGGCTGGTCACCTGTGTTATTCAAGATCTTCAGGGTAAGCAGGATGATGGGATACAGGATAACCAGGGATAAATGATGACTGAAAATGAAATTCAGTCTTGATAAACACAAAGAAATGCACTAGAGAGACAAAACAGTGGACTTTACACATAAAATGATAACCTGATTTGCACTCACAGAATTTGGATTCTGACCTTATAATCAATACTTAGCTGAAAACAACTGATCAGTGCTTACGAGAGGTTAAAAAGAAAAGCCATTTTGGGAAATTGTTAGAAAAACAGTAGAAGACAATGTAGACAATTTTGTTATTCTTTATTGAACAATCATATATCCTTACCTTGAAGAGCACAGTTCTCCTTTTCAGATAAGACATACCACAAGTAAAATGGGACCAGAAAAAATTCAAAAAGGGTAAATCAAAGATGCGCTACTGTTTCTGTGTGAGGAACAGCTAAATGGACTAAGATCCTTTAATGCTGGAAAATAAAATAAAAGACTGAATGTTGAAAAAAATTAGAGAAAGACTGAAAGTGGTATTATAGAAATCTACCCCGTGTATCAGGGCATGGACTGTCAAATGTAAATAGGGATTGACTGTTAGGTGTCTCCTCCAGTGAAGCAGGGATCATAGTGACACTGTGAAGCAGTCACACAAAGCAGAAGCAGATCTTTCTTTATACATTTTGTGAAAGGTTTTTGAGCATATCTGTGAACTCTATGCTTCTGGGTCCTGGAGATCTTAAAAGAATATGCAAAGATTCAAATACTAACCTATAAATCTTTAGAATAAAAATCCACTGAATAAGTTGACTACAAAAATACCTTCTTTTCCCCAGAAGTCCCTGATCTGAACTTTGCAAGCATGTGTCACTGCATCTTGAATTCTATACATATTCCTCCCTAAACACATCCTCTGTGATGTTGTCAGAGACAGGATTCCATGGGTCATATGGTCCTTCTGCTTCTGTGTGGCTGTTCTTATGTTCTCACCATAATATTTTAATAATTATTCCACCAGCATAGTCAGATGTTGAAACTGCTGCCCCTGTGAGGTAAAAAAATAAAAGAAAAAAATAAATAATATTGCCATGATGTGTTTGTCCATCTCCTTCCATGCTCTATATCCCCTCTGTCACAAGGCTCATATCCTTCAGATGGGTGATTATTTGTGCTTGGTTGTGTGTTAAATTGGATGATTCCAATACCAACAATCTACTCCCTCCTGATCGTGGAACAGAAATAGCTCTGCCCTCTGTTTCATCATTCCTAAGGAGAAAACACACATCCATCCTGGATTTTTGCTGTAAATGTTTGTAGCCCTGGTGTTAGCCTGCCCAGAACAGGTTTGTTGAAGACATTTCTAATCCACTTCCAGCTTATAACAAACATGAAAACTGAGGGGCTGACTATACAGACCAGACTAGAGAACAGTCCAGGACTGCAAACCTTTTTCTGTCTATGATATGCGACCCTTAAGGGGAAGGTAGTATCCAAGATTCTGAAATGCTTAAGGTAAAAAAATAAAAAAAAAGTCAGTGTTCATAAAAACTCACCAAGTTTTATTAGCAAATTACAGACTTGGCAAGGAAATTGTTATGTTAGTCCCTGACCTACTCTATAAGCACACAGGAGTGGGTTTTGGATAAAGGGATAGGGTGAAAGGGAAGAGAGAAAAAGATTCAATTCTTCTGTAATTCTACACTGTCTGAATAAGACCTGCTGTATTTTTGCCAGTTGTCACCTTTCCTGATTCAAGCACCAGGGCTATCTGTGAGCTCAGCAGTTCTGATGCCTGACACACCAACCTGATGCGTGACCCGAGACCTCCTGAGCCAAAAGTCTGAGTAACTCCATCATACACTAATGAATCACACTCACCACAGACAAGCACAGAGGAAACCTCGAGCACTCACTCACCAGAGGTTCCATGAAGATCTCCACTGTCTGACACTTCTGCTAAAAAGATGCCAACCAACATTTCAAAAGAAACAGAATATTTAACTCCCATTTCTCAAAATCTGTCTCCAAGCGACCTGAGCACAACCCAGGTGTGAACTCTCTTACACAGTGTCAATTAATGTTGGCTTATTTAAAAGAGCACATTTAAGGAAACAAATGTGACACAGCTCAAGTGAAATAGCCCACTAATTTTAACAAGCTGAATAATACTTTATACTGCTTTAGTTGGAAAGCATCAGGTGGCTTTAGAGAGGATAGCTGGAGTCTCTGGGAGTGAACACCGGACAAGCTTCTGTCAAATTACAATATTGTGCACCTGAAAGTCCCACAGTAAGAGTTCATTTTTCTGTAGATGCACAAAGAACTTCAGAATTGTACGAAAATACAAATACTTACATTAAACTCCTCTACATGTTAAATTCTTAACCACTTCAAACAGCAGCAAAATTTCTTTTTCTCTATTTTCCTCCTCTAGCTTGGCCAAAAGCATAAACCTAGTCCTTTATAGCAACACTTGTGTTATGGATTTGAAGAAAAAAGCATTCCCCACTTTTTTTTACACTCGGAGAGCAGATGACAACTTCCTACATTCTCTCATGTCACATAAGCAGCATGTATCAGTGTCAGGCAGAAGGTGTTCCTTGACTGGAAAATCTCCAGTAATCACAGGAGAAAGCTATGGAGTTAATCAGAAAGGCAGCAATGACAGAATGTTTCTTTATTTCTCACAGCACTTAGGTCATTGCCTTGCTCCATGCCTACCCATTAAAAAGATGTAGTCATTTTGACCTCCTGAGGCTTGAAAGCTTGTTTCCAGAGCTGTGCTATGTTATCCTGCAGTCGTTTGACTCTGCCAAATAATGCTTCATTACTGAAATATCACTGATGGGATATTCTATAGAGAAATATTAGATTTATTAAAGGCTTGCTTGCCTTTGTGGGATACTGTGTTGTCTGCCTCAACTCTTTCTTGCTGGGTTTTCAAGAACAGAACTTGCCGAAAATGTTTGAGGTATTAGATCTCGCTGATAAATAATCTCAAACTGTCAGGAAGAGTAATAAAGACCTCGGGATAAAACTGCCCGTAATCAGCAGCCTTGTTTGCAACCTCAGGAAGCAGCAAAGGATTTAGTGGGTCTGGACACAGAGCAAACCCTTTCCTTGGAGACTCTTTTGTTCCTCATCCCTGTTCTCCTGCTGAGCACGAGGGAGTTTATAGCCTCATCAAACTTAAACACTTGCTTCTGAGTTTTAAAAATGCCAACTGTTGCCTTCCCTCAGGAGACAGTTTTTTGCAGAGCTGATAGATATTCTGAAATGTAAAACTGGAGCTGATTTGAGAGTATTAGTCAGTAGCTCAGCAGTCTAGCTGGAGTTAATTTTACATTAAGAGTGAAGAGAAAAATAAAGACATAAAAATATGATGCAGGTTTTAAGGAATCATGGGAATAAAAATGTTTTGCATCTAAATACCAAATGACTTTAAGCAAACCACTGAGATGATATGGTAGTCTTTTGGACTGCTTTTCTTATTCTATCTTAATATTTTCCTTTTTTTCAGAATAATTGTTTTTCATTAAGAACAAATCTGTAATTCCTAATTGTAAATGTGGGTTTGTATGGAGACAAAATACAGTACAATACTGTCCTTAAAGATTTGGCTGAAAAATGGGTGTCTTTTTGTTAATAGCAGAATAATTACAATATCAAACCTTGATGCTTGGAAAAACATTTTAATTTAGGTAACATTTGTCAAAAATTTCTGGAATTAAACACCTCCTAAACCTTATCATTAAATCATTAGGAAATCTATCCCAAAAGTTACTTGTTAAGATTGCCATTATTCCTCCCAGGGAAATGAAAACTCCAAACCAACCATGCATGCAACCAGCCAAAACCCCAGTTTTTCCTTTCATGTCCATTCCAGCTCTATTTTATAGACCACAGTAAGTGTGCAAGAGTAATTCTTACAGTGCTGTAAAATAACAAGCCAGTGTTATTCTTGATTTAGGGCTGGTTTTTGAGGTCCTTAGATAATGTGATCTGAATTCTGAAAAAATGTTTTTTGGTGGGTGAGTAACTGGCAAAAGTAAAACACAGAAAAATCTAGAAGCAGCAAATAAAGACTTGTGGGTCTTTGGAGTGGCATTCCTTGTGTGACCAGGAGAGGGATGCACTTAATTCGAGTGAAAGGACAAAAATGTTATATTGTGTGCTTAAAGGTATTCTAGTGTTTTGGGTATTTTGAGGGTGTCAGCTTTGATAGGGAATTTTTGGTTTTGTTTGTTTTGTTGGGGGGTTTTGGAAGGTGGGGGAAGGTTGTTCATAAATGACCAAATATAGGTCGACTGAAATTACTGGTTTTCAAAGTCATCCTTGGTTGTGTTGGCTACAGATTCCACCCACAGAGATACTCCAAACTCCCAATGCCATTTGAGATGAGCTAAGGGAATTTGTTATGGACTCCAGAACATTGGTTTAGTCTGGACAGCTATGCCATAGAACATGAGGAAGAGCAGTGTCCAGCTGGAGATACACAAGAATAATTTGGGGCATTTCAAGCCTCACTCTGTGCCCATGTGTGAGTAAACAGGTCAGGCCATAGATCTTCAGTGACTATAAAAATTCTTAGACTTAGAACAGCTGTGTAGACAGCTGTGTATAGCAAGTGCCCTCTCCAAAGTGCAGGTGTCTGGGAGTTCTCTGAAGTTACTCAAATACAGACACCTTGTGACATTTCAGCTTTCCTGGAATATGACTTCCATCTGGACATGTATGGCTCTCCCATAGCTCTTGCATTGCACCTTCCAGGCCTGAACAGATGTTTTGGATAGCCCAGGGCATTTCAAATGACATTGAATGCCTGGTTTTAGGCTACTAAATCAAATCTTAAGTGAAGTCTGTATGTTTCCCCATAATTTCAACTACCTAGCCAGACTTTCCTTATCCTCAACACAATAATTTCAAAGTACAATTCATCTGACCAAAAGAAGGAATTTCCATTAGAATATGATTAATAAATATTATTTTTTCTTCCTTGAGTTTTGCTGAAGACATTTATGCAAATTGAAAGTAAAAATACAAGGCTTTGACTGATTTCTGCCTTGGTGATCCAAGATTGGGTGTCATTTCAACATCAAATCCACATAAGACCATGTAAGACAAAGGCCACCAGAAAAGTCAGTCCTTTATTCCTGTCACTTAGGTACAGTTGCTGGTTACATCTGAGTGTGGAAAATAAGATTTACATTTGTGAATGGAAATAAAACCTAGTGAAGAGTGCTTTAATTGGTTTATGTTGGTGCCTGTTGTGGTGATTAGACCATTAATGTTCAAATATAAGCACTATTTCCACTTATTTAACTCTGTGTCAGGCTAGTAGAGCTACTCAAATCCAGCAAAACAGATTTGTACCCAAGAACAAATCTGTTATTGCTTATGCATCACTGAAGTCTTTGGACCCTCTCTTTGCAGCTTCACTTTTTTTTCTGTTTACTTAACCAGTGCAAAAATTAAAATCATGTATAATGACAGCTAAATGTCTGACTCTGAGCTCTCTTTACACTTGTGCAAGTAACCTCAAACACTTCATTACAGTAATCTGGCATTTTTTCCTCTTTCTTGGGAAATGAAATGGCATTGACAGCTTGAAAACTTGAAAAAAATATAGTAAGAACAATACTTGTAGCTAGCTTTCGTAGTTAAGTACTGTGTATTGTTGTGAATATCATTTTTTTTTCTTTTTTGTAATGCAGAGGAAGCCAAATTGAATGATTAATCTTTGACCTGTATCTGTTGGAAGCATTTGAACAACCCCTTTTAAGGAGTTCAGCCTTCTCTGTAGCATGCACATAACTTTCATTAACATTAAATAGAGTTGCATGTGCACACCAGGGCATAAGCTGCTAAGTAGATATTAATTGGCTAAGAAATGATCCCCTTTTCCTTCTCCTTACAGTTGGTGTTTTGGAACTCACTTTTGGCTTGCTACCTCAGTAATTCTTTGAAGTTGCAATTATTCCTTTAACTATTTAAATGATGAATTTTCTTTGAGGGATATGTCAGTGCCTGCAGCATTTTAAAGGCAGTAGAAGAATAAAAGCCTCAATATTTAACATCAGGAGTCCACTCTGTCCCTTTCTAGGCCAAACCCTGTAAATTATCAGTATATTAAATATCAATTTGACTAGTAAGTTCAAAGGAATTATGAGTAATTGTGAGTCTGCAGTCAATATTATCTTGTAGCTGTAGAAAAGAGTTTGGAAGCAAACATGATAGTTCTTTATGTCTATTCAAAACACTCTGTCCTTCCTTTGTAGCAGTTAACCAATGCAAAATGCCAAGCTGTGAAAATAAAATAACGTAGCAGTACAATGACTAGAATTTTATATTGAGCATACAACTGTAATGGACCACTTAGAAATTGCTTTATTGTCATCTGAGATTGTCATCAGGAGTGGGTTCAGGATTTCCACATATCTTTAAAAAATCTATTTTATCTAGCCAGGTTGAGCTTTGTAAGCATTTCAAATCAGCCTTTAAAGCAGTACAATTCAAACTGCAAGTGTTTACCAAAACTCATGTTGAAAGTGTGTCTCTGCCGTGCTTACACATAAAGTTTGAGATGCTTCAAAGTTTGGGATGATTTCAAAGTTAAGGAATATTCCTGAGTCTTTTTTCACCTACTGTGATCACAGATCATATGAAGCAACTTTTTCCTAAAATTTCCTGGAGCTCTCTACTGTGCTCCTGTACCTTTAGGCAAGCACAGATACTACCACAGAATGCCTGTGTCTTCCTGCTCTGACCTCTGCAGCTACACCATGAACTAGGCATTGGCGGTAAGATTCATTTTGCTTTATTTGGACATCCATGATGCAGATATCCACGTCTCAGATCTATGAGATGACTTCTATATCTATGTACCTTTTCCATCTTTTGGGGATTTTCAAAATAAGAAATACTTTTTGGGACTGTGTTGTTAGCTTAAAAATTAGGCAGCAGACTCTTTATTTGGTATCATTTAAACTGAAACCTTCATAGAATCCTTTGTCCTTGGAATTCATGTTTTCTAACATTGCAGGTATGCTGATGGAGAGAAGTTTACATCCATCTTTTTTTTTTATGCTGAGCTTCTGTTTGGTCAAGCCAAGTTCAACTCTAGAATCAGGGGCATTTGTCCTTCTGATGCATTTCTCTCTTGGTCGTGTATTTATTTTTCACTTCTCTTTACCTATGTTAAATTAGTGCTGCCTGGTACTATCAGGCCCTGACAGTGCTATAGGCGTAAATGTAAAGAAGGCAGAGCTGATTATTTTTCCCCTTGGGGGCTGCCCTTTTGCCTGCAGGCAGCTCTTTTAAAAATAGCTCCACTCTGCTTGATGCTTTTATTATCACAGATGCAATTCCCAACACAACTGTCCACATCAGAAGTGAAGTCTCTCTGTTGAAAAGCAGCAGAGCTGCTGCATCCCTACTTTCTTCTGTTCAGACAAGTTCCTTCCACAAGGCTGTGCAGCAAGGCTTTGTGGGTTTTTGTTTTGCTTGGTTTCTGTATTTTTGATCATGCTTGTCATACAAGAGAAAAAGCTGAGGGCAAGATGCTGGTGAGCCTGGAATATATGAGTATAAAACTGATATTCTGCTTCCCTTGGTCTATTCAGAGAGCATTGGCAGGCTGGTGGCACTTCCATTTATATTTCTAAAACAGAAAAAGAAAAGGAAACAAAAAAATAACCAAGCTGGTAGCTAAAACATATTATTGGGAACATTTTTCCTATAGACTCCTACTAGCTCAGACAAGTTATTTAGAATCCCTACTTCAGATTAAGCCTTTAATAAAATGGACATCTGCTTATTTTCAAACCAGAAAGTCTCACTGTAATCACCAGGAGGATTGCTATATGCAAGTGACGTGAGCTGCTCCCAAAAGTTGACAGAAATTTACTGAAGATGTGAGGGAATGGGTGTTTTCATCCATCTCTAAACAGTGGGATGGCCAGGCTTAGTGCTGTAAACTAAAATTTGGTGGTTCTGCCCCATTCTGGGACATATTACACACCCCATTTCTAGTAAAGATTAAGGGACACTCATAAATCTCATATGAATGCTACTTTAAGTTTCTGATGCCACTGACCTAGTGATCAAAACCTGCATCATGTTTTAAAATATAGCACAGGTTTCCTGTCTATTTACTAGTTTATGTCAAAGGCACTGTCCACGTGTTTTAACACCTACCACAAAGCTATCTCAGGAGAAGCCCTGCTTCAATGATTTTCCAGCTTGCTACAGAGATGGAAAAGGAGAGTGGTTGATTAACTTCTCAGGTCCTAGAGAAAAGATGCCAGGTGAATGAACAGTCAAGTGGAAATTATTTGGACTCAGATTCTGAGACTGGTTTTTTTCCTAGAGGTTTCTCCACAAATCACAGGAACTGAGACTTTGAGATTTAAGCCAAAGCATGAAGAGTAAAAAATCAAGTTAATTTGAGTGAGTGCTGGGTTGATGTTTATAGTTGTATACAGTGCAATGGTACTGTATAGGCTGTTTCTTTATAGGATATTTCGATGTTTAACTTTCGTGAATCATGATGAGATCCTTAGATAAAAGGTAAAATGTAATATTCCATAAGGCCTCAGGCATGAAAGCACCATTAATAATTTAACACTAAAAAATATGGTTACTCTAGACGCTGTCAGATACTTCCATGGTACAAATAACTACAGAGATAGGTACCATAACATTGACTGAAGAATTCATTTGATGAATTTCCCTATATTTTTCAATACATTTGACAATATCTTTCATTATTCTTGCGCACCACTGTTAAACTATTATCTCATTGATGCAAAAGTTGTTTGCTTTACAAAGAGTCTATTTTCATTGAAGAAAAGTAACAAGTTGCTTTGCAATGCCATCTAACATCACCACATCCAGTGAACAGCTTTCACTTAACTAGGAAAGGTGTTCAGAGAATGTGAAACACTTATTCAAATTTTACATTAAGGGGTACAAGTTATTATAGGTATTTTGCAATGTTTTCTTGGTGAAGACTTTGGTCCAAGACCTAGCCCAGGATGCAATTCAGAGATTCCAAAATAGGAGAATGAGGTATCTCCAGCATTCTGGTGATGGAAACTGTGGTCTTACAACAAGGCAGCTCTCAATTTATCCTGATCTGGTTATGGCTTTCAATAACTTCAGTACACACTATGAATAGAAGACATGACCTCCTTAATACTCAGATATTCAGAGCTGATGTTGAAAATTCACGCTGGTCCCTCATACAGAAACCATTTGGCCTGGGCTGTTAGCATACAGCTTCATCGTGTGAGGATTTCTGCAACCTCTCTCTGACCATGTAAGGTTTGCAGCACTGGTCCTACTCACACAGGGAAGGCAGCACATGCAAGGGCAATGTGAAGTATTACATATAAATGTTTGTGAATTTCTTTTCTGTTGGAATTTTAGGGTGAAGGCTGATAGGTCAAGGTTCACTATTTATTTGTAAAAGAAAAAGACCCTAACAGACAGATTTGGTCAATTCTAACATCTGCTGCACAGATAAGAGTTTATATAACAGCTCCCAATCTTTCCTGCTACAATCTTGTCTATAAACAAACAAGACATTTACTAGACAAAAAGCAGGCACAAGCAGATTAAATGACTTCTCCAAAGTTATAAAAAAGGTTACCAAAAAAGGTTTCTTTCTGGGATTGGTTTGGATCTCGGATCTCCCAATGCACTCTTTAATGTTACAAATGCATGCTTTTTTGCTGAATATTTGGCTTAGGTGAAAGAGATCAGAAGCCCTTAGTAATGAGCATGGTGAGGCTGAAGATTTCATCATGGAAAATTGTCAAAAAATCAGTAAGCACTGTTATTCAAATATGCTGTCATTAACACATCCTCTTAACTGGAGTTACATTGTTTTATTTATTAATGGAATAAAGAAACAATTTGACTAACTTGTTTTTGCTTCATTTCACAGATGATCATATAGTAAAGGTGAAGGAGACCCTATTTTTTAACAGATCAAAGCAATTGTTTTACTGTTTAATTCTTTGGTACTGGCTCTCCCAAGGCCCCTGCTGCTATGAACTAATGCAAATTACATCAGGAAATCCAATGGGCTCAGTAAACACTGAATATTAATTCAAGATGCTTTTGGAAATGCATAAACAGCATCAGACCCAAAATCCAGAACTGAAGCAAATAACAATGTTAAATTGATATGTCAGAATTTTATGGGCAGTGTTGTTTTGGCCATAAAAATAGGTTTTTTCTTGCTATGTTGAGTGATCATGTTGTTCTGTCATAATACATGAATTCTAAATCATTGAGCAATATCTTTTCTTCCCCCACATTTTATCCAGGGCTTGCTCAGATTGTTAACTGCTGCTTTTTCCATGTTGTCCAGTCCACTTGCTCTAGAAATACCAATGAAATATATATTTTTGAGAAGTACTAGAATTTTGGGATCAGAGTCTCCGAACAGGGTGCAGGAAACCTACAGCAACTCTCCAGATTTTTTTGCTTTGCTTGTGTGTGGCTTTGGTTTTACCTGTTGAGCTGTCTCTATTTCCATCCATGGATTTTCTCACTTTTATCTTTCAAATTCTCTCCCCCATCTCACCAGGGCGACTGTCTGTGTGGGGCTGAGTTGGCAGGTGGAGTTAATCCACAACAATCAGGCACTCTGATTAAGTCATAGCCTTGATGTTCCTCACCTATGAATGTTTTTTTCTGCTTTGGTCCTTTCTCAGTAATGGGCAGTTTAGGTAAAATTGCTTCCATACTTCAGGTAACACAAGAAAATCACACCATCAGCTGTGCCCTCCTTGAAAAATTATTCCAGATCAGGTCAGACCTACAAACCATTTCGTTTGTGAAAGTCAGAAAAATTATCATTCAGCTATAGATCTAACCAATCTACAGCTCACAAAGAGGAAAGAATATGTCATTGACAGATGTTTCTACATCATCACTAAATCACCTTGATTTTCAAAACATTTGTACTTCAGTGAGTCTGATGCTACTTAGATATCTTGTGTGACTCTGAAGAAGCTGTGAACCCTTCAGTTGGAATTCTGAACGCCAAACTGGACACTTCCAAGCAAAATGTGCAACGTTGTCTTTCAAAGGCCTGACCAACATGCACATTTTTTCTGCATTATTTTATGAGACAGAAGCAGGTTGTCTGAATATTGAAATGAGTAAGAAGAGTGCATTGGCATGCAGCTTTCTTTATTTTTCCAACGTATTATTACATATTTTAATATTCACCTTGGGAACTTTACTTATGCAAGACATGATATCATAAAACATGTCTCTGAAATATTGAGATCCTGGTATACTGGCAAATGCACAAACTGTTAGTAAAATACTCTGTTAGAGGGTGGGAAAGGAAATCATGCTGTGTAAGCAGCAATTTCACTAAATGTAAAAGATCTGGTGATACCCACAGGCTCATCAGGCGGTAGCAGTAGATACCAGTAGTCATTCTCCAGAGTGTGCAGCTACTTTCCTTGATATTCTAGAGATGAAAAAGGCAATTTAAATATTTTATACTGTCTGCCCTCGACTGATGCCTAGAATTGCTCTAGCAGCCCACAGATGAACTCCTGCTATCTCACAGCTCACTGGAGACATTCATACAAATGCCTTTTGAAACCACCAACAATTGCCCAATTGCCCAATGTGACAATCAGAGCTCCTCAAGCCACAGGTTCCACTTTGCAGGATTGAAAAGAAGCATGATGTACTCTGACAGAAAAAGAACATCTTTTTCTTTCTCTATTAGCCTTCCTTTTGCAGAGGCTGGAAGACACATGATGCTTCCAGGGCCTGTTGACAACAAAAGCAGCTTGATACAGAGTTGTGCTCAGTTTTTCTAGAAATATCAACTCAGACTCAGTATTAATGGCTGTCTCAGTTGTACACCTGGGTGTTTTCTGACAGAAGGTATTCTGAGGACAATAGTTTCTCCACTTATTTTATAAATACACTTAATTTCATATGTGTTATACTGTCAGCAACAAGTTTTGTGTCTGCAGATGCCAAACATTAAACAGCATTGCCACCCAAAACTCTTAACTAACAGGAACAGTTTAGTCTATGTTTCATGACCATGTAAACATAACTTTTTAGTAGATTATTTGTGCAGTAATTTTCCTTCCATTCCTCCCAGGCAGAGCAATAACGAATGGTAAAACCAATTGCAGTAACAAAATAATTTGGTGAAATTCAGAAATGGATACCTGCTAGAAGTGGTTCTGGGATTTAAATACTAAGACCAATTAACTGAAAAGTTCTTGCTTTCATTGAATAATTTTTTCTCAAGAAAGGGTTCATTCTGATATTTTTATCCTTCAAATGCAGACGTAATGGACATTTTTCTCAGAAGCTCAAAATCTAAGTTAAGCTATTCCTCAAATAAAACATTTTACTCTTGCTATTATTTTTTTTAATCTTTTGATTTTGGTTTTGACAAAAGAAGACTTTTTGTTTTGGTTTGGGTTTTTTTTTTTCCCCCCTGAGAAATTTGAAGAGAAAGCAAATGTACTGAGCATTTTAATTCTTTTTCATTATAGTAATGTACTGCAAAAAATATCATATATACAAACAGAGGCAGAGAGAGATGTATTAAGCTCCTTTGGCCACCTTGGGAGTCGTTAGCTGATCTGATAATAAAACTGAAAATTTCTTGGCTTCTTCACACAGGTTTTGAGCACAAAGCTTCAGTATTTTCTTAGAATCCAGCAGTGAAATGTCTTCTGGTTTAATACAGAAGCTGATCTTAAGTTATCCAAGTGATGTGTGTTTTCCCAGATGAACTTTTGACAGTACTTTAAACAGAACTCATTAATTTCTATGGATGTTTAGCATTCCCAGAGTCTATTTTTTTCTTTAAAGGCATATATGAATTTATGTAAGCCTTCTACTCACAGCAACAGTCACTGGACAGAATCCAGAGTACTTTAAATACAAAACTAAATGCCTAAATAAGTTTTTAGACAAGTTGAAAATGCTACAAATTTACTAGCATCTGCATTTTGACCAGTGGAAATCAAAGAAGACTATTTTATATAAGATTTTTTTCTGGCACTAAAGTTGACACTTAAATGCTGTTAAGGCACAAAAATAATAATTTGGAAATATTTAAGAGTACTTGTGAATAATTTAAAAATCTATGTCTGTGACATCAGATATGTCTCTTTGTTTCAGATACAATGATTAAGATAAAAACCTAGTTTTTCTATCAATTAAAGCACTCTCAGACACCAGGGAGGTTTGGTATTTGACACAACCTATATGGAAAGAGCAATGGAAAAGAAGTGTTTGATTACTCTTAGTAGAGTTGAAGAACTGTTTTCCATAATCACATTGTATCTGAAATCTCTCTGTGTTTTTAACTGATGAAGCTCTTTGAGAAGCGTTCTGGAACAAAAATGGTTCTGTTTCTAAAGTGTGTCTTGCTCAGCAAACCAAAGATGGTAACTATATTTTGATACTGGGAGTAAATTCTCAAAGCTGGTGAACTGCTGACTTAGGATGCAGGAGGATGGGTGATCTTGGCTCTGTTTTAGCTCAAAGGAATGCATAGGTGAGGATACAACCTATAAGTTGTTCTCTGTTATCTGAAGATTCACATGATAAAAAATAAACGTCATGACAAAAGCAGTGACAGAATCATTCTGCCACTCTTGGGTAAAAGATATTCTGTACTCCAGTGTTATACACTCTTGCAGCTGAAGACTTTGAATACAATTAGTTGAGGTTTTTTTTCTCTGCCAGTATGTCATACTAGCAAATAGCAACAGGCAGGATAATAGTAACCAGTTAGTTTCCAGTCCAGTATGCAAAATACACCAGTTTCATGTGGAAATAGAAATTGTGGCAGGTTGCTGTATTTAATGTCCATACTACCAGCTATAAATTGCATCTGGTCTTGACTTGCAATGTTCTTCTTGGTTTTTAGCTGTCTGTCCTTAATATATAAGAAAAGTATCATAAAAAAAAAAAAAGTAATCAATTTCAAGATGTGTCTGATAAGCTCTAGGGTTCTTGCATAGTGGTTAGTGATAGTACCCAAACACAAGGAGTCTTTTTTTTCATATCAGATGTGCTTAAAAAAAATTTCCCTTACAATGAGAAATAAGAACTAGGAAATGTAATGTTCAAATGCAATGTACTTATAGATTTATTTTGTAATTTTTTAGTGTTTGGCTTTTATTCTTTTTTTTTTTATCACTCCTGTTTCTTTACTATGTTGTCTAGATGAAATTTAATCCATATATCCAGGAAGCCCCTAGATTCTATTGTCAAGCTTCCTGATAACACATCATCACTTTATTTCCTGGTTTAATCCATTTAAATCATCTCACATTAAATGTTGCTCATTTGTTCTTATGCTTTTAAAGTCGTGGCTTGAACTGTATTGTTTTCTGAAACAAACTTCTTTTTCTCGACTGAATTCCTGGGGAGTATGACCTACCACTGGGGCTTGTCTCATTGCTAATGCTAAATAACCCCCTAGGTGTTCTTATTCCATTGTATTCCTATTTAACTTGTGCTGGGAAAAAAAAGATCTATGTAGAAGATTGTAAATGGAAGTGCAGAAGAATTTTGTAGTGTGATTAGGTGATTTATTATTGGCCTAAAGAAGATATATAGGGTCAAAAGAAACAGACACTTTTCCTTTGATATATTATTCCTGTAAGCACTAGTGAGGAAACCTAGATTATTGGTGAAGGTGTTTAAATCTTAGATGGTCAAATTTGGATGAGACAAATCCCAGACTTAGTACAGATGTTTCAAAGATTTGGGCACTGTTGGGCTTTCTGGGTTTTCCCAGGATTGAACTGGGTTTGTACAGACCATGTTCTTCAGTGCAAAGTTAATTATGAAAAATCTTTGAATAACAGATTACCTTCCAAATACTTGTTCTCCTGGACACCTCAGAAAGGAATAAACACCTGGAAACAGCACTCTCACAGCTTGTGGAAAAAATGCATCCTGCAGAGCCTTTGGCATACAGATCCTTGCCCTGCTATGAGTAAGAGATGTTGCTGCCTAGTCTGTGCGTTGATCTGTACAAAATGTTTTCTCAGCCTGTTTCTTAGCCGATGGAATTGTAAAACTCCTGGCACCTTCGGAACTGAATCCTGAGAGATGCAGAGCTCCACCAGTTCCCACTGCTTGCGATGAAAGCTGATGATATTTAGCAACTTGTCAGCCCTTGATCCCATCTGAGTGGCTGAGAGCTGCACATGCAAGGGAGCATCGGGGAGCCAGGTGGGATCCATGTGGGCACATGCAAACATCACATCCCCTCAGCAGAGAGAAACTTGAACGTCGGCCACTGGCTCCTTTCCTGCCACAGACACTTTAGCATTTCATGCATGAGAAAGAGAGCAAACTGCCCTTCGTTTTGGCCCACATTGTTAAAATTCTTGGATGGAGATACGCGAATCGGGTAACTCACACTGCATTCATGTGATTTTTCTGGCCTCTGCCAAACACTGGTTCAGTAATTTCTGAAGTGCTTGTAGCTTACAAAGCAAGAAGATTGACAGCCATTACAGTGTTATACCTTGCCTTTTGAGGGAGAAAAATGTGTTACTGATGAGAATTGGAAAAATTAGCTTTGAAAATCATGAAACTCACACTCGATTACTATTGGCTCAAACAATATTTCTTTTCATCATGTGTAATCATGCGCTAGAATTCCTGCCCCATTAAATAAGAGAGATTATATAAAAAAATAAATTTATCCAGCATGAAAATTCAACTCTGCTTAGAGCTCTGCTGGTGTCTAAGTGAATTTATACTGATGACTCCAATGGCTTATCCGATCAGAATTGGTATTTTATCCTTGTCTTCATGTTTCTGACCATGTTATCTATTTTTCAGAATTGTAAATGATTACTTCACTTCTACATCTAACACAAAGTCTATTTTATTTTTCTGTTGAAAATATTTTTTTGCTCTCTGTCTCTGTTTTTGGTTTTTGTTTTTTTTTTTTTTTAACTTGATGCATTGTTTTCAAGAGCTCTGGTTAGCACATCATATAACAAACCCAGCTCATTATTATGCATTATCTACTGCTGCTTGCTGCAATGCAATATTTACACTTTGGCATTAAGGCAGGAGACGGCCCTCGTTATGGAGCACAGCCACTGCTGATAGATCGACACAACCGCTTTTCAGAAACATGAAGAATTGAAAATGGTGCATCTGGGGATTGCAAGTGCTATGAATTCTTTATATCTAACAGTTGGCCTGCACTGACCCAAAGGATATTAGATTTCTTAGGAGCAAACGCGCTCTGCTGAAATGTACTTAAAAAGCTCCATCTCAGCATCCTGCAGTGGCTGCCCTCCCCATCATCCCTGGCTTTTGCCAGACAGAGCTTCTTCTCCCTCTGTGCAACCCTTGCTCCCTGCCTTATAGCTCCTGCTGGTTTCCTTACGTCTCGGTGTTGGTATTCTGCAGGCAGCGGGCAGGAGCACAGAGGGGTAAGCGAGTGCACCATTAGGAGCTGGAGGAGGTTGCTCCCAAGCCTGGATTTTATTGCCATGTCACTTGGATTGTTTTTACAGCTGGCAGGCCAGAGTGACCTTTGGCTGCCTCTTCTCATTTCTGCTGGCTCCTTCCCCATGAGTCCACGTCAAATCTGCTTCTCTTGTGGTCTTTTAAAGGGCTGCTCTGCCATCGCTGCTGGCTACGGAGCAGGAGGCTCTGACCTCAGACTGGGAAGTGGAAGGGGGAAGGTGAATTCTGAATGGCCCAGCACTTACCATGTCTTGCTGCTCCAACAGCACCAGGATTGAGCCAGGTGTAACCTGCTGCTCCTGACATGGGACACCAGGGATTCACCAAGGGGCAGGAAAGCACAGCAGGTACTGAACAGGGACATGAGGGAGGACATGAAGTGACACCTGTCTTGCACAGAGCACAAGGCAAAACCACCTTGTCATGCTAATGAGACATTTCTCTAATAATTGCCCCTTGAGGATCCCAAGGCGCTTTTCATGTAAAATTTGAGCACCGTGGTATCGTTTTGCAGGAAGTATCAGTATCAGCCGAATTTCTTTTTTCTTTTGAGCAGATCAGTTGACTGATGGCACTGTTAGTCAGTGAGTGCTTACCACTTAGGATCATATAAGCACTGGACAATGCTGCCAACCCAGAAGTTGTTCCCACTTTCTCTTTGCACCTTTCTATGTTCTGGGTTCCCAAAACACCCCAACCTCTCTGTTAGCAGAAGACCTTTCACAGAGGCAGAAAGCAGGACAGAATCTAATTTTCTTTTTTTCCACCTAGACTCTAGGAAATCTTTTGTTTCTGCCAACTGATGATGAATTTAGAGACCTGCACAGATGGAAAGCAAATTTTATGTGCATTGCTCTGGCCTCTGACACCATGACCCAAACTCAGGCCTTGCCTGCCTGGCTCTGCCACCATGGCTCCTGTTCTTCGTCTCATTTCAATGGTATTTCGGAGAGGGAGAAGGAGAGAACAAGATTTGGGGGGATGAAAACTGTCAGTTGATTGAGACAATTTTTAATTAAACTGTGCATTTCTCTAACTGCACAAAGAGCTTTATTGCAGTGTTGCTGTGGCAACCTTAACTTTGAATGTCCTGACATGTGATTAAAATTTAAGATTTAAATGTTTCATTAACAAAGAGAGATTCTTGTAGGTGGTTTTTTTTTTCCCTTTCATGGGCATCCACCAAAATCACTGATCCTGAAGACTGAGGATCAGATTGCCTCCTCAGATTTTAGTCACTGATGGAAAGCATGGAGTGAAACAGCCGTGCAGATGACTGAAAGCCTATGAGGGAGAGATATCCTTTTCCTGACTTACAAGTGCCTGCCCCCTTCTCCCCCCTGCCCCACGTCTTCCCACTCCCTAAGGATGCTGTACCAATCAGACTTAGTAGCTTAAAAGGCCATAAAGGGAAAAATGTCAGGTGTGAGCTGCTCTGCTCAGCATGACAGGAGTTCAGATAAGAACACAAAAAATACCACATGGGGTTAGACATAAGGTTCATTTAGCCTGCTAACCTTTGCCTGGCAACAGCAAGTAGCAAATGCTTAGGATATGTATAGACTTGACCTTTCTCTCACAGACCCTCCCAGCTCCTGATAACCACTACTTAGATGTGTCCTTGCAAATCTCCCCCAAATGGTGTTTTTTTCTGGTAAAGACCTTCTGAGCCAGGAGAGGCATATCCTTTCCTTTTTTTTTTCCCCATAAGTGGACACACTTTGTCCTTTGAAGAAAAAATGATTGCTGCTTGTATTATGATGGAATGGGATCAAGGATTCAGAGCAGCCCTGTAGGCAAACAATGAAACAGAGGCATCCAAGCTTTAAGGCAAGATGCTTTCTCCTCTCTTTTGTTCATTCTGTGCCTTTTAAGAAAGAAAAATTGGATACAGCCTCTAATATATGTTCCTGTATAGAGATGGGATCTGTCCTGACATGTCCTCCTCTTTTCCCCATTAATTGTCATAACAGTTTCACCCTGGAAAGCTGGGGTCACATCATCATCTCTGATTTTACCCACCAAGGGAAATTAATAGAAAAAGAGTCTCTTGTATAGGTAAACTTCTGTCAGACAGCAATCCTGAAATAATACTCTTGACTCTTCATATATCTTTTAATACCTCTCAAACACAGTTCTAATTTAAGCTATTTAGGAATAGGATACAGTGGAAAGGTGTTACTTGTTAAAGAGCAGATTTATTCAGGAGAAGGAGGTTTACATTAATACAATATTTATCTCATCCCTTATAAAGCTGGATTTCTTCTTTCCTCCATCCAACAACAGATGTTCATTCAGTTCTCTGTTTTCTCTTTTTTACAGGAAAAGTGATGAAAACTCACAGGACATCTAAGCATTTGTGCAACATAAGAGCAACACATAATTTCCTGACCTGCTGGACAATTAGTTTATGACCTGAAGTGTGATATTTGATTACCATTCCTTACAGATTCAGTTTGTGGTGCTAACAGCCTTAAAATTATGGAGTTTCTTATTAGATGCAGTCGCAGAATTTGTCTCAGTGATTTTCAGTTGCAGGGAATTATCCAGATATGCTTCTTGATGTGTTCCAAACTTGCTCTTTTTTGCCTTTCCAGGACCATTCATTCATCAGGAGAGAGAAAATTTACTGTAACATGAATAATTTTGAACAGCTCAAACATGGCAGGATTGTTTGTTTACTTATCTTTTCTCTACTGTAATCTGTATGTTTATTTTAAAACCCCCTCATATTTAGAGATTGATGAGAACTGTAAATTAAGGTGTATTTTACAGGTTTTCTCAATTCTGAATTGGACAAAATCTTACAAAATATTAATGACTTTTATCTCATACAGGAGATAAACTTTGGTGAATGTAACTCTTTTATACAATGTCTGCCGTGAGTCTGGAGGATGCGAAGGTTAAAATAAAGTATTAGGAGTAATAAGAGGGTTTTTTATTAAGGAAGAGGTATACTAAAAAGGGATGTGACATTTATTATTTTAACTCTATAGTTAGGAGATATTCTTTTGACAAACATCTCCTTTCTCATTCTATTTAACCAATTATAGTCTAGATTTACAGTTTTTAAAAAGTGAGATTTTCCTTATACTTTGTTTCCATCAGATCAATCTTGTTTTCAAAATTAGACTTTAAGATTGCCCAGTAAGTTCTCTTCCCTGTTCTGAGTAGATTACCTCAAGGGTTTTAATATAACTAAATAACAATGTCAAAGTTCTGTAGACAATGACTCAAGAGGAATGCAAATAATTATAAGATAAGCACTAAATGAAGAAAAAAAATGCAAAGCAGAGTTTCAGTAGGTCCACAGTTTTCTTTGGCAGAGTTAATGGAAAATATTCTCCAGGTTGAAAAGTAAAAATTGCTCCCAGATTTTAAATCTTTTCATTCTGGAGCAATGGAAAGGATCAAAACATCTACTTTGGGTGCCCTAATGCCTAAGTAAGAAGCTCTTGGCCTCATCTTCTCATATTGTTAATTACTGCTTACATTATAATACTATGAGTCTCCTACAGGATAAATAAACTGGGTTTGCCAAGAAGAAACATCACTGAGTCACAGAATGGTTTGCGTTGGAAGGAACCTTAAAATTCATCTAGTTTCAACCTCCTTGCCATGGGCAGGGACACCTTCCACTAGGCCACATTGATCCAAACCCCATCCAGCCTGGCCTTGAGCACTTCCAGGGATGGAGCATCCACAAGTTCTCTAAGCAAACTGTACCAATGCCTCACCATCCTCACATTAAAGACATTTTTCATAATATCTAATCTAAACTTACACTCTTTACGTTTAAAGCCGTTCACCCTTTTCCTATCTGTCCGTGCATTTGTAAAACGTCCCTCTTCAGCTTTCCTATAGGCCCTCTTTAGGCAGTGGTATAAAGATTTCATTCTTTCATTTCATTTGAGATTAAGTGATGCCTCTCAATCATAAAAAAGGCTCCAGTGCAGCCAAATTCCTTGATCATGGGTAAGAAAGGAAAACAAATCAGAAGCAAACTGCTCCCATAGTTAAGCAGTTGATGCATGTCTTCATATATTTGAATGTGACGTGCACATAGGCTGTTTTCTGCCCTGGGATTCTGTCATGATATGTCCTTGTTTAAAAACCATCTTAAAAGTAAAATATGAGATTTTTTACATCATCCCCTAAGCAAGGACTGAAAGAAGAGCACCAAATATTGTAAGTCTGACAAAATTACTCTCCAGTATCGGTTTTAAACAATACATGCCTTAAGCTTTGTAGCAATAAAAGAAGAACAAATGGTTCTTGCTCTTTGGAAACTTGAGGTACAAAAAGAAGACTTATTATTTAGGGAAAAAATGTATTATTGAAGACAATCAGCATATTTTTTTTGCATTATACTACCAAAATATGGGTTTTCACTTTTTTGCTATTTCAAAGTTTGCATCCCCCTCTACAAGTGTTTTCAATGACTTCATATATTTTCAAGCACATGAGATTTTTCCCCTTCTTTTTGTGATGTTGTTAGATTCAATGCAGTTTAACTGCATTTTATCCACCAGAAGTGGGAATTAAATAATTTCTCAGAGATGTAAGGGGAGCTGGAACTTTCCCCAGCTGCCTGCCTTCTTTTCTTTTTTTGCATGTCTCAGAGTTTTGACATTTTCCCTGGTGACGGTTGCTATGCTATTCCTCAGCACATTGGCTGGGGATCCTTGCAATGCCTAAGGTGCTAAGGCATGTTTTGTACAGAAAATCATCTTTTTTTTCTTCCTTCCTTCCTTTTTTTCTTTTTTTTTTTTTGGTTAGAATTACTCCCCTAGGGATGATGTCAAACTTCTCATCAACACACTGCAGAGTCAAAGGCACAGAAAGTTATTAATGGCCAGACATCTTGTGCAGAGACACCCTGCCTGTTGTCTTCAAGAGGGAAATAACATTCATCCGGTTCAATTAAATGCCTGATTTATTATAGCCAATATTTCCCTTCTGGGCAGGGTTGTGAAATGCAGGAGAAATCTTTGCATTTCACAATTTCCAAGTGCACCACTCCCACAGGCATGACGATGCGTATGAATATTGTCTTCCTACTGGCTTGCGAACCCAGTTTAACATCTGAGATCCCAAAATTGTCTTATTCAAAGTATAAATCAGGGAGAATTTATTTTCTCCTTGTCCAGTTCCATTTAACTGTGAATTTCACTTGCATGTGCAAATAGCAAAACAAAAATCTCTTTTCACAGGTGGCCCTTTATCACTTGTCATTTGTCTTCTCTCCCAGCTCAACCTGTTTTGTGAGCACCTGAATTGCCTCATGAAAAAATAATAATAAAAAAAAAGGAAGCAGCACTGTTTGTCCTGGGTTTTGTGAACTCTGTAAGGCTCAGGCCTCCGGGAGGATTGTGGGCAGGTAAAATTGACAGCAGGCTATAGCTGAGTGCGTGGCTGCCGCCAGGATCAGCTCCCACCAGGCCTGACACACGTTGTCACCCTTGTTGCAGCAGCAATAAAGGATGCACAGGCTGGCAGAGGCGTGCAGGAGAGATCCTTCCAGAGCACACACCAAGGAGGGCACACTGAGAGCCCTGTATTTGGTTAAAGCCCAGCACCAACTTATGATCCTGAGTCAAGCTGTACGAAAAATTGATTTTTTATTTTTTAGAGTTAGCTGCCAAATTGGGAAGAACAGTGATGGAAGCGACAGAACAACAAAAACAACTACAAAATTTGAGCTAAGTGTAAAACTTGGTGGGGGTGGGGGGGGGGGTGGGGGATGGAGGAGAGAGGGAAGGGTTTATTGCTGAAACAAGATATGTCATTTTGCTCAACCCAAAATGAAAAGTTCTCTTACAGGCACCTGTAAAGGGAAAAAAAAATCACCAGGGCAACACCATCAGGTATTGTTTCCTCAGTACCTTCAGAATTTAGCCCATTTAACCCTGGATGCTAGAATTCCCTGTGTCCGAGCAGGTCTGAAGCCATTTGTACCTTTGGTGATGCTGTTGAGCTCACATGGCTCTGTGTGATCCTCACAATATCCCTGAATCATATTGTTCTACCAAAAGACTACACAATCCAAATTTGCTAAGGTAGCTCAAAAAATCAAAGAAAACAGAAATCAAAAGTAGGAGTAATCATAAACTCTTTATCTAGGGCTAGTTTTCAACTAGAGACCACAAGAAAGGAAATAAATTAATTTTTCTCTTTAAGCATTCAGTTTTTCATTTGCTACCTTTTTTGCCCCCTTTACTTTTTGTTTCATCTGAACAGGATTTATCCATACGTCTGGAGCAGTGAACTTGATTGGAAATGAAATTTGCCAAACTGCATAGAAGAATATTAATTGCTGTAGCCAGCCTGCTTGCAGAACCCAGGCTCTGATAAGCCTGTCCCCAGTGTTCACATCCCTGACTGATGAATGTTTAGATATTCCTGTTGGGATGTCATACTATTTAACATAGATATAAAAACACAGAAAGGATCCCAGGGAAAGCCCCATCCTGAGAAGAGGGTAGAGCATCAGTGAAGGCATTTTACACAAATTTAAGGGCTTTGTCACAGTTTATCAGGTGCTGTTTGTACTGGTTTTCCACCATCTGCAATGGATCTGCCCTACTAGGGTGGAACATTTAAATCTGTGCCAGATCATCCCTTTTGTCATCATGAACTGAGAAAAAAAATTACACTGCTCTGTGTTGCATGGAAATATGTTGAAGTAGAAGTGATAAATGCTATTCTGAGTAATCATGGAATATTTTTTTAAAATTCTGCACTTGATATCTGGCTAGAGCTTTTCCCTCTCTTTTTTTTTTTTTTTTTTTTTAAATAAGGATCATCATATCAGTCTCTATTTATAATTTATATCTATAATCTGAAGAAAGTTGTTTATATAGACTAGAGTTAATGCAGATAGGTTTGGGTTTTTTTAGCCATGATACCATGAAGTTTGTGTTGTATCTAAGATGAAAAAGATTACAAGTTCATCATCTTTTATACAAATATGGATTTTTAATTGACTTCCACTGTTGTTTCAGCAACAAACACCATTCCATTATACTTTGTCAGGAATCCTTGATTATGGTCTTCATTTTTTTAGACACTAAAAACAGAATCAAAATCACAAACCTAATAACTGAAATCTATGAAAAACCTGTAAACCAACACATCTGTTTCCATGAACACATCCAAAACACATCATGAAAAATTGTGTTATCCAGCCATATCCTTGGACACCAATATTTTTACTTTGAGAAGAACACTCATGATACCTACCTAAATAATTTAAAGGGGAATTTTATCCAAGAAGGCACTTTTCCAGGGGAACAGATACTTGTGAAAGGAACATTCAAATACATCACAAGAATTACTTTCATATGTCACAGGCTCAATGAGTTACAGGCCACCCTACCCAGGAAACTGGGGGTGAAATTATGAACAATATGATTAAATGACTTGTTTAATTATACATTAAACTTATATGGGTAGATTGTATCTGCTCAGAGCTCTTCCAACCATTTGCAGTCTGCAAATCTCTAAACTCATGAGAAAAAACTCCCTGCAGGCCACAAACATGACAAAGGGATGTAGATCATGGGTGAGGAAAAAGTTTAAACTGTAATAAAGCATCTCCACTACAACCACAGTAAATATTTCCTCAGTAGACTCATAAAGCCTTTGATCTTTCATTTGTCTTTTTGTAGAACATATTGTACTTCATGAATTTCACCAAGTGTCTTACTTGTGAAATGAAAACACAAGAATGAGCCATGTAGACCATAAATAATGGACAAAACCACCTCCAGTCAGAGAGATTCTATCTCCTACAAAACAGTTGCTCAGTACTGTTTCAATCACGAAAAGCAAAAATTACATACAATATGTACAGCTTCTGAAGCTCAGTCTGAGAACGAAAACTCTTGTCCTGGTTGATTACCAAAAACCTGGATTAAATCAGCCATGACTTTGTGATACATTATAATATTTCACCCACTGGCCATCAATATCTATGTGTTCCTCAACAACATTCCTTCCATTCCTTGGTACCAATCATCTTTTCTAGAGTTATGACTTGATACTAATTTAATTAAGCTAATAATTTGGTTTTAGTTTTAATTCAGTTTTAAAAGCCACTTCTTTGGATTCAAAAACATGCTTAACTTTTTAGTAGAATAAAATCTTGCTATCTTTAGCTATAATTCTACAATTAAAAATTTTGCATCAATTCTACTTTTTAAAAAATGTTAATAATTCTTCTGATTCACTTTATTCTTTTGATGCATGAACATTTTTTTAGTAAAGTAGTTCAATCAAAAAAAAGCTAAAAAACCCACTTGCTGAAACCCCTCATTCTGCCTATAATTTTTTTTCAGATTCAGCTGAAAGTCCACATCTTTCTGTAGTTTTTCATTGAGAAAAAAAATTTTAGAAAGAAACTTTAACCAACATCCATTTTTTGGAGAAGGAATGTATATTTTTTTTCTAAAGCACTTATGGAAAATTTCAGGATCTACAGGATGCCTTAAAGTAATTAACAAATGATGTCCAGAAAGGTCAGTGGCTGGTTTGTAATTAAAGGTGATGATTAAGAGTAGGCATGTTTTACATCACCATGATTCCTATCACCTTCTTTACCCAACAGCATTGCAGTGCAGACTATTCAATATTTATTATGACTCCTGCTCTGACCCTGAACAGTTTTAGATGTGTTAGACTCTTGACTGAGATCAATCCAGCTGTCAATATATCTCTATTGGAGTAAGGAAGCTGGATAGAAAATGAGCTAGAGACACCATAGGAAGACCCAGCAATGCTTAGATTAGGTATCTCCTTGTTGATAAGCTTTCAATTTCTAAATCCAAATTTCCTAACAGAGGCTGATTGCATGAGATTCCATCCCCAGGATTTCCACATACGGTGCAGAGACTAAATATCAAAGGTCTCTGAACTGTGAGTGATATTTACCCACAGTGTACATGTCATTAACAAGTAGATACGAAAAGATTGATCTTGGCTCTGACTTTAAGAAAAGATCTGGCAGTTTGTGTGTGTGTACAAATTTTGTTACCAGCAGATAAATGTAAAATGCTGGAGCTTCAAATTTAGAGCCACATGCATCATATTAATTCTGATCATAGCAAATTGTTTCAGATTGACCAAATTGTTGCTGTTGCTCTTTTGCTTATGATCATACTTTGTTTTGGATCATATGAAATGTTTTCGTAAGAAATAGCTTTCCTAAGCTATTTTTCCATAGCAAAAGTGCCAATCAGGCTAAAGCCTTAAAAGATATCTCTAAGCAAGTGGATGCATTGTTGAACAGTCTAATCACTCACATACCATCTGCAGTTACTTGTGACTCTAATTCTTGCCCATTTCTGCCTGAATCACAGCAGCAATATGAAATCGAGTCACTTGCTTGAAAAAGATGGGTGTTGCTGCATTTGGGTCAAATGATAGCATAGCTAATACTAAAATCCCAGTCCTTTCTGGAAACTGCAAGTTACTTATGAGTAACACTAAGTCCTCAGTCCTCCTAGAGAGGTCCCCACCTGAAGTTTGATGGCACATTTTGGTTTCAGTCTCTGATTTATGTCCACTAAACTATTTTCACAAGAGGATAATTTCTTCACTGAAAAGGCTTCCAAGCACTGGAATAGGTTGCCCAGGGAAGTGGTGCAACCACCATCCCTGGAAATGTTAAAAAAACATATCAATGTGGCACTTGGAGACATGGTTTAACAATGGACTATGTAGTGTAGATTAATGGTGGGACTCGATGATCTTATAGGTCTTTTTAGTCCTTAATGATTCCATTAATCTATGATTTCCACATCATCAGTGGAGAGAAAATACAGAAACCCTGTAAAAATACTGCTGAGAAACCCTTGTTGACATGGTCTCCATTCCAGTTTTCCACAGAGATTCCAGTGAAAAGGCTTGTCCCTTTTCACAAGCACCTTCTCCTTCACAAAGATGACACCACCTCCCACTTTAGTAAGTTTCAGAAACTCTGGAGAAAACCACCTGAATGCTTATAAAAAAAAAATCCCCAAGAAAAACCCCTTTACTCCATTTGATGTAAATCTGCGTATTTACGAAGTTTTCAATAAATATAGGAGTCACCAAAATTACTTTGCTAAATTTTACTAGGAGTACTAGCAAAAGTCAGTCATTCCATCTGCTGCCTCCCTGCTCCCCAAACACCCGCACTCAACCTGTTCATCTTTGGCTCAAAATCTGCATGACCCATGCTGGACCTGGGAGGGCAGGGCTGTGCCCTTAATCACAACATCATCCACTCCACAGTTAACACTTGCCTGTTGTGTGGAAAGATTATTTTGTCTTGCTGGAAATCAGAGCTCTTGTACAATGTGCAATTACTGCAGGCAGGTGTAAAGTTTCAGGTTTCTTTATTCTTGGTAAAGTTGCATTTCTTAGTCTCTGCTGTCCCCAAAGTCCCTGTGCATTCAGTCAGACGTTTATAAAAGCAAGAGGAGGGTAGTCAAGCTTCTCAAATGATGTACTTTTGCAGGTGTCCATATGAGAGTAGAAATAATTATAAAAATTATATATACAGAGAATAAAGTATTGCAGATGCAGTTTAGAATACCTTAGAAGAAACACTGGTGAGCAAGAAACACACCACAATTATCGATTTTATTTTATTGGATAAGGAAAAATGATGAATTTTCCTCTTCTAGCAGGTGGCAATAGCTTGTTGAATACTGAAATGGATTGAATTTCAAGATATGGCTGCACATTATTATCCTTTATCACTGTCATATTCAAGCCTGGAAGATTTCATTCACTAAATGAAAACCACATTGGAAGATGCCATTTTATTTGGGAATAGGTTTATACATTCAAAATTATCCTTGGCACTCCAGTGTTAATACCCTTCCAGTGATAATTTTAAATATTATCGGTGGAAGATGGAGGGATTAAAACTTCCAAGGATGTCAATCATTATAGCAACCTTCTCCCTGGCTTGTGTCATCCACTGTAGGAGCAGAGGCTGCAGATTTTGTGGTTTATGACATACATCTGGAATGGTGCACTCCTCAGTATATTAATTATGCATCTCAATATTTGTCTTGTACGATTATTTTTTCCTTCAGCTAAAAATAATTTAATCACACATTAAAGTCATGAAAATTCCATCTCTTTTGCAGACCAGATTCTCCAGATTTATAACCTACTTACCTCATTTCAGTTTGTTTTGAGATTTTGAGATTGGCCTTATTTATTATACAGTCTATGAAGCAGAATTATCCTAAATCACTCCTGTGGAACCATGAAAATGAAACTTTGGATAGGCAAGAGGATTTTTATGTCTTTTAATTAGAGCTTATGTTGAAACTTCAAATGCTACGGCAAAATGTTCATTGAACAGCCTTTACTCAAGCTGCCTACAAAGGACGGAACCTCAGCTGTGTAGAGATAAGATGTCACAGCTTTTGAGCAGTTTTGAATGACAATATCAATATTCAAAATCTTTAGCTTTTACTTTGGAGCTTTATACAGGAATTCTGTTGTTTTATTCCCATTTTCCATCCTGGCAAGTTGAAGGGATCTGAGTGTTGGGATTGCTGTACTTGCTCCCTTTCTACATCTACTTGGTGGCAACACAGCCATGAATTTGTCCAGGATTTATTTACAGGCTATCAATCTAAAGTCAGGCAATGATTACAACTGGGAAAAATTAATCCTCATGCATCCAGCTACACCATCACAACTCAGAAAGTTTGGTTCTCATGCACAATCCTCATGTACGGTGTTTATAGTTATTTTTTCTTCTATTCTGAAGTATCAAATAATCCATTCTCTATGTTTGCAGGCACCAGGACATAGCTGTTACCTGTCTTCCCTCCTGTTCTGCCTCAGCAGCACAGGATTCAGTCTTCTGGGGACTGGAAAGCTTCCATTTAAATGTAGTCTTTGAGCTTAAAATGCTTCATGCATGCAAAATATAATGGGTTATGATATGCAAGCAGCCAGGCTAGATGATCTAAAGGTACCTTCTGGCCATAAGCTTTATCAAATTATTAAACCTATGAAATTGCAGAACATAAAATACAGGATAATGTTAAGTCAATGGGAGTGGTGGAAATTAGGTATCACATGTATTAAACCTCACATACTTGGTTTCATTAAAGTCCAAGCACCAGAATTTCTCCCAGGCAATCCCATTTCATAGGATAATAAAAGAAAGAGGAAGAAGCTTTAGGGCCACTTGACCAGTGTCTCCCCATATTTGCTAAGTGCACACACTAAAACTAATTTTCAAGGAATTTAATGCCTGAGAGTCAATCCAGCAAACGAAGCAAATCCTGTCTGACAGAACACCTGCAAGTCACTGGCTAAGAAATATTCTCAGCACTGCTTCAATAAGCTTATGTATGCAAATTTAACACAAAGTAGAGACAGGTACTGTGACTCTGTCTCAGCTGCTGGTGACTACAGACTTTTTGGCAGAATGGGGGAAGAAATTGCTTTTTAAATTTGGAAAGTTTCAATATTTAGGGCAAGAATCTAATACAGTTTGAACAAAATCTTTTTAAGTATATTTCTCAGTTACTTCCTCTAAAGGTTATCTTAGTTCCATATATATATACACATATTACATTCATTTATATATTTATAGATCTATTATTAATTTAAGACAGCTTTTTATATTTTCTCACGTCTCCAAGAGAATTGTGGTATAATGTGCAGTGGAAAACTAAAGTTAAACAGATCATTAATATAATATTTTTTTCCTTGATCAGACTTGTTTTAAACTATTCTCAGTCTTTATTCTCTTTCTTCTCTGATAAATTTTCGTACGTATTGGTCCTGATGCAGAGAACACATTGAAGCTCTTCAATACACAAGGCAACTTGCCACTTATATTTTTATATCTATATATTTATAAAATCCAGAACACAACATGTAGAGATATTGTTTTATTAAACCTTGACTTTCAGTAATGAAATATCTCCTGGAGAAGATGTAGCTTATGATAGATGCTACACTTGTGGCCCTTGATCTAGATGATATGTAGAATATCACAGCTCTTTTCTAGGTTGGCAGTACAAGATTATTTTTCCCACACAAGCAGGTGATGAGATGCTCTGTTCAAGGTTTCTATCCCTGCATGCAAAATAAATGCACAATTGAACCTCAGGATTGACAGGACTGGAAAAAACAGTATAAAGTCCTACCCTGAGACTGAGGTCACATGTACAAAGCCAGGGAAAATCCTTTCTCCAAAAAGCCCTTGCAAGAAGCAACTATTGGGACTTGAAAACTCTTCCTGGGGCCATGCAGATATATGGCTAAAGAAAATCTGAGCTCTGGATTTCCAAGTCATTACTCTCCTGCACATGCTTATTTTCATGAAAGTTTTCTTCTACTGCAGCATCCAGCTTGGTCATCATAAACAGGAACTCAGGGGATGAGGCTATCCTTGCATGGGGCTGCATGCCTGAAAATTTGCACATTCAGTGTTTTGATGTTGATAAGATCAAAGGCAGTTTCTCTCTGCAAAACCTTACCTAATGAAAGCAAATATACACCTGAAATCTAAAACTCTTACAGGCTAAGTTTCTGGGACTGTAGTTCAAAGGGGTTTTGACTGAAAGGCTATTAGAAATATGCTGAAAATAATTTTTAAATATTAGCTCCATGTGATATTTCAAAAAGAGTTGTCTCTCTTCCCTAACTGAACATATAAGCATAATTAAAGATGATTTACATTTAGTAAGTGTTGTGTTTTAAGTGTTGTGGTTTAAGCTGGCAGGCAGCTAAACACCACATAGCCTCTTGCTCACTTCCCACACTGCAGTGGGATGGGGGAGAAGATAGGGCAAAATAAAATGAAATTTCTGGATTCATATAAAGATGGTTTAACAAAATGCCAAAGGAAGTGAATGATTAATAATAATAATAATAATAGTAGAACTAGAATATACGAAATGAGTGATGCTCAATGTAGTTGCTCACCACACAGATTTCCCCCTAGTTTATATATGTTTACATATAAATATAAAAGCATGACCACAAAGGGTATGGTGTATCCCTTTGGCCAGTTTGGGTCATTAGCCACGGATTTGTCCCCAGCTCCTTGTGCATCCCCAGATCAGGACTGTAAGGCATCTGCCTAGTGGAAATTTGTTATATGATTGCTTTTTGTGTGGACAAAACTCCCAGCTTCCCAAGTTCTTAATCATTTAATTTTTTTTTTTTTCACAGTATCTTTTCTGCCTTCTCCATGTAACAATCAGTAACCTACATAACTTAGGGAAAATAATCTTACTGCATTACTTCAGAAATGCTTTTTAATTTTTTACTGACTCCCTTTCCTGACTGTCTATTTGAAACACTGAGGAAGGAAGAGCCTGGAGAGAGAAGAAGGGCTAGACTCTGGAACAGAAGACAGACCAGGAGGGCAATTCAGAATAAAAGAATGTGCCTTGTTCAATCTTTAAATCAAAGAATCAGACTTAATATTCTATTTTAATTTTGTCTTTTTCTATATAACCTTGAGAAAAATAGGTAAGACTTGATCCCCCATTCCCTGTCTCTACAGGGAATAATAATAGTTATAATAGTAGTACAATCCTTGCATTGGAGGTAGCTGCATGACCAAATGGAGGTATCTGGATAGTATGATAATGCAACTTACAAAAATATCTTGGACCAATGATGTACTCAAATGCAGTTTGCTAGAAATCTTTGCCCTGGGGTTTGCCTTTTATGATCAGAAATGGTTAATCTTTCCACTACTGTTATTATTGTCTTTAAAAACTTTAGATCCCTCTTATTTGTTCCAGCAACTTGCATGCATGTGAACATTTTAACTATAGGCGTGACATTTTAGTTTGAAGTTATATGTCTGACAGTGGATCTTTAAACCAACAGATCTGAACTATTTCTATCCGAGCTTTATTTAAGTTTATTTGTTTTGCTGATAAGAACTCTGGATTATATTTGCAAAGAGTGGCCTGTGGGTATCAAGGATATCATTAATAAAAAACCCCCTTGAGACAGGTGCCCCTTTCCATGGCGAGCTTCATTTCCACCTAATGCTTATTCTATAGACAGATGCTAATAAAGCATTTATCCTGGTGGGTGCTCTGTATCTAATCGTCTTTAAGGGGGTTAACAGGACTTCTGGTGAAGTTCAGTGACTTCTTCCATCCACTACATTTTTCTTCCTCTTTCTGTAATATAGTCATTCTCCTTCAATGAGAGTTTGTATCTTCCCATTAACTCATTAACTACACTTGTAAACTGTCACTGAAGCAAGCAGATCTTACAGGAATCTGGACACAATGTTGGGTTTTATTGGTAAAACACAATTACAAAGGTAATTGGCTCCTATATATCTGTGTGACACTTTCTTGGCATGAGCTTCTCCTGTTCCTGGATTGCCTTCCCCTCTTCCACTCCTCCTCAATATGTTTTAGTATTGGAGCCAATAGCCTGGTGACCATTCAGTGGTTATACTTGGCAGGTTTAGAACACAGATGCTGGATTGCAACGTTCAAGGGCTTGCGAGAGTTTTTATACCAAGTTTTCTGAGTGGGTCAGTCTCTTGGACCATGCAGCAACTACAAAATTACCTTTAAATATGGTGAGTTAACCTGTTGATGTGTTAAGTTCATTTTGCAGACCTCCAGTTTCTCCTGCTTTATTTTTATGTGGAGAGAACTCAGTTCTCTCACCTTCAGAACAATGTTTTCCAAGCATTCTCACCAAGATGAGTTGACGATGGACTATTTTATGTAACTTTTTTTAAGATGATAGAGTGCCTTGAAGACCACCCACCTAAAAGCCCCTCTGCAGTCATTGAGACAGATTACCATTTCTGCATCCTACTACAAATAATCCAAAGTGTAAAAGAAAAAGAAAACATGCCAGGCGGCTGAAGTGGGAAGTGGGGCTAACAGGATGATGTAAAGCTGTCAATTTTTCCACCAGTCAAAGGCAGTGATCACAGCCCACAAAACACAAACAAATATAGTCATAGTCTGCTCTATGATACTTTCTGAGAGCTCCCTTGAACCAGGGTAAGAACACACTAGGTACTGCTTCATGTCCTTTGGGAAAAAAAAAAAAAAAACAACAACAAAAAAACCCAAACCCAAACCAAACCAAAAAACAAAAATCTAACCAAAAAAACCCACCAAACAAACAAACAAACAAAAAAAAAACCCCACCAAACTGTAGCTGTTCTTTGAAACAGTGTCCCTGGTGAATGTTCTCCTTCAGGTGGTGGGCTGGGGAGTAAAGGGTTTTTACCATGAAAGTTGTAAGAGCTCAGTGTTTAGATCAAATTCAGTGAGAGGAGGTTTTAAAAAGAATATTTCAAAGAAAAACAAAAGTGAATTCATCAGCCTCTAAAAGAGCTGAGGCCGTGCAAGACGAGATCTGGTTTAGATGTTGTGTGTTGCGCGAGCTCAACCAAAAGAAAAAAATGAGAAAATACACAGTTGAAGAATGTAGGAACTTCTTTACCACTCATTTTAATTTATTCTTTGCAATTCATTCTTCTTTCCCTCTTTTTGACAGATGAATATCTATAAGGTTTTTCAATAGGGAAAAAACTACAACAAACCAGATTTCTGGCAGAGTGGGAGATTTGCTTTATTACTGGCAGAACCAATTGTCATTTCCATTTTGACTGTGCAGAGCCACAGAGATGAAATTTTCAGCTCTGCATCCAGTGAAGTCAGAGGGATTTAGGGATGCCCACCGGTTCTGAAACGTTTGCCTTCAGATCTAAATGAATTTATGCAGGACCTGGAATAATGTTTAGTTTTTTGCCAGAATACAAAACAAGCCAATCTCCATATTTTTTGGGTTTTTGTAGGTTGGCTAAACAGAATAATGTCTGAAATCTTCCATTTCTGCTCAGGGAATTTTGAGGCAGGTGTGGAACACTCTATATTTTTGGAAGGTCCACATGCAGTTCACACAAGTAGGTGTTCAATAATCAATAGGCACTTCTGAAAGCTTAATCAGGATGTTTATCTGGAGTAGTGTTACAATCTGTGCATGAAGCAATCTCTTTGTTTTCTGCTCTACTGACCATAAATTTCTCAGCTTATTAAGGGTTGGAGAAATGTGGTATCAAAGAGTAAGTCCAAAATACAGATAAAGCTGTAACCAGAAAGAATAAGAGAATTCAGGCAATGCTGTGCAAAGTCAAATTTTAGTCTGACTAAGGATTTTTTAGGGATGAATTTTAGTATGAAGCAAGATCTTACAAGTAATAAAATAGATTCATATTTAACATAGGAGACAGATCAAAAATGTGTGTGTATTTGCATATATGTATGTATGCCTTTTCCCACTGCAGGAGATTTATTTCTTCTGGAAACAAAAATAGCTGTGTGATTTAACTCTCTTACTTTGCTTCGCAATTGGATGTTTATGAATAGAATAACTGCGGCAGCAAATATGTCATGAGCAATCAATAAGTTCTTGTCTATTTCTCTAAAATATTCATCAGATAACTCGAAACTGAACAAATCCATAAAGCATGTTGTATCAACTTTGCTTACACCAAGCACTGCTGGAAGTATTAGCTCCATTGGCATCCTTAGGAATTCTCACATTTGAGCAAAGATTCACAGTCTGGCCTGGGAGGATTTTGTTCCTTTTTAAGAGTAGGGAATGACACAAATAAATACGGTAGAAATTTCCTTTGATAATAATACATACTTAGCTGCCAGAAAAAATTACCTAGGAAAACAATGGATTTTCCACGAGTGAAACATATTAAACCACGGTTTTATATATTGTAAAAGAGATGTTTGATGCAAAAATAACTGAGCAAGAAGCTCTTTTTGATTTCCTGTGTTTATGAAAGAAGTTAGACTGTAATTTTCCTTTCTAGTCCTAGAATTTCTGAATCTCTGATGCTTAGAGTATATTTGCAGATGATTTCTAAAAAAGAAGTGGAAATAGATCAATAATATTCATTGTTAGTTGAATGTAATTTGTTTGCCTCTGTGTATTCTCTACATGCACCTACAGATCCATCATGCACAAAAGTTATGGAATATTTAAATGCAAGTCTAATTTAAGTGAACATAACCTTTTGATCTAAAAAATAAACAATCTAACAATAGGAAAAATTGCAATCTGTCAAGACATATTTGAGTTATTTTGCAGTAATTGGCTTGGCAGCAGCTTCAGTCACAGATTTCGGTTTCACAGATTGTCCCCAAATGAATAAAAGGTTTGCTTTGAAATATAATTAATACTGCGTTCAGCTGAAAGGCTTTCTCAGGTTGTCAAAGCATGTTGGGAATGGAAGAGAAGAGAAGAGAAGAGAAGAGAAGAGAAGAGAAGAGAAGAGAAGAGAAGAGAAGAGAAGAGAAGAGAAGAGAAGAGAAGAGAAGAGAAGAGAAGAGAAGAGAAGAGAAGAGAAGAGAAGAGAAGAGAAGAGAAGAGAAGAGAAGAGCACAATATGAAATAGCTAAACTAAATCAAAAATTTGCTAAAGGGCAGGAGGAAAAACAGTAGACTGAAATAAATGACAAAAGTCTTTCAGGCTTTTTTATTATTATTATTTTTCTATATCAAATCAAGTGTCAACGCATAGTTCAATAATGTTCCATGAACTATACAGACACTTTTCTATTGTCAGTTAAGGTAACATATGATGAAATATTTGGTCTCAAAATGTGTGTACATTTTAAGGCAGAAGAGACAAGAAAACTCTATTTTTTCAGAGCTGGAGTCATAAATATCTGCTTCACATACGAATGCATTCATTTGCACTTTAAAGCTATGTGCAAGTGTTTAGGGTTCAAAAAGATTGCTTGGGGAAGCTGCTGACTCAGAGTGTAATGTGCAGCAGAGATGGAAAAGTGGGTGCAACTCTGCTCCTCTTCACAGTTAAGGGGTTATTCAACTACGAGTCCTCAACCACTCTGTACTCCATTTTTTTCCCCACATTTTTTGCAGCGTGAGATTTGGGATTTGCACACAAGGCAGGGGATACAAATCCTTGCTGGAACTGAAATGAAACCAGGAATTTGCTGTGTGGGGTAGGACGGTGTTATCCAACCACACTGCTGGGACAGGGCCTCATGGTCCCAGGATATAGACAGGTGCTAATGGCTTTTATTGCCCTCAAAATCCTGACAGAACCCATTTTTCCTCTAATGACCACCTGTGTGATTACTGAGAGAAGGTGGATCCTGGCATTTTGGGTGCCAAAATCCCATGGCCAAATAAGAACCAATCTACACAGAAATGTTTGCAAAATTTCCTTGACACTTTCTGCATCTCATGCATCAACAGTTTAAAATGTATTGTTAATGGCTTTGCAGTGCACTTCTCCTATTTAAAAATTAACAGCATTCCCCAGCAGACAGCAGTGAGTGTGAACAGCTCAAATCAACACAAACCATATAAAGTCCAGTGGAAATAGAAATGGAACTATGCCTCCAAGGATATTCTTGTGTTGCAGCAAAAATGTTGTTTCCTGCTGAGGTTTCCTAGCTGGCTTTGGAAGGCAGCTCTTGTTGGTATTGCTGCTTCCCCTGGTTTAGTTCTCATTAGAGATGTCCACATCTGATTTAGTCATGCTGCATTCCCATCACTGTCAGAGAAGAAAACTCAGGGTTCAGCTTATCCTATGACCATATGGGCTTTTAATGAACAAAAATAGACAGCCACTTTTTCAGGAATTTAAGGTTGAATAAGAAGCAAAATGCTTTCCAGTGTGATTTCAACTTTATTTATGAACAAAATAAACAATTGCAACAGTTGATGACAGAGGAAGTTTTCTCAGATGAACACTAGATGTTCCTAAATGTTCTAGTTATCTAAAATTTTCTCCAGAATACAGAAAGCCAAAATCCTCTTTGCCTTGCCTGGGCTTCAGCTGGGTAAATTAAGCACACAAACATCTACAAGAACTGGCTCATTACTTCAGCTTGGGTGTAACATGTTATCACTGCACTTACAGTTCACCAGGAGCTTCATGTTGTCAGAGGTGATTTACAGTGAATTATTCCACATATTAACCAGATTCCTTTTCTGTTCAGGTAATTACCGGTGAATTAGCTGAGTTGCTTGCATGTCCAAGAGAGTTTGGGGAGCGAAAGGGTGTAGCTGTAGCCTGTGTGCTCCAAGGTAGATACACAGAGTGGCGAGGATTAGCAAAAATCTGGTGCTGAGACAGGTTGATGTACAAAATGAAGCTGTTTGCAAAGGATATTGTGAAAGAGTAGAGAGAAGGGGGAGACTGAAGATGTGGCTTAGTGTATATCCTAAATCTGGCTGGAAGATGGGCTTTGAACAAGCTGTTATTTTCCACATGGGAGTAGCATTGCTACAGTAAAATGCCAGATTTCATCCATCATAATGTCACGGCTCATATTAAAATGTCTTGAGGGACCTGAGGGAGGGATGGGCAAAAGACATCAAATCAATTTTCAGGCAATTGCTATGGTTTTCAGAACCTAAGCCCTGTGTGATGGTGTTATGGTTGCACAAAGGGAGGCTGTAAATAAGGTCCATATATCAAGAGAGGAAGTAATTTAGAAAAAGGCTGTGGATTTCACTTTTGCATGAGGCTGAACATACAGTGAAGTACAACCAGGTTATCATTCTATATATTCTTTACAGAGATAAGCACCAAATCCATACTTATGAGAAATTAGCACATCAGTGTAGTCCTAAAAGTGTCAGCTCTGGAGGAGAGTAGCTCTTGTTTATCCAAAAAAAAAAAAAAAAAGCTGCTCTAGGGTTATTTTACATTTGTTTAGATTAGCATTTCATTATGAGATATGCAAGTCAAACACCATTATGTAGCTAGTTTCTTCTGGAAGCTTGAGCAAAAAGCTTTTGCAGGAAAAAAAAGGACATTTTTTACAAGGTGCTTTTAAACAGACAGAATGGGATATTAGCCCCAGGATAGTCCTGCACTAGAAACAAGTAGACTTTGAAAGTTTTATAGTCTACATAAACAAGGATAAATAGTTTTTGATGAGATTTTCAAGACAACAAATGGTCTGTGTACCTCAGTGTGCAAGGGGCAATGTTTGTACAAGATCCCCAAGCAGGTGGCTGAGAAGGAAATTGATCTACCTAATGGCTTAATATTTCTGGATGCTGCATCCACTTAGGAACTCTTCTGTTTCTGGGCCTTTCTGTTGGCAAAGGACCAGTATATATGAAAATCTATTCAAGGCATCTGAGTGCCTTCATATTCCATCTGGAAACAGAATCCAGGGAGTTGTTTGTGAAGAGTCTAAGCAAAAGTACTTGTTTCTCAGGTATGTGCCTGTGGGTATCTACCTCTTCTGTGAGCCACGCAGAAGGAAGTGAAAAGAAAAACATCCATGAAAACAGGTCGAGAAAAGTGGTTTCATGTGAAAGGGTCATTACCCTAGACGTGGTCGACCTGCAACAATCACTAAAGAAATAATTTTCCTTGTAAATGTGTAGTTTTAATCTTAGGCAAGGAAACATCAAGATTTGCTACCTAGCATCTGTTTATATCTTGTATAAAATTAGCAGCTGGCCTCAATCTTAGCCCAAGTGGACATATGGCTCAATAAAAAAAAAACTACAATACTTAACACTAATTGACATACTTGTTGGCACTAGATCTGGGTAAATAATTCAGTTTCTTTTCTGTTTGGTAGCCACACAAAAAAGGTGGGGAAATTAGCTACAGCAAATTCTTCCAACAAAATAAAAAAAAATTGCACAGTTATATCTGCTCAAGTGTTTCATCAATACAAACACATAAATTTACTTATTATCTTTCTAAGGTTAGTTGATGTCATTACTTGATCTTTTGTCTGTCAGTGGAGATGATTTGATTAAGTACAAGGTACTCTTCCAAAACATGAAGTCAGTTAGTTCTGGTGAAAGTAAAACCATGTATTTTTAAATAGTGAAATAAAATAATATTACATTCTTGAAAGGTCCCCTTTCTTTTTCATTGTCTTCATGGCTGAAAATAATTAGTGATTTTGCCTCCGTTTCCAGAGATTTTTATTTATTCTTTAAAGATTTATGTTTCAGTAAATCAATAAATTCACTGTTCATTAGGAAAAAAAGAAAACAAACAAAGAGATTGGACAGCACTCATTTTTAATTCCATCATGGACCAATGTACGTGGAAACCAAAATAAATATAGGTTTAATCTCTTCGTGCGGGCCAGCTAGTCTGGTGTTCATTGGATACTGAGAATTTCCTCCTTTGGCTTTATTTGCCATACTAACAACTTCAATGTGTAAATTAGTATGATGGTTTGCTCTTTCTTTCAGCCCAGACCTCATACTGATATTTATTAGTGGTTCCAGTATAAAGTATCTGTCTTTTGTGCACTGTCTATTGCGAAGCAGAGCTTGCTGTGGTCAATAAGAGCTTCTTTACAATGAACAAAGGAGATGCATGGCAGTTAAAAAGTCAATTAGAGCATAGATTATTTCTGATAAATACAGCTTCCTGTGGTTGGGTGAGGAGATCTATTTCTTTGGGTGAGCTGTAAAAAAGAGTGAAAAACTCCTTCAATCATTTCTACAATACCTGTGTATATTTGCCCAGAAACTTTTGTCTAAGGAAAATGTAGCTTAGCTTACAAAGAGCAGAAGAGGTGGATTGTACTTTGTGAACTCTGATTTGTATATTTTCTGTTCCAGCAGCCGTTCTCTGATTTTGCACCACTGGAGGAAGTAATGCTATTGATTGCTCAGGTCTGATTTAACAAAGTGCATTAATGAATACTTCTGTGTAAGCCTGTTAATATGGTATTAAATTCAACTCTTTACTTGAACTTGTGTGCTGGCCTCCAGTTCCCATTCCTAAAGGTCACAGGTCTCCCTCAGGTTCTGCATCACATTTGCCAGGTCTGTGCAGCTGTCGTGTATAGCCCCTGGCACCTGAAATGGCACCAGATGTCTGCTCATAGGTGAGTGGATGCATCTCTGAGGACTGGATGAGGTTCCAGCTCCAAATGAGGTGTCTGGGATGTATGCTCACAACTGAATAGGTTCAATTTTGTCCACAGAGCCTTTACAGTTCTTCAGCTTGTCAAATGAGGGACCAGCTGAATAACTCTCATCTCCATTGAGCTCAGTTTCGTTGACCACACAGGCATTTAGCATTATTTGAGATGCTTGAGTGTGTTTAAGATGTTCTCATGGTGCTTACTGACAATGACACATGACATACAGGGACCTTTGCCTCCTGGAGGAGCAGCTCCAAGCGGGATTCTCAGTGGTCTCTCAACTGGCAGTACGTCAGAATAAGGACAAACTGGTTCAAACACTCCTGACTGTACTGGAAAATAACTTCTTAGAATTGCTAAGTTAGGTATCTACTAACACTTAACACAACAACCCCTTGAGATCTGCAGGGCTGGCAGATGTGACACAGACCTCAAGAAGACTCAGGCCCCTCTTTAGCAGGAATTAGAAGTCAAGATGACCTGAGTTACCTGCAGGGCACAAAAGATTAGATGCGTGTTAGGCAGCTGAATCAGCCCTGTGTCTGTGCTGGATGGTGCAACAGCTGTAAATCCTTCTTTCTCTCACAGAAGCCCCTGCAGAATTAAAACTAATTGTCAAAATCTGAAGCTGAATCCCATCCAGAACAGGGTTTTCACCTAAACTGAGCACACGCAGCACCAGTAAAGCAGTTAAGAATGCCAGTCAGAGAATAAAAATAGCCTTTCAGTCAAGTGTTAATATGCACATGCTTAAAATGGAGTATGTGCTTAAGTGATTTGCTGATTCAGACCTTGAAGTGCTTGGCCAGTCTTTCCCTCTGCAAAGCTCAGATTAGAAAAGCATGTGATTTCCCTTCTTTTTCTTTTATTTTTTTTTTCTTTTTCCCAAGGCAGGAAATAATTTCTCACCTTTTTAAGTGCCACTTTTCTGTGGGTACTGTAAAAATTGTTACATCTTGTGGAAGTGTCAATTAGAGACAATAATTACTTGACTTGTCTGCTTTAGCATTAAAAATGCCTAAAACTCTCTGTCCCTGGCAGCTGGAATTTTTACTTCTGTGTTTTTCTGACTTAGGAAAGACACTGTTTTTTTATGGAACTTGCTACAATGATCAACAAGACAGTAATTTAAATTGTAAAACCTCACTGTCCTAAATTAATATTCCTAGTATCTTTATTTAATTTATTAATTTTAGGAATTCTTTCTAGTGTAGTTCATATTATCACTTTGGCGATTATATAATATAATATATAATTTAAAATCGTTTAAAAGGAATAATATGAACTGTAACTGTAACATACATTTTATGCAGAAAATATTTCTAGATGAAGCTTTCTAAAATTATATTGGATTTTCCTATCCAAAGTAGCATTTTCAAGGAAGATAAAACCAGTTTGTACTAATGAAAACCTAATTGACTTGAAATCTATGTGTATAAATGAAATGGAGTGAAATGCAGAATTGTATTCTTTTATGTAATTCTGACTAAGTTTTCTGGGATGAGAAAGTGGAAAAACTCCAAACTAGCTAAAGCATTTTGACATTTTTCTGCATTTTACCACATCCCCTACAATCTTAAAAATCCTACAGGTATTTTTTCTAGAATGCTTTTATGAGCTTTTAATAATTCTCATGTGTAAAATATAAGATCTGGTTTAGCTGCATGTTAGGTACTTTCACTGGAAACTGCTTGCAACCAAATTTTACAGGGGGGTTTTGGGTTTTTTTTAAAGTATTACAGAGTATTTTCAGAACTATTCAACACCACTTCTGTCTAAAAATGTGTATGCATAGGTGGGAGTTGATTAATGGTGCTAAAAACACTTTGTGTAGGATCTTATGCTAATTATCCTTTATACCCTAACCTGTGTCAGTTTTAACAATCTAAATTAGCATTTTCTCTTAGGACTAGAGGAATGTGAGAATTGTGAAATTGGCTCAGTAAGCTGAATTAACAGTGCGAAAATTGAGATGTTCTGTCTTTCCATGTTAACATCTGCTTCCTGTACCAAATGTGATGTTCTAATCTAAGTGATGGAGATGAAAAAAAAAGGACAAAAAGAAAGAGGAAAAAAGATGGGGTGAGGAAAAAGAAATTAAAATCTTGCTACATTGTAAAAAAGTGTAATTGGTGACAATTGTTATCGGCAGTTCCAGGTAATCATGTCTGGAATAATGGATTTTTGACATGCAAGTCTTGAAAATTGGTTGCGTTATTGTTGATGCAAATAGTTTAGTTTCTTTCCTATTACTGCTGCAATATAATGGAACACAATCTTATAGGCAGTGGGTGATACAGACAGTACATTGCTCGGATAAAATCCTGATTACAAATGGTTCCATTTGGTTTATTTTATATTCTACTAGGAACATAAGTCTATCTGGGCTCATTACATTATTAAACTAAAACCCCACAATTATGAAGAAGAAAGGAAGCTTTTATTATTGTTTCTTCTCCTAAAATTTGTGAGGATTATTCAGATTTTAGGTCTTAGTGAGTTGATAAACAGCAGTAATCAGTGGCAGCGAGAAGAAATTTGCATTTTCAAAATATAATGATCACTCCCAGTCCTGTGAACTGCCCATTGTTGCTCCTTATTATCACAATCAATACTGTCTAAAATGTTTCTGGGCTGCCAGGATGGCATCTGTGCAAGAAGCAGCTCCCAGGCAGCAGCGACTCACTCCAGATGAGTGCAAGTCAAACTGCAACTTCCTACAGGCTCTGCTTACCATTCCTGGGAGCACGAGGCTGGAATGAAAAATGCCTAAAACCACTCAATGCTGGAAGTTGCAAGTTTTTTTCACAGAATTCAGGCACACAGAAATTTAAAAGCAAATAGGGAAATAAATAAATAAGAACAAAGACATCAGCAACTCAGCAACAGCTACTGGAAAGATGCTGGGACAAAGAGAGAGGTGTAAGCCACCCCAGGTGGTCATGTCACGTTAATCCAGTCTGAAGGGAACCAGGGATGGTGATGGCTCCCTGGGAAAAGCTGCTTCCACAGGGCTCCAAGCCCTCTGTGCTCCGGCTGGGCAGGAGGATAGGAGAGGACATGAGGTTTTAGTTCCAGAGTTGCTTCCAGCTCACAGATTTTCATAATGCTGATGGCCTGAGCTCTTGGAGCAAACTCAGAGGCTGGAGAGAGCTGGTTCAAGGCTCAGTTCTCATCCTTCCCTCCTTGGCAGGAAGAAAAGAGGGAAAGAGTTTCCCACTTCTATCTTCCTTACAGATTTTTCTCAGATTTTAAGAAAGATAAGAATAATGAGATTGGCCCCCAGTTATCACTTTATTAAAATAAAAACCCTTCCTGACAGCCCAAATGTTATCTTTAAAATCTTATTACTTGGCAGAATACACTTTTGTCCTAATCCTAGCTAAGAATATTTTAAATGATTTATTTTATTTTTTTCATCCCTGAAGCATTGCCATATACAGCCCCTCAGAAACACTGTATCACTTTTCAAGAATTCAGTTCAAATTGAATATCCAGATCTTAGAGAGACTCCTGGCAAAAGAGATTACAAATGCAAAAACACAGTGGGCAGCATGGATACCCCAATTATGGTATTTACGTTCATGTTTCCTTGTAAACCAGCACAATCCAAGAGATCAATAAAATGGTTTTGAAAGATCTGGCTGAGTGAAATTGTAAATTAGTTCCTATCCCACTGGCATTTTGAGGGCAAGCATGCACTCTCATTAGGCATCTGCTTGGGAAGCATCACTCCCAAGAGCAAGAATCGCTCCAACCTGAGATTTGTTCATCAGAACTGCTTTGGGCCTGGCTGGAGTTCATTTCCCCACAGGTGCCCCCACAGAGCTGTGCTGTGCACTGGTGTCTAGAAAAGTGCTGATAACACCCCAGTGTTTGGGAACTGCCAGGCAGAGCTGGCACAGCACTGCCTCTCCAACATTCCCCCTTCACCAGCAGGCTGGAAATGGACAAGATCCTGGGAGGGGACACAGCCAGGACATGGATCCAAAATGACCAAAGGGACATTCCGTATGACATCTGCTCCAATATAAAAGCTAAGAAAAAGAGGAGGAAGGGTGGGCCATTCATTATTTACACACTGCTTTCTGGAGCACCCTCTCCATGTGATGAAGTCCTGCTTTCCGGGATGTGGATGTGGCCAAACACCACTTGCTGATGCTCTTTTTCACCCCCTCTTTTCTTGTGACCACACAACCTTTTGCTTTTGGTTTAGTAAATGTATCTCAATTTTAGTAAACTTATCTCAACCTACAAGTTGTGTCCCATCTTATTTAGTCTGCCCTGTCCATCTCAGAAGGGGGAGTGGAGTGATAGAGAGGCTTGGTGGGCACCTGGCATCCAGCAAAGGTCAACCCATTCTAGACTTCTAAGTTTCTGTGGACTTCAAGCAGAGCCCAAAGTGTGAACCCCACTCTGTACTGGCTACCCCAGAATGTCAGGAAATACACAGTGTTCAGGGAAACCTCTACTTTACTGGGGTTTGTATTAAGTTGCATAATGACCCAGGCAGGGTACCAGTAGCTGTAATACAGTAGCAGATATTTCTGTCCCTACTGCTAAGTTTGGGGTCTCTTTTGTGGCTGGTCTCAATGATCTTATAGGTCTTTTCCAACCCAAATGATCCTACATTCCATGTTTTATTCTGCTGCCCAGCTCACACCAGGCCTGTGCCAGCTGAGCAAACAGGCTTATGCACCATTATTTGCTAGTTTCTTGTCTAACTCTCTAAGCTGGGTGTTCACTAAACATTATATTTACATTTTCTTTTAGCATTGCTTGAACACCTGCAATAAAAATGTTGCTATAACCTGACAATCACATTCTGGTAGACATAAAATCAATTCTTAAGCACCTGTGAATTTTCCCTAGTTTCTTCCACTTTATCCTAAAGAACAGTAAAGGTGACAAATTGTAGCTTAGTTTCTCACCAAAAGCGATTTCTTCCCAAACACCCAGAAATGCTCAACAGGATCATGCACCATTCCCACTCCACGATCAAAGACAAATCTTTTCCTGTGCTAACGGGCAAGTCACCCCTTTGAATCCTCTATTTTGATCCTGGATATCAAATCCATATTGTCTTGTCATTTCACCTGTCCATCAACTGGGAGATTGACATGGATAGGGCAACATCAGCTCTGCTGCTTCATCTGCTTTCTCCTTACAAAGTTCCATAGTTCCACCCTGGGCAATCACTTGCCCCTTAAACCATCTGTGACCAGAACCTCTTAGGACTGGGATATTTACATCCAGAGCTGTGAGAAGAAGATGGTTCTGGCACTGTCATATTGTGTGTGCTCCAGTGCTGAACCTTTTTGGAAAACTTTATTTTCATTGAATGTATCTGTTTTGTGTTCTACGGTCCCTTGGGGGTGCAAAGGCAAATTAATTTAATAATAGATTGCGTTTCTACCAACATCTGTTTGCAATCTGGCCAGGCTGTAATAAATATCACTTCCCTGTGTATCAAAATGAAGTCTTGTATTACTTACACTTCTAGAAAACATTCCAGAGCTCCTTTGCTTTGGAAGGATTTTTATTTTATTTTATAATTTTATTTTCTAAAATTGAATAATAACACTTTTGGACCTTATAAAGCAGTGATTTACCATTCTCCAGATGGTAACATATGCAATAGGTATTATGTTGTTGCAAAAGCCTGAAGAAAATAGGAAAGACAGATGCCAAGCCAAAATTATACTTTTTTTTTCCCTTCTTTTGGGAAACAAATGGAAACCAACCAGTCTCATTAATCCAATTGCTTTTTTTTCTTTTTCTTTCTTTTTCTTTCTTTCTTTCTTTCTTTCTTTCTTTCTTTCTTTCTTTCTTTCTTTCTTTCTTTCTTTCTTTCTTTCTTTCTTTCTTTCTTTCTTTCTTTCTTTCTTTCTTTTTCTTTCTTTCTTTCTTTCTTCTTTGGTTCTTTGAATCAAGGTGATGTTAAGGGAGAGCCACTATTGGTAAAAAGGAGTCCAAATAGTAGAATTAGCTCAAATAGAAAGGCCCAAGAAACAACCAGCTTGGTACTTTCAGGTGTTGGGCACCACCATTCAGCAAATCACATCAACTGGTGGCTTTCTGAAATGCTGATGAAGAGCTTGTGCTCAAAAACTTGTCAGATCAGGGGCACAGACCTCAGCCCTCAGCATTTCATGTTGAAAGAGGACTGTTATTGTAAAGAAAATTTTGTGGTGATGATGATTATTATTACTATTATTAATAAATTATTGTTTAGGTTTGGTTTTCCGATTTTGCAATTACATAGGGAAAGTCTAACTCTGAATGCCCTGGCACAAGGTAAGCATCCTGCTGTTTCCTTCATGGCCGCTCATTCCCCAGGGCTTGACTGCACGTTTTAGGTACCTCTCACCTCACAGGTTGGGAGAAAGTGAGGTCATGAGCATCTCAAGCTACAAGATCCTGGCTGTAAGGAAAGAATGTTAATTGCCCAATTGCTGAGAGGTGTTTGCTTGACAAGTTATCCTGAGTTTCCTTGAAAAATGATGGTGGATAAAGAGTCAGAAGAAATACAGGGATCTCCACAAACCCACCTACCACCTGCAGCCCATCTGCTTAGAAACAGTGGGCACAGGGAACTAAATATTTAAAGTTTTATTTTACATATAGCTAAACAAAAACAAAATCCTAGTCCTAACATTCCAGCTCCAAAACCTCCACATTATTTTAGGGTTGACCTCACTTCCTTGAAGGATGGAGCTCTCTATGTGCCCCTGCCCATGGCAATGTAGCATGATACTGATGAACAGCGCAGCAGAAGAGCACTTTGCTAAATATATAGTTTAGGATTTTTTATTCTTTAAGAGATGGATTCTTTCTTTCCTGTAAATTATTAAGACAACAATGTGCTAATTTGGGCTGGACATTGCCATAGTTCAGTACTTCCCTGACTTTGTTTTTCTTCCATATATTTTTCCAGCCCTTGCAGGTCACAGTTCTGTAAGGTGTCACCTGACCATCAGAAGCCATTTGGAAGAATGTGACCTGAGAGTGCAAACACTCTGAAATAGATGGAGATTAATTATAAGGGATTATGAAGAGGCAAATGAGAAGCTAATGTAAAGTCAACAGACCCGGGTTTGACCTCTGATCTGAAAAGAAAAACCAACCAAAAAACCCCCAAAAAACCCCAAACAAGAAACCAAACCCTGTTGTATGATCTTGGACAAATCTATTTAAGTATTTTTTTCTTTCTTTCTTGGCTTATTTGGCTTTGTCAGCTTTGTCCTTTCAAATACAATGCTCTCTGGGACAAGGACTGTTTTTTCCTTTGTCTGTACAGTGTCTAAAACAAGACACTTCAGCCTTGGTGGAAATCTTCAAGTGGAATTGCAAGGGTAGTAATTATGGAGTCTTTGTATCCAGTGTCACAAGCGCTAAATGAGTTAATAGAGAAGTGTCAGTATTAATATTGAAGGAAGAACAACAGATACAGCCAAGAGGGGGAAAAAATCACCTTCAGTGTTTGAAAAATCCATAATAGAGGAAGTGTTTCTTGTGGAGTCTGTTTTATTTAGACAATAAGACATTTGTTCAAATTACAATAGACATTCAAACACTTCTTATTAGGAACTTTAAAAACCTGAAGGAAGCTTTCTTTCCTTTTTTTTTTTCCATTGAAGTTTGCAAGAAAGAGAGAAAAGCTCTTGCTTTCTTCTTGCCCTGAGAGAGACTTTTCTACCAGCAAGAGAAACATTTGCTAAATATAATGGTTTATTTTTTATATCAAAGGGTTTTGACCATACCCGTTCTTTATAAACATTTTCCAGCTTCTTCTGTGTCCTTTCCCTTTTCTAAAGAGCTTTGGCTGCTCAGTGTGGAAGGTGACAATGAGGCTCAGAGCAGTGCAGTGTACCAAAGGCATTGTACTGAATATCAGTGTGTATTTGAGAATGATGAAAATGAGAGAACCTAAGTTTGCACTGCTGGAAAGGAAAGCATACAATTGCGCAATTCTATTGATATAGAAGTGTTCTCTGGGTTCACAGGCTAAGCCTGTTGATGGGGAATGAAAGTGTTTACATATCTTAATTTCTTTGAGGCAGAATGTTTACAATTTTAGCTCCTCACTGTGAATACAGAACAGGGTTTACATGGTCACTGAAAGCAACAAAGGATTTCAATGAGTTTGTAGCATAATTTCAAGCTTTCAGGATAGTGCAGCAGCAGGAAAATAGCACATCTAATGCACTGCTTTTTGGGAGAAAGCTGGAGTTAGGAAGATGTGGACTAAGAGAAGGACCCTGCAAATACTTGTAAGTAGCTTTTATGCTCCTAGCATATAAGCATGAAGTGTTTGGAAGGTTCAATTCACTTCAGTTGGACCACTTATGTGTTTAAATTGGACACATGCTTGGTGTTCTGCTGGTCTGGCATGCCCAACCTGATGCTTGCTGTGGAAATGAGGAATGCATTTGATTATCATGAAGAGAAGCAATTCCCAGGACAAAGGGCTTAGACTGCAGGAAATTACTACTCTTGTGTGGAAAAACTAAATTGCAGCATCTATCCTTAAAAACATCCTTTCAGAACATATAGTATTTTCAGTCACAAATTATGTGAGCATCAGTTTATTTTTGTTTAAAAATACCGGAGAAGATTTGGGCAGTTTCCTCTTCCCTTGGTGATCCCATTGATGGGGAGAAAATCCCATGAGGTCAGTGGTAATAGGACAAGCCTGAAGCTGCAGATTTGAGCCTTCTCCAGTAGTATATGTAAAAACCAAGGTTATTTGTCTTCTCTCACTGCCCCATATCTACAGGGTTTTGTCTTCAAAGCATCCCTGTCGCATCTGTGCAAGAAGAAAGATTCACTCGACTCTTAAGAGTCATGGTTTCAGGATAATATTTTAGTAATATTTTCCAGAGAAAAAAAGCACACACTCCTGAAATGTCAATCCTGCTTGATACAGGATCCTATGTCAGTGTAAGTTGCTAGAGCCACTATAATATAACACAAAGATAAATTATATATATTTGGTTCTGTTCCCTTATTCTGCTTCTCAAAACCGGAGGAGGACAAGGTCTGCTGGTAGTTTGCTTTGTTTTTTTGCAAGATATTTTAGTAATCTGTCTGCATTGCATTTGGAAATGCAATTAACTTTGTATATTTGGACTCTTCTGTGCAGTCATCAAGTGCTAAGGAAAAAGTGCTAAGAAAATTCACAAAAGCTTTTGGCTTTCTTGCATAGCAGCTGGCTGAACAGATAGAGGGTTGGGGTTTCTTTTAGGAAGTGGACAGGCCTTTGAAGTCAGCGAAATAACCGTCCTGGTTTGGATTCAATTTTCAGTCAATTGCTGGTCAGATTAGCAGCAGGACTGCAAGTGTCTTACTGGTGATGAGCTGAAGCAATTAGATGCCTGAAGCTTGTCATCTCCTTGTTAACAGGCTCCTGGGTATGCCTGCAGCCCCCTTATTTGCAGAAGACTGTAATTCAAATGACATCTGTGAGTTATTTATAGGAAAGCAGTGCTGGAGCTGCAACCCATATAAAATCAGGCACTATTTTATCTCCCTGGCTGAGACACAGTCTCAAAGTCTCCCATGCTTCAGGATGCTCTTGACATCAAATGTAGGGTCAAGACTAACCTGTGGTTTTTGATTCTGTCTTTTGTCCAGCTGTATTCAGAAATCTTTCTACTACTCTGAGTTCAAAACCCTGTTGGGGGCTCAGTCCTGGGAATGCTGGGTATAATAAATTGAATAGGGTGCAGAAATAAGAGGGGTCAGGGCAGCCTCAGGACCCTCTGTTAGCAGAGAGCCAGCAGCCAGCCTTGCAGAGCCAGTGTTTGTCAGAGGAAATTCACACACATGGCTCGTAAGGAAAGCACTCAGGCACCAGGCAGGAAACTCGGTCACATCTCTGCTCAGTCAGCTGCAGAGATGGAAATGCTGGGTAACAGCAACATTAACTGTGAGAAAGGAGCTGCGTCTGCCCTGTCACTCATAAGCAGACACATTTTCTCTGCTCGTTGAATTCACCCGCTGGTGTCATTACTCTGTGCCTGGTGCTGCTGCTTCTATCTCCTCAGCGGCACCAGATCAAACCTTCTTCCTTTCCTCCTGCAACAACCAGGAATAAATCACACCAGTCCAGCTTGTCTAGTCCAGCATGACACCTCCGGGGTTAAGCCTACAGAAAAAACATGGCAAATTTTGTTACTTTTAATCATCAGATTCCCTTTTCATAACTTCCCCTTCTTTCCCATTCCAACTCCTTCTCCCTTAAAAATTACCTGGAAAGAAATAATCTTCTAGTCAGACACAGATGTTTAAGTTTGAGCTGAACAAATTTAATTAGTGCATAGAACTAAAAACTAGAATTGTGTCAGCCCCTTGGTCTTAATATGTATTAAAATTGTTATTTAGGAACAGGTGTAATTTACTTCATAGCATAAAATTGATCAGATCAGTGCATATCAAAATGATACACGAATGATGAGATTACGGTAATTAATTAATCACCTAAATGTATGTTTAAAGTGACGCTTGACAGAGAAGAGCCAAGAAGTTCAAAATTAATCATTAATCCACACAAAATTGCATATATTTGAGCACCATTTCTGAGGATCTTTCATACTTCTTTACAAATACTAATAAAACAAATATGTTTTGACTCTGGAAAATAACCTTAAAATCATATTGGGCTGCATTTTTATTACCACTGAGTTATCTCTAGGATAAATGTGTTTGTGTTATGCACAGGGAGATGCCAGATTGGCACATCCATCCAGGAGTGCCAAAATGTGTTCACCCTGACTGCTGAATTGCTTCCAGTGAGAGGTTCTGTCACCAGATCTTAATTAAGCCTACTGTTGATAAAGCTCAAACCAGATTGAACACAACACATTCTTCATTGCTACAGTCATTCCTCAGTGACATCAGGAACCAGAAGGGGAACCAGTTGTTACTTAAAGGCACAAACTACTCGTGCTTTGATATGGCAAAGGATTTAGGATGTTGTGATCACCTCTGAAAACCTCAATCAACCATTGTTATCAGTTTATCATTTCTCATTCTTGTGCAAGGGAGAATTTATATATTTATTTTATGTGTTCATATACTGATATGTCTCTGTATTTTCTAGGAGTCCCACCTCCTACTCCAACAGAGGTCTACCCAATACACTGGATGAAGTCTAGAAATAAACTTAAAGTCTAGAACTCAGTTTCACCCCTGATCATCTGCTTCCAAACCCCTGCCACAGACGGAGACATCTTCCACTAGACCAGGCTGCTCAGAGCCCCATCCAGACTGGCCTTGAACACTTCTAGGGATGGAACATCCACAATGTCTCTGGGCAAGTTCCAGTTCTTTATTATCCTCAGTTTTTTTCCCCCAGTTACATGGTAACATCAGGAGTAATTTCTTGTCTTTCATAAATCCTTAGTTTCTTGAATCTGAATTTAGCTTCTGTTCCTATAATTCTTTTCCATGCTTGAAGGATGTAAAGAATGAAAACATAAAAAATCCATTTCTGAGCATGCACATAAGAATAAATTAAAGAATTTATATATTTCCAGGAAAAAGGAAAAAAAAACCCAAACAAACAAACAAACAAACAAACCCCAAAAACCCCAAACCAAAAAAACCATCAAAACAAAAAACAGCCAAATGAAAAAACAGACACAAAAACCAACCAGGCAAAAAAAGCAACAAAAACCCAACAAAAATAAAAAACCAACAAAAACCAAACCAAACAAAAAAACCCCAGATAAAACAAACAAAAAGACAAACAAACCAAAAATCAAAACAAAACAAAATGCAAAACCCCAGAGCCAGCAATTTTAAAAACAAAATATTTAATTAGAAAATTCTTAACATTTGGACTGGCAGACTAGATAATTTTTTGAGTTTTTTGATAAGCAACTTTACTGTCTTTCCATCGGCTCACGTAACATCTATGGAGAAAAACTGGTGAAGGAGCTCTGGAAATCAGGCAAATACAGATTTTTACCTCTGGCACAAAAATTCCTTTCCATTAATTTCTCTGAAAAGTCCTGTGTCACTATGTGTGCACTGCAGCCAAGGAATGGCAGTGGTACATGACTGGTATGGTAATAACATTAATATTTATGTTGTGGATGACAGAACAGTGGTTTGGAAATTTAGGAGCATTGGAATTGACTTCCAAAGTCTCCTGCCAGATAACTGTGAGCCCTTCAAAGGTTGTTCCAGCTGTTTTCTCAGGTCCAAAAAATTCCTCCTTTTCTTTTTGGCTTGGAAGTTTTGTCTGCTTAATTTGTAAATTCTCCAGGGTGGAGAATGTCTTTTTATGTACAGAAAGGGGTCTTGATCTCAAAGGAGCTCCATGATATGCCTGAATTCAAAAATGCAGAGAACATTAATCTCATACATCTTTATCCCTGTTTAACCTGGTTTTGAGTATGGGCAAAGCATCTAATTTGGTGAGCACATTTTGAAAATGAGAGCTGTCTTCTGAATTGCTTTCAGCTGCTGATTTCAATCCATTTTATGGTCACCTAATGATAAAAAGTGAGCTTAATTTACAGAACATAATTTTTTTGAAGTTGGACTAATGCATCTGGTGTTAGTTTCCAAAATATTTATAGTGTGCTTCAGTGGAACAGCCTGGTGTGGCCAAGGTAGTGTGGATCAACATTTTGTCCATAGGACTGTAAAAATTCAAGAGAAACATAAAAATATTTGACATAGTAATACTGGCAACACACCCAACTATACCTTTTCAAAAGGCATTTCTAGAGTTTAATGTATACAATCTTGGTAAACTGATGAAAAGTTAAATGTTTGATTTTACCATAATGGTTTTGTTTGAGCTATTTGGCTCTGCATATTAGTAAAATCTCATAAATCACTTGGATAGAACTCAAAAATTTCCAAGCAAAGACAAATGGTGTATAAAACACTTCAAAACGTCATGCAGAAAACAACTCCAGGCTTTCTCTGGCAACTTCTTTCCCTCATCTTATGTTAAGCCTTTGTGCAGTGAGCACCAAAACAGCAGCTCTCATTGACTTTCCTCTGCTTTTAGCATCAGATCTCACTTCTGCAGCCAGCACTGCTCACAACAGCCCAGACAGAGACAAAATTTAAGCTTCCTGTTCCAGATGAAGAAACACATCCAAGACGTGATGAGCTTGGCACTGGTGATGGAGAAAAGCAGCAGTTACTGCACGGAGTGAGAACAGAGATGTGAGTGGAAGGTGCATTTGGAGTCCAAATGCTGGAGCCTATGATCAGAAGACAAGGATCCAAGGATGAGATGTCCATAGCAGAGGGACTAAAGCTGACCAGAGGTGAGAAAAGAAGATTTAAAATCTTACATTTATGCTTTTCATGTGGGTCCATGTTCTTGCACAGGCAGCAGAGTATAATATCTCCTCTGGAGTAATCTTTGTCATTTGGGTTAAGTTGTTAAGTAAAACCAACCAAAAAACATCATGAAAAAGCAAGGAGCTTGAAAGCTTTATTCAGGCACTGTAGGACCTAGATAATGCATAAATCCTCTACTCATTATTTCTGAAAAATTTGCAGCTGCCCTCTTACCAGATTTTGCTGATTGTCTTCCAAAATGAGAAATATCCCTGACTGTTTAGCATAGAAAGGAAAAGAGAGCGCTAAAGCCTAAGTGATGAAAGAGCAGACACAGTTGATGCCAGGGGCAGGCTGGTGTAAGTCTCCCCTATAATTATGAAATTATACAAAAGATGACTTCCTAATTTGGCACTGATTATTTTTTGACTTCATAAAACTACAGGGATAATTCATTCATTGCCCTTTTCTGTTTTTTTTTAATTAGGTATTCTCAAGAAATCCCTTCTGCAGCATCAAAGTTGTTGTGAAGCAGGAGTAAGACAAGCTTTTTTTCTTCTCTTAATTATTTTAGATAATGATGGCAGGGTATTGAAAATTTTTCCTTGATGGGGAAAAACTTTCTGCAACTTCCGAGTGCCCCAACCTAGATTAAACTGCTGCATAAAGGTAAAGCAAAGCTAAAGCAAATGTAAATCCCTTTACAGACCTACAGATGCAAGAGCAAAACATGACATAATACTCCTGGGCTGTCCTAGTGCCTTCAGCACAGAGATGTCCTACAGGATCCTTGGCAAGCACTGCTCTCTGCACCCTCATGACCAGTAACAGGACACGAGGGAATGGCCTGAAGCTGAGTCAGGGGAGATTTAGGTGGAATATCAAGAAAAGATTTTTCACCCAGAGAGTGTTTTGGCACTGGAACAGGCTCCTCAGGAAAGTGGTCACAGCCTCAAGCCTGACAGAGCTTGAGGAGCATTTGGACAATACCTTCAGGCGTGTGGTGTGACCCTTGGGGTATCCTGTGCAGGGCCAGGAGTTGGAGTTGATGATCCTGATGGGCCCCTTCCAACTCAGCATATTCTGTGATTCTATGATTCTGTAATTTCCCCGTCTACTCATTTTACAGTAAACACTGGATAAATTGCATTAACAGCCCCTGAAGCAGAAACAGAGGGATCCCAAGCCCAGGATGGTACCCCAAGAGATTCTGACTCACCCCAGCCTTCTGCTTTCAAGTGTCTTGCACATCTTTCTGCACCCTCTATAATTGTAGGTGTCACCTCCTCCTCCTCTTCTGCCTCCTCCTGCTCCTCTTCCTCCTCCTTCTTCTCCTGATATTTTGCAGGAAAATGCCTATCATCAGCCCTGCTTTACACTGAAAAAAAATCAGTGTTCTCATTCTGAGTGTGCTCGTTGCATTTCCCCCCAAGGGATGCACGATGGAGGAAAGCTTTGCTGATGTGTCCTGGGCAGACCTGGCAGTCAAACACTGAGCCCTGCCAAAGTGGTGGCAGCTTTGGAGACAGCTCAGAGACTGCCAGGCATGCTGGGAGTTATTTAGTGGAGACACAGGCACCAGCAGATTTTCAAAAAACCCTAAATATTTATAGACTTATTCCATGCAGGTGACCTGAGAACAAAGTGATCCAGTGAATGACTGAAGACTAATGACCTGTAGTCACACCTGGGTATTCTGAGCATCCAATTTAATGCTTAATCACAAGTACTTTCAAAGATCAAGTGGGACTTCAGGCTTGCACTTGCATTGCCAAATTGCAAGTCTCCACTCTTTTAACTTGTCACATGTCTAATAAAAAATTGTGCGTGAGGAATCAGACTGATGCTCATCTTGAGTGTGTGTTCTTTTCATTGAAGTTAATTTTCAGTTTCATTCTAATTGGTTTCATTAGATGTTGGGAATAAAAATGTTTCTGAGGCACTGGTTATAGTCATCCCTCTATTGTCACACACAGTGTCAGGAGGGAGAGTACAGCTGAAAGAAGAGAGGAACATTTGGGATCCCCAAGTAAAAGGAAATCAGTTAAATTTCTAAAAAATAATCAAAGTGACCAAATATCTCTGTCTTGAAGAAATAAATGAAAAATAATTTTATGAAATGATAAAACAATACTGTATTTATCTGGTTACTTTTTAACATCCTTTGGGTTTAAAGGTAATATTTTAAATGTTGAAATTGGTACTAAAAGATGGGCAATGAGAGGAAGAGCAGTTCTGATATTAGCTTCCTTTTTTTAATACGATCATTTAAATGGAAAAATGTCTTCTTATATGTTCCCACTATTCCTGTTTGAGATATTAAGATTAGGGAAAATGTTGTCAAAAACCAGGGTCAGAAATGTGTCCAAACTAAATCATTATAGTTCCCCTCATTTCCCCTGTTTGTCATAAAAAGGATGGATTCCAAAATACTTTCAAATTTTTAATGTAGGTTCTATGTATAAAGACTTAATGGGAGAGAATAAAAGAATCCAAAAGTAATTCTAAATCTCAAAGAAGGTATACACAAATTAAAGCTCTATTATTCCACTGATGGGTTTGTTCTACAGAATTGCATGGACTCCACTACAAGGTAGTCAAGAGTCATAATTAGAATCTACTGAATAAGAAAAATGCAGGAAAAAATTACTGTCCTTTTTCTTATGATCCCAAAGAAGCTCTGACTCAAATATTAGTTATTCTGCTGCAAATTAGAAGCTCTCTAAGCACATGAGTGGAAATGAAAATAAAATTGGTCCTACATGTTAGTCCACTGCTAATAACCCCACATTACAAAGCCCAAGGTCTTTTCCTAATAACTCTGGATGTAAAACCTGCTGTTCTCTGCACAGGGGGACTAATGAAAGATGCTTCCCTGCAATGTGAGATCCTGTCTCCCTCCACTTCTCCACTTCAAAATATGGTGTGGAGCCATTGCATTATAACTTCTTTCCTGCAGTACCAGCAAGTGCCCCATGGACCCCACATCCTCCACCACCCTTCCAGACAAGGACCACTCATGCTATGGGTGCTACTCTCCCATCCCTTATTACTCACTCAACCATTCATTCATTGAGAATTACAGAAAATATTTGAAATTAAGAAAAATCAAGTTTGAAAAAAATCTCTGTACAGCTACTAAGAAGTTCTAAGATTTTTCTGAGAAAAAATTGTAATTATTGAGTATTAAATTTTCTCTCACTAGAAACCACTATAGAAATTATTTTAGTATTAGTTTCTAGTAGTAATTTTCACAAGACCTTTCAATGTGTTAAAATTTTTCTTCAACAGTGTGTTAACCTAGAATAAGGAATCTCTGCAAAACAACTCCTTGATTTGTATAACAAACAACCTGACCTTTACAAATCTACAAAATATAAATTAGCCTTGTTTTTCAAAGCTAGAATAGTAACACTTCTGTAAGGTTTGGTATCCTCTATCTAATTCCAGCACATATCTCCTAATTTAGTAATTTCAGGGTATCCACCAGCTGCATAAGTGCTTATTGAAGACACACGTTTACATATTTTACTTTTTTCTGCCTCTAAGAGTAAAAACTTGCCCAGAGTCTCATTGCATTTTAGGACATTATTTTCTTAAATTTCATTTGATGTCTCTTTAGAATAATTTCTCTCTGTTATCTAAGTGAATAAAGCACCAAAAAAGACTGATGGCTTTGAGTGAACCTTTTCAGTTATTTTGATTCTGAGAAACCAAGAGCAATTTTCAAATCCATCTTTATTCCATTTACAAAGATATATAGCTACAATAAGAAGACATTAAGAGTTTTTGGTTGGGTTTTTCTAATCAAACTTAGGCCGCGAGGGTGGAATTCATTGCACTAAATTTTAGGCATTTAAAAATTAGACACTGACTTCTGAAGTACTCAGTGTAGGCAGGATGTTCATTCGTAGTCAATTAAAGAAAAAGAGGCTTCCAAGGGTGATTCATCTGATCTGAGTTACCTGGTTTAGGCTGAAATGTCTCTGGAATGCCTGTTTCTCTTCACTGACTCAAGGAGAACTCATTCTTTTAAACACTAGATTACTCCTATGTCTCATCTCCGAGGTATGTATTTAAAAAATTACCTCCCTGGCCCAGCTTCTCCAGCTTTCAGTGTGGGAATTTTGAAAGTTCTGGCTGACTTCACAGCGATGGAGGTAGAAAATCTCCTGCTAATTTCAGCAGAGAAATGTCAGGACAAGATTATTTTTGAAACCAAGCAATTTATGCAATTGTCTGCGCACAACTGATGTGGGTTTTTTCTTTCTATTTAATTTGGAACAATTTGTGAAAACTAATTGAGTTACTTAAAGCATAAAAACATTATAAAACTCACTGTTGGTATTTTAATTCAATTTTTCATTCCATTTTCTACAGATGAAAACAAGCTTGAGCAAGAGCTTCAGTTTTATCAGAAACTCAGTGAACACTTACCTGGCTGGATCCCCCATTTCTCAGTGAACTGAGCTGCCGTTTTTGTAACTGAGCCTGTGCTAACAGAATGGCTGCATTAAAGAAGGTCGATTCAAATGGAATACAAAGAGGGAATACTTCAAAATGAGGGTGACAAAACAATACAATGGGTTGCTCAGTTGTGGATTATTCCTCATTGGTCAAGGTCCGACTGGATGGGACTTGGAGCAACCTGATCTAGTGAAAGGTGGAAAGGTGTCCCTGCTTGTGGCAGGTGGGCTAGAGCAGATGATCTTTTTATTGTCTTTTCTAAATCAAACCATTCTGTGATTCTATAACTCTATGGATTCTTTTGACATTTTTCAGATGAGGATGTTCCACACGAAATATTTTGGAAAATCCACAGTCTCTAAAGGTGGTGGCACTGCACTTGCCTCACTTAATCCAACCCTGCCAGCACCAAAAGTCAAGGTGCATTTTCAGGTGAGGTCCCACAACGCCACATTTGAATGCCATAGAAACATCTGTGAAGATATCCTGTTGTAAATAGGTGGGTATTTTCCTTTTTTAAAAGTTGGATTTAAGAGTCATGGAGATGGCTCTTAAAGGGTCTTCAAAGAGATGTAGTGAACTGTGTCCATCCAACTCATATAGGTATCAACATTGGCTTAAATAAATTCCACCTTGTTCCAGGGATTTTTTGTAGAACTTAAAAGAGATTAAGAAAGTGGTGAAACTCATACTGCACTCAAATAATTTCTTAAACTTTGCACATAAAGAGGTCTTCAGCGTGTTCAGTGAAGAGAGAAAGAAGCCATATAGTCCTCCATCCCATTTTTTCGGGCTCTGTTTGCTTTTTCTTCACCTCAGCTTGGGTAAGCATTTGAGGCATCAAACATGTCTTTACCTCTTGTCACCACACTGATCACTCAATTTTCTCCAAATATTCACTTGAGTCTCCTTCAGTTCATTTCCCCAAATTGCATTTGTGTAATGCCTGAGTAATAAAAGTCAGCAGAATGACTAGATGGAATTTCACCCTTTTGCATTATCATTGAAAAAGGCATTACTATTCCCTTATCAAAAATATCCATCAGCCTAATTACATCCCTTTTCTTCACAAGGTTTTAAAATAAGATACCTAAGTATGATAGGCAATGCAGAGTTATTATTTAATGACCATAGGGGAGATACATTTTGATTCATTTTCTTACATGTTAAAAATTTATGGCAAACATAAAACCCTGTTATAGCAGCTGGATCATTTGTAACGGTCATAATTTTATTTAAATCATATATAGATAAAACATTATGTACATTTTAAAGCATTATGCCATTCTGAACCACCTGGGGAGTCAGTCTTGTAGGATGGAAATAAAGCAAGCAGTAAGAATAACCTTAGCTGAAAAATACATGAATTCTGGAACTTGGCACCTAAAACTTTAATATCTTTTTTAGCCTTTTTTAATGCTATTTTTTTACCAGTTTTAATAATCTCTCTGGTATTATCTACTTTATTTCAATTTGGTCTAAAAGTTTTGATACTGATTTTGTCATTGGCCTTGTAATAAGACCTTGCTCTATCTGATTCTTTCCCCACCAGTTTTATTTGTCTCACAATTTAAAACTGAAGAAGAAAACAAAGACAATAAGAAATATGGGGGTGTGGGGGGAAGTCAAGGAAAGATTTTTAGACAGCATAGATCATCTGAGAGCAAGGCATCTAATTCAGTCCAGACCAGGGGAAAGTTTTTGCATTAAGATGGAATTGCAATCTCTATCCTCTTTGTGGGCATCCTAACAAATTTTAAACCATACCCAGATGGTTTCTGTTCCACTGGAAATTATGTGAATAAATTCTCCTGTGTTGCAAAAGTTAGTCCAGGATAGTAAAAGGCTGAAAAATACAGAAATTATTTTAAAGCATAAAATACATTTATTCTGGAATTTTTCTATAAATAAGGATGGTGGATTTGCTTCCTTCCTTACAAAATCCAGTTTAGTAGCTCTGTGCTGGTTAAGTCATTGATAATGTCTGCTCTTTTCCTAAAGAATTGCAGTTCCAAATATTTTTATTTTTTTCACTTTGGTTTTATTCAAAAGGAAAGTACAGCAGAAAAAATAGAGGGATTCGCAAATTTTCTCTTCAAAACACTTGACTTTGCACTTTAAAATAACCAGTTACCACTGTATTTGAAAAGAGACGTAAACACATACAAGGAAGCCATCTTATAAGCAGCTTTCAGGATTTATAGGGGTGGTACCTCCCTATAAAAATTGATTCCTCTGTTTCAACAAGTTAGGCCATGGCCCTTTATGGTTAAAAAGATTTTCCTCTCTCAAAGCCTCTTGCAAAAACTCAGGTTTAGTTTCTGAGCCTTGATTGTTATAAAATGGTGGAACAAGCTGTATTTTCATGTAGGCATGAACACCATCAGCTGTGTACCAGGACCATTTTAAAAAAATATATTTAAATATACCCTGAAATTTTTGACAGTGTTTTCCCGTGGGAAACAGATGCCAAGTACCAGTACAAAGACCTAAAAGAAGTTCTTAGAGGGAAAGAAATAGCAATTGCATTAAGGACACTATTGTATTTCACAATGTAGTAATTTTATTAAGGAATTAATGGACCCAAATGGAAAGTAGTTTGAAAGGGTTACAAACTGACAATTTCTATATTTTTATGAATGCACATATGTGTTGGCAAGTTACAATTTGGGCTTTCTAATTCTGACTTGGAGAAAGTCAGTCTTATAGCCTGTATTGGGAAATTTTGTAGTGCCTGTTGAAAAAAAAATGTCTTTGTCTCTAAATCGTGGACTTTTCTATCATATTTTAAATCAGGCAATTGCAAATTTGCTTTGAGTTTATGAGAGAACTTATAAATTTAAAATTAATCCTAAAATGTCTCTCTGTCTTTTTTTTTTGTGAGAGACAAAAGTAGTAAGGTACAGATGATCTATGATTCTGTGTTATAAAAGTAAATTATGACCAAAGTCTTCTCCCAGCTTCCTTTATTTTTTTGGAGTAATACAAAAATATGGCCTTCACTCTCTCTGTTTTCCTGATAGATAACATTTTGCAGGTGAAGGACTTTTTTCTTTGGGGATTACCCCAAAATGAATGCTTGGGATATTTTTCCTTCTTTATATTTTATTATTCTATCATAAGTTTCCTTAGGGAACCCTGAAACTCTAATAGTTAGATGTTTTATCTAAGACAGATGACAGGGTTACTTCTCTATGACTCATGAAAGATTTTTGTGCTGTGGCTGAAATTTATTTTGAGGATTTTTTTTTTATATTTCAGCATAAATTATATGGAATTACCTGAAATAACTTTGACAAGTATGATCTTGTAAAACTAACAATAACAAGAAAAAATTACCAGGAGCTTACTTACATTTGCAATACTTTTCTGCAATATATATGAGTCAAGTACCTATATTGCTTGTTTCATTGCCATCAATATTAATTACAGCAATAAAAATGACTCCGTTATTGCTGTCCTGAAAAGATGTTAATGATGTGGTCATCACTGAAATAGCTAAATTGGCTAATGTGATGGCACAATAAATTCAGGCTATAATTGGGCTGATTCTCTTTTCTCTGACATCTGTGTAAATTAGTAACTCCCAAAGCATAAAACTCACACAAATGAGCAAAGATCCAGATCTTTGCTTTATAGCTGTGGAGACCAGTTTGTAACAGTTAGGTAATTTTAGTTAGTCACTCTGCACTTTTGTGCTGCATTAGCTGGCATTTATATTCCATAGACATAACCACCTGCATCTCAGCCTCTTCAATACCTAAATTACCAACATATTAATAGCCTTGCATCAGTTACATTTTCCAGAAATTCACCAGAAAGTATTTAATGATGAATAAATATAATCATAGGAAAAATACATTAATATATTGCATATATTGAATAGTTGTAGAAAAAAATCCTTTTAACTAAATTCACACTAAAAAAGCCAATTCTTCAAACCTTAGGAAGAAAGCCTCAAAACATCTACTTGTCCATCCTGTCTCTTTTATTTTAACTACATGACTGTTCTTCTACAGGGTCCCAGGATTGTTTAGAGAACAGACTGGAAAGTCAGTTACTGATGAACAGCAAGACAATACTTTGGGGTTTTGATTTCTTTCAATTTTCTCAAGCTTTGTTCACTGTACAATATTCAGACTTTGCTCTGAAGACAGAATGATTGATTTCTTCAGAGCATTTCCATGTTGCTTCTTCTTTGTAACATCCATGGGTTTCACAATGATTATTGAATTTTTGTGCATAGCATTTCTGTTAGACAAAGAATTATAATATTTAGAGAAGAAGGGGAGGCAACGGTTGACCTGGTTTTACCTCACTTATTTTAGTTGCATAACTCTGGTACCTATGTCAACAGTTTAATAATTTCAGATTTGATCTATTGTTAGTTAAAAGAAGAAAGATCTTTGCAGAACAGCACAGATTTTTACTTGGTGTCTCTTTGTTTCAGCTACTAAAGGAGCATAACAGAACTATGATTCTAACTCTCACAGTGCCAAAAATTCACTGTAGATTGAGGTAGATTGAAACTCCCATTTACCAGTGAGTTATGCAAGGCTTAATTTTTCCTGGAAATAAAAAAAAAAGGGCCACTAATAAGTGCATCTCTTTCCATAACTTTATTTTTTTCTAAGAGGAATGGTCCTGATAATCAACCTTGCTTGTAAGGTCTTTAATTTCTTCAAGGCAGAGGACCTGCAAATCTTATGCCAAGCACCCACAAAGTGTGAAACACACATTTAACAGCCAGCAGTAGGAATTTTTGTTTAAACAATGTGCCTAGGAATATAGAAGGCATTCTGCAGGAGTAGCTCTGGGCTTGGGTCCCCCACAGATACATTTCGACTGCCTCTGTCAGCTGGAGTCTACTCTCTAACATGTTATACATATTCCAATTTCTGTTAAAAAAATAAAAAAATCTAACAGCTCATTAAACTGAACAACCTTCACTTATCCCCAGAGCCTGGCCGATTTCTGGACCCTGGCACATAAGAAATTGAAATGGAGAATTCAGCCGCTAACACGCAGTAGCTGAAATACTTTGGCACTTTGCAGTTTTTCACTACTTGACGCCCCTTGTCAAAACATTAAGGGGGATGTAGAGCAGCAGCATGTCATTATGTAACATTTTTACACATCATATTTATAAAGAGTCAAACACATTTATTCTTGATCTAGAACTCTGCTAATTAGATGCCACTGACAGTTTGACTGCAGACTTTGAGGCTGAGCACTGTCATGCTGTTCCCAGTTGGCATTTATAGTTGGCTACTCCATAGAAGCTTGGGCCATTCTGCTCAGGTTTTCAAGGCGAGACAGAAGCATTGAAACTTTTCACCACTTGTTCATCATCTCTCGCTTGTTAATTAATGTCTGCACAGTGCTTTGAGTATGTGCTGTCAGAATTCTGTGTTTTATTTCCCTGGTGAAAAAGCCTAGAAAACACAATCATGGATGGCCTACAAACCATCCTAGATGGAAAAAAGAAAAGCCAGAGATTAAATCATCTGAGACTACAACCTTTTCAAAAGTGCATTTATCATAATATTATCATACTAATACAGGTTATTACTCTCGTGATTTTAGGTTAAAGAGATTTTTGTCGTTTAGCCAGCTCAGGTTCAGCAAAAGTGCAACAATACAGGGCTCAGCAACCAATGTAAAGCCAACCCCAAAGCATGGGAAGGTAATGATCAAGTTATTGAACTTTTGAGCTAAAGGTACATACCTGAAAGACCTTACTTTCCCTCCTAGAAATTGTAATTTTGCCTGGATCACATCCCAGAACATCCTACTGGTAGCTGGAGTTTGTGGTATACTTCTCTCAGCTCTGACCATGCTGCTAAATGGCCCCTGTCCTGTCCATCTTCCTGAGATCTGAATGAGTCAGCCACACATTGCAGACACTTTGGGGGTTCACCAAGTCCATTACAAAAAGTTAACCATTGTTAAAGTTATCCATTTTACTTGCATTCTCCAAAGTCTTAATCTTTGTAAATTACTAGTTTTTCATGCAGACTAAATGGCATCTCTACACAAAAGGATCAGGCCGCCTTTAATGATGTTGCATAGGAAATTATCAGCCTGTAACTCAAATTCATCACATCTCCTTTTCAGATCTGCATGCCCCTAAATTCACTATGCATTTTCTATTTAAATCTTTCTGGATGCCAAAAATCAGGCACAGTAATGTAGAGAAAAAGGTTTTTTCCAACTAAAATACCACTGCAATGCAGACTAGGAGAGGCAACAAAGCTAGGAGGGATCATAACAGAGAAAGTCTCTGAGAAATGACATTAATTCCTGGCTTTCCTGTTTATTGTCTATTCACAATGATAACTGTATCTATTGCATTCCCTAAGATATGTGGTCATCTAAGGGTGGTAAAAGCTTTTGCAAGTGTTTAATTCATCAATTATCTAAAACTTTTTGTGTCAAGGCTCAGTGAAAATAAAGGCAAAATAATTTATCCATTTCTGCTGATTTCAAAGTAACAGATGGTGTTTCATGCTTCTTCCCACCAGCCAGGGTACTCATGAAACTTCTGAGATGGTCTATCATTTATTTAATGTCTAAATACACACTTATTTTATAAACTTGGAGGCAAATATACAGAAGTATGATTAGAATTGTATGATTATAGTATGATTAGAATTAGAATTATTTAGAGAAACTCTTCCAATCCATGGAAATACATTTACAATAAAAGACATTTTAAAGGTGACGGGGGCTGATTCATTTTTCAGTATGAATTACTTCATGTCCCCAGACCATAGGATTACACTGAGAGCTCAAGTTTACCTAATATTTATAAAGAACTGGATGCTTCTTTAGAAGAGTAAAATCATGGCTTTCTATAAAGGCAAACTTTACCTTTATCAGCTCAGCAGTCTTAATCTTGATCTCCTTATTTGAAGAGCTGTGGAAAAGTGTGTGTGGGGGCAAAACGAGCATAATTAGACAGGAAAATGTTGATCTCTTGATTTTATCCTCCTTGGTCTTTGGAAACAAAAATTACTTTATATTTACTTGCCATAAAGCGAGATCTTGCTCAGCTGTGAAATTCTCCCCACAGAAATCCTCCATAGCAGTAGTGAATAATGCAGCACTAGGTAATGACAGTGACACATTAGAGTTTCATTTGAATGCACACTGGGCTTTGTGTGTGATGCAGAATTCAATGGACAGCAATTCGAAGGGGGGAAGGGGCTTGTTTGTGTTCACGTTACATAATCCACTCATCTTTGTTGTTTCCGTTCTAGGCATTTTGTCCAAAGATGTTCTGCTTCTCATAAAGTGCATTCAGCCTTATCTGGAGCTCAGAAGCCTAAGGCTTTGTTACAATAGTTATTTATAACTTAACTATAAAAAAAATGATAGCTGAACAGGAAAACACTTCTTCAGTCATAAATAAATAGCTCATTTGTACCTAGGGAGGAGAAGAATAGCTTTCAAAGAGCTTTCACTTCAATTGCCGAATCATGACTTCCAGGTAGAAGCAATTGGAAGAAGGCTCTCTAAAACAAGATTCGTGCCATTTGTTGTTGAAAGCACTTTGCTAAGATTTCAAAAATTGCTCTGGGATTTGAATACCTTTGTGGGTTTTTAGGTGTCCCACTTGGAATTAATCTGAAAGGAGCCCTTATAATACTAAGCATTTCCAGCTCCCTGAAAACCAGAAATTCCTGTCAACCATCTAGAAATGGAAGAACACAAAATTCTTTCCTAAGAGAAAATGAGTGGCAGCTGCAGATGGAGAAGCATATTCATGTGGGATAATTTAAGCCTTTGAAATACAATGGAGGTAAAGAAAGAAATCTTGATAAGTACTTTTTGAACTGCCCAAGTAACAATTTTTGACCTATTGTCACTATTGATTTTGTGCTCAGAAGCTGATTTCAGATAAGGGCCTAACTATTGAAACATGGAAATAAGAAACTATGCCATGTTTATGATGATACAGTTTTGACTGTGTTTGATACCAGTTATACTGGTATGAAACTAAAACACTGATACAGCTTTTTCCAGATACATGAATAAGCTATACCCACATAACTACATAGAGTCGTAATGTTTGGGTTGGAAGGGACTTGAAACCCTCTGCCATGGTCAGGGACACCTTCCACCAGATCAGGTTACTCCATGTCCCATCCAACCTGACCTTGAACACTCCCAGCGAAGGGGCAGCCACACATCCCATGAAAGTAATAGTTTCAATTATGATGTTCAATGATGTAGCAACACCATAGCTGAAGCAGTGAACTATTCAAAAGGGTTTAATTTTCAAATACCAGGAGAAACCCTTAATTCAGTTCTCCCCAACATGTGCAGGATTTGCAAAGACATATTTCCATTTAATTTCAGCAGAACATTTTCGTGTTTAGGGGGAGAAAAAAGGAAGAGAAGGATCATCATGCATAAAGTGGGATTGAATTAGTACCACACTTAAATTTTTTTACTAAATTTATTTGAGGCTGGTTTTGTGCTAAATGACCTGCTTTGCCAATCCCTCAGATCATCATCCATGTTACATTTGAACATTTCCAAACATCTTGAATAAACAGAGATATTTACCCCCACTTTTTCTGTTATTAATCTTGAAGAACACTACCAATTTCCCCAGCATACAAGATTTTTAAGCAGCAGCACAGAAACTGCCTGAAATCTCTGAAGCTCATGCTGAAATGCAGAATTTCTCTACTCTTGAATTCTTTTCAGTAGGTGTTGAAATCTTTTATAGTAAATTGCATTTTACATGTTAGAAACTTCAAAAGAAGGTGTTAATATAATTGAGACATGATAAGTTTGACAGTTGGTGTCATTATATGAGTTTCACTTAGCAGCCTTCTGAAGCAAAAATAATTAAAAAATCTGTTTTCCTAAGGAAAGGAAGCTTATGGTTTTAATGATGAAATAACTTCTTAATAACCTGCTCTAATCCATAAAGTCCTAGTTCATGTCCCAATATTCAACATTTTAAAGTGGATTATGTGTAACCATTCTGACTCTCATATTTCTGGTATTATTTTTAAAATGGATCTTTTGTAGCAATACGATTGTATTCTGTAGTTATATGCTCTCCCTTATATTTGCATTCAATTATATATAGGGAAATATCTTACAACTTACTTGGCACTTTAAATCTTGTTGCCTCTCAGTGGGTATCAATAGGATGGGGTCCTGTCCCAATTACCACTTTTACAAAGTTTTTTTGAAGATCAAGCCAAGTAACAGAGAAAGGCCTGGGGACAGCTGTGAAAAAACCTTGGAGCAATTTTTGGAGAGTCTGGGAACAGGAGGTACTCTGAGTGTCAATTAGATGATTCATTTCCTGCTGAAATTTCGGTCACCAACATGTGATCTACTTTAGTTGATCTGCAAATGTTAGGATTCCAACTGCTAAAAAAGGTAGGAAGATTTTTTGTTTGTTTGTTTGTTTGTTTGTTTGTTTGTTTTTTGGGGGTCTGCTTGAGACCTATGAGGAGAAGACAAGAAAAGAATAATGATACTAGATATGTAAATACAAAAAGAACTATCCTTTAGAGTCATATATGCTAATGTAGAATCAAATAGAGGACAAATCTGACCACCAAATCCTTGGGAAAATTCTTGGAATGTGTCATGTGAAACCGTTTCAGAGAGTTCCTTTCACCAAGTCTCCATATTCCTTGCTGAAACATGAATAGCACTGCCTAATTTGCCTCTGCCTTCCTTCCAGCCTTCCTTTTTATAGACCATCCTTCTGAAAACAGCAGAAAGTTTTATAAATTCTAAATATAGAGGAGGCCTTTTATGCAGTCACCCTGTTGGACAGGTAACACTGATTTTGCACCAAGATCCATCCAAAGATCAAGCATGAGTTATGGAGAAATCAGGAATGGACACAACATTAGACTGTCTCCATCAACATTTCATGATATAAACATTCCACAGCTACAAAAAACAATCAGATTTTTTTCAGGCATAACCCCAGCCGTCACACAAACCCGCTCTTCACCTAAGCTCATCTCAGTGTCACTTAGCTGTTACTCTCACCTTGGGGCTCTTATTCCTTGTTGATATGAATGAATCAGAATTTAAAGCCAAATGCTTGTACAAACAGATGTCCAATTAAGTGCTGCTGGCATATTTTAATCTTACAATCAACGATTTGTGTCCCACAGCAATCCCTGCCACCAACGAGGGTGCTATCTGTATTTCAACAGTTCTGAGTCATGAAAAGAGGAGGAGGTTCTTGTGCACAAGTGAAACTCAGGAGGCATGGAGACTTCCAGGGCCAGTATATCCCATGAAATTTGGCAGCATTTCTGCACTATTTACCACTTCATCCATTTTACAACTGCTTATCTTTCCGTGTGCTTGAAGACAAATGATCCAAGAAAAGTAAAACCTACATTCTGTAAATAGCATTTCTCCATCCAGTCTGCTGTGCAGCCCATGAGCCTCAGGTTAGGTACTTCTACCTCACTTGGCCAGGCAATTCTGCTCCTGTAGGAGCTCTCAAACCATGTCAGACCTCCACGAGTAACTCAAAATAGAGATTTGTGAACTTACAGCTTACGAGAAATAAAAGTACCGACTTAACACACTCAGTTTTGCAGTAGACAGCAAAAGGAGGAGAGAGAAGAAAGAGAGATTTGGATGCCAGTGTCTTAATTCAGGTCAGGCACCAGGTTGCAGGCAAGCTTGGGACAAGCAAGAAGGCCTAGGTGCAAGAAGAGATAGGTGGAAGAAAGCAGCAACAGGATTCTAGGCAGGCAGGGAGAGCTGAGTGATCAGAGCTAAGACTGGTTTATAGAGGTTTATGTTTTGCACAGCATGCTGAAAGAATGGCTTTGTTGGGCTGCAACAGCATTTGATGGGTTAATAACATGAGCTAATTATCGTTATTATGGCTTAAACAGTGGGTTCTTTGAGCCTTACTGCCTTGACGCCAACATTACCAGTCATTACTAAGTTTTCTCTAAAAATGTCCATCTCAGGTATTTCAGATCCATGAAAACTTTGCTGCCTCCCCTCATTTGTAATGATGCTTGCATTCACATGACAGATCTTGCCAAATTCCATGAGGAACAGTGTACTAATGACAATGTGGAGGGTTTGTGGGTTTGAGGGAGGTTCAGTAAGATCTTCACCATAGCCAGCATGTCAGTGCTGGACTCCACACAAAGGATGTGTCTCTGGTAATTCACTGACACCATCCCTAGGTTCCAAGCTTGTCCCCGAGATCCATGACACTGAACATGTTGTCCAGAGAAACTGTGGATGCTCCATTCCTGGAAATGCTCAAGTCCAGTGAGGAGAGAGCTCTGAGCAACCTGGTCTAGTGGAAGGTTTCCAAGTTGGGGGGTTGGAACCAGGTGATCTTTAAGGTTCCTTCTAACACAAATCATCCCGTGATTCTATTGTGATGTGCTTGTCATTGCATCAGTCATCTTTCACAGAGATAACTTTTCAGTAACTATTCTCATGGCACTTTCAGCAACAGCTTTCCTGAGAGAACATTTTATGTTGATCCCCACGAAGCAGTTTCACAAATGGGACCATCAGTGGCTCAGTCCTCTTGAAGGAATATTCTCTTAATTCTCTAAGCTGCATGATGTACTCTGATTGCACAGCCTCAAAATCTTTCCTTGTTTATTGAGGTTTAAAACTACCTTTTCCAGACTTCCTATTTTTCAGCCAGACCTGAAGAGAAAGGAAAACCAGAGCACCACTGGGACAACTTGCTCTGTCATTGTGAAAATATGACAGATCCTCAAATTACAGTGGGGATAGTTGAAGCACGGTGGGGGAAGGCCCATGTTACAACACTAGTAAATTAAATGTACTTTTGTAGCTTTTGTATCTTACACAACCCAGCAGGAATGACACGAGGAAAGATGACAGGCAAGCACATGCCTCAGAAAAGGAGAGGGGAAAGAAGGTGAGGAAGCAGGAGGTGGTGACAGAGCATGAATAGCTTCACAAGGCATCCCCAGACAATCAAGTTGACAGAAGGAGTGGGAGTTTGCAGGCAAACTTTCTGCAGTCTCATTAGGTTGGAAGCAGGATGATGAGAGCTCTAAATAACAGGTGCTTTATTTAACAAGGGAGAGAGAACATGAAAACTAAATGAAAAAAAAATTTATTAGGGCTAAAGTTTCACCAGGACTGTCAGAGACTGAGGCTATGACAGGCAAGAATGGTGCTCTGCCTCTTTTTGTCCCTTTGGATGCCTGTAGGCTCATGGGCAGGAGGTCAGAAAGTTTTCTGTAAACACCAGCCTCTACCCAGCAGAGTTCTGCCCATCCTTGCAAGGAACTAAGTTTTCCACAGCTGTAGAGTTTTTGTGACTCTTCTGAGGAAGCCTTGATATTTATTCTTCACCTTCCAAAAACATCCTCAAAACTCATTCACCAAAATAACTAGTTATACCACTCCCAGGAACAGAACACAATCTACCAGAAAATTCAATTTCAGAAATTTGTTTTTAGAAAAGTAGGATCTGCCTATGAGAATTTTAGTTCTGTGTAATTAACCAAGATTGTCCTTATCCAGTTTACATTGGGATTCTTTACAGACACAACATAGCACAGGTATCCAGCAAATACACAAGATGTCCATCCACCACCAGTTTCTTTACTTTTCTCATGGCATCTTGATAAATGAGTAGCAGTCTTCTTTTTCTTTTTCTTTTTCTTTTTCTTTTTCTTTTTCTTTTTCTTTTTCTTTTTCTTTTTCTTTTCTTTTTCTTTTTCTTTTTCTTTTTCTTTTTCTTTTTCTTTTTCTTTTTCTTTTTCTTTTTCTTTTTCTTTTTCTTTTTCCCTTATATTTCCTTTAAATACAATAGCAGTAAAAAAATGCTAATGTTTGTTTGTCTTCACTGGTCAGAACGAGATGGATGCATCACAGTCTTAAATTTGCCAATGGCATTTTTTTTTAATTTTAAGCTAAATATGAAAGAATTTGAAAGTTTCTCCACTTGTTTTTTAACATTGCATGGTGATTGCCTTGCCAAGAAGTGGGAATTCACTTTTGCAGGAGACACTTTGCTCAGTAACAACTGGAAGACTTACAATTAGTTATATCTGGCCTTGCTATTTGGTCATAGTACCTGGTTGTCCTGAAGTTCTTGAAGGCAAAGGAAAGAAACTGGAGACTGCTTCCCATCTCAGAGGCAGGACAGGATTACAAAGTTGACAAGCATTATTTAGTCTTGTCCATATCATCATCCATCTCCCACATACACCAGGACTCTGAAGAAATCAAGACTTGCTACTTCATTCTGCAGCAAGTTACCAATCTGTGCCTGGATTTTTGTTTTATTTTGTGGAGAGAAGAAGAAATTAGAGATAATTTTTCACACAGTGGGTGTTTCTTATACATACATGTACTCCTATCAACCCATTTCAAAGTCCACCACAGGGAAGTACTTTAAAATCCTGATTTTTTTTTTCTATGTTATCCTTTTACAACCTTGCCTGAGGGTAGCACAACTTCACTTGCCTTTTGCAGTCTGGTTTTGTCCATGCACCACAAGATACACAGGAATGTGGTGATTCATTTCCTGTGACTTTGGATCCTATTGCTCAGTTGCTTTGGCTACCTGTGGCTCTCTTCGTAATCACTTCAGAGACCAGAGGGCTTTAAGGTACAATTCATTTGACCTATTTTAGACTTTGGCTTTAGCATGAAATAAATTGCACTCCATAAGTTCTCATTCCTCTCCTAAGTGAGCCTCAGGTGACCAGCACAACCCCAGATGCCTGTGGTGTGGCTGTCTACAGCTGTGTTAAATCAGTCCCACCCATGAATTTCACTCATGGCCTCTATCCACTGAAATCCATGGTGACGTTCCCTTAGGCTTTGGGTACAGTTCTGCCCTATTTCATCTTTGAGAAGAAATGGATGTGCTTGCAGATGTTTTAAACACATGGTGGGCTTTTACTTTCCCAAGATTTAGGACAGCACCTTAAAGACTCATTAAACATCTGTATTGAGTTGCTACTGTTCACTGACCTGTTTGAAATGAAAATTAAGTTGGTGTGATAGGGCTGGAGACGTAACATTCTTCTCCAGGTTTGAAATTGTAGAGGTAATTGTTTTATTAAAATATTTGCTCTTTTGCTCCCTACAAGGTTTTTGATGGCCTGGAAGTCAGTGTAGAGCACCATGCTAGCCGTTAGCACCTTGATTTCCGCAATGCCTTTCTTTATTTAATAGGCCTGAAATATTGATTAACATTTACAGATTCAATTCCAAGCACTTGCCAGGGGTTACAGAGAGCCAGGGAGAGCTGGTTGTGCCAGTCAAATTGTGAGGTGTAATGAAATCCCCTACTGTGCCTGTCAACTTATCCAGTGTACAGGTCATTTCCCACAAGGTCTGCCGTGTTGAAAGAAGCAGTTTTCACATGAAACATTTCATAGGCAAAGGGAAAATATGTCTCCAGTACTGTATGCTTTATCCCTTTGTCTAATATTGAATGGCCTCATTGCTTCACACAATTTTTGCCCCCAAAGCTTTCTAAGTCAATAGAAGAAGAATGTTTCAGGTGGGCAAAAGTCAAGACTCTCAGTGTAAATGCTTTATTACGGTTGTCAAGGAATTTCTCAGTAACTAAGGCTAGAGATAGACAAGCCCCAAAAGGACTGGAATCTCAATCCATTTTAGTTAAGTATTGAACGATTCTTTTATTCTTCCAAATATTACAAAGCTCCCTTTGAAAGATACTTATATCTTTCTTCCAATAATGTTCTCTTTCTTAATTTGTTCCAAGACCACAACTTTCCTTCAAATTCAAACTCTCTTACTTATTTCAATCCAAGTCCAAATAGAATATATTCTATTTCATCCAAGTCTACATCTGATTTTCTTTTCTTTCAGGATCAGGGTACTTTTTTCTTCTTATCTCCTATAGAGAAAAGAAAGGATATGCAGAGAAACGTTTCATTTTTTTTAAGGTTCCAGTTTTGCTCCTGCTATTAAATGTGAAATATCTGATTTCAAAAAGGATTTTTAAAGAAAGATGTCTTGTCCTTTGAGTGACCAGGATCTAATTTTAGATTGACTATAACAATAGTCAATCTAAAATATTTTTAGGCCAAAAAAATCAATGTAAAGTTGCTGGCCCTCATCTTTCATGTGCTATTGTCTCAAGTTTAAAATTTATGTATGAGGAGTATAGTTGTTTGCCCTTAGTTCTATAACAAGGAGGGAGACACTGAGGTATCTGAGCTAGTAAATGCTTCCAGTGCCATGACCTGACCTGACCTCAAAATGATGGCTTTGATTTACAATTTTAGAGTAGACTTTGGCTGGTTTCGCCACCAGCTCAAATTGTAGTGGAACATTTGACCCTGATTGATGGCTGGATAGAACCACCAACGGATTCAAAAATATTTTCTTCAGTTTTTGCTGAGTATATTGAAAGAAGAGGGAAAATATCCACCTGAGAATGATGCATTGGATATTTCAGATGTCAGTGGTACAGGCTCAGGAGGGATCAAGTCCACTGGTTTAATTTAACATTTCCAACAATGTAAAGGTAATGGAAATTGAAAAAGGCAAAGGGATTTCCCATCAAAAATGGATGATGAGCAAAATCCCACTATTTGACATTCCACAGAAAACACACATTTGCTCCTTCAAGTATGTTTTAATTTATTTTTATATTATTTACAAGAAGTTTTGCACTGAGATAAGTGGCAAGCGTGCAGTCCTGATGCACAGTTTACAACCAAAGACTGGTTTCCCATCTCCAGGAATGAGCTTCAGTGAAACTTCATCTACAAATTTCTCTTGGTCTGCAATATACACCCAGTTCTGTTGCTAAGAATTTAATTATGGTCTGTATAAACCTTTGTTTTAGTCATTATACTTCAAATTCTGTATTCTTCACTGCGAACAAGATGTCTCTAACAAGAGCTTTGCTGGAAATGCAAATAAGAGGGATTTTTTTTCTGGTAGCCAGCATGCTCAAGATTAACATGTAAAATTTTAATGATCCATGAGTGATTCCTGGGGCGGGATCCCATTTAAGATTAAATAACATATATATAGGCATCCATATATGACCTGAGTATTTAATCTCCCTTTAGGTACAGCTGACAATCATTGTATCCAGAAAACTATTTAGCTGACCAGCCATGAAGAGTAGAATTCAACTGTTTAAACTTTCTGAAACTTAAATATCTGTGGCCTTTTGAAATGCCTAAGGCATTCCTACTGGACTGACAAATATAACATAGGATTTATGGGAGGTGACATCACTGTGAAGCAGAAGCTAGAGGCCAAGCAAGACACTTCTCGGAATCTAAAATTATACATGACTGTATTTAGGCAACTGGGCGCTGTCCTAGATAACAACCTCAGGGTGAGCTGATAATCTGAGCACCACAAGTATCACAGATTCCAGTCATGGAGATATCCTAGAGGAGTTGCAACCTGTACATAGCTTGGACAAACATGACACGGTCCTTGTAGGAGACATGAGCCATACTGAAAATGCAGGTGACAGCCAAGTTGTGTCCGCAGAGGAACCTCAAATGGCAATTGACACTTTCATTTAGGCAAATTAACTAAGTTTTAGAGCCCACTGAATTTTCACTTCATGTTCTTTGACTATACCAGGAGCTAAGATATGTAGACACCTGCAGGAGAACTGTTTAAGACTTCCATGTTTCATCATATCAATTGCTCAGAAAACCCCCTCTGATGTACCTTAGGATTAGATTGGCAATAAGAAGTGGTTTTATTACACAGAATCAATGAGTGCCATGTCCAGGCTTTCCTTAAACACTTCCAGGGGTGGTGAGTCCACCACCTCCTTGGGCAGCCCATTCCAATATCTAATCACACTTTCAGCGAAGAAATTCTTCCTAATGTGCAACTTAAACCTTTCCTGGTGCAATTTAATGATCCACAAGTTATGGATCCACAAGACTATACTGGCCTTCAAATCAAGCTCCTCACAACTCAGATGATCTTCTGCTTTCTTCTGAGGTGACTAAGACTCACCTTTTCGTTTCTACTTCCTACTTCTCTGCTCACTTCTAAACCTCAAAATTAGTTACGTTCGGAAGTTGCGCAGTGCAGGGTGGAATTTCACCTCATAATGATGGAAGACGTTTCCCAGAGGATCAGTGACTCTGAAATCATCCTCAGATTAATAGGATTTCTTGGAATGACCACTTACTTTGACCAAGGGGGCTGATATTTCAATATTGATATTGATTATCTCTGTACAAAGTAATTAAAGGTGAATTAGTATAAGATGTATGACACAGATTTCACTTCCTCTTGGACAGCCCAATCAGTAGCAGGATGGAAGTCTAAGGTTTTTTTCTGTAGCCCATTGAAAATGCCATTCATGCAAGTGGAGGAAAGCAACAAGCACTTGAGGTGATTTCAGCACACTCAGCTGCACAGACGGACCTGCCCCTACCTGGATGGACAGGATGATTCAGGTTAGGGAAGAAGAAAAGTGAATATTAGCATCTAATACCTTGTGCCTGCAAGTGAAAGACAAGACTCAAATATTCTCACATTTCTGACTCAGGACTTCATTTTAAAAGGAAAATGCTGTGTTTCTAGATGAGGCAAACCTTTTGTTTGACTTTTAACAAGGAAAAAAAGTATCTCAGCTCAGATCAACTCAAACATTGTGAGTTTTCCTGAGAAGAGGTAAACAGAAAAAGCAATAACTAGCAGACCCCTAATGAAAAGAAGGTAAACTCAAATGAAATTGAATTTCAGCAGAATATCTGTGCCTAATTCCCTTCTCATTTTAAAAGTCTGGGTCACAGCTACAGTCTCCTGGCATTACCATGCATTGGTTTCTTTTGGTGTCTTCCCCAGTGTGTCTTCGACACCATCCCCTACCCAACTCCATTCCTCAGAGCAGCTTTTCAGCTACTTTTCAACTTTTCGAGCTCCAGCTACAAACCTTTAATTTTAAAACTATTGTCACAACTTCTGTTTTCTTCCATAGTCTTTTCCTTAAGAAAGTAAGGTCTATTGACTGTAATTCAGCTTGACTGGGCTCCAGAGCTTGGAACTTCATTTTTGTACTTGTTTTCTTTAAGGAAATGCAATGTTTGCTCTCTACATTGCATTTTTTGATTCTTAACCATTTTGTCACTGTACTGCCAACATGAATATAACCCCCTCCAGTTAAATCATTGTCTCTTTAGGGCAACTTTGTAGTATTAAAGAGAAATCTGTAATACTTTCATCATGTTGACACAATAGCAACCCAAGATATCCCTGACTGCAGAAATGCTGGGGGCATGAATTCTAACATTTTGCTGTAGGCTAAATTGTAAAAAAGGCTTTAGCAGCTGTGATTGACCCTATCTGGTATAAATCAACTATGACGTATTTAAATTCATGTCTTTTAATTAGACGTACACAGGACTGGGAGCAACACTGAACATGATCAGGTGAAATCTCTGCTGCAACCCAGAAATAAAGTTATCATTTACATTTGCTGATCTCTAATTGCGACACCTTTCAGGAAGGTCTCCAGTTTCTCTTTTCCTCATGCTGGTCACACTTTAAGCTCCCTTTGTGTCTCTGCCCCTTTAGCAAAATGGTGCACTGACTTCTTGCTGAAGACATGAAATCTCCTCTTTTTCTGTGTTTTTGCCAGAATCTTTTTAGCAGCCTCCTCATTCTCTGCATTTTCTGCATCCAATCACCACTTTTCTTTGATTACCTGCAAGTAAAACTTACAGGTGTTTTGGGGGATTGGTTTTGATGGAGATTTTCTTAAGTTTTAGTGTAATCTAGCCAGAGATTTAGAAACACAGATCCCACCAGCTTCTGTGGTGGTGTTCTGTTCCTACATATAGTAAAGGTGCATTTGAAAATCTCCCTCTTGGTCCCTCAAATAGCTCTTACACCACTGAAGCTTAAATGGAAGTGAAATTGTAAAACAAATGCTGAGCACCCACGGCTTCCTTTGGTTTTCGTGCTTATTGCAGGTGCTTTATCACTTCTAAAATTTGCACACTTTTACTCAATTTAGAAAGGCCAGCACATTTTCAAAAGTGCACTCTCCACCCTGAAGAGTTCTGTGTTTCAATAAATGTGTTACTGAGGGAAAAACAAAATGCAGACCTTGAGATTGTTGCTTAATTTCTGCCTTTCATCACAGGAGCCCTTCCTCTAGTGCTTCATGATAAATTCAATCATTGACCAATTCCTAAAGCAGAAGCAGGGAATCTGTCTTCAGGAGCAGGCACAGCTTGAGATTTCTTTTTACATGACTTATGGTCACTTTGCAGTGTGTGAGTGGGATACAATCAAGGTGCTTGACCTTTGAGCACGGTAAAGGTACCCATGTTTGGCTTGAAAAGCCCTCTTATGGCTTTTCCATTGGCTTCCATCAAACTCCGTTAAACAGTGAATCCTGGCAGAGATTTTAAAAACCAGAATAAGCTGCATGTGGGTTTGAGCTCACAAAAACATAAACACACTGACATCTAATTAAGAGCTGATTCTTTAGAAAGTCAATATAAATGCATTATCATGTAGTTGTCTAATTTCCCACACAACCAGGAAGCTAACCTAACATCCAAACATTTCCATGAGTAATTTTCACAGATCAACCCTCCTTTTTTTTTTTTTTTGACAGTCCACATCTTAAAGCATATAGATTTTTGGCCATACATCTTTTTCAAAGCCAAGAAAAAATCTGAAAGCAATTTGCACGGTGAAAATGAAGCTAAGAAAATCCCCAAAGGGTTCTTTCACAGTGGTAAATCTGGGCCTATTTTACAGCTGAAAGAAAAAAAATCCTTGCTTGAAAAGACGTGTTCTAATTGAACATGAGCTAAACAGATCTTTGGGCTAGTTCTTTATTTTCCTCCTCTTATCTTAACAGAAGATTATTCACGTTATCAAAACTCTATTAAAGGGTTTTTATTGAAGAAAAATGTTGGACTTATTGATATTAATAACGTAACCTCCTTGAGCACCTGTTCAGAATTAAAGGAAGGTCAGAAGCTCAGGATCACTGAAAGATTGCCTAAAGATTAAAAATAATTTAAACATAACTTGTGTGGGATACTTTAGCTCATCTTTTAGCTTGTTGGGACTCCAATAACTCATATTTTCCAAGAGGAAATTGTATTTCAAAGAGCCAAGAAACTTAGTTTTCTTGAAATGAAAACTGAGGCCCAGAAGCTTATGTAAAAAAACCCAAAAAAACCCAAACCAAAACAGACAAATATTATGGTACTGAGGATAAAATCTTGAGATATGACAATATTGTGATCCGGACCTTTGTGATTACAGCTGAAGAGGAGTGGTCTCATCTCCTTTATCTCAGAACAAGGACCGAAGATCTGTGAGAGAAGATGGTGTCACAAAAAACCTGAAAGAAGCTTCAAATATAATTCTTTCACATCATTGAAACTTCTGCACACCTTGAGAGGTCACATTTTTGCTGTTCCTTTAAAACTATATCTTAAAAAAATACTGCAGTGAAGAAGATTCTGAAGAAAATATGTAATTTTAACAAGAACAAGAGATTTGTTCAGAACTAAATAAAAAGTTGGAAAGTCCCCAAATGACTTCCTCAATACTAGGCAATATTTGAATGAAAATTTAAATTTTTAGATATTCATATCTGTTACATACTTGTTTTACTTAGATATTCCAGTGATCTGAAGCCCATGAGTGAGAAAGGAAGCTGAAATATCTTTCGCAAGTGATATTTTGTAGTCAAGAATTTACATTTTTCGAGGATAGTTTATTTTTACTTGTTGCTAAAAAATGTTGCTTTCCCTAAGAATTTATGAAAAATTATAAAACTTCTGAGAAAAGTGAACTTTTCTTTATCCAGATAAATTCTAAACCAGAGAATTGAGGAAACATAAAAGAGAAAGAACAAAGGATTGGAAGTGGGGGAGGAATTAGAAAACGGTGCTTAAAATTTCATAATTTCTATACTGAATCCATTTCATTCTATCTTTGTCCTCCCCTTTTCAGACTTTTTTTCTTTCTAGTCATAGCTGGAGAGTAGCGTGGCCCAAATTATAGATCATTTATATTGTATTAATATTCACTATTCCTTATTTTGACAAACCACTGATAAAAGTTGTTTGCTGAAGAAATACATTAATATTAATAAGTGAATAATGAGTTCACTTAAGACTTTCATTATCTGTACATTCATAAGTTTGAAAGATGAATATGATAGCTCAGAAAAAAAAATGTTGCTAATTACGGTCTCAGCTCGATCACCAGAACGGCACAGCTTTTCCTAGAGATGCACTAAAACCAGAAATCAAAACTTCAGCCTTGGACTTAAGAGTGGAGCTGAAACCCCACCTCAGATTCATTTCTTACTTCTAGCTTTACCTCTCATCATGCCATAACTTTCTAAATATTTGTTGAAAGAGCTCTTGGGAACTCTGATGTTTGTTACAAAAGACTGGACATATTTATTCCAGTAAGGGAAAACATTGCCCTCACTGTAAACAAGAAGCAGCTGGACTGTGCTGATGAGCTCCAGTGAGAGCAGAGTTTATGCACATTTTTTTTTTGTAGGTAGGCATTTGTGTATTGTCTGCTTCTCCAGCAGAGTTTTGTTTTGTCTTGGAGTTGATACTCCACACCATGATACATGTAAATAGACTTCCCATGAGCTCTTGCAAAAAAAAAAAGTGCAGCACATATCAAAACAGTCACAAAATTGCTAAGCTGCCCTAAAATTGGTCTGAGAACTAGTTGAAGACCAGAGAACAGCTGGAGTGGGCAAGTGGTGGCCACCAAGGCCTGACAGAACTCCCTAACTGGAGCCTAAGATTGTTTGTTTACAGGAGACACAGGAGAGCGAAGTCCACCCCAGGAATATTTTCTTATCATCTCGTTCATACTCTGAAAATTGAATCACACAATATCTTTTACAGGAAGAAAGAAATAAAATGAAAACGAACCTTCCACAAAAGAGTTTTAGTGCACATTTGAGGACAAAATTAATAGGAGCAACTCAGTCTTCAGTGACAAGTGAAGAAGAAAATTTTCTTCAAGGTTTTGATGGAGTCTATTAGGGCCTCTTCATTAAAAAATTTCCAGTGTTGTTCACAGTGGGAAACATGATTCCAAAGCAACTTGTTTGGCAGATTTTTCCTGGTTTAGCAACAGGAAGAATGAATCTTTAAATTAATATAGGAAGTAGAACAGTGGGAATGGCTGAAAGATGCTTTGCCTATTACAAGTTTATGCTTGTGAAATGTAAATCTTGATGTATTTTTGCTTCATTTGGACATATGTAATTGCTGGATCAGCTGGAAACTTGGATTAGACTGGCTCAAGTCTGACTTGCTCTCTTAAAATCTCTTTCCGTCATCTGTAAAAAGGAGATTTGTACAACTATTGCCCTATCCTCAATTCTTAGTTAGGTGCCAAGAGATCTGTGTCCATCTAATATTCTACCTAGTATTCTGAAATGATGAAGATAGATATATACCCAAATAAGTAATTTTAATTGCCTTGATGTGACATAGGCAGATTTTTCACAGTGGGCTATTCCAGAGGGAAAGTTCTGTCACCAAATAGGACACTGACCATAAGGAAGTTTATGGTGTGGATTCCTGCCTGGGTGAAATGTTCTAATTTAAGCACCATGAATACCTTCCAGTGTGATCACCTGTTAGGGAGAACATGCAGACTTTAGATATTTTGTTTTAACGGATATTTTTTTACCTTTTCTTTTCTGAGTTGAAGATAATATGAAGGTATTTCAAGACGAAGGTATTTATATTCCAAGGAACAAAACAAAGAGATACTGTAATGGCATATGTGAGCTACATTTACCCTGAGGCATTTACCATAAAGTTCAGGGTGTTTTTTTATTGCATCATTCTGACAGCTGTGAATAGGAAAGTGAACATATTGGTATTGTCACTGGGAACTACCATTTGCATCTTTGGATACATGAGGGAGAGGGAAAGGTACCAGCATCTGTGTGCACACACAGAGGACATAGATCCAGAGAGCTCCCTTGGATCAATTTCATTTTGAATTCAAGAGGGACAAAACAGTTAAAACAACTGCTGATTTTTTTTCTGTTAGGAAAAAGAGTGAGGTAATGAAACTGGAAAAAGAAAAGTAAGGAGCAATTCATGGTGAGAGAGAGAGATGGAGGAAGGGAAGGAAATAGGCAAGCTGGCAGGTGAGGAAAATAATATAAAAAGAAAAAAGAAGGAAGGAAGGAAGGAAGGAAGGAAGGAAGGAAGGAAGGAAGGAAGGAAGGAAGGAAGGAAGGAAGGAAGGAAGGAAGGAAGGAAGGACGGAAGGAAGGAAGGAAGGAAGGAAGGAAGGAAGGAAGGAAGGAGGGGAGGAAGGAAGGAAGGAAGGAAGGAAGGAAGGAAGGAAGGAAGGAAGGAAGGAAGGAAGGAAGGAAGGAAGGGAAAAAAAGAAATAAAAAGAGCAAGCTAAGGAGACAGAGGCTGAATTCTTCCTACGTGTTTGTCTGGAGAGGTACACACAGGTACGTTTGATGTGCAGACACAATTTTAAATGACCTTCTACAAATGTCCTAGCGCACAAAACAAGAAAAATCCATCACTCTAAATGTCTGAAAGAGTACACTATGCTTTCTCTAGCCTCTCTGGAGCATCTTTGAGAAAAAGCATGGTAAATAATATATCAATTTTCTATCGCCACCTATGAGTGAAAATGTAGAACTGCAAATTATTCTTCTGTGCATAATAGAGAAAAGACATTTGACTGTTGTAGTTTAAATATTTCCAGACATATATTTTATGTCTGAGGCAAAACCATCTACAATCATTTTTTTCCTGGTGGAAATAAGATAATTCTCAGCATATTTAGGGTTTACTAATTTATTTAGTTTTATTCATATCATACATTTTAAGACTTATTTCAGTAGTTCTACTGTCCTATCCTAAGTGAAGCCAAAGTTTGGGTGTTCTGTGGTCCAAGACAAAGACCCTTCTGATTTGGATGGTTCATACCATACAGAAACAGGGGTAGTTTCAAACTTCTGTATCTACATATTATTTCTAGACTATGAGCTCTGAGATACAGGTACCGATTTAATGGCAATGGGTGCAAGAGGAGAGGAGGAAATAGGAGAGAAACACAGATAAGAATTTGCTTAAATCAGCAACAGGGTCAAAATGGAATAGACCAGAAAAATCTGAGTGAATGTAAACCAGTGAGATACAGAGTGGTTGAACAGTGGAGCTGAAAGAAGAGTCAGGATTAGGGAGGAAACAGGTGTGACTGATCCCTTGGTCACAGAGTAGGAAGGAAGGAATTCCGTGAGATGGCAGCAGCAGGACTTGAGGAAGAGTAAAGCAAAGTGAAGACAACACAGGATTTTTTTACACACTCCTTTAGGAACCAAGAACTCTGGATATCATATTTAGCTGAAGCACAATCTTCCTCTGTGATTGAAAAAAGAAAAAAAAAAAGAAGAAAAGTAGGATAACTCCGGGCCCAGTCCTGGTGGGATTCATTAAGTGAATGAAACATTGCAGCAGAGAGATCTTTGAGCAAGTCTCCCCAGGCTCGTGAATAGTCATTGAGGAAAAGCACATGTACACTGTGAATCATCTGTGTGCATTTGGCTGGATGAATTGCATTTAAAAGGGGCCTATTTTGCTCCATTGTCTTTGAAGGGAGTCAAGGGTGCCCAGCTCACATGGAGACTTCTGGAGCAGTCATTCAGCTGCCTTCTCTTGTGAATGGAGAGAAATGGGCATTTCCAGTGTGTGATTCATTCCAGCTATCCCGAGCACTTGTCTAAATTGCCTTCTGGAATTGCCTTTTATTTCTTTATTTTAAGAAAAACTCAGCCTTTTATTCCTGAGTGACTAACAGGCTTTGATAGTTCACACTTCCATGTCTAAAGTTAGGTGAGATGAAACCCACTCAGGAAATAGGAAATCCTGATGAATTCCTTCCTGCCAGACAGCTTAGTTGACAAAGGTCTAGAGACCAGCAAGGCTGAAAAGTTACATTACAACTGTCCTGTTTCTTTTTCTCCTACCTGCCTCAGGTAGATGGATGACATACTGATGCTGTGTCTCTTGGACTCACCTCTCGATGCACCACAGAGAGGTCCCTAAATGTTCATAATTCTGGCAGCTCAGGAGACCTCATTGTGCTTCCAGCCCACTGCTCCCTGTGTCCCAGTTCTTGGGGTAGGACTGTCTTATTTCACTCACATTACGGATTAACATATGGAAGTTGCTTGCAGGGAAGCAAGAAGGTGTGAAGGCAGAGGTCGTGAATAAAACAACCCAGTATAAAATGTTGAGGAGTTCATTGAAGGAGAAAGCAAAGTTGAAGCAGCAGCATTAAAAAATTACCAGAATAAAGTGCAATTTAGGCATATGGTGAATTCTGAAACAGGTCTTTCTACGTTTGTGTTGGCTCTGCCATGAAATAACTGTGTGATCCCCAGCAGGGCACAGAAAAACTTTTGGGAAAGTCAGGCACTCTGCTTATAGAGCACGAGCCAGAATAGAGCCTTCATATAATGAAGTTTTTATTTATCCTCTTAAACACCAAAGACACAGACAAATCTTCCAAAAGGCAAAAAGCTTTGACTCCGAACTGAAAGACAGTCTGCTTAGATTGGATATCAGTGAGAAATTAGTAAGAAGTCTTTACTGTGAGGGTGGTGAGGCCCTGGCACAGGCTCCCCAGAGAAGCTGTGGCTGCCCCATCCCTTCAAGTGTTTAAGGCCAGGCTGGATGGGGCTTGGAGCAACCTGGGATAGTGAGAGGCATCCCTGCCCATGGCAATTGTCTTGGAACTAGATCATTTTTAAAGTCCCTTCCAACCCAAACCCTTCTGTAATTCTTCAGTTTTCTGATTCTATGATTAGATCTAAGATCAATGGACTCTTCTGATAATTTTGCTTTACTTTGCACTATTTGAAGGGAGGCATAAAATATGACTGTTTTATTATGTGATACCATTTAAAAGGATTCACAGAGTGGCTCCATTTGGAAGGGACCTCGGGAGGACAAGTGGTCCAATCTTCTAGGGCCACCTAGAGCCAGTGGCCCAGGACCATGTCAAGATGACTTTTGAATATCACCAGGGTAGGAGACGACCTGTCTGGGCAACCTCTGCCAGTGTTTGGTCTCAGTTAAAAAGTATTTCCTTAACACTCTCAGTTAAAAAGTATTTCCTTAATGCCCAGAGGGAACATCCTGTACTTTGGTTTTGTACCATTTGCCTCTGGTCCTGTCACTGGGTACCAAATGACAAATATACTGCTGAAACAAATACACATCTTGAGATGATTGTTTTCTTTACATAGGAAATATGTCAGTTATCTGGATAATTTTCTCTTTCTTATATTAAGAATTTCATAGGAAATTAATATTTATCACAAACCTAATGAATATTCCCAGAATATTAAGGAAAAGAGCATTTTTGAAAGCCTGTGTGGAGTGTATGAAATATTTATAATTTCATATTGATTTTGGTAGCTTTGCTGGTAAATATTTTAATTAAAGAATTTCACAAAAGAGATGAGATAGAGAAGAACAGGGGGGGTTTCAGCTTTTTTTAAATCCCTCTTTTTGATCCCTTTCCCTAATATTTCTGATCGGCTGTGAGAGACAAGCATCAGGTTATAAAAACTGAAAGATGTGAGTAATAAAAGAAAGTCTGGTGCATTCTCCAGATGCTCATTTTTAAATGCAGTAGTAGCATATTTAGGACCTAATTTAAACAAATCATTTAAACATCAGAGTTTTAATTTTCATCATCTGCTACTCTGTCCAAATATTTAGGAATTTGGGATATAAGTTTGAAATTATTTTCAGAGATATAAGTCTCATGCATCATGAGAAGAAAACTTTTAAATTAATCCTATTGGACAATCAAGAATTTATCACTCCAGAGGCTATTTTTACTACTAAAAAAAGAGAAAAATCTGTTACTTAAACCACTTTTTGGGCATTAGATATACTGTTAAAAATGTTCAATTAAAACTTGTGCAAGTCTCAGAGTATTTCTACTTCACTGAAGATATAATGGAATATATTTAATTTGAGTGAAAGAATGTTAAAGATATAATAAAAGACTTTGACAGGTTTCTCAGAGAGCAAATGAAATTTAAATATGCAGATCCTACAGGCAAAAAAAAAGTGTTCTCAGAGATCTGATTAATACACTTCAGTTCAGCAAATATGGCTTTACCACTAATCCAGGTAAAATAAAAGCACTATATTAAATGATTCATCTACAGTCTAAGATGGTTGTCCTCAGATTTTTGAGGTTAAAAAAGAATATGGAAAAATTCACACAACACAGATGTAATATCAATGAAGCCTAAAGTGAAGAATGGAAAATTCACATGACCCTGCAACAAAAGGACAATTATTAGTCATTTGAATAGTTAAAAATGCTCTGACTACTCATACCACTTTTTTCTTTTTCTTCCTGCACAGTGTTAGATTTGTGCTGTAAGAAATATTTGCTGTGAATTGTATTTAAATCTTAATCCCTAATTTAATAAGCCATCCCACATAAAGAGACTGACTCTCAAGATGAAAGCACAATTTAAAATTCTAATTTTTTTTTTTTTTTTGCTTGGTACCAAAAAAACCCCCAAAAGTATATAGGGAAAAACAGGCTTGGAAAACCGATGCAAGTCACTCCAAAAATTGTTTTAACCAATTAAATTCTGGGTACTCAGTGGCTACTAACTGTGGGACTTACTCTCCAAGATAAGGGTTCACTTGCAGTCTTTGGAACTGACTAGAATTAAACATAAAATTACAATCAAGCTGAGAATCCAATGTTTGGAGGATAAATCATCAAAACCATTACACTTCCATTTTAAAAATGACACAAAGTCTGGTTTTCAGAGATGCTTACACCGCTACAGTAGTATATTACTGTTAGCTAAAATCTTTAAAAACCCCACATCATATCTCCTAGGCAATTACTTGTGTCCCTAATTTTCTCCTAGACACAAGTGATACATAAACACCTAATTGTTTTCAGTAATAGAACTTGATCTCTTAGAAACTTTCAGTTCCTTTGAAATATTACTTCAAACTCTCAGCTGACATGAATTTAATGATATGATGCTACTGTTTTTCATAAGGCTCAAAATTTGCTTTTCTTTTTATTCCAACATGCCTAGCTCCAGGAATCCTGTTATGCAAGAATCAATTTTTATTTAGTAAAAGATTAGCTTCTGCTTCTTGCCATCCACAAAAAAAGTATGAAAATGCAAAACAACACTTAAAGCAAGATGGAAAACAAATCAAATTAGTTCTGTAGTTCTGAAAATCTGATTTTTTTTTTTTACACTAGACCTTGTCTTTCAAGAAAGGCAGAGACTCATCAGTTGTCAAAGGCTGAGGTTATTGATACTGAGCTCCCCAATGTTCAAAGAGAAACCCACAGGTTGTTCTTACACGGAATACCAGGGAGATCAGCATTATTGTGTCAATAAGGAATACAGAGTGAATCAAACAGAATGTCTGCATGCTATAAATACCTTGAAATCAGCAGAAATGTCATTCCAAAAAAGGGAGACCCAGTTTTGCAGGAGTGAAATAAACAATTTTGCATGAATAGCCCAAAGGGAGATGTGGGTTACAAAACCATCTTTCTCTGCTGCTTTCTCCTGGCTTTTCAGCTGGCTGCTGTTTTCTCTCTCTGCTTTTCTCTCTGCTCTGACTCAGTCAGGCAACTCACTTATTAAGTAAACAGCCTTCAGAGCAGCTTGTCTGAGGAATGCAGTTCCATTAAGTAAAAATACGGAGTAAGAAGCTCTTGAGAAGCAATGATCAGAGATCTAAGAATACAAATGAACAAATGCACTTTCTGATTTAAGTATGTTATTGTTATTAGCACCATTATTCATCTTCCAGCAGCTTCAGAACAAACGTCTCACTGCACTAAACTTTCACAGGCATAAACATCTATTCTGCCCTAAGTAACTTCCGGTGTAATTGAATGTTAGCAACAAAAAACACTTATCAGGGAATGAGGCTGACTCATAGAGTGAACTCACTGTGTGACAGGTAGGTTCCAACCTCTTTTTCCAATTGAAAAAAAAAATGTTCTTTGTGTTGATCTTGGGGTCTCTCAAATGCTGGCTGTTTTTTAACACACCCTCCTGCAGTGATGGCTGCCAAAATACTTGTAATTCTCCATTCAGCATTCAGCTTAATGGTCTTGTTTCCTAAGGGTCTTCAAAGTGTTTTTGCACAAGAGAAGGGAAGGTATACAAACCCCTGTGACTTCCCCTGCAAAGGCCCATGTTGCTGCACAAAATGTGAGATGGGAGCAGCAGTGGGGCTGAAATGGCTTTAAAATGTCATAGGGCAGGGTTAGATTAGATATTAGCAAGAAATTCTTTGTGGTGAGGGTGATGATGCACTGCAACAGTTTGTCCAGAGAAGCTGTGGCTGCCCCATCCCTGGAAGTGTTCAAGGCCAGGTTGGATTGGGCTTGGAGCAACCTGGGATAGTGGAAGGTGTCCCTGCCCATGGCAGGAGTGGAACGAGAGGATCTCTAAGGTCTGTTTCAATCCAAACCATTCTTTGATTCTAAGCCTGTGGCCCCCTGCAGCAGCCAAAACCTTTCCCAGGTCCCACTCAGCCCTTGACTCACAGCCCAGTGCAGAAATCTATTGTCTTTGCCACTCAAAGTTAACACATTCTTCTTATTGCCCAAGACCAACAAAGCACTTTGAAAACTGAAAGCGTTTCAAAACATGCCTGGAGCATCACTTTAGAAACAAGCAGAGGCACAATATCCCTGGGAGACAGAACAATGCTATTATACTAATTTCACAGATGGATAAATTTGAACGCAGTAAGGTAAGGCCTAGATCCTGTTTGGTGCTGTGCTTTGATATTTTAGGGGATTAATCAGCAAGAGAGGCTTTTTTTCCCTAGCAGGAAAGCTGAAAGACAATCCATACAAAGAAATAGAATAGCAGTGCAACTGCAAATACATTTACACACACAAGCCCATGGAAGAATGAGGCTCACCAGCTGCAGGGCTCCCCTTCTCTGCTGAGCTGCACAGGTAACAAGAATACCAGTGAATATTTTCCCAACAAACTGGTTACCTTTTTTTTTTTTTTTTTAAACAGCAGTAAAATAAGTCCCATCTGCCTCAAAACACTTCCATGTTCTCCAGGCTGGCATGAGTTCAAGGCAGATGTTGCCTCTGCTCCACTCCTTTCACCCTCACCTCACCAGCAGGGCAGGGTTTGCCCAGAATAACCTTCCCCAAGCCTGTGGAGAGCACCCAGGCATCCTCATGGTCATGCTCAGGTCTCTATCCAGACCCTCCCCTGAATGTTAATGCTGATTTCTTTCATGCCCCCTGGAAAAGGCTGCACTTGGGCAGGGTGACAGATCTTTGTGCATCTGCTGGGCAAGAGCATTGCTGAGTTTGATCTCACTTTTTCACTTTGCACTACATGAAATTTTTAATTGTCTAGTTGAGAGAGGGTGGCAGCTGACAATTGCTTTGTTCAGACTCACAGAGCTGATAATGCTCTCTTCATGAAACTGGGGCTGTTAATGATTCGTAAGCTGATACTTCCTCACACTTGATTGTGCACAGTAGACTTCATAATTTGAGCTTGTCATTTTCATTTTTCAGGGGGGAAAAACTACAACAAATCCTTGCCTTTTCATGGTAGACTTCTCTATAAGTGTGTAATTACATCCTGATGTTCTCTGTGATTTGTACCTTGTTCAGCCCATTGAAAGTCAATTTTAATACACTTCCATAAATTTTTTATTTTGTTAGGAAAAGAATTGGGTTTTTTCCCCATGTGACACGGTGAGGGTAATGTTTTCTTATACACTAGTACTTTAAATACATAAAAGATGCTCCAAAGAGCATTTACATCAGAGGGAGGCTGTAACCATTCCTACCCTGATAATTTCTTCAAGAAGAAGGGGCTTGTCATTTCTGCAAGTGTCTGACTGTGGAAGAATCTCCACATCCATCCCAGGTTCTCAACACAGAGACAGTAGAAGTCCCCTACAAGGATCCTTCCACACCTTGCAAAGCTTTAACAATCAGACCTTCAATGTCAATGTAAGGGTTGCGTGCAAAATCATAGAGAAATAAACTATTCCAAATCTTGCATCAGCTGACTGCTGTGGCTTTGGCTGCATCAATTAAGTGGCTGAAAGATGAAGAATTCTGAGTATCTTAATGTCTGATTCTTAGCATCTTATCTTCAAGTAGACCTTGAAGTTCTATTTTAGAACACATTATTGTTCATAAAGGTTTTTTTCCTGGTAATTCAAGCCTAAATATGAAAAGCAGACCATTAATTTTAGGTGTTTACATTTTTTAGATGGCCGTGAATTCCCATGATCTGAAAGCAGGATATGTTCAAGCGTCTTTGTTTAGAGAATTAAAATTGAGAATAATTTTAAAACAATGTCCTCTATAATTACATTATAGACAACTGCAACCAGAACCACCTTAGAGACATATTTTCTAAACAGTTTGTGAGACGGCTCCTGTTAGAATAGTACCTAGCCCCAAATGACCAGATTGACACTTTTATTCCATGACAGCAGAAAGGAGACGAGGGAAGGTTCATAGTCTGCCTTGGGTTTGCAGCTTATAGTATCAGAGAACCAGACACAAAAGGTGATGCCAAAGTAAAGAATACCAAAAGTCACGTAGTTAAATAAATAAACAAACAAATAAATAAATAAATAATGGATGTTTCATATATAGTCATATTTCTGTGTGAATAAAATCGTAGCTTGTGCAATCATCCAAGATGTGTTGATTCAATAAACACAGAAAATTTGCTGTCTGTATGGAGCCAGATAAGCCTAGAGGAAAGGCTATTAGCAATCACTTAATAGCATATTTACCTAACTTCCCATTCCTTTCTGGACTTTAGGCACTTGGCACAATAGAAGGGCAGAGATTTTTCTCAGTGGCGTTAAATATATGCAGCCTGGATTTTTACCTGCCCAAATTGGGAGTTTCAGTTCTCTTAAACTTAGAAAATCTCCTACACACATTTTCGATTTCCTAAGACACTTTTCCAACCACAAGGCTGTAAATTTGGGATCCAGCTGACCAAAGAAATAAGAGTCATGAAGTCAGCCTATAGTGTGGAGCCTGATTTTTTAATATGGTTGTTAAGAAACCTCTTCTGGAAAAGAGAGAACTGAATTGTACCCCTTGATAATGAAACAATTTCTGTGTTATAACCAAGAACTTTCTCATATGGAAGACTTTCATGTAAGACCAAGGTTAAAATGTTTTTGAACCTTTGTGGTTTAGGTTCCTTAAGTAGAGAACAATCATAAAGCAGATGTAACTGTATTCATTTTCCTCCTGTTTTAGAAACCAAACAGGGAACTTCTTAGGTCTCACCCAAATTTCCCTGCCAGAAGTCATCCAAACCCTGAGAGAACTTTCCTCCAGTCTTACAAAATAATTCATATTCGTACATTTGCTGAGTCTCAGTGATATTCTCCATCTTCATGCCTTGAAAAAAGAAACTTTGAAAGAAAAAAACCAAACAATCAGTATGGTGAGATCATGAGCAATCTCTGTGGTACATAATCTGAAACTCGTGTGACCATCATTATCATTAGCAAATCTGCATTAAATGCATAACTCTTGCTCTCTTCTCTGTCAATTTAATGTTTTTGGAAATCAGTCATGCAAAAACCATTCAGATGATTTGATTTAGCAAACCTGATCTGGTCTGTTCTAGAGGTAAGCTGAAGAGTGATTTAAAAATCATGACTGTAATCCCCATTTCTAACTGAATGCATTTCATTATACAGATGTAGTCAAATACTTTGGGACGTTTAATTCTTCCTAAAGATATCTCAGTTATTAAAAGCACTGCAATATTCCAGAGCAATTTTCCAAAGTTCTACAGCTAAACTGTTGTTTGCTGTGGCTGTTACACAATAAGGAAACACACAGAATATTATCTCAATTTAAAAAAGTCCGATTTATCTCACCTAGTTTTATCCATCTGAAAGTTAGACATTTGCCCTGGTTATCTGGGGTCTCTCAACAACCAAAGGAGAGAGACACATCACAAGAGCATGAATCATCCCTCCTATCTTAAACACCTATCTCACTCTGGAAGCTGATGTAATTTTTCCTAACTGTTAAAAATGGATGTCTTATTTCCAATCTGAATCTGTCTAGTTTCTGCTCCCAGCTACTGGATCCTGACATGCTAGATTATTGAGTTATTTACTGTAAAAAATATCTCCTCTCTGTGCATGAAGAGTGCAAATAATCTACTCTTCAAAGAACTGAATAGATGGAGATTCCTAGTTTCCCACTATATGACACTGTGGTTGCTCTTCAAATAAGTCTTGAGAGATAATATTTCTTATCACCCCAACTGACGCAGCTGGAAAAAAATAGACAGGTTTCTGGGCACATAAGCTCTTCTTTAGGTCTCACTGAGTTCAAAGCTTCTCTATGAAAAGCAAATTTATTTTCATTTTTGAAAAACCATTTAACTTGACAAATTAAAGCTTTGCAAGGGAAGAAGCACTTCTTACACATAATTGGCACTCTAAGGTTTTAATTCTACAAAAAGCACCACAATAGTGAGCCAATTTGTCTTCTATTACCAGGAGTCTCTTTCCAGTGTGTACTCAGCAAATTCCGTACATAAATGTGATGATTTAAGATCACACTCCTGAAGTTGGCGAGAATCAATGGGATTGTTTCCACTAAATGACTTTCATTTAGGTCTTTTGGTTCAATTCTCTATACTCACACAGGATGAAAACTTGTATGAGCATTGAGCAGCAGTCATTAGGAAGCTGTGGTGTGCTTGTAGGAATAAAGTTCACATAAATGGTGAAAGAAAGCACACTGTTAATTTGCATTTTACTTTAAAACTCAAAGTGTATTCTAGAAACCCATGACCCTATTATCAAAGGCTAGAAGAAGATAATGAGATTCTAAATAAGGCTCTGAATAAATGAAGGTTTTCTCTCAATTATGAATGGATACATGCTTACTATTATAGAGGTGTTCTCATGTCACTTTTCTGAGGTCTTTGTCAAAACTTTCACTTTGTCAGATGAAGGTTGAGGGGACATTTTTATTTTCACAATTACAAGCTCACTGTGAAAAAAATGTCCCTGATAAAAAATCCAATCCCTAAGCAAAGATATTCCAGCAACTAGAGGAGACAACTTTAGAACATTTGACATTTTTACCCTCTTGGGAATATGGAACCATTATTCCATCCTTAGTTGCCTAACGGATCTTAAATAAATGGATGAAGTTAATACAGATACCCCAGGAGAAAAGAAATTAATGGGAGAAAGAAAAGGATAGAGCTGCAGCTGTAAAAAAAAAGAAAAAAAAGTACCAGCTTTTTTGTGTTCAGTTGCAGATACAAACAATCTAATTTTCTGAAAAATTCTCACTGGCTTTCCTTTTTATTTTATTCCCTAGAATTCACAATTTTGTTTCAAAACAAAAAATACTTATTTCAATAAACAACACAGTGAAACAACATTTCAGTGGTAGCAAACTTTCTGATATGAGATTTAGCAGATATTCCAAAGGCCTTCCCCTAGGCCATTTATATCTGATACATCCATTATATCTGAGATATAATGATAGACAAAAGCAATATGTTATTGTTAATCTAATTACAGTAATTAATACTCTAAGATACATTGTTGATAGGAAAAATGTTGCAAGTGATTCAGGCTATCAGTTTAGTTATGCTGGACAATACACAATATCTGATGCTTCAAAAATGCCAATTATGTCATCAATAATACTTCTGTCCAAATATACAGGCAACAAAAATAAATTGGATATAAAGCAGGAATATAATTCTGTCCCTATAGTACATAAAAGCATGAGACCTCTTTCCTCTTTTGTGGTGGCATAAATGATATTATTGGCACTGCTTCATTATTTCTTGAATCTACATTGGGTTTTCCCCGGGGCACAGCAACTGAGACATGCTTGATTCTCTTTACGTGTCCTGCAACTTGTCAGCAAGCTGATGCAATTAGGACTTTTCCTTCCTGGTGGTCTGTATGCGTGTCCTGAGTGATTGGTTTTATTTAAAGATGGACCAGATTTAACATTCTTCCTGGAGATGAGTGCCACAAACTGCAGGTCAATTCAAATCAGAGCCCAGTCACAATTAGTTTGGTGCATTTAGGGGATTTTTTTGAATTGGCTCTGGAGTGAAATTTTTGTGTTGTTTTACAAACAGTTGAAAATGGAAATTGGCTGGTGGATTAAAACAGAAATTCATAAGCTTCTTATGAAGTATCCCTGCTATGAATAAGGGTTGTGCTGAAAAATCAGACTATTCCTATTATACACAGTAGACATCTTTCCACCTGAATGCTCTTATCTTTTTTTGATCATATAAGACAAACAAGAAAGATTCTCTGGATTTAGAAACAAGACTAACCCCTTCAAATCCACCAATTTGAAGAGTGAAAGAACAAGTCATTCATTTTCTATCCATTTTTTAAATTTAAAACTGTAACACTTATATCTCTAGTGAAATATGCAGGTTTGTTTCATTGGCAGTTACAAAGCTTTTTTGTGCTGTTATCTTACTCTTTATATTCACGTCTTTCTTTTAGAAAGCTAACAAATGACAGATTTTTAAACTGTCTCAAATCCTTTAGAACTCCTACACTTTCAAGAACTTTACTCACTTAAAGCTGTAAAAATTGGGAACTATGATAGATATTTTAGGTGTACTCTTGCAACTTGAATTTCTTATTTTCACTAAAAATCCTTATTCTCAGGTGAAAATGGTTTTGGCTGAATATAGTTTATTGTAGTCAGAAATCTACCTCAGTAGTTTCACAAAGTTTAGATGAGATTACTTAAGCAGATTTTTAATTTTGAAACATGAAAAAAAAATCAAAACCAAACCTAGGCCTCAGTTATTCATATTAATTATTGAAATTCAAGCTCAGATTTTTATACAGTCATTATTAAACATGTATTTTATTTCTTAGTTCTACAGCTGAAGATCAACAACTCGTGAGCCCTTTTCTATGATGTTTGAATCCTGTCTGCCATACATTCAGTGGGAATTTTCCTTTTGACAGCATTATGCTGTGAGGGAAAAAATAACACAGAGTTTCAGTTTGCAACAGTCTGTGATCGCCATTACTCACTCAAAGACAACCCCCCAGGTTATGTGATGTCTGAAGAAAACGTTTAGAAATCCCCAGAGTGTCATATTTTTATAATGGATATTCATGCAATTATTCATGTTCTGTGCGATGTATTCTCATTCACAGTATTTTTGCCACTTGCAGTAATTTCTGTCTGCAGTACTGACGTGACTGACTGAGCCAAGACTTGGATTTTCCCAGGAATGCTCCAAACTGATAGGCAGTTGCCAATTCCCCAAAATATGTTTGGCCAGCAGACAGGGTGAGCACAGAGAGGTGAAGTGATTTTCCTGTGGGCACAGGATGTGTGACTGCACCATGCGAGGTGCAGAGCTGGGAAGGAAACCTTGATACCCCTTTTGGAGGCCAGGGCCAAGGTGTGCTCCATTCACATCGGCTGCATTTCTCAAAGGGAATTGAAGAGAGAAAAAAACCTCTTGGAAGTTGTTATGGCTTAACTATACAGTTTGAAGACACCAATAAGGGGATGCCCTCAAGATAATGAACATAGAAGGAGTGAAAGAAGATATAAAGGAAAAAGGGTAGTGTCCAGTGCGAAACACTGACCACATCAAATGTAGCAAGAATCAGAGAATCACTGAGGTAATAAAAGGCCTCTAAGATCATCAAGTCCAACCATTAACCCAGCACTGCCAGAAGAAAAGTTCAGGCAAAACTGACTCAGAAATACTTAACACATCCTGATAAATCTGATATCCCCAAACCCAATAAAATGGCGAACCAATCTCATCTCAGCTCACCATAAGAAAAAATGCATCTGAAAAGCAAATTATCATTATTTTCCAGTGGGACACTGATACAATATTCTGCAATATTAATTTCTAACAAATTAGATTTTTTAAAATCTACATGTGTAAGAAAATCTTTTTCGTTATTTTTCTGAACTGAATTATTTACTGACTGTAGAACTTCTGTTTTTTCATTTGGAAAATATCTTCTTTAAATATTTAGAAAAAAATATCTATAAACAGCATGCAGTTTTAATTACAATTTATACGCTTGCATTTTAATTGCCTTTTAAACTAATTTAGCTTGTTCTTAAAGTTAATTAAACTCATTGGGGGGAAAATGTTCCTTAATTCAGTTGTGAAAATGAGCAGATGTGAAGATGTATTTGTGATTGTGTCTATCAGTCTGAACTTATAAGAATCCTTTTAACCTTAAACTCTTTAACAGGCCTTGAAACAAAGTGTTTCCCATATGATCAAGATGCCCTGTGCTTTTTCTGCTTTCAACGTTAAAATTACACGTGCACAGCACATTATTTTTAATTAGTTCGTTCCTTCTAAAATTCATTGAAGGCGGATATAAGAGGATGCTCTGCTGACTGTTTTGTTAGAACTTTGGGACTTGGGGACTAGTCACTGTAAGTTTTCAAACATTTAAGTAATTCAAATTCAAAATCGGGGCTTGATTTGAACAATTGTGACTTTTGCAATGAGCTTCTGGCAGGCCAGGGAGCATTTTGGCAGTGAGAAGAGGGAATGCCCATTCTCAGGAGAGGAAAATATTAGAAATATGTATCAGTTGAATTACAGGTCACTGTGGCACTGCAATTTAATCCTTGACACAGCTTTAAAGTGGCCAAACTGGTGTTTACACCAGTTCTGCAGCTGGAGAACTCATCATGGGCTGGCTGCAACTCCTACGGGGTCCAGAGCTCTCTTAGTCCATGCCGAACTTGATATTAAACCAGTTTTCATTTACAGCTGGTTCGGGTGCCTTTACTCCAATAAATTACAATGAATTACCATTTTCCACCATGAAAATTAAATTGTTTATTTAGAAAATGGTATGGGAAAAATTTAATTCCCAAATATCAATTCGTAGAGGAAAGTTGCTTCCAGCCAAATAGGCCTACCAGGTTCCAGCTTTGATTCCTACCTTGCTGTGGTAGTAGGATGTGCATATTGGTAACCAGCAAAAAAAGAAATTCATAGCCCATTTTCCCTAAAGGGACTTCTTCATATTCCTTTTCTAAAATAATTTTATCTCCTAATCAAACTAAACTATATCCTCACCCTCCAGACTGTGCATGAAAATGCTCCAGTAAAGATTTCTGGTTACAGTGATAGTACCATTAGTGGTATTAAACAACCATTGCAGGCAATTGATCTTCTCATAGACACAGAACATTACAACTATAAAATTAATCCAAGCCTTCAGAAGGACCGTTAAAATTATAAGAAGTGACTACCCAACAATGCTTGTTAGCCCAGATCTTGAATGGTGTTTAACCAACATAAGCAAACAAAGGAGGATTTATTGTGAAGGTTGAGCGAGAACAATACGCAGAGTTTCAGTTGCCTCAGAACAGAGTGCAAGACACCTAGAAATTCAGAAGGGAAAAAAAAAAAAGGAATGTAGATAAAGAAAACCAACCCTTTCATCCTCACTGTATCCAGCATCTGTGGGTCAGTGGTTCCGAGGTCACTGACATAGCCTTACAAGTTTTATAAAGAAAGCCTCAGTTAGCCTATGGTTCTGTTATTGCAGCAGAAACAAGCTCGCTGCTGGTTTGTTAACTTGTTTTGATTCTGCTCTACTCTTGTTTCATTGACGTACACCAGGCTGACATCCAGAGACACTCTTCTTGGGCAGTCATGTGTATCGGGCCCGGTACGCTCGCTGTCAGCTTGATAGAACTACTAAATGACTGTGCGCTGATCCAGAAGCAACCATTCCTCACACTGTGCAACTTGTTGGAGCTTTTATGCATACTATATAGTGTGTGACAGCTACTTTTGTGCATGTGTAGCTGCTCATTATATACACATTTAAATTCCTTTGCAGTAGCGCCTGCATGTATTTCACTTACAGATAAACTTTATGTTTTTCTCCTTTTGTCACGAGTCTATATTTTTCATGCTCTCTGGATTTGAAAGGATTTTTTTTTTACAAGCTTTTTCTTTACTGACCATCCATGTTTGCGAGAACTATTTCATTAACTGGTGCAGCATACAAACCTTGTGGAATTAATCCATTCTTTCACACCCAAAAGCAAATTGAAGCCACCTCAACACTTTCATAAAACTGAGCTTGTACTTTTTAGATTACTGAGCACAGAGATGTGTGCATGCCCTGTTGGAGGAGCTGTACATTTCCACAGGAAATGTTGTTTTTTACCTCATTGTTGGCTCATTAGTCTTTCTTCCCCAGTGCTGCAATTTAAATCCATAGGGAGAACCTCTATGGTATGTAGCTCTCTCTGAGGCAGCAAAACACAAGTGGGAGATTGATATGGGATCTGTGGGATCCACTTAACCTAAAAGGAAGCACTGACCACATATTCCCTTCCCTGACAAAACCCTGTCAGCTGTCATGGATCAGCCCAGCCACACTGTGCGCATGAATAAGGAATCACAGTTCCAAATTCTGACCTGTCATAAAGCTCTCTCTAGGTGTTTAGCTGCGTTGTGAATATTCCCCAAATGGACTAGCACACCTGGTTTCCTGGTGGCTCCTAGAATGTAAACCTAAGGCTGTTTGTAGGACTGTTAAGATCAATAACCCAGTGTCAGAAGATGAATTTCCATTGAGTTGTGTCTATTTAGCAACTGTGGTCTGCAAGAATTACTGATAAAACCTTCTCATATATCTTCATCAAAAACATGGGTGTTACTGAATTGTCAGACATCCCCTTCCAGGAGTTTGGCAGCACATTTAATTATCTAGGATTAATCTATTAATCTAATCTGATTTGGGGTCTGGCCAGGAGCTGGACTTCACTGACCCATGTGGATCCCTTCTAATTCATGATATTCAATGATTCGAATTGAAGCAACTCCTTGAGTGTGGGGAAAATATTTTTTGTACCTCTGGAGGAATTTTCTCATGTCTGCTTACATTTCATAGCAAACTTGACTTAGAATTGTAGGTTAAATACTCCCTGTTCACATTTTAATCCCATTCTCAAGCCTTCTCTATTCTTTCCAAGATTTGTAGCTCTACCAGTCCACCTAAGATCAGCACAATAAAGTAATTTCCTCGGGTCTCTAAACAGTGTTAATGGTCTGGAGTATATTAGTCCAAGGTGCCTTCATTTTGTCACCATTGCAGATTTCTTTTGAATCTTCTGAGATTCCATGCTTCTGGCATCCACATTTACCCTTGGAAGAAAAGACTGTCTTAACCTTGCTAATACACAAGTCCCAGAGCACAAGCTGTCATGACTATGCAAGCAGTGAAATAACCACAAGGTCTCTGTAGAGTTTTAGATTATTCCCTATTTGCACATAGGTTAACTGTGATATGAAAGAAGAGAGGAAAAAATTATGCTGCACTGATTCCTAAAACAGAGCTGGTAAGAGTCGGCACGTAATGTCACTCTTTATTAAAAGGCAAGTAATATAATTTCCTTCTGTCATCCTTTAGTGACTTCAGTGACGTTTTCATTTTCCCTTCTTTTCAACTGCTGGTCACACAAGTTATGAGCCAAGTCAGCAGTTCACGAAACACAATGGTTACACCATTGCAAAGGGCAAACTTAAAGGGAGGGTTTAGTCTTATCTGATTTCAGACACTTATATTGACCTGAGCTATATATTTATTCTCATTTCTAACGAGTGAGGAGAAATTGCTGGTTTTTGGAAGTTTATTTTAATCCTAAAACATGTTTCATAATAAGCCATATAAACATGTCCCAAAAATGCAGATTTTTGTGTGAATATTAAATGAAGTCTAGGTTTCTAGTTCAGTTTTAGGTATGAGGCATCTAAATTAGGGAAGATTAATTCACCTTAAATAACTTAGAAGCAAAACAGGAACAGCACAAATCAAGTCTTGTAAATCATTCAGAAAATAAACAGAAGGCTTTGCTACATATTATCTCTGTTTGAATGGAGATAACCTAATGTCATTTGAACAGAAAATACCTGAACTAGCATTTTTAACAAGCTCATATTGCATAATGTATCCCGAGTCACATAGGAAATGTCAATATGTTTTCTCTCTCCATTAACTTTAGAAGGCAATTAGAGGACTAGTTTACACTAGACAGATCACTTTTTGAAAGCTAGAAGTAAAAGAGATTAATTCTAGCCTATCTGTTTGCTCTGTGGATTTATTTTTCCCCCAAATCAGGCTTGTGCTGTCAAGCAGCATGTAGTCTGGCGAGATCTATACTGCTGACTGACACTTTTAAGAGCATGTGGACAGCAGAGTGTTCAAAAGGCCCAGGTTCCCCTGCAAATGCAAGTGACTGGATTGTTAGAACAGCCTTAATTCTGCACATTGTCTTTATCCTGACAGCTCAGCACAGAGCTGGGGATCAAAACCACTTCAGTATCATCTGAGAGAGTGATCTGGAGACACCAGCACAGGGATTTGTGCTCAGTGATATAATTTCTCAGCTTTGGCTTTCCTTAAATTGAGCTGTGGATACTGCATTTACACTTGTGCGACCAAATTTTTTGATAGATTCCATGGTAGGATGAAAGGATTTTAATTTTAGAGAGCTTTGAATTAGCAAAAAGTAAATATCCAAGCACAAAATATATCTTCTGCCTTTAATGTGTATGGATAATCCATCTGCATTGCCACCATTTGATGTGTGAGAGCACAGCACCTTGAGCACTCTGTTGTACCTCAAACCCTGGGGTCAGTTTTGGGTCCCTCATGACAAGGAAGACATTGATAGGCTGGAGCCTGTCCAGGGGAAGGCAAGGGAACTGGGGAAGCTCCTGAAATTGTTATTTATTTGTCTTTTTTTGTATGGATAACAGGTAATCGTGGTTAGTAACAATTTTCCAGTAGATCAGTAATGGAAGAGTCATATCCCATATTCCAAACCTAGTGGTTTTTATTAGTTTTAGAGAGGAGAACCACCCACTTGTATTTTAGACACAGTGGACGTCAATATTTGTCAGAATATGCTCCAAAGCCCATATAGAGGATTTCCATAGGGAATACTGCTAGGATATTTTGTGTTATGCTGGAGATTAGCTGCAGTGTTCCAATCCCAAATTAAACCAAATAATAGGAAAAATTATCATAATCCAGTAAGGGAAAATGCATAAAGGCAAGAGAATAAAAAGGTTGGTTAATAAAAAAAAATGAAATAAACTCACTTCCATCTCACACGAACTTAGTTTTACTTTGGAACAGCCTGTTCATTTTAAGAAGTTGGTTCCAATGTTCCCTTGCTGAATCAGACCACTTGTGATTTCTTCTGAATCCAGACAAAAGCAATTTTTTACAGTTTATCATCACAATATTGATTCTGTCATATTTTCTCTGATACAAGATTGATGTGGATGTTGGAAACTGCTAAAGGGAATTCAAGATTATATTATATTCCAGGGAGTGCTTCATAATATGTAGTGAAAATAACATTTTGTATTGTAGTGAATTTAAAAAATTACCTTGTCTTATAAGGAGGGAAGCTATCCATATATGTGTGTATTTAGACAGAAACAGCTCCTTTGACTAATTTAAAGAATGATAAATTGAATAACATGGTGCAGACAATTAGGGGAAAACACAAAAAAAAATTGAATTAAATAAATTTGAAAAAAAATCACATTAAAATGATGAGCAGACGAGGATATTATAGTAGTTCATATGCTCTCTACTACTAAATGCAGATGAGTATCAAAATTCTACAGAAACCTTAACTCTGATCGACATGGTTTTCCAATTTTTAGCTATGCAAAATAACTTCAAATACTTAAATATTGTTTTCAAGCATTATTCATTTCTTTCAACTTCATCTGCAATAGTTGTGGCTATGAATGTCATCATTTTAACAAATTTTTACAAAAGATCCTGAGTTGGATGGGACCCTCAATGACCATTGAAATCCAACTCCTGGCCCTGCACAGGACAACCCCAAGAGCCACACCATGTACCTGAGAGAATTGTCCAAACGCTTCTTGAACTTTGTCAGGCTCAGTGCTGTGACCACTTCCCTGGGGAGCCTGTTCCAGTGTCCAACCACCCTCTGGGTGAAGAACCTTTTCTTAAAATCTAATCTGCCTCTCTTCTGACAGAGCTTCGTGTCATTACACAGCTATATGCCATTAATGCATTCATGGAAATTAGGATTCCTATCTTAAAACTATTGTAAATTTATTTAATTATATAAAGAACCTAAAGCTGTATATGAGGAAGAAACATTATTAGCATATATGTTATTTTAAACTTCAAATGTGGTGGAATCTTAACTAGGAATTTCTTGGTTTTAAACAGAAATGCACGGTACATTAAAGGCATAAAATCTTCTTTCAGAAAGTTTACCAGGATTATATCAATGCAATGAATGATGAACACAAAACATTGTGCAAAAGTTCCCAGTCATCATCTGGCTCAAAGATCAAATCTCTCTCGCAAAAAAAGTAATGAATGAGAACGGTTTCTTGTCCACACACCCTCTCAGAAGACCGAGTACATGCGGTGCCTTTAAACTGTACAATGCTGGTGGAGAGACAGATCTTGAAAGCCCATCTGCCCCAGTATTTCAGCTCCTGACACTTTTGTTTTGTGGGAGCCTATTCATAAATTTTTTATTTGCTGATGCTTTTCATCATAAATGTTTAAAAGTAAAAGTGCATAATCATTTTCCCTTAAAAAAAAGCCCAATCGAAATCGAAATGTAACTGAAGTCAATGGGAGCTTTTCTTCCTTTGACATCAATAGGCTTTGGATCAGATCCATACAATGCAATTTAGTACAGCAGTTAAACATGTGCTAAAGTTCTATGGACTACAGAGAGGCTTTAGACATACTCTCAACAAATGCCCTCAATATCCAGCTGTCGTGGGAAGAGAGCATTTGTTTGGTGGTTTTGGGAAGGAAGGATGAAGGCAAGAAGTAGAGGATAATTGAAGTTGATTCAGTATCATAAAAACTTTTAATTAAAAACTAGCGAGTTTCTTATGGTGTTCACAAAAACTGAGAAGGTCACAGATATAAGTGGGTCAGTAGAAAAGTTTCTAAACTGCAGAAACTTCTAATTTTGCATAAGACCTGTTTCTCTTAAAAAAAAAAAAAATCACATTGGCGTATTCTGGAATTGATATATTGTTCTGTGCCCATATAAGATTCCCAGGGGTCTTAGAGTGCAGAATACAAACTGTCAGCCTCAGTAAATCTTTGGAAATGGGCCTTACAGGGTAAATGTGTAATAGAACATTAGGAATTGGATGCAGTTTTGTACAATACAACCTAAGCAGACGTGTAAGACTGAAAATAAATAAAATTCCTTTAAGTGCAGTAAAAACCATCTAACTAGATTGTAAAGGTATATTCCTTAAAATCTCTTTTGTCGTGACCTGAGATGTCACAGGATATTTTTGCAGCCAGCACTTCTTACCTGGTCATGTAAGTATCTCTTTGTAGAAAAATCAGGAAATATGCATGAATAATTATTGCACAGTAGGTGTCAGGGCCAGAATTGTAGATCCTCAAGACTCACAGATGCAACATCAGAGTGGAAACTGGATACACTCAGTCCCTGGACAATCTGGATGTCCATTCTGACTATCCAACACAGCAGAAGTAGGTGCTCAGGTGGGCTTCCCAGTGGAAAACAGTGATGCTAAATTGTGTTTCTACTACATAACTTCTGCTGAAGTGAACTTTCAACCTTCCCTGGAACCTGTGCATACTGCAGATCCACATTTTCATCTTTGTATGATATTCCAGTGATCACTTCACCTATTCACTACAGGAATTTAAGTTCTTTGGGCTTTGAACCTTGCATTTTTCATTGCTTGAGTTTGTAATGTTGAGCTATCTCATTTATCCAAAAGGTTATGTGCAAAGGGAAATTGCTGCTGTTTAGACACAACTTCCCCATATAGTTATGCAGAGAACTAAAATGTTGAAATAGGCACCACAGAGTGGTTGTTTTGAAGTATCTAATAAACTGGTGTTTATTAAAGTTAAAACTCAAGAAATCTAATTCTGTTTCTTTCCCTTAATTAAAGAAATCTCAATCATTCCCTGGAAATCCCAAGCAGGAAAAAAAATCAACCTTTTCTACAAACAACTTTAAAGTAAACTGGGAAAAAAACACTAACCTTTTGTGAAGTCTTAAAAAAGGGAAAGATTAAAAAATATGTGATCAATAACAAAAAGGATCTCTGCGAGACTTGTATTGCTTTTGCCTTTAACACAAAGGCACATTAATGACTGCACAAGCATGAACAAAAATATTATGGGCTGTATTTGTATTCGACTTGGGCCATGGAAAATTAAAGCAAAGCATCTGACTCCAAGTTAGTTCCTTCTAAACCTGAAAATGGAACTTTAAAAAGTGCCTCTGTCACCAGTACAACCCCTCCATTTTATTGTTAATTTTTTTTACTTTCTTTCCCCCAAATCATCAGATCTTACTTTGAATGCAAGGAGAAAATCCAGACACAGTAAGAAAAGACTGTCCTCCAGAATGATTGAGTCACTGGAAGCTGGAAACCTAATTCCTACCGAAGGGGGAAAAAAGGCCCTTTGACAGTTTATTAGTGCCATGAAAATGTATCAAGGGTCACCAACGCTTCCTGTTCTGCTAAAATATTTATAAGAGAGAGTTCTGGAGAGATGTGCTCATTTGATAACTTTTTGGATTATTCCTGAAGGTGCCTATGGCAAAGGACCTTTTTACCCTGCTGTGGTTTAACCCCTGCCAGTTCAGCCCCACAAAGCTGCTCACTCAAATCTGTCGACACCAAGGTGGGGGAGAGAATTTCAAGGGTAAAAGTGAGAAAACCCGTGGTTTGAGGCATCAATAATTCAACAGGTAAAGCAAAACCTGTGCATAAGCAAAAAAACCCAAGGAATTCATTGCCCACTTCCCATGGGCAACGGGTGTTCAGCCATCAGCAGGAAAATGGGGCTCCATCAAATGTAACAATGATTTGGGACAGCAAATGCCATCTATTCAAATGCCCCCCTGCCTCTCTTCCTCCCCTCCCCTTTCTTTCTTTTCTCCCAAGATTTATGAACTGCACATGACCCCATATGGTCTGGGATATCCCTGGGATCTGCTGGGGTCAGCTGTTCCAGCCGTGTCCCCCCCAACTCCCAATGTACCCCCAGCCTCCTTGCTGGTGGAATGGGGTGAGGGGCAGGAAAGGCCTTGACTATGTAAGCTCTGCCCAGTGATAATGAAAACACCAATGTATTATCAACACCATTTCAGACCAAACCCAAACCACAGCCTGGGACTGGCTGCTGTGAAGAAAATTAACTCTGCATCAGCCAAAATCAGCACAGCCCCTGCCTACCCCTAGATCTAATGAATCACTGGGAATGTCACTTTCCCTTCCAGTGTCCTCAGTCTGTAATGGTCCAAATACAGAGTGGGACCTTCACAGGGTTTGGAAATGCTGTGCTTTCTCCCAGGACTTCCCAAGCAGAATGTGTATTATCTGTGCAGCCTGAAATGAAAAGAAGAAATATTTCCTTCAGACCTTGAAGAAGGCAGTTGATGGGGAGAAAAATGCAAGGATAAACCATTTATACAGAGGGCTATGCAGCACCCTGACATAGTTTTCTTCTTCTTCAAAAGTAATAAATATTCATTAACCATTAGTGAAATGCCTTCACAATCTAGTTGGCTTTTTTTTTTTCTTCTTGCAAAGCTACAGTAAAGGGATTCAGAATGTAATTTAGCTTATTAATATTCTTTATTTGTATTACAGTAGTAATCAAGGCCCAGTAATCACCCCACTCTCACTGTGCTCTGACAAATGACCTTTATTTGGCTGCCACTGCAAAATATATCTGTAGTGAGAGCAGCAGATGACCTAGTACAGCTTCAGAACAAGTACATGTGGGAGCTGCTGCAAACTCATCCTTCCTCTGGAAGCAGAGCTCAGCACTGATGATGAGAATGGAAGACACCAATTTCATGTTATAGAAACTATTTTAAATCCTCTGTCACCTCCTTTTTTTTTTTTCTTTTTCCTCTGCACTGTGATAAGAACCACATTTTTGCAGAAGATTATCCCTAAATACAAGTCTGTCTATCCCAAAAGCAGAGGAGGTCAGATTCATGGATATTCACTTTGCCTGAAGAGTTTTTCACCTCAAGTTACTGCAAATTATGCCAAGCAGTGACTTAACCTCTGTTCCCCAGAGCTTAGACCACTGCCTGAAACTCTCAGTTACTGTGTTTTTCCTTCCTTCACTTCTGCTTGCTCTTTTCTCATGTCTCCTCTCCCACATCCTACTGAACAACAAAAAATTCTATGGAGATTAATTAAGTGATTTCTGTGCTTTTCTAATTGTTGTTATTGCTGAGAAACTGAGCAGAGGTCTGAGGAAGTACGTGGGCTGGTGGCTGAGGCAGGAAAACAGGTTTCAAGGGACTCAGTTGAGTTTCTGGCTAACTGGAAATCTCCTAAGTGTCACTGCTCATTAATCGTTCTCTGTCCTTTTCCGCTCCCTGTAAAATGAAAACAGGGGAATGTCTTTCCTCCCAAAAGTTTCTTTATTGATTTATGATGAGATTTGTTACCTTTTCAGTTGTGGACATTGTTTATTATCTCTCCTGGAATTAGATAGGCAAGTTAAAGTCCCCTGTAAAGGAAACAAAGTAGCTGGGGAAGGTCATAATCTTAATCATGTGAATGTGCTTTTTTAACTAAAGGAGGCTTTGGGAATCTACTAAAGCAAAATTTGTACTAGATTATCCACGATTCTCAGCATTGAATAATTCTGATCTTGCTGATGTGTAACGTAAAATTGGATTAAGGCTAATGCCAAATATGTGGGAAGGTTCCATAAAAGTGGAACAGGGAAAGACTGATTCCAGGAAACAAACAAACAAAAAAAGGGTGTTCAGCTCCCCTAATATGGAGATTTGATGCCATTTAAAATGCCCTAAGGTCATTCAGTTTAGTCTCCAGCTGTCACCTTCTAAATACACTGTGCAGTTCACCTAAAACTAGACACACAAAGGCAGGTCAGCTGAATATTTAATTTTCTCGGCTGTCATACTGGCTTGATCTCTTCCAAAAGGGACGCAAACAGACCCACCTTGGCAACATTTGGAGAGCAACATGTAGATACTTGCATTTACATTTCTTAGCCTGGAGATGGATTTCACCCCAAATGTTGGAATAGATGCATTTTAAGTATGAAGGGCTTAAAAGTGGCTCCTGTCACATAGAGGAGCTCACCAGCAAGTTTGATTCTGCTCCAACATGTCCTGTGCCTCCCAGTGACCCAAACCAAACTCTGAGTTTATAATGGCATCTGAAGCCAGGTGAGTTTCAATAGCTCTAGGCTTGCACATGTCATGCTGTTCTGCTAATTGCTTAAGCAGCTGTACTTTTATATCTTCCATCCTTTCTGAAAAGGTAATCTAATTGAACTGGGATTTTTACACAAAGAAACTACGAAAACAATAAACTTCATTTTCAGAGAGGAGTAGACAGGTGCAGGAACAACAGACAACAACAAAGATGTAAACAAAACTCCCTTCTACCATATTGGAATATAAAGAGAGAAAAAAAACCCCACTGATCCTGGCATAGGGAGTAAGGTTGTGATTAACCATTGAATTATTCATTGTTACTCTTGTTATGTCAGACATTATGTGAAGGTTAAGTAAAAGTAACAGAAATAAAAAGTAGAATAGAATCAATATAGAATAGTTGATGGAGGAGAGTGATTAAATGTTGCCTTGGTAAGTAGTATTTATTGTTCATGGCAGGAGTCCTCAAATTTCAGTCCAAATTTAAGATGCTTTTCGAGCAATGAGACTGTGGAAGTTGGGGATGAATTCAGAGAGAAGCTCTGACACAAGCTCCTGCACCATCTCATAGCTGACATTAGTCAACAGCATACAAGATTTGCCACAAAGCCCATTGCTATGAACACTAACTGAACACAGTTTACAGCTAAAATTAATTTTTTTTTTTTTTCCTAGCAACCAGAGCCCTTTAAACAAAAGAATATATCTGATGGAAATTAAAAAACTCAGCATACAGTCTAAAGGAATCTCCTTGTTTCTGGATGTTTGTTGTTGTCGTCCACTGGGCTTGATGCATTGCTGAATTTTTCAGCTATTTAAGCTGCATGGTACCACTGATTTCAATAGTAGTACTGCAGTATGTTTCTAGTGTAAAATGACAAATCAATCTGCCTACAATTGCATATTCCTCTTTACCCATTAAAATGGTTATATCCTCAATTATTACTCTGTGTTTGTAGTATTTTAGATAGCCAGTAATAATGCAAATATATTTCTTACCAAAAATTAAAAAAAAAAATTCAAAAGATGGGTCAGGTAGATTCTGCAACTTAGCACCTAAAATTGACCTTTTTCAGTGCTGACTGTTTTCCAGGTCATCTGTACATCATGCCAGAATCTTAAAAAAGGCTCTAATATACCTAATATAATACTCATTATCTCCTGCTGGCTTTGGAAGTAGGGGTCATTTTTAGGTGGAAGAGGTGGTTTTGTGGTTTTGGGGATTTTTTTTTTTGCATTTTAATATCTTGAGTCATTACAAGTTGTAAGAGACAATGAGGGGTGTGAGTTCAACAGTCAGAATCTGTTCAGATTGCTCTTGGACAGTAAAGTACCTGTTTCTGCAAATTGACTAGATTAAGAGCTCAATTTCCATTTTAACCAAGAACATGGAGTATTTATTTGTGGAAATACCCTTTGGCTTATCAGAAAGAAGGTTAACAGGTGGCTTGATCTGAGAGTACCTAAAGAGCGGCTAGAAGAGAGCTCTTTAATCAAGTGGCCAGACACGAGCCAAGATCCAACAGCTAGAAATTGAAGATAAAATTAAATGGGAAATAAATGCCGATTTTTATTCTGGAGGGTAATTAGCTGTTATTTGCTGTTGGTTATTAGATTACAGGAAGAAGTGTTTGATACAGGAACACAAGACTGTTGAAGTTGAAAAGGGCCTTTGGAGACACCACTGCTCAAAGGGTCTTCTGCAGCAACTTGTTTGGAGATGAAACCAGATGGGACCTGAATATCCTGAAGGACAGGCACTCGCAACATGGGCAATCTGCTGGGTATTTGACCACCCATACAATAAACATGATTTTCATAAATTTAGATGGAATTTTCTGTATTTGAATTTGTGCTCTCTGCACAAATTGTGACAGAGTTGTTCTGTCACTGAGCACCACTGAAAAAGGTTCATCTCTGTCTTCCCTACTCCCACATCAGGTATTTCTATACACTGGTAAGACACCACTAAACCTTCTATTTCCAGCTGAAGCCCTCTCATCCTCTCTTCATTTCCATCACTTCAAATTTTCCCATCAAGAATGAAGGTCTCTCCATTAGTCCCTCCTTAGCACCAGGCGCTCTACTAGCTCTACTAGCTCTAGGTGCTCTACTTCAACCCAAATCATCAAGCTTAAATGCATGGGTTATAAAGGGATATTTGTCATGTAGGAAGTCAGATAACTAGAATAACACATTTTGCCCTTAAAATCTTCAGACTAACACTGTTGTCTTTCAGAACGAACAACCTTCACTGAAAGTACAGATGAATTTTCTCTCTGCCTCAGAGAACTGTAATTTTCAAACATAGGAATGTAATTATAAAACCTGAATAATTTTCTGAGTAAAAAAAAATCCACACAATATTTTTTTTGACCAATTATTTAATGACCTGTTGGGCTGTGGTGTACCCACAGTGTTCTCCTGTACAGTCACTTGAGAATGTTGTTATAGGCACTTGTTTCCCTCCTAGAGACAATGGGATTTTGGATTTCGTGGATCAGCAAAAAGGCAGTAACATGTCAGGGAATCCTAGACAATTATTGCCTTTACTACCCTTTAGCAATGTGGCTGCAGCAGGGCTGAACAGCTTGAGATGCTTTACCAAATTATTTTCAAAATGTGGATATTTTTTTGACATGACTTATTTCTTTGCTTGAATAGACAATCAGCTTAGGATCTATCATTTCTTGGCACTGGGTTAATGCTGTTACATTTCTGATCCTCTGGAGGGAATTTTTGTTAGGTTTTTTTAAGCCTTTCATTGGAAATCAATTTCTAGATTTAGTTCATCAGTACATTTTTGCTGAATCTGTTACCTACCCCTCACACATTGCATTCCTCTGAAAATGGCCTGGGATTAATACGGGAACTGGATCACAGAGCTGCTTGCATGAATCTTCAGATTTATATCAGCTTCAGATAGATAAAAATTGGTGCATTCAGTGGGAAGAACCCTTTGGATCGTGTTTAACTGGCATCTCTCTGCAGGTGGGAAGGTGGACACCGTTCCAAGGAAGTCCATGCATGGATGAAGTCTGGCTCTTCCCCATCCAGCTAATTCACCAACTTTGGCCTTCTCAGCTTTTTTCCAAGGGGTGGTGAAACCAGCTCTGGGTTCTGGGTGCTCCAGGACTGTCCTAAATGGGGACCCAACCCAGATACAAGAGTTCAAGGAGCAGTAGGATGTGCTTGTTCCCACAGTCCTTGTGGTCTTCAGGAATTCCGTGTCTCCGGATGCTCTCTGGCTGCCTCCAGGCTCACACTGGCTGGCAGCTGGCTTTATTTCTCCCTGTAGCTTTGAGTTGTATCAGTGTAAAAGGGTCTTGAGGGCCTCTGCCTTTGCACTGTTAGAAATTAACGCGCTGGGAAATGAATTACACCTTCCGCCAGCTAAATAAAAACACAGCCTGATCTGAGAAAGTAATTTATTGATCTTTCTTCTGTTAAAGTAGATTTCAGGGTGCAAAATACTAAGTCAGCTAAATCAATACCCCTTCCACTACCAAGCTGACTTTAAGATTGTGGGGATATTCTGAAGAGTGGAGTTTAATTTCAAGACATGTCCCTCAGACATCGCCTTAGTTAAAGCTACAGGACAAGTTTTGGGCAAACTGGGAGGGGGATTCTAACAGTGGTGTGTGGATCTTCCACAACCTATTCATTGGGATCCCAATGACATGTGAATGCAGAGTAAGGTATATTGCTGAAAGTTAAAACTGCTTCTAAGTACAAAGGAATTTTAAATCCCTTATTAAAGAGTAGACATGCAAATTCTGGTTTAATAACTTTTCCTTATCTGAGTCCTCAACTGCTGTATATCAGCATAGCTCTACTGAATTTAGTGTTGTCTCATTGGAAATCTAGCCCTCTTTTTGATGGCAAGGAAATAGTTCTAAACATGTCTATGCATAAAATGTCAGCTAGATATTAATTTATGGAAAGTTTGCATTTTAAAATATGATTTTATAGGAATATTTAAAAAGTTCTTTAAAAATAATTTAAAAAGCATTATTTTAGCTATAGTAAGGGACTGTTGGGTATCAGCTATGATTCATATCTCACAGTCATGAGCAAGACTGTAAAATGTGAAGTAATACTGCAGTATTCAGCTGGAAAGCAGTCCAGCTAGAAGTGAGGGGATTCAAGAAGTAAGTTGTTGCAGTGGCTTTTCCCCAGCAAATTATCCTACTATGCCTGAAAGAATTAAGAAGAGCAATCTAATCACCCTTTCTATGTTATTCTTGTTATTCTCAGCTTTTTCTGTTTTGGTTTTTTTTCCTGTTTTTTTTCCTCTTCTTCCCTGCAAGGAAAATTTAATGAGGCATATTTGCTTGTTTCCATGGTATTTCAAAGAAAGATTACTAGCTGAAAGCAAAGAAATATATAGAATAAAGCAGGGAACGAATGTCTTGTCTTTAGTAACACATATAAACCTTACTTTCAGAATTAATTATATAGAAATACTTTTTCTGTACTTGTAATAAGTGAAGTATGTCAGTCAATTTTTTTTTACTTTGCTGTAAGGTCTGATCTCATACAGAAAAATATTTGCTAACCAGTATCTCTCTATTCTTTGGTCAGATAGACATACACATGTATGGGTTTAAAGAGCTTTTAAAAACAGCCTTTGCTATTTGAAATATTTCATAACTAAAAGTGACAAACAGTATTCTGTTTGCACTATTCACACAGCTCAGGGCTATAGTATGTAATTCATTTATTTATTGATAAAATTAAAATTTAAGTCTGTGAATAACACCTGGCCAAGAAAGACAAGATTGTCCCAAGCAGACCCAAGTCCATGATTGCTCATGTACCCACTAAATTCCCTGTGTCTGGTATGACAATGTTTATACAAATGCAGACAGGAAAATGAAGTTATCACCTAATCCAGCTTTATTAAAATCTCTTGTTCATGGTCAGAAAAAATTATCCTTCATTATTCTTATGCTGTTAATTTGTTTCATTTTTAAAGAGCTTGAAAGTTCAAAGGATGGATAGGATTTTACCCTGCTGCCCTTGAAGTCAGTGCCAAAGATGTGTAAAATACTGAAATTAATATAGATGATACCAACAGAACTTGAAACAAAAATTACATTTACTGCAACACTAAATGAAAAATATAGACAGATGTTTCATGAATAAAACAGAGGTTCTCCAAGAACCTGTGACTTGCATAACCATGAGCACATGAGCAAACCACTTAAGATTGGATCTGTTACTTAAAATGACATACCTGAGGTAGGAGCTCCAGCATTCTCTCTGGTCAACAGAAAAAGATCAGCAACTTCAGAGGACAATTTAAAACACCTGAGTCACAAACCTGCCTCACGACCAGGAGTTTAATTTAAGTGCCTAAAACTAGATGGGATGAACCAGGAGAAGCAAATACAGAAAATAAATAGTAGTAGCAGTTGGGGCAAAACGGCTGAGGGCTTTGCAAATCCTCTTGAAATCTAATGTGCCTTATTTCTTACCTTCAAATCGAGCAGGAGTTACTACAGCGTCTCCAGAGATTTGTTAATACAACGTGCTTTGTTAGCACAAAGCAAAGAAAACCCCTCCATTCAAAGAAGGTGGTTTGTTGGTTTTGGTTTTTTTTTATTTCATTGCAATGCTAGGAATAGTATTTTCCAAAGCTCTGATCTATTGTTTGAGGTTTTGTTAAACCTCTTCAAACTCTCTTTGAGCTATATGAATTCACCCTTGCAGGTCCTTTCTTTGTTTCAGTAGGGGAATCCGCCTGTCTTTGTGTAGACGCCAGCTTCAACCATTAATTAACCAATTACAATATAAAATGTTAATTCCAGTCAGTCGCTGCTGATCAACTAGATCTAATCTTTAACAATTTTAATAGAATCACTGTTAATCAGACAAGAACGCTTGCCTGCAAATTCAGTTTGAGGGTGTGCTTATGCTAATAAAAAGCCATAGGTCATAATATTGCCAGCCAAAGTATCTGATTTTACAGAGTATTGTTATTCAATATTATCAAATGAAAAAATAAGGGCCATCTGCTCATCATCCTAATGAAAACATACACCTATTTCTTCTTACCTATGTTTAAAAAAGTCACATCTTCTGCCATTTACTCATTTCCACAATCTTATAAAAATAATTTTTTTCCTCAATTCCAATTTTGCTCAGCAGACAAGCAGGAATTATTACCTTCATTTTGTAGGTGGAAGATCATTGCCCAGAAAAATTAAGTTACAGTGGTTTTCCAGTACAGAAAACTGGTCACTCTTAAATTCCTCTGCTGCTTCACAGCTCAGGTTTAAATCAACTTCCATAATCAAACTAATTAATCTAGAATTTAGAACTTGAGCATAAACAAACCTTGTGATGTAAAAGACAAAGAAGATAATATGCTATTTATGCATTCTCCACATTTTCTGAGTGACATTTCCTTATTTTTTGAGGAAAAAATCTCTCTTCAACTAAAGTGTTAAAATATTATCCTACATATATACTTCCAGCAAGCAACTTCTCGGCATGGGTTAGGCTCTACTTGGAAAACTATTGTCATCCAGGAGACAACCTGTAGTTTTAAATGACTAGGCTGTCAGTTCTTTAGCTCTCTGCACTTGCTTTTTCTGCTTTAGTGAATAGTAACAATTACACGACAAACAGCATGTTATTTCCAGCTGTGGGTTTTTGACAGAAATCTTTGTGATACAAATATTGCAAACTTACATTCATTTGCGCGATTAAATTCTATGCAGATTTTTAAAGCCTTAAGAAGTTTTTAATAAAGCCTGTAGTCTTTAGAATTTGGAAGAAAACAGGGGAATCTTTTGAAAAGTATTTTTATTAAAATGAAATGCCTTAAACTGTGAAGATTTTGGAATTTTTTTCTACTAGTTTTTGCTAGATTTGTGTTGAGATTTGCAAACAGTATACTTCATACCCTGGAAAGGGTGTTGTCAGCAATAAGGATTAAATATTAAGCAATTCTGCCCCGGAAAACATTTATAAATCACATTTTTTCTGAATTTAACAATGAACATGCAACATTATATCTAGTAAACAAACATGGGAATATTATAATTGAGTAAAGCTTGAATGTCATTTATGAAGGCTGCTAGAAGCCACAGACCCTACTCTGATTTGGCAGGAAGCACTTTTAAAAATTCACCATAAGCATTTAATTTTTGAAGGACAAGCAGCGATTTAAATCATTCATCAGTGTCAGGTTTGAAAGACGTGTACTTGGATTCCTCTCCTCCCTGTCCTGCCTTCTCTCCCAACTGGAACATGAGATGCACTTCAGGTGTCACTTTCTCCCAGCCCCCTGACGGAGCAGCAGCGGCTCCGTGAGAGCCCCCATCACCCCGGGGTGCATTCCCAGGATGAAGATCCCTCCCCAGCGTTTGGTGACATCCTAATTACCTTCTGCAAGTGCTGCTGGTGTGAACAATGAGGAACGAGGCTGCACTGAGGATTTGGGTGAGGTTTTGTATCTTGACAAAGGAGAAATTGTGATCTTAGCGTGGGGTGGTATCCCCAGCCCATAAAGGAGTGCAAGCCCTGGATTTGTTTTGTAACCCTGCTCAGTTTTTATTGTATCTGCCCAAATTTCTCTCACCGTGCAGTCACCCTACTTGAGAATTCTTCCTTTTTTCTTTTTTCAATTAATATATTTTCTTTTATTTCCAAAGTCATTTTGAACAATTCTAGTCTTCACACTCATGACAAAGTCAGCAGCTGTGGTTTTTATGAACTGAAGTATTTTATTTTGTGTTCTTTGTGCAATTCAATTAATGAATGCAACAACAAGCAAAACGAATTTTTCATCAGGGTTAAACTCCATATTAATTTTTTTTTTTTTTTGCATTTAACCACTGAAAAGAACTCCCTGTACCTATTGAAGCTATTTGATTTCCACCAAAAAAAATTAATTTAATCCTGGTATTTTCTTATATACTCTTACATCAACAGATACCTAATACATTTAATAGTACCTGCACACTAATTAATGGTTTTATTTGAAAGAAAACACTTGCTATCCTGAACACCTTTCGTGAGGGTCTCCCAGCAACCAAACCACATCAAATGTTGACTCTTATGTCCTTTATCATTCAAGAGGTTAACTTTTTGTGTACTTTCTAGAACAAAATTAATTCCTTTATATATATATTATTCAGTTTCTGTAAAATGTCTCTATTAATTTTCTCAATGTCTTTTTAACAGTAAAGTGATAGATTCAGAAAGGTGTCCTAAAATTCAAAATAAATACAATTATAAAAATAAAAAGAAGCTGTTGCACTCAGAAAAATAAGTCAACATTTTCAGTTACTATTTTTTTTTTAATTCCAGTTTCCATTAAAAAAATAGTTCTATGCTGGCATCTCAATAAAAATCCAATGTTTTAGTCTAAAAAATCGCTTCAAGTTGACATTAATATTCCCACAAAAAAAGTTAGTTTCTTCTAGGTTGGAACTGAAAAATTCAAAACCTACTGGTTTCTCTAAAAGACTTCAACACTGTCTCAAGTGTCATTCTGCATAAAGCTGAAACAGCAATATTTTGGCTGCCTGGAATTTTCAGATTATGGATGTCATTTTTCCCCATTTATTTATGTTTTGTAAATTCTTTCCTTACTGGAAATCCTTGGTAAAAGTCAAAGAATTTTAAATACCTCTTTTTTAGATTTTTTTTTTCCCCTCACAGAAGAAATTACAGACAGAGTGGAAAAGACAGAGAAAGGAGGAGCAAAAAAAAAAAAAAAAAAAAGAGGAAAAGCAATAAGAAAAATACTAAAGTCCTAAATTATATTCAGAAAATTGAAATTATTTCTAGGGTTTTTTTAAATAATTTCTGGATACAACCAGACTGTTATTTCCAATGTTTCCAATGTTTTTTCAATTAAAAAATTGACTATCTTTAAATGTTGGCTAAAATGCTCAGGCCCCTGGCTGGGACACAGGTATTCAGGTGATGTTATTTCACCTGTGTGGGGCCAGGAGCTTGCACAGACACAAGAAAAACAGACTTTTGAGAGAACCCTGCATTGCAACCCCCGACATGTTTTTGGGTTTTTTTACCTCATCAGTACTGGGGGGGACAATTTATTAACACACGTTATCGGAAGTGTGAAGCAATCCTTGAGTCATATCATAAGACTTCATTCAAAATGTCATTTAAACAGCCAAAGCATATAGGGGAAAAGGGTCATTTCAGTGGAAACTAGAAAACTGAGCAGTCCCTGCAGTAAACAAATTTTGTTCATTTAATTTCTTGGTCAATGGAAAAACATCAACCAGCTCTAGTTTGATGTTAGCAGAATGGCTTTCTCAAGCATTAAAATTCATTCTCCTATCCATCATTGCAAATATCTTCTGTTATGTGTATGGATTCAGATTTTTAGTCCATTATTATTCACAATTTTTTCATTAAAATTCCTTCTTGAAGGTTGGTCTGCTTACAGTGGCTGCTGCCCCCCTTTTTAATAGTGTTTGCTTTCTATTACTAATGACTGTGCCCCTACTTAAGCAATGATAGCAACACAGCAAAAATCATCTTCCAAAGAGCTCCCACTTCAAACCAGCAGAAAAAAGGGGTACTTAGGTCTGATTAAAGAAAATCTCTCTGCTTTCATAGAGTCAAGTGAGCTCCTGCATAAAGCCTTTTGATAACTTCACAGAAAGAGCAGGACACAATGTACATCTCCCACTTGGGAGGCTGAAATGCAAAACTTGTGGTTTGGTTGTGCAACAGAACCAAGCAGGATCCAAGGAAGCTGTGGGGCAGGGCAGGAATGATTCCTCTTTGTTCCACATCTCAGACTTGTCCTGTCCAGAAAACTGCCTCGCTGAGAACATGAAAAACTGAAATCTGCTTGTGTCTGTAGAGCTCCTAAAGGCTCTGACTGCCAAGGGTTGGGGCAGGTACCAGTAAGGAGGATCTGGAATGATTTAGGTTGGAAAAGACCTTTAAAATCATTAATTTTAAATCATAAACTCACCACTGACAAGGCCACCACTAAACCATGATCCTAAGTGCCACGCCTACATGTATTTTATGTTTCATTGCCTGTCACCCTTTCTCCCGATTTCACTGTCTGCTAATTCTTCCCTTTTTCATTTGAAAAAACCTTCTCTGGGTTTATACTGCAGATCTCTTGAGATTTGGTCCAGTCCTGTTCACTAGACCACCACCAGTGTTCTCAGATATAAAGGTTCCACCTAGAGAGTTCTAGTCAATGGGACAATTCAGGTGCCTTACTTTATCTCTGTACTTCTGGGTGTTTTCTGAACCCTTTTGTACTGCACCTATCTGTGATTCTTTTGCATTTATATCGCTAGCAAAAGGACACAGAAAGCATTAGACATTTGAAATTTTAATTAATGGAAATATGCTTATGGTACATAATCGGGCTGCTGGGTAAAATTAAATAAATGGACCTTATTTGGAGGCAGAGCAGAGATCAAGAGATCAAGAAACCAGATTAGACTAGAAAAACATCCATCAATTATCAGTTACTAAAATTAGCTTTGTCAAATGTCAATATTTTTTTCCTTTTTTCCCTTGAGATCCAGTGCTAGTGCAACAGACTTGTAAGATTAATCATCTTTGAGCACTTTTTTGTTGTTATTGTTGGATAAATTTCCAGCTGATTGTTTCATACATTAACAAGAGTTTAATTCCAGAAAATTGTTCAGCAAAACAGGTGCTGCTTATTACTTTGCCTTCCTTCCCCAAGCTGCTGTTGGCTTTGCACTCAACGAGAAATATTAGTTTAAAAAGCTAATAACCATCATCAAATAATTCTAAGAAGACCCCAGAATTCTTCAGAGTACATCCAAGTGCATCCATTCATTGGCTCACACTCCTGACTCTTACTGCAGAGATCTATATTTATGCATGTTCCCTGTTTTCTTACTTAGAAATCTATAAATTATATCCATATCTGTCAGTCTAACAAATGTTTTAGCCAATACACCAAAGGGAAATTTGACCAGTAGGAATTTAATGGTGAGTAGATATTGAAATGCACAGCAAGGAATGCATTAACCATCTATTTTTAATATTGACAACTGTTTTAAGAAACACACAGAGTTACAACTGAAAGGAAAGAATTGATATCTTCCTTTGTAATCACAGACTATTCACAAAGAAATACAAAATTAGGAAACTGAAGACACCAGTGGTTACCTCTGCAATTGACTGCATCGAGATCTTTCACATTAACATATTCCCAAAATCAAGTACCAGCAGGCACACCAACATGCAGAAAGATCAATATTTTATCTCCTACAATGAATATAATTGCAAATCTGTGCATCTGAATACAGAATCACTGCAGCTAAGTGCCAAAGATACTGAACTAGTACCCAAGAAATCTCATATTCTTGTGAATTCCACTAGGAGAGGTTATTCCAAAAGAACTAGGTCAAGAAACTCAAAATGCTCGTTATTTTCTGAGGGGTATGAATCAAAATCTTTCCCACTTTTGGGCTGATACCTAGTTGGAGTCACACTTAGATGGAACAGGCAATGGTAAATTGCTACTGTGGCTCAGGAAAAGAGGCAGGATCTTGCAATATATTGACTAAACTGTGTTAAATTTTAAAGAAATCTCAGCACTGAATTCAAACAAAATCAGTAAAGAAGATGAACCCACGGTGGTGGATTACAACTGTATCTAAAAGCAATAAGCCACATGCATTATACACATAGCAAAATGCAGGAATAACTGCAGTACACAGAGTTATATTTTTAACAAGGCAATCTGAAGTAAAGGTAGAGCAGATATGCCTGTATGAGTTTCAGACAGACTCCCCTGTTTGTCTCTACCTGAAATGGAGGTATAGACTGGAGTTAAAAGGCCAGCATAGGAAAATCCTAAATTAAATGGGATTTTTAAGACCATATATAAAAGAGTGTTCAATATCACAAACCTATCTCACTCCTTTCTGAAATGCAGGACAGTAAGATATTCCATTATGTTATTCTAAATCTAATATGTTTTGCAAACAATTCCCTCTGACAGCAAACTGGCTCTATCAAAGCCACCCACTGTCTCACCAACATTATTATTCAATTTATCTGCTTTAATGATCTGGGCATTTTGAAGAAAAAATAAATAATTCTTGGCCCAAGGATCTTCCCTAATAATTTCATGGGTGATGAAATGAGTGACAGCAAGATACAGTAGTAGAGAAAGAGAGGGCTGAACTTAGGTCTTAAAAATATGCTGTGATTATCTAGTCTGAGCTTATAAACTGAGTGATGTGCAAGATGTGCACTCTTTTTGCTTTTTATGAGACAAGGCAGAATTTTGAACAGTAGTTTTCTTTGCCTTTGCTACTGAGATTTTCATAGATACCTCATTAAAAATCTGATAGTAAGCATGCACAATATAAAGAAATGCTGTATGGCTGCCAAGTTTTCAAAATATATTCCAAAAAAACTACCAGAAGGAAACCATAGAAACATTGCTGGGTGTATAACATTCAAATAAAAGTCCATAATTAACTACTGAGAAGGAAAAAAAAATCTGAATCTTTTAGATGATTTAAAAATTAAGCAGCAATTTAAAGTAATAGTGGTATACTGTATTTTTAGCTGCTTTCCTTTACATTTCACCTGGTAAATGCAATGAATTTCTCTTCAAGAAAACACACAAGGGTATCCACAAAATGTTGAAACATGGAAAGCTCGGGGGGGCCTACATGGAGAAATCAATGTTCACTAAGTAAGAATATGAAGTTACCTTGAAGTAGGTACTCTGCACCAATTCTTAATGCTGACAGTGGCCTTTGCTACATCTCCCTCTATGTTCCTAAGGGAATTAAATTAAAATCATGACTGTCTTAATTTCCCCATGGGGTGAATGGGTAGAAAGAAGCAAGTCCAGAATGAGAGGCCAGTGTCAAATGTACTGTACTGAGCTGTTGAAATGGTTTTATCTCAGCTGCTTTTACAGGGAGAAACAAAACTGAACTGACTTCAAAGAAACATATGTTCCTTAAAATAGAAATAAAATCATTTTTTTCAGCAGGAAGACTCAATTCTGCAAAGAGGGTGGGTTGCATCTGACCTGCTATAGAAGCTGTCTTTGATACAAGCCTTCTGGTACCAAAGACAATAATTTTTCATCACACATTTTCCTGTTACTTAATTCCAGTGGTAATGGTGCCAGAGATCGCAGTGCATATTCTCCACACATAATTTCTGAGTTTTGTCTTTCCTGGTGGCCTCTGCCATGTGTGTGCACATAGGTTCCTGTCATGATAGTTGAATTGTGTCTGTTTTCTAGTATCAACTCTCACCTTTCTCTTGTATATTTTTAAGTTCCCTCAGACTTAGAATGGGATGTATCTCAGTATAATCATCAAAAAGTTAGACACTCAGTCATGGAAGCACCCTCTGTCCTCAAAGAGAGGCAGGCTGAACAAAGCCTGAAATCATACAGTACTTAAGGCAGAGGGAATCACTGTGCCTCATCTAACCCAACCCCTATGTCCAGCGAAGCATTGATCTTGGCACTAGATATAGTTGCCTGGAATATTTTCCAGATGAGTTATGAAAATTTCCTAGAATGGAGATTCCATAAACCCATCCAGTATGTTCTAGTGCATAGCCATTCTTTCTGCAATTCTTTTTCCCCATGTACCCAAAAATGTCACTTTTTTTTTTCACATTATATGCCATTATCCTTTAGCATGAAGAGCTGCTTTTGTTCCAAGGGCCTCTGTGAAATATCAGCACTCACATCTTGCTTTCTCAGAGTGAAGGTGATTTTCCAGTGAGCTGTGAAGGTTTTCTTTCTCTCTCCTTCACTTGGGCTAACATGACTATTGTGGTTTGTCATGAGTGTCTAGATTGTGGTTAGATGTGGAAATACAGTAATAGATGCTTTCACGCAAAGATGGAAGGTTGTGACACCAGTGTCAAACCAACTATTTCAGCATTCCCCAGCGATGCATCAAAATGTCAAAATAGTGACAGAAGTTGAAAAGCATCTCTAACAGGGGAGAACCCTGAACACACCTTCCAAAGGAAGAAAAAAGCAAGGCAGTTGCAGTTGTATTCTGAAAATGAGTGTCCTCTTAATGATACAGCACAGGTTCTGGTAATCTCTGTCTTAGAAGGGCATGCAGGTAGGTGTAAACTGCACATTTCTTTGTGGACGAATCATCAGTGGATGCAAAATATCTGAGATAGTTAACAATTATATAATTTAAGCAAAATGGAAGAGAGTTTTGGAAGTAGCAGATATTCCAGCAGAACAAAACAGAATGAAATATCTGGCAGAATGAAGTAGAATTAAGAATCACAAACCAGGAACATTTCCTAAAATTTTAGTCCTCTTCTGGGAATCTAAAGTATCTGTGATTTTGCTGTACTTTGTTTATACTCTGGTAGCACAGTTATGGCCCAACGTGCCAGATGAAAAGCACATAATAATAATTAATCCTTGCACTACAGTCTTTGCAACACAATTAGCTGTGATGAGCGAAGAATTGAAGACTTGCTTTGGGGATATGTAATCTTACTTGGGACTAAAACAAGATTTGCCCCCAGTTACACTTACAGTCATTAAGACACAAAGAATCAAATAATCTGCTCGAGTTTGCAGAACAGATGCAGCAATTCCAGGAACTGATCAAATATTTCTCAGTCCTATAATGCGCTTCAAACTGACTGTCATTTCCTATTTCTTCTTTTAATAACTATGTGAATAGTGCAGGGCAAGAAGCTGGATTTCTTTTCTGCTAAACATTTAGATGAAAAAAGCAGCCCTGAGATGCTTATTCCCCGAGGAGATGTTTTCCACCTGGACTGTTGAGGTACCACAATGCATAGCTGAATAAACCAGGATGGCAAGAAGTGAATTCATTTTTTATAAAGTCCTAAACCCATGGTTGAAGCTGTTTTAAGCATATTTTGGGAATTTAAATCCCAAGGTCTATATTTAAGCCCATATTAGCTTTCAGTTTAATGAGGGTCTGAATAACATATCTTAGCTTTACGCTGTTTGTTTCACATGTCAGTATAGAAGTCAGAGAATGAATTAAGTAGAAGTAAAGTCACTGTTCTTTATTGCTAAATCAAAGATTTTTTTTTGTCTTCTTTAGCTTAATATTTCCTAGAAGAAACAACTATATAGGAAAAGCTGCAAAGAATATAACTCCATTAATTAAGCCACTTTTAGTTTATTTTTTTGATGTAACAATGCTGTTTTTTAAAGAATTTCTTAATGTTATTTTCCAATTTATTAAGGTGACAGTTATGTTAGTTAATAGCAATTAGTTTCATCAAACTTACATTATCATTTACTCACTAAGTTTGAACAATGAGTTATATTATTACAGCAACACTGCAGTTCACTGCTGACCAAAATCAGTTCCATAAAACCTCCTTTTTAAATAGAATTATCACATCTTCATTCTCTTCTTTGACTAAGTAACAAGTTTCATCACAGCCATGCTGTTAACAAGATGATTACTAGGCCAATTCACCACTGTCATCCACTTATCCCAAGAAACTTTCTTAGGTCTACAGATTTTCTGGTGGCCTTTCTGAAAAACTGAAATACCACAGTAAGGTGAAAAAGCAACTGTCTCAAAACAGTCTCATCAAAGGTAATGTGAATTTTTATTATATACAGTAGGAGGGAGGTGTTTAAGCAGGTACCAAGACATCCCTGACACCACTCAAATATCGTAAAGGTACCTGTTTTGTACCTGTTTTGTACCTGTTCCCTACAATCAGTTTTGCTAAACATGGAACAGGGTTTTCAATGCTAGAGCACTTAAAACTCAATCACCTTTTTTTTTTCCTTTTCTTTTCTTTTTGAGGGGTGACTTTTCCAAGTTCTCTGTTGAGAGATTTCATACCTAAAATGCAAGAGTTGCTGGAAAATGCTGTTTGCATTAGGTAGTATTTGACTTATCCAGCCACACAGGAGAGGAATCAAACACTTTTCTCTTGTCTTGTTCTTTTGGACACATCAGGGGATGATTCACTCTGCAACTGTCTTCCATCACTGAAAATATCAAAGGTCTATTTTAAAAGAAGCCAAAGTGCTTTGTCTATTTCACAGCCAAAAACTACAGTGAGATTAATTTTCTTCTATAAAGGTACAAAGTTTAAGTTGCTAAAATTAGCAATTGTTTCACCTGAGCCTCTTCTCTACGGTCCTATTCAAAGCAGTATTGTTTAGTGTTTCAGTGCCTGATGTTTAAAATGTAATGTTCCCCATTTAATGTGTCAAAAAGCTTTAGCTAATTATTCTCATAGTAAGGATAATCGTACCAATTATGATTCTTTAAAAAGAATGGTGGAAACAAAGAAGTGGAGATAAGACTTAACAATGACAAGACAAATTGGGGAGGCAGGGGAATCTTAAGTGTTGAAAACCTCCAGCGCCCTCTTTTTTACAGGAAATAATAAAATTACAGCTTTTTGAAAGGGACAAGTTATCAGCATACAGCCTGTGGAATTGTGGATTATTATGACAAGGTTCCTGTTGGTTTGGAATGAAGTTCATGGCTGTCCCTCCAGCCTCCAAATCTAGGGCTATAGGATAAGACATAGAGCAAGATCTAACATTTGTGCTGTCAGCTACCTGGGATTGAGACGTAGTGGAATTTTAGGTGCATAGTCCTGAAGGCAGCAGTCCAAGACCTTCTTTCTCAGGTCTATGGATGCTCTGTGGATGGTCTATGAGAAGGTGGTGGCCATGGGATTGATTGAATGTCAAATATCCATCTCCAGTGACTGCCTCAGGAAGGCAAGTATTGCTAAAGGACCATTCAAACCATCTAGGTTAAATCTGTTTCTCTTTATTGGTGCATTGAATACACAGGGTTTTGCATCCAGCTGGGATACAGGCTGGATACACCCTTTCTAAGGAGAAGTACCAAAAAGAGCAAATGTGAATCTCAGTGAGGAGGAAAACAGTAACAATGAGACCTGTGTCCCCAGCAAAGGTAAATAACCAAAAATTGGAAGATATATGTCAGCCTGGTGAAGAGCTCTTATTTCCCACATCAAAAAGACCACAATAGTATGTGGGACACCATCAGAAAGGAGGACTCTGTGATCCTGTTGAAAATGACTCTTTATAATGGTAGAAAATCAAAGAACAAGGAGACAAGGAGTGAGGAATTTTGCTCCTTCTCCCTCGCTGCCAGACCAAACTGAGAATCTGCTGCCTTTTCAACTCAGTCAGCAGTCTGCTCCTGCAGCTCTTACCTCAGGAGCAGGTAGGAAGCCTGAGTGGAATGATTTTTATCACTTACTTGTGGGTATTGTTAATCACTTTGAATGTCTTTGCGACACATTTAGATTTCTCTAAATGTAGTGACGACTTTGGACAGAAAATCACAAAGCCCTTGGTTCTGATCCAGATCACACAGACAGTCTGAACACACCTACTGTCACTTAAAATTGAAGAACAGAGTCGTGCAATTGTCCTCTTGTGCCTGAAAAATTCAAAGCCACAGATTGAGTTCAAACAACTGTTACCCTGTTCCACAAGCTCTGACAATGAAGACACCATGAAAGTTTTTGGCACAAAGGAAAACAAGTCAATACACACATCAGGACACTACAACAGATAAAATTTAGCTCTATTATAACCATGTATTCAAGCATTCTTGGAGAAATTGAATCTGTCTGCTGCTTTTTCTGCCGTGCTTGCTTTAAGCTGTTCTCTTATCCAAGTCCCTGACTGTTTATCAAACAGAAGACAATCTGGATGCTGAGGAGACATTTCTCCATCAGGCTGAAGGGTGGCTCTCTGAGAGGTGTCACAGGAAAAGGTACTGAGAGATGGGAAGAGCATAAAATCTTTACAACTCTTCTCCTCCTTTTGCTTTTCTGAAAGGATCAAAATCCTTTTCTTTCCTCTGTATCTACCAGGCAAGTTTTATATGGAGAAAAATTTATACCAAGTTTAGAGGAAGAAGTGGATGGCATGAAAAGAAAACCTGTGAGCATAAAAGTTTAGAAAGACCTTGAGAAGGCTATCAGAAAGTTCGATTTTTGCTTAGCAAAATTTAACTGAAACATTGTTACGTGGTGCCACCTTACCTCTACAAAGACTGTGGTTTTCCCACAGCACAGGGGAATAAACACCTACTTAGAAACTGCTCCAGGCTGACTGTAGGGATACTCCATATTCCCTCACTGTTACTGGTGTTGCTTTTCTCCCCAATAGTTTGGGAAACTCAAGACACACTCAATAAGGCTTGGATTCCTCAACCAAAAATACAACTGTCTATTATGTAACTTAGACACACAGGTCTTGAAGCAACAGGTTGTTATGCAGAAAGGTGTGCAGCAGGGAGGTGTCTTACACTGAGAAAACCAGTGCTGTAGCAATGAGTTCCGCATATTCAACGCTGCTGAAAACCACCTTAGGTTCCATGACCCTTCCCTGAAATTATTCCATTCTGCTTTACAAATCTTTGATCATTTTTTTTCCCCCTGGGAATTCCATTTGTTTAATGGATTTCTTTCCCATCACATAGGTGAAAAATGCTACCACTGAGACAGGTTAACATTGTCTGTGTGCCTTGAATTCCCTTTGAGGTGGCTCTGCAAGGCAGAAGGGACCTCAAGAACACAATGCAAGTTTTGAGAAGATATGGGTGATTTTCATCTAATTTCATCCCATATAAACTATCTAAAATGTTTTTTGTTTTGTCTGTGCCAACTGTCTGCACTCCTTCATTAGGAAATTGAAAGGAATAACTGCTTCTAAAGGGCAAATGTACCTTCTCATTGTGAACATTTATTTAAGATTAAGACATATGCTCTGGAATACCTCTCTGTCTCTCCATGGATTACAAAAGGAGCTTAGCCCAAATGTTTCCCCATTGGATAACTAAATTTAAGCTGCTGTTGCAGCCAAATATAACAAGAACAGTATGAGACTAAGCCTAAAATCCCTTACTGTACTACAGCTGGTAAACAGGCCACCTGACAGCGAGGTTACACACAGGTTACAGACACTTCCTCTTAATATTTTTTTAAAGCACTGGTCTTTGTATCCTCTGTAAAACAGCTCAAACTACTGCAAGCCACACATGGACTGTCCAGACATATGGATGGTTTTGAATGGTTCAGTTGCTGTTAAGTTTATACAGGAATTTTTGTAGAAGCTCTTTGCAGGACTCAGGAGTTATCACTTCAGCCAACTCTGGTGATAACAAACCTCATGTCTAGCAACAGGCCTATTTTGACTATTCTAATAGTTTCACTGAATCACTTTAGGCTGCTTTTTCTTTCTATTATTTCATGGCCTCGTCCAGCACCTGACAGGGAATTAGGAAACTGGAGGGTGAAGCATCTGAGAATGCCACAGTCAGGACATGGTTCTGCAGGAGAACAGCCCAAATGGCCTCATGAGAGCATTCAGGGATTCTCCTCAGGGACTCGAGGGTTTAAACTACAGTGAAAGCAAAGCTTTTGCTTGTGCTGTAGCAGAAGCACTTGGATGAGTGTATTCTTCACAGGGTAAAAGAAGTGGCTGGATAGCCTAGTCCAAGGAGAGGTAGACTCAGTCATCTTAGAAATCTTTTACCACCTTAACAATTCTATGATTCTATAACAAGAGGAGAAATAGTTTGATTTCTCCTTCTGTTCCCTAAATGAGAAGCAGCAGCCCATTCCCAGTGCTCCCTTAAAAATGGCAAAGCACAAGGAACTGCTGCAGTGTGAGATGGGAATTTCAGGTCATTACTAATCTGGTTGACATGCAAAGTGCTGAGGTAGAAAATGAAAGCCCAATTGCACATCCCAGCCCCCTGAGACATTCAGTCTCCCAGGAACCATTATTTTGTCTGTACAAACTATTGTTTCATAAAGAATATCGTGTTTCAGCAGAAAAGTCAAATGTGTCCTCTCATAACTCCATGTGGCTGTTAGCTTACTGCTGAGCTAATACTTTGCCACATAAATAAAACTGCACAAGAAAGAGAGAGCAGACTTGCAAGGAAACATGGGGAAAAATATAATTCATTGGTGCTCAAGGCTGAAAAGCTAGTGAGCTTCTTTCCTTTCCTTTTTTCTTCCCTTTACCCTTACAAGTTGATGTGTATCCAAACAGCTTGAAAAGTACTTTGAAATCCAACTTTAGTCAGCTATGATGAAGACATAAGAGGAGCTGATTTTTCCTTTGTGATGCTTTGTTTTCTTCTCTTTTATTCAGTGTTCACTTCAGTAGTGGCTGCAGGAGAGGATCCAAGTGTTTTTTCTTGGAACTTTTTTTCTTTTTTTGGTGCAGTTAAAGATATATTTCTTGAGTTACACTGAGCAATAGTAACTACATACTGCTTTTGAGATAAGCTCAACTAGTGAGCTGAGAGGGCTTTAACCAAAATGCAAGACTTCTCAAACCCCAGGAATCTATAACACCTTACCTATGGACTTTTTACTATGGTAAAAAAATGCCACTTTGTGTGGAAAGATGTGAAATACTATGTAGCTATTTTTATTTTTGTTGAATCAATTTCACAAACATTCTGAGGACCAGTCATTGGGCTCAAGGGCAAAGCTGCCACTCAGAGGGATCTAGAGAGGTTGTAGGACAGAGCTAACATGAACATCATGAAATTAAACAGCGAAAAAACTGCAAAATTCTGCACATTATTAGAATCATCACTGGACACCTGAGGAGCAGCTCTGCTAAAAAGGACTTGGGAGTCCTGCTGGGCAAATAGCTAAATAAGAAACATCAGCACACCTTGCCAGAAAAGTGTTCTGGATTGTTGGTGCAGGAGCAGAGCCATGGACTGGAGAACAGTGATATTCCTCCCTAATCAGCAGCCATTAGCCCACAGCTACAACTCTGCATCTACTCCTGGGACACCAAAAAAGAAAGGTATTGGTAAAAATTGGCATGAATTCAATGGTAGGTCACCACTGAGTGGGGGAGAGAAGGAACAGACCTTCAGAAGATGCTGGGGGACCTGGGTTTGTTTGGCCTGCAGAAGAAAGAGCTTCAGGAAGAGGTAACAGCATCCTGCCCATACCTACAGTGAGGACATCCAGAAGACAAAATTATTAAAACCCTGCTCAGCAAAGCACTTAAACTCACACTTAACTTTATGTTTGAGTTTTTTCCTATTCATTGTAGTTTCTTTAATAAGCATAGATATTTATGGTTTTTTTATTCTGATCTCTTTAATGCACTCGCACATATGTATATTTTTAATATATTGTAAAAACCTACTTAAAGCTGGACAAATACCTAGCATCTTCCCTGTGCTGAGGTATTCTGTAATATTAAAATGTGATTATCGTTCATCCAATTTGTGGATTAGGTGTTATTTTATTTTATTTTTACAGCTACATGCAGAATTACCAACCATTAGCACATAAGTATGAAATGATGAAATTTTTATGGCTACTGCATAAAATGAAATGGTACCAAAATTATGAGGTTTAACTCTGAACACTTAATAGAAATAAAAGGATTCAGTGCTATGCTATTCCTCTGGCAGGGTGTGACATGAGTGCAGTGAGCACTCCACAGTTTCATGTGTTGTGCACGAGAGCTCCTTGTTGAGACGAGAACATGCACCACTGTAGTAACTCATCTTTGGTTTCACAGCTGACTCCATGTGAGTATATTTAGCCCATATTGCAGCTTCCATCCTGCCCCTTTAGCCTGGCTTTTGCTGGAGGAAACCCATATATGTACCTGCTTTGGAGGGAACCCCACAGTCTGACATGGCCTTGGGGTCACAAAAGCATTGACCAAGAGGAAGGAGGCACCAAAATGCAAAACAGCTGAAATATTTTCAGTCTGCAGGAAAGAAAAGACTCACCAAAGCAGTGTCTAGATCTGGTGTCTCATTCCCAGCTGAGAGGAAATCTTCAGAGTCCAACAGAGAAATCATGGGTTTTGAAGTGTCAGCAACCAGAACTGACTGTTCCTCTTCATTGGTTTTGGGGACTGTGCCCTTCATGTTCTCATTTGGGGTACCCAAATAACAGCACAGTAAACTGCAGCTGTGGTTGACATAAAAGCTACATAGAGGATCCCTGTAATCTGATGCATGATTCTCTCATCTTACTAAAATAGCACTGTAAAATAAAACAGTCCTTTGCAAGTGGAAAAGGAACTAGGTTACACCATTTTCTTTGCAAGAATGCACTGTTTACAGGCAAGGACAAAAAAAAAAGTTTGAAAAAAATAAGAGAAATTAATACAAATGTCTAGCCAGGTTCTTAGTAGTGTCAGTATTCACATGACAAATGAATCCTTCAAAGCTGTATAAACTTACAATACCTGAAAATCTTGCACCCTTTCCTTAAAATAATCCAAAATCAAAAAATACTTAAAATTGTATGTATGTATTTGTTGTATGTATGTATGAATGATGTACCTTAGCACTAGAAGAACTTTAAAAATTCTACCCAATATTAATGCACATGCAGTTGACTAGGAAAAGGTCTTCAGAATATTGGTTAAATGCAACACTGAACAGTGCCTGCTAATATTAATTATTATTTTGATCATTATTGTCTCAATGTTCTATAAGAAATTTAGAGTAGGACTATAAAGCATTTTTAGATTACATTGGTATGCAAATTATTTTTCCATGTAACATCATGCATTTTCATGTGGCAATCTTCATCCTTTAAGCTTTTTCTATCAAAGAAAGAAACAATACTCTGTCCCTGAGGTATCCAATCAAAATTTGTGAACCATTTCAAATTTATGAATCGAGCACACACAGTGAAACCATTTGCTGCATGTTGTATGAAGGGTGACTCCACTGTGCTTCATGGTGGAATTTTATTTTATTGCTTTTTTATTGCTTTTTAAATTATTTTCCTAATAATTCTTAATTACTTTTGCAACTAACTTTTTGTCTATCATTACCCACTAATTTTTCATAGCAATTCATTGCAATTTCACAATCACGTTCCTCAATGGCAACAACTAACTTTAGCACTGAATATGGAACACTTAAGACTAGTTTTTCATGTTTTCCTTTAACATTTACTTCTACACAGTTTTAGTTCCCAGCTCATTGCCTGCTGATCATCACACCTTGTACATCATATTGCTGAAATGTACTGAGTTGTAGAGCAAGAGGTCAAGGCAAGGCTTTAGTTTAGTTGTTATCTGTGTCTGGGCATTCAGATCTCAGATATCCCAGAGATCTCTGTGAAGAACTTTCCCATGTGATTTTCCTTTACAGAAACTAGAGTAGCAGAACCTCGGTACCTCTGGAGCTGAGCCTTTAATTCTTTATATCTGTGTTCTCCATGTATGAAACTTAGTATTATTCCATGTCAGAGATAACAATTTTTCTCCTGAAGAACAGAGGCTGTAAAGAAAAATTCATTCATGCTTTTAGGCACCTCAGGCAGGTTTTCACTCACATAATTTTAAATGTCTACAAAGTAATTGTCTGTACCTGAACTAGGTGGAGGTTTTTTTGACTCTCAGAGACCTGGGAGAGAAATGGGCACTTAACTCCTCCTGAGGTAGCCATCCATAATAAGACAGATGAAACCTGTATTTTAAGTACCTGTTCTCTCTATGACTATAAAAGTTCAGGTGCACACTGGACCATACAGTTCAGACCTAGACATATACACAGCTGGACAGCTACGCACACTGAGGTGAGCTTGGCATCCTGAGTTTATAGCAATGAGTGATGTTTCAGTTTCTACACAGACACCCTTTTGAAAGTTTATGCTATATATGTCTTTGAGCTATAATCTAATCAATATTTTAATAACCTCAATTTTCACTGTTAGAAATGATATTTCCCAAAGCTATATAAGCATGATTCTGTTTTAAATTAAGAATTTGGAGTCTGTTGTGAGCTGTAGAAACTCTGGGAGTAAAGTACCATGATCGCAGATAACTTTGTGACCCAAAGGGCACATGGTTATTTATTGACTAAATTCTGAATAAAATAGAACAAGTACAATGAGATTGTTTTATGATTGCATTTTCACCAAACTATAAGATTACTTCTGGATTCAATATAATTAATTAAAAGTAGCTCAAAGCACCAAGAGTAAACAGAATAACACAGAGCGAGGAAGAGATAAAGAGCATGTCAGAATGGTAATGTAGTTTAAGCCAGTGAAAACTCCTAGTTGTGTACTTGAGGTAAGGAGTAGGAAGATAGTTTCAGATTTTTTGAGTATTTAAAATTTCAGAAGGAAACAGGAAATGTTGCATGTACACAAAGAAAGGGTGATAGAAGCCTGTCTGGCCTTCATGTTTCAAGCTAACCTACATTTACCATCATTTTTGGTTCAGTTAACCTAAAAACAGTGAAAACTTTTATCCTTATTCCACACACACTGTAGAACTCAAACTTTTAGGGCAAAAGTGTGTGAAAATCTTTTGAGCTCCAAGAAGTCTTCTTAAACTCAAGGAGTCTTCTAAATAACTGCATCCAGTAGGTCTCCATTGTTTCTTTCTTTATTCCTACTCATTAATGTTGATGGCTGAAAGTAGCAACTTTTCTCCAGAAAATGTTGACTTACTATCTTGCTGTGAAAATATCCCTTTCCCACAGTTTATTCTAGAAAGCTGTGATTCCAAGCTTTCTATCCTGCAGGTTTCTAGACTCTCTGCTCCCCTTGAACTGAAGCGGAGACAGAAGTCTGAATGCTGCAGAAGTCACAGTCGCACTGCCAAAACCAAGGTCCACTCTTCCTGCCACACCTTTCAGGATATTGTCAGCCCTTGGGAGGCTAACCTAGGAGTTTTTTGGATTCCTTGCCACCTTTACTCACACTCTAATTTCAGGTATAGCATTGAAAAGCCAACAGAGAGGAAGAGCCTGAAGTCACCACCAGTTTGGACGCATTAGCATCTCAATCCGCCTGGAGTGGCTCCCTCAGAGCTACTCCAGAGCTCTCAGTGCTGTTAGAAAGATGGGGTTTGCAATGGAAGGAATCAAGCAGGTTACATTATTTTCAGCTAAAAAGAGTCATCCATTATGGCATGACCATTATCTTTTGGGACCATGCCTCAGCAACCGGTTCCTTGAGGATTTCAGGGGGAATAAAAAGGAAGGAAACAGATACTGAGGAGTGAGAAGAGGAAGCAGACGTGATCCCACAGTGCCTGTCTCAATGTTATATCATCTCTCAGCCCTGTTGGTGTCGTTCATAGGGAAAAGTGCATGAACTTGTGGAAGTTAAATAAGATTGTGTCATCTGTTATATAATTCTGCCAGTAGCAAAGGGAGAAAAAAGGGTTCTTTTTTGCATCCTATTTTATTCCTTGATGTTGCCTTCAGTGATTTTTTAAAATTCAATGTTACTACTCTGCAGTTAATGACTTCTGAAAAAATAAATATAAACTTTCATATCTTGAGTGATAATTTTTAAATAGTTGTCCACAATCTAAGCTTGCAACAAGTCCTTTTCAAATTTTTCTTTTTGGAAAATTTTTAATTTATACTCACTCCTGGAACAGTGCTCTTGCAATATCTTGATTAAACTGCCTTCAAAGTGTTGGTTTCACAAAGATTAAAGGAAAGACTCCCAGCTTACATAAGCTATCACATCCTGTGGGCTGATAACATTCTAGATTAGTTGAATCTCTAATATTAACATTTTCTATAGACATTCCTGATTTTCCTAGTGAGTTCCACTGTTTTGATTTTTACTTAGACAAATAGAGAAGCCCTAAGGGGGTTAAACTGAGATGCCTTAAGCAGTCTCATTTTCCAATTAAAAACAGACAGTCCTCTGTCTTATGAGAACTAGACATTTCTAAGATGTCTATTTGGAGATGCATGAAATCTAAGCATGCAATATTCTACTTTTTAATAAGGTTTTAAAAAAATCTCTCTTCTTCTATATGTACCAGTAAGGATTTGTAAAGACTTCAGTATCAATATCACATCTCAAATAAACTTAATTTAACATTTTTTCTGTGTATCTATGATGAGAACCTGAGTAACACATGAGAAATTATCTTTCTGTATTCTTCTTTAAAAATTAAAGGAGAGGGAAAATAATGAGGGAGAACAGAAGGGAGAAAGAATATATGAACAAGTATTCACTTGGTACATATATATATATATACTTAGCAAATATCTCCTCCAGTCATACTCACACAAGATAATGAGGTGATCCCACTGCCCCTTTCCTTTGAAGCTGAAAGGAAGGTTACATTTTTGCACACTTAAAATAAATGTCTGATTTCTGTAACATAAAAAAAATTAAAAAGGTGTTGCTCAAGGGAAGCCATCAGCACTTGAGAGAAGCATAATCCCCACCATCTGCTACAACAGAGACAGAGCAACTATTCACAGCTTTTGTTGCAGTCCTCAGGCTGCAATTGTACTGCGACTGAGGGTGGTCACAGTAGACCTGAGCAATTTTATATCTTTACTGCTTATTTCCCTGCCTGACGCCATCTCTCTTCTTTCCTCCTCTGCCCATTTTTTTACTGTAATAGGCAAAATCAGGGCAGGCAAGGGATTGTATCTTTCTGATCTTTAGGCAACCTGCTGCCACCAACAGAAACATGAAATACACATTGTATTCTGAGTCCGTAGGTGATGTCCTCTAGGCTGAGATTCATTTCATTTAATTATAGTTATCTAAAAAGTACTGAGTCTAAGGCAACTATCTAGGCTCTTCCTTTAGATGATTTTAAAAAAGTCAGCTCCAAAGGTGATTCATCCTAAACTACAATTGGTATTAATCCCCAAACAAGTGCTGTGTAAAAGTAATTCTCCTGTCTGATACAAAAAGAGCTCAGGCTCCAATTTGGAGCAAACACTAAGGATGGACTTTGCCTGAGGAAACACCACATCTCCAATGCAGATGTCCTTACCTGAGGTGACTGCAGATTTCCTTCACAGCCAATAGAAAGAACAGGAACTTTTTACTCCTCTCTTCCTAATGTAGATCAGGGAGTCATAGAGTGTCTTGGGTTGGAAGGGACCTTAAAGGTCAACCAGTTCCAATCTCCTGCCATGGGCAGGGACAACTTCCTCTAGAACAGGTTACTCAGGGTCCCCTCCAACCCAGCCTTGCACACTTCCAGGGATGAGGAGTCCACAGCCTCTCTCAGATACAGAAAGATTGAAATATTTCTCTTCACTGATGGTAATGATTAACTTGTATCTAGACTCTTTTTTAACAGATTTATAGGGTGATAAGAGGCGAGTTAAGTTTCTAACTTCCAGAAAGCTAAAGTTTAGTGTGATTAATCGGGGTTTCACCAACTGTCCCACACAACTAGAAATCATGTGAGCAGTGCCACCACCTTCAAAAGATTAGTCCTCTTTGCCAGGCAGCAATTGCCCAACACTATCACTTTCAGGTTTTAGGTTGTGAAGGTTTTCATGTGCTCTCCAGACCAGCATGCAGACAGCCAAAGACTGAAATAATTTCTTCCTCTATCACACCAATGTAAAGACACAACAAATCCTTTGAGGCTTCTGAGTTATTGACAGACAACAGAAGAGAATTTAAAACTAGAGGAAAAATGTGTGTGTGTTACTTGAACTGCCTGGGAATGTTCATATGGCACAATGTTCAAATGTCCGTGGCACTTAATTTTCCTAGGCTGTTTCTCTTATGGCAAAAAATATTATATGAGCTACACATTTGCAAGGACACTTGTTCACCTCAGTGTGCATTGAAATAAGTGCTAGCTCATTGTAACCTTTAAAGCATCTCAACTTCACTGGTATTTAAGTATTGGATTGAGCTTTATCTCAATTACATCATTAAAGAGAGTTGAATGTATGGGAGGATAGTTCCTCAGCCTTATTTCATGACAAATTTTATAGTTAATTACTGGGACAAAACACTAAATAAGAAGATAAACAGTACAAGTTAAAATGGAAGGTTCTCTGGCAGATATAGCTTTATAAAAAAGCAAAAGTTAAATGCTAAGAACTCATTCATAATAAAAAGCAATTTCCCAAGTATTATGTTCTATCTCCGTTATGGTTAAACACCATAAATTAGTAGTGAGCACTCCAATTCAAATGACTTGTGTTCTTCAGTATTCTTAAAAATCAGTCGAATCAGAAGTCCGCTAGCGCTTCAATGGAAGTAATAGAAGACAATTTAATTGACAGAAATGTGTTTTAGATAGTACTTCTTATCTTCAGGCAACACATTTTATTACCTAAAACTTCATTACAGTGCACAAAAAAGGAAAAAGAGAAACATATGTTTACTTGTAGTGAACCATACATTTAAAATGATAACAGAATTGATTTCTTCCTGCATTTTTTAACTTTACTGTATACATTATGACCTATATGCTGAAATGTGAAAAACTAGAAATTTCTGGTACCCATCTGTATTTCCAGGAAGAAAAAAAACCCAACAATGTTCTCAGAAGAATGATAATTTTGCATTGTTGTAATGTGCATTGTTTTCTTAAGATCAAATCTAAAAGCAAATAAGCCCCTATATCATCTGTCATAGTGCTTCTGTCAGACCTTGTGGCTATATTTTCCAAACAAAAAGGGTTTGTTGTTTCAGGGGGAATTCCCAACACAACAGTAAGGAAGGAGCAATGCTGGTTTTCAAGTGTAAGTACTGTGTGTGAAGTCAATTTTACAGTAACAGGTGACTTTGATTTTGATCCTGTATTATCAGTGGGGAACAAAACACAGGTACCGAATCCACTGCCAAAGATTATCTGCAGATGTTTTTCAGCTGTTCCTGAGGGAAAAGAATTATGCCCTGTTTCTGGTGCCCCTGGAACTGTGGGTTATGAAACAGCCTCAAGCACCTGGCATCACTGGAAAGAGGTATGGTTTGATAGTGACACAGGATTAGATGCCATGCTAATGATCAGAAATAATAAACAGCTCCACAGTCTAACAGCAGCCACATTCCCATTACAACTTACAGACTGGCAGTGTTTGTAAGTTTCCATGAGCCATCAGAAGAGGTTGAGTCTAAAATGAAATTCCAGTTCTTAAAACAATGAAATATTTTAGATCTATTTGAGGACTATTAACTGACATTTAAATGAACAAGCTGCAATGTCTAATTCAGGGATATATACATTCTTAATCCTATTGACCATAGAAGCACAGAATGGCTTTGGTTGGAATGGTTCTTAAAGAACAACTAGTTCCAACCTCCTGCCATGGGCAGGGACACCTTCCACTAGAGCAGGCTTCTCCAAGCCCCATCCAACCTGAACTTGAACAATTCCAGGGTTGGGGCACCCACAACTTCTCTGGGCAACCTGTGCCAGTGCCTCACCCCTCTCACAGTAAAGAATTTATTCTTAATACCTAAACTTAGTCTACTTTCTTCCAGTTTAAAGACATTCCCCTTGTCCTATTACTACAAGATCCTGCAAGAAGTTCTTCTCCAGCGTTCCTGTAGACCCATTTTAGGTACTAGAAGGCTGCTATAAGCAACTTTTTTGCTATAAGCAGCAAAACTAAACCAATATAAACCCATAAAAGGCCTTTTCTTCTTACCAGACCCTTTAAGGATCTGGATGTCAGTTCTTACACTCATGGTGCAGGACCACTGACAGTCACATAGGTGTTAATTGACTTTGACTCAGAACTGTAATTGTATTACACTTATTAATACAATATGTTACAAGTTTTAATACACAATAATTGAATTGCAAGACATTTAATGGTTGAGCGAGGTTACACAGAAAACAAAGTGACCTTGATTGCTTGATTGATTGGTCAGAAGGAAACAGTGCAGGCAACAAGCACACAGATGTGTGACAAGGAAAATAAAGCTTAAGCATAACTATTGAATCCAGTAGTGAGAAGCTGGGAGCACAGCAGACTGTCATCTATGTAGAAACCCTGGTTGTGTTATTGTAGTTAAATATTAGTACAATCCATGGATTACATGCCTCTATGAAATACAGAATATGTATAGAGAGGCATTTCTTCTGTTGGAGGGTTGCAAACTCCATGAGATCATACTGATCAGTTCTAGAAAACACACAGAAAAAAAACCCCAAAACCACAAAACAAAAACAAAACCAAGCAGGCAAACAAACAGCAACAAAAACCCTTTAAAAATTGTAGAAGGTTTAAAGAAAACCTAAAGGTATAAAGAAAAGAATGAAAAATAATGAGAAATCAAATTCCCGTGTTGACTCCTGCATGGCTTTTGAGCTGGCTGATTCCAGAAGCAGTCTGAAGGTTGCTGTGCTCCTGAAACACAATTAAATGCATTATTAAACGTTGGTAATTTGTGTTGAATTCAGGTTTCTCACAAACACTTCCTGTTCCTGTGTGATTGCAGGATGATCCATCTGACTGGCATCGACCTCGGGACGCTGCTGCAGCCACTCCAACACAGCTCTGGGAGAGGGAGCAACATTCCCTCTTTGAGTTTGCCTGCAGATTCAGATCTGTGTGGCTCAAACACAATCTTATTACTAAATACTAAGAACTATTTATCCTTTTGATCCTTGACTCAAGGACCTCCCAAAACACAGCATTTCTAAAGGAAATGGGCTCAATGGCCTCTTGAAGTGGGGCTTCCATTGCCATAGACAGTTAATGGAGGTTGGACATTGAAACTGCAGACAGCACAGTTAGGGGAAATAAACCCCACAGACAGTGAGCAGTGCAATTTCATTTTCCTTCAGGAGGTCATTATTCTGCTCTTTCCCACAATTTTAATCTGTATTAACTTCTTGTCCTTTTTTTTTTTTTTAATTAAGAGGGATTTAAATGAAAATAAAATATGTCACTATGACTTTTTGTTTAAGATTTGAACTGTGTTTCACAGTGGTTTTATTTTCTTTTCTCTAACATTTTATGGAAACGTCTGGAAACAGTCCTCCCATGGTCAATACTTGTTAGTAGTCTGTTTTTACCCTCAATGCCCTGATTTTATCCTCTTTGAAGAGATCTACTATTTGCAGAGTATTATTACTGGGATGAAAGAGTAATGGGTTGATGGATAAACAAATAAGCAACAATAAAACACTGCCCTTGCAAAACACTGTACAAACATCAATTAATTCTATTTGCAGCAGCCTTATGCAGCTGAAAAATTCCCATTCTGCAGATGGAAGTGCTAAGGCAAAAAAGTGGCAAAGAATTTTCACTGTGCTGGGGCATTGATTCAGACAGAGGTTTGAGGTTTCACTCCTTTCCTAAGGGTGCTTTCTCACAAGTACCAGAAGGCTCTGTGAGCTCTGGAACAAGTTTTTATTACAACAGAAACTAAGCTGCGTGATTTCTTTTCTCTCCCCTGTAAAGAAAACTCTCCCTGTGGAAGAGGTTTGTGGTTTCAGGCTCTTTAGCAGCAGAGCTGCAGCAGATCGCAGCTTGTCCCTTCTGGGTTCCCAAGAAGTCTTTTCTCCCTTCCCTACAAAAGTCTTGATGGTGGGGCACCTTCTTTCTCCCAGTAGGCCACAGTCAAACAGCCTCTCCGTGCCTTCTCCCTGTATTAATATTTCTCCCCATCTTCTGAGCTCTTACTTTCCTTGAAGAGCCCAACTTTCCCCCTTGAGGTCCTGTTTGGAGCCAGAACAAAGCCAAGAAGCAGCTTTCCTCTTTCTGCTTCGCCACAGCCATTTTATAAGCGTGTAACATCTGATGCCCAACAGGCTGCAAGCAGACGTGTAACCCAGACACCATCCATCATGCTTGGCCACAAAGTGACTCTTAATTCTGCTAGTCCAGTCCATCTTGGGAGGCTGAGATAAGGGAGGCTGTTCCTCAAAGAGCCCATAAGCTTCTCTTTGGTGAAAACTGTGAGTGCTTTATTGTTGTTCATAAAAGGAGCCTTTCATACCGTTTTACACTGGATTTGGGTTTTCTGTGTGCAGCTTTTAAATGATGGAATCATTCATGGTGACTTTTTAATTTACTGATTTAGAGAAAATCATCCCTTTCTTTCCAGAAATAAATGCTTGGTCTTTCCAAAGCACAGTTGCCTTTTAATAGTGCTAAATTGGTGATGTTAAGAGTTGCCACATGGCTGCTTTGCCTTCTTGCTCTTCTGAATTTTTCCTATTAGAGCATGAACTGAATTTCCTTCTCAGTGGAATTACACTCTCCTGAGGACAAAAGTAGAGGCAACATGAGTTCAGGATATAGTAACCGCTGCCCACTGAAGGGACAAGGAAGGCTGGAACTCCCAAAACACAAGTCTCAAACTGGGCATCATCCTGGAAACATCCTGAGTTGATCTACAAGTGTTAAAATGGTTTAAAGAAGCCAATGGTAATTTACATTTAGCACACCAGCATAATATGTAAACAATTATCTACTTTTATAGCAGAAATATTTTGAAAGCTGTTTTATATAAGTCTAAGAACGAACCTTCCTTGTTTGTACCATTTTTGCCACAGTGGTGTCAAAATGCATCTGTCAAGCATCCGATTTTCTTACAGATCACGGTTCAAGCTCCCTGTGTTAGGCTTAAGCCTGGTGCTGTGCCATCCTGTGAGGGAAGCACTCTGCTTCCGGACTCAAGGAGATGGGAAGCTCAGCAGAGAGCAGGATTCAAACCCAGCATTTCTAAAACAATTTCCTTCCTGTTTTGCACCTGCTATTTGACCAACTCAAACTGACATTCAGCTACTAGTAGAGCAAAAAGTGAACACTTGAGGAAGAAGGCATTTGAAATTGAAGCTGAGACTCTGGGTAGAGAAAATCTTTGGGTTTTTTATGGCATTTTCATATATATATCTTCATATATCCCGTACATGTATATATTCTCAAAACATTTGATTTTAAGAGGAAACCACTTATATGATGATTATTTTTAAGAGGGTTGAGAGGTTTTCTCTAATTATGCTACGCTCATAGAATCATAGAATCCTCTTACACATCTGTTCATTACATATCTGTGTCTCTGTAGCTAATCATTTAGAAATTCATCACATGAAATATATAAACAAGGCGGTTCCATAACATTGACAGCCAATCAGAGAGGCTGGCAGTGCATATTTGATTATTCCCCAAAGTCAATATTTCTCTTAAAAGCCATCTAATTTCATTTTCTTTCTCCCTATTTTGATACTAGAACTCCTCATTTATACATGCACAAAGATTTTGAAGGTCTTTTCCAGCCGAAACAATTCTGTTTCTAAGCTGCTGATGAGTGGCTGGTTTAGGTGGGTTGAAGACAGTGAGACAGTGAGGTGGATTTAAAACTGGCTGAAAGGAAGGTCCAGGGAGTGGGGATCACTGGCACAAAGCCAAGTTGGAGGCCAGTAACTCCCAGTGTACCCTGGGGGTCAACACAGGGTCCAGTCCTGTAATTTTCATTACTGATCTACCTGAAGATGAGAGAATGTCTCTCTTGCCTGAGAGAGAGCAAGTTTGCAGGTGATAAAGAACCAGCAGGAGATGCTGATATGCCAGAAGAATTTGTTGCCATCCAGAGGGACCTTGAAGGTTGGAGAAATGAGATGACAGGCACCTCACAGAGTTCAACAAGTACAAAATCCTGCAGGTGGGAAGGAACAACCCCAGGCACCAGTACATATTGGGGGCTGCCCAGCTGGAAAGCAGACTGACAGAAAAGCACATGCAGATCTTGGTAGAAACCAGGTTGAATAGGAGCCAAAAAGGTGCCCTTGCAGCAAAGATTAATGATATCCTGGGCTGCATTAGATAAACTGTTGCCAGCAGGTTGAGGGAGGTGATCCTTCCCTTCTCCTCAGCACTGATGAGGCCACACCTGGAGCTTCTTTTATTCTATAGATGTAAACCAAGATTCACTGATGTTCTCAGAAAAATCTCTCCTAAGCTTTGCAACCGACCTGTGATTGTGAGTTCACCAAACATTAAGTATTAAATTGAGATGTCTATATGTCATGAATTTAGCCGTTACATATTCCTCTTTTTTTCAAAGTCAGGACATGTTCTTCATTAGAAAATTACTCAGATTTCATAGGGCTCAAATCAGACTTTGGAAGAGCTTTTCTCTACATGAACCTTACAGGAAGACTAAATCTGCTAAACCTCCAGTTGTAGTCCTTAAATTAAACTGAATAAATCAGATAGACTTCTTTTTTTTTTTTTTACCCAGTAGTGTCCTCCAGAACAAGTAGCTCAAGTTTTTAGTTTTGTTTGCTTTTCTCACAAAGCCTATACACCATCCCTCATTACAAGCTGGGCTCTGCAACTTTTGTCCTAATGCAAATTATTATTTAAAGCAATATATTATGCACAAATTAGGATTGGGCCCTATGAACAAAGGCATATATTTGCATTTGGATGAATGTATTTGTGCACAGCTTAATCTCCATGTGATTGTATTTGAGATCTCAGGGACAGTACCTAATGTTTTCCCTTCAGAATTGTCATAAATAAATGAACTAGGGATAAAACACTGAACTGATTTGTGCAATTGTTAAATTACTGCAACTGATGAAAAATACATAGCCCTAGAATTCTGACAAATGTCTTCAGCTCAGAGCTGGCAAGGTCACAAAGCCTGAACTGAGCAGAAAAATGATGGGTATTTACCTCTCATTGAGTTAACACAGCCTAAACTCTTAAAGGAAAACAGCTTGCTTTTGAAGTCAGAATGTCAGGATAGTTTAGGGCAGGAAGGCAAGCTCTTAAAGTTGATCTGAAGTGGTTTATGGCAACATTGTCCCTATTAAAAAAACTACCACTCGGCAGGTGGTAATTACTGCACATCCGAGTGAAGTGAGGGAATGGAGGGCGATTTATCACAGAATGGCTTGGACAGGATGGGACCTTAAAGATCATCTAATTCCAATCCCCTGCCACGGGTAGGGATGCCTTCCACTAGACCAGGTTGCTCAGAGCCCCATCCAATCTGGCCTTGAACACTTTCAGGAATGTGGCAGCCACAACTGTTCTGGGTAATTTGTGCCAGGGCCTCATACATGTTATTTATTGCACTGAGCAAACTGGATGTACAAGAGCACATTCCAGCTGAAGGGTGGGAACTCAGAGGCAATAACTTCTCAGTCTGTTCCTGTTCGATCTGCAAGGGCTTGTCTACCTTGTCATGAACCAGGATGCTAAAAATTTGGTCATAAGTCAGGATGCTGATCATATCATTGTATTTTCTGACACAGTTATGGATTTAAGTATAAAGAACACATGGGACGATGTCCTGTTTTAAATAGGACATTATTTAGAAACAAGGCAGCACAGCCTGAATTATCTGAGTTGCTACTGCATCCAAGTCCCTGTAATCTTAAACAGATCATGTCCCCTGCATCTATTAATTACACTGCAAATTCGCCTGATTGTGTGACTGTCTAACAGATTCAGTGTCGTGGCTCTAAATTCTGTTAATTAAAATTCTGCCAGATGGGTGACAGAAAAGGGAACAAACTCCAAATTTTTGCAAAAGGTTAAGAGAAAAATGTCATCCTGTTTTTCACGTAGCAAATGTTAAACCAGATCCTGGTCTGTACAAACTGACCAGCTCTCTTGCGGGTGTTGGACTGATCCACACCAGCTTAAGATATGGCCCAGTGTTAAAAGAACAGATGATTCATGCAGTTTTTATATTAAACAGTAATATGATGTTCTCTAACATGGTTTAGTAGGTACCTATCGAGTGCCAAGTTTCAGTCCGTGCCTAACAAGTATACTGACTAATAATAATTAACAGATCTACTTGGAAAGCAGTAATTTTCATATATTCCCCCTGCAAGATTTTTAACTGTTAATGAAAGTTAGATTAACAACGGCTGTAAGATGGATCTATAATCCTCAGCCTTTGGCGTTTTTTTATCCTCAGCACAGCAAAGAAATGATCATAGAGACTCCAGTTTCCATCACAGGGGTAACAAGGACCCACAGGTAATATCCCAGGGCTGACTGCAGCAAGGATTTTCTCAGGTAAAGCAGCCCATGGCCCTAAACAAGTGGGAAATTGTGTTGATATTTTAGTCTGCAGAAAGTTTTGCAGGGAATTTTTGCCCTCCTTTTGTGTTCTGTGATCACAGAAATCAAAAGTAACCCACCATTGCAGACTACACAAGGGTCTGGAAGCACAAAGAGGATTTTTTTTTTTTTTTTTTTTTTTTTTTTTTTTTGCAGTGTTGAGATCCTCAAGCTGGTACTCTTTGAGTCCATGCAGTCTGGCAAAGGAATGTTGTACAAAGTGGGGAATGAATCTTCAGGCTGCTGTTTGCACTGCACTGAACATGGGGGTAAAGCCCTCTGAGCCACCACAGGAGCCTCCTGTAAACAGGCCTGGGAGCTGGGCACCAGCCTCACTCACCCTGCAGCATCCAGGGGCACATCATCCTCCCAGGGTTCCTGTTTCTCACCTGCAGTATTCCTGGCAAAGTGAGCATTAAAGGAAAGTTTGTGTCTTTTATGTGAGGAAAGGAATTAAAAAGAGAGCCCAGGGTCTGAATAACACTGACTCATACTGAGGGAACCCAGCCACGCTCTGCTGATACTGAATGTATCACTCGCCCCAAACGAATGAACTAATTCACTACTTCTGTGAGGACAGGAAAAAAAAAAAAAGGCCTAAAACATTGGCAGATTTTTTATTTTTATTCTTTCTTTTATGCCTGCTAGTGGGAAGTCCTGACAGGCCAGGCTTTCCCTGAAACAATGCAAATGAATGGCTGAACACCACACAGTTATTGGTGCCTTCATCCTTCGTGGGCTGCAAATGCAGCAGAACTGTGCATATTTAGTGTCTGCGAGGTGCCTTGGATAATGATCTTCCTCTGATGCAGTATTATTGCTGTTTCTGGCAGGCTCTAGAAGAGCAGGCTAATTGCACAGTGTCAGATGGTAGGTGTGTTACTGGGTAAAAATCTAAGAGGCACATCAGCAGAGCCTTTTACAATATAATAGGCACTGATTAGCCAGCCATGTAATATGGCCGGAAAAGTTTCACCACTCACTATTTGCTTTAAGTTCAGGAGGTCTGAATGTAAACTAGGAATAAAATGGAGACTTGTTTCTTATTATGGCAGTGAAGGATTAAGAAATTGCACTGTTTGAAGAGTCTAGTCTCTTCACTTTACTGATTTTACCCACTTTAACACCCATTTCTTGGGAAAATGCCATTTGTCTTTTAGCTTTTTCCAGGCTGGTGATATCAAGGATTCTTTCACATCCCATCAGAATAACCAGTGCTTTAATCCAATCACATTAGGGCTTTACCCTGAAAGATGCAAAAAATTTTCTTGTGTAGGACATGGAAGGATGAGGCCCCCAGTTTTAAAAGCCTTATAACAAAACAGTGTCAATGCAGTGTTAAGAAAATTATAAAATTTCTTATATTCTGTCTTACCCACTTGAATTAAATCTAGTTATTCCTCTCTCCAGAAACCAAGAGACTGATACTCCAAAAATCCCAAGAAGGCATTTCTCTATTAAACTTAAATATATGAGGGAGGTGCTTAGATACTAGATGGCAGTATAAAACCTTAATAAAATTCATTCCAATAATGACATTTTAAATAATCATGCAGTACATTATCAATACACTTGCTGGGTTAGCAGAGGAATTAATTTAATTTCACCACCATCCTCTGTATTGCAGGTATTGAAGGTTTCTTTTAGAACAGATAGAAACTTTTTTGTGTAATATTCAGACATTAATGAAACCTTCAGATAGACTCTACCTTGTCCCTAAATTTAGTCATTTCCATAATTGTAGTGAAGAAAAATAAAGTGTTATTTTTCATCAATATTCAACAAGTATCTTCATTACAATCAGGAAAATTTTGTTACTGGTAAAGATAATCTCCTTAAATATAATTTCTCTCTGCATTGCTGCCATGAATGAGAGCATTAGAGAGAAGAAATTGCCCCAGCAAATCTGATGCTGAAATATAGATTGTTGATAATAAGTAGTCTTATATGCTGTTTCTCATTTGGGCCAATCCATTTTTATTTCACCAATTTGGGAAACGCATCACAAATCCAAGACTGTTTGCAGAAACCTAAAGCTGAGAAATATATTGAATGCAACAGATGGTGGTTAAGTTAGATAATAGAACAGAGTATCCTGCTAAAGAGATTTATAATCTGCTTTTTATTGCTCATTCTGGAGGACGTTAGCATTCTCCATTTATGCTCATAAGGCTTTTTCATGGCAATATTCATAGTTCATAGACTAATTCTTAGAGCATTGTTACATATATCTTATCCAACCTCCCACATAACACAGGTCAGGGCATTTCATTAAGTGTTTCTTGCACCTAGAAACATACTTTTATAGCAGCTATCATAGCAATGGTAAACTGCCAACACCTTTCTGTCAATTTATGCTCTGTTGTAGTGAACTCTCACTGCCCCAGCCCAAAGTGCTACCCACTGCCATTTACTCTCAACAGCTCGTGGTTGCACTTTCACTCTCCCAGCCTGCTGGTTCTGTAGATTTATCAAGTAGAGCCACGTAAAAGGGCAGAAATAGAGCATGCATGATGCTAAGTTCAGATGAATACAGAGTAAGCAGTAGTAAGACAGGGTATATTAAGTAGGAAATACAAGTCAAGGAAGCAGCAGTTGAAGGGCTCTTGAGCATTTCACCAGGAAAGGTCCTCTAACCTTTGTGCATGGTGCATTTCAATTGGATGTCAAAACCTCTCTGTCTATAGCTCTACTGAACATAAAACAAAAACCACTTGAAAATTAGATGAAAATAAGCTCTGTTTGGTATTGATATTGTGGGTTTTTTTATTATTTTTCTCTTTTTTTTCCCAATGGAACAAAACTATTTGAGTCGTCTATATTCCACAAGTAACACCACTTGCCTTAATGACTCTCAACTTTTTTTTCTTTTTCCATAACATTTTGCTTTATGAACTGGCATGAATAAACTCATAGCTATAAAGAATATTTGCTGACATGGTAAGGCCACACATTCTTTTGCAAACACACCCACAGTTGCTCCATGGCCCACAGACAGACAACAAAGGTTTCATATAAAACCTTCTTAATGTTGTTAGCACACCGGGTCTGTGGCACATCTCATGGGACACATCAAATCAGCACAGCAGCACCTTCAGACTTGTAAATGTGTGGTCTCTGCAGACACCTTCCCAATCCTGCAAGTCATTTAGCACAGCAAACCAGACCCACATACACCTCACATGCTCCTGTCTCTGTTGTAGACAGTGCACCAAAAGAACCACAGAGGTGTGGGAGGGACTGAGTGTAACAGGTCCCAAATTTGGAGTCCCAAATGAGCTCCAAAATAGCTTTCTGCAGCTTTGGCTATGATCCCTACTTCCCGTGTTTACATGAAAATTTTGTTGTTTTTATACTTTTCCCCATTTCCAAATCCATCAGTTGTCTTTCATCTCTAAATCCAGGACACAAACCTCATAGAGTGTTGGGCAGTTTTTCCATTATGCTGCCTACAGCTCATCAAGTAGTGGATGCCTTATCACCATGTCCAGATGTTATAGCCAAAAAATAATAAATAGCAGAATTTATTTCATTTCCAAGGATTGCTGTGCTGGATGACTCCATATTCTCTCTCACTTCTGAGACTGGGGGCTGCTGCAGTATCTCATCATCTCAAAAGCATCCATCTAGTACCTTCATGAGGAAGAAATGTATTTTATTTTTCTACAAATGAGAAAGGCTCTCAAAAAGTTGCGGATGAATTTATATCTGGAAACATCACCAAATGAAAACAAGCCACTTTCATTATTCTTAAATACAGCAGTTCTCAGTAACATCATTAGTGGAACTGTTGTACTGAAGAAAAGTAGACTATTTCAAAATAAGTTGGGTAGTCAAGGAGGAAAATTCACCATTTTATTAGACATTATAGGTTAGGTGTAAACCCTCTTGATTCAAACTGAAATAGCCCATTTCTGTCAGTAAATTTATAATCTAACCCTTGATGTGCTGGATTTCACTTTGAAATGTTTTACAGATCAAACCCGATACTGGCATCATCCTTATTTCCTGTACCTAAACCCAGAATCACCCAACTGATCTGCACCAGGGTAATGCCTATATTTTCACTAGTGTGCTTACCTCCAGTAAGTTCATTGTCTTATTTTACACTCATTGTAAGAAGCAGGAATGAAACAAATGCATTTACTTTTTTTTTCAGTTACAGGCTGTTAAACTCGCCATGTGAATGCACTCTCTTCTGGTTTGCTCAGGAAAAGGCAATTAACATAGAGCCCAAATGCTAAATGCACAACCAGGGCATATTTTTAATTGCTTTTAGTCACTCTTAGAAAAATAAAGGAACCAGGCATTTTCCTTTAGTTCCTGGTCTAATCAGATTTCAGATTCCCAACATAAATTACAGTCTATTTGTATGCAACTGTGGGTTCCTTTCTGAGCCAGCTGGTCCTGACTCTGCCGTCTGTGTGAGCTTAAGCAGAGCACCCCTCATGCTTTATCTGGTTTTTGGCATCAAGTGAGGGACAGAAAATGACCAAACACCTCATTTTTTAAAGGCTTCCTGTTGACAGGTAGGTTTTGGTTACAATGGTTACAGAAGTAAGTGATGTCCAACCTCCTGATAAAAAGTTTTGTAATTGCAGAGTTGGCAACAAAAACTGATTCAAGAACAAGTGCTGTAGTGAGAGCTCTGACTGCATGGCTTTCTGTAAGTGCAGGCTTAATCTAATACTAAAGGCACAACAAAATTTGAAGGCTATGAATGGAAACAAGGAAAATTCAAAGAAGACAGGGTAGGATGTTAACAATAATATCTGTAAACCATCAGAATTGCTTCATATGGAAAGTGCTTTTTTTCCCCTCCCTTTGAAGACTTTGAAATCAAACATCGCTATCTTTCTGGTAGATCTTCTCTAACTCAGGCAGAAATCACTGGTGAGGTTTAAAACAGGAATTACTGTGCATCATTTTGTGCTGTAGAATCATAAAACCATTTAGGCTGAAAAAGACCCATAAGAGTGCAACCATTATCCCAGCACTGCCAAACCCACCACTAAAAATGTCCCCAAGTGCCACACCAACAGATCTCTTAAATACCTCTGGGGATGGTGACTCCACCACCTCCCTGGGCAGCCTGTTTCAGTGTCTGACAACCCTTTCCATTAGGAAATTTTTCCTTATATCCAACCTAAAGCTCCCCTCATGAGATTTGAGTCCATTTCCTCTTGCCCAGTCCTTTGTTACCTGGAAGAAGAGACCAATCCCCACTTGGGCACAGCCTCCTGTCAGGGAGCTGTAGAGGGCAATAAGGTCACCCCTGAGCCTCCTTTTCTCCAGGATGAGCACCCCCAGCTCCCTCAGCTGCTCCTCATAGGACTCGTGCTCCAGACCCTTCATGGGATCCTAATGCAGGAGGGTCAGAGGAGACAATGGGTTTTTTGAACCATAAAATGGAATTTCATTGTGTTGGTGCCAAAAGCTTGATGAAACACATTAAACCCTTATGTTTAAGGCAATGGATGTGACATGGGAGTGAAATCTAATTTCAGCAAAAAATGATTTAACATACCTAAGCCATGGACCCAGTGTTTGGCTCTGCTACCAACAACCTCTGCCAGCGAGGAAGCCTCAAGCCTTGAACCTGACACTCTCTCACCCACCCCTGTCTGGGATGATGCCTCTTCTGTCCATTCAGCATGGCTTCTGCAATGATTGTCTGTTAGGTTGTGTTTTCCCGTGCAATTGGATACTACAAAGAGAACCTCATGCAGCATTCAGTCACAAGCTGCTAATAGCTGCTGATTCTCCCTTCTGCAGAAACATACATTAAAGAGGAGAAGATATTATCAGCCTCGTGCTGAGATTTAGAAGTCCTCCTTGTGGGTGTGAGAAAAGAGAAACTGAAGGAAGAATAAGAGGGGCAATAAAGAAAAGACACAATCTCTTCAAAACTATGACCATTGAAAGGAAAAAAATTTCCCGGATCAATCTTGGGACAGCAAATTCTCCATCTGAACTTTGTCTGCTTTTTGCCACTGAAAAAAAATTCTCCTGATGGGAGATACCTTATGATATTATTTGTTTGAGTCTAGACCTGGTCCCTAGCTTACTGGAAATCTATATTTGCTGCAGATTGCCTGCTTTATGCTTTTTATAAAGCACAGCTTTTTTCAAAAGACTCGGCTCCCCCTGATGTCCATGGGACATTTAGCATTTGACAATAATGTGAGTAAAATTGGACCAACGCTGAGAAAAATCTCTCTCCCATATGCCGTAATGAAACCCCCCCGTGTGTTTATGTGCTTTTTAAAGCACGTTAAGTGATTATGATGGGGCAGACACTTTTAATATATAAATCTCTAGAAAATGACAGAACATTTCTGAAGCCTCCTGAGTGGGTAGGAATCCTGAACCAACTGTTATTTCATATTTAATCCCATTCCCTTTCTCCCTGAAACTAGGCAATCCTGATTAGGCTCTACTTTTTAATAAAATAACAAATTCAAATAACAAATGCAAGTGCAGTAGTGTGCTCCATATAAAATTTACATTAGAGCTTTTCTGAGAAAAGCTTTAATGCTGTGCTTGAAGTAATTTTATTTTTACAGAGTGCTGCTCGTTAAAAGTTGTAAATCCCTTTCTGTGTTGCCGAGGATGTGTCTAGCTCCCAGTTAAATGGAAATGTATAATCCTTCTCACTCATTTGATTTTCTTAAATTGTGGTTCTCTCTCTGGGCTCAGTCCTGGAAGGTGATGGATACTCCCCAGTCAGGAAAACAGAACCAAAATCAGACCTTCCTCCTTGTCTGGGTGGTATTTCACTTTCCTGAACAAAAGCCATTCTTTCTCTCCTGCCCATTTTCTACATCCTTGATAAAGGAAGAGAGAAATGGGTCAGACCTGCTTCCCATTCTCCCACCTCCATCCACCCCCAGAGCAGCAGAGCTGAAGCTGTGGGAGGAGCTGAGTGTGGTGTGCATGGTGCATTTTCTGTGGGTGAGAAGAAGACCATGAGGCAGATTGGGACTTGGAGGATCACAGTCTCTTTCACAGTTTCTTCTCTCCAGCCACCAGGCCAGTGGGTGGAGTGTGCCTAAAATGAGCTTGAAGTCCAGATTTTCAGAGACATTCTATCAGCTGTCTGTCACTGTGGGACTTTGATGCCTAACAGCTTCAAAATGCAAAAGCCCTGACTGAAAATTGGTAGCATCTGGAATCTCCCATTATTTGTCCCTTCAAATTTTTGCTGCAGAAATAGAGAAATAATTAAACCAGAGGAAAGTCACAAGGGGAATGTGACTCATGTTTTATTTGCCAAGCTGTTGGAAATGCTGAAGGCCTCCTGCTGTCACACAGAGCCTTACAGAGGTTTTGCCAGTCCTGAACATTCCCAAGCTGGTGCTGAGGATTTGGGAAGGAGGAAACACTGTGCCATTATCCACAGCTGGCATCATGACCCATAAAGGAATCTTCTCTGTGCTTCTAAAAGGATCAACTTCTTTCGTAGTTATATTTTGTCAGAAGGATAGACATGGCAAGGTGGCTTTTATCCTGTGAATTTTAGGTTAATGTGACAGAAACCAGAAGTCTGATTAGACTCTTATGTGAATTCCAGAAAAACAATAGTCCTTTAAAACATGCCATTCTTGCTCCATGGAACCAAGCAACTTTGTTTTCCTCCTAAGGTCTTTTCTTAAAGGTAAATTAATTCAAGGTTATCACTTCCCTTCAGCATTCCCCACTTCACTGGAATTAGTCTTAATTTACTTTAATGAAACGTACAATATTAATCTTAATTAAAAGCCTTGGGGACAGACCTGTGTAGACTCATGACACAGACACCTTGAACTTTTTTTGGAGCCTCTCTTCTGTGTATTTGGGATCCAGGAATTTGTCTTTCAGCAAATGATAGCTCTGATATTTTTCAGCCCTATTGATCAGTTAAGTAGTCAATGACTTCAGAGAATTTTCCTGATAGACTCTGACTTACTCTTAACTCACTCCTTAAATCAGCATTGCTTGTCAGAGGGAGGAAAAACAGCCTGAGTCAGATGGCTCAAATAACCAACTTATTTTGCACACATGTAGCAATTCAACAAGTCAAATGGATCAATTAACTAAAAGTTCAACAAAACTGGCCATTGAGTGACATCAAGAAAGAACCTGTCCATAGAATTTTTTATGAGGATGGGCTGAATTGGGATTGTTCAGCCTGGAGAAGAGAAGGCTCTGGGGTGACCTCATTGCAACTTTTCAGTACCTGAAGGGGGTTTGCAAGAAAGGTGGAGAGGGACTGTTTGCAAGAGCATATGGTGATAAGACAAGGGAAAATGTACCTGAACAGAGATAGGGCAAGTTTAGATTGGATTTTAGGAAGAAATTCTTCACTGTGAGGGTGAAGCTGGACTGGGTTGTCCAGAGAAGTTGTGAATACCCCTGGACATGTTCAAGGCCAGGTTGGATGGGGTTTGTAGAAAGACGATCTACTGGCAGGAGTCTCTGCCCATGGCAGTGATGTTGAAAATAGATGATCTTTAAGGTCCCTTCCATCCCGAACCATTCTATGATTTTAATCTTCTGTCTTCCCTCTGAGTATATTGCATGAGAAGAGGCAGGACGGGTCTGCTTGATAGGTGCCTTTGCTGTTGTTCAGCTCAGGCATGTGACTTCCTGCTTGGCAGCAGCTACAAAACTGCTGGGTCCCTTCCAGAAATCCAAGTGGAAAGCTGGTTTGCATTCATTTGGATGGCGTGGAACATCACCATTTTCCATGATATTTGGAGAACACAAAACCAAATATGAGGCTTTTTGCTTTAACTTAAATACATGTATATATCTGTACATATACATATATTCATGTACATTCATGTACATATATATGTATCCATTTCACGAGGTGTGGAAAGAAATGTGAGTGACACAAATTTTGTTTGTACTGCTGAATGATCCTCTATTTTTTTAAAAAATGAAAACCACACTGTTGTCCACCCCACCACTTTTCATCCCACACATCTTCAGCAAGTTAAAAAACACAATAGGCTGCTCTCCCCTGCTCCATTAAACTAAAGCATGTTTAAATGGTCCTTTCAACACCTCTCCCTCTACAGTGAACGCTCACAACAGGCTTGAATATCAAACTCCAGATGTTTGGCAGTCATGCCCTGCTCCTGAACCTTTGCCATCAGCTGTAGCAAATGGCTGTTACTGAGAGTGTTGTTGACCTAAACATTATCTGACAGCTGTTTCAACCTGCCCCTATGATTGACACTTCCCAGAAAGCTGATGTGTCTGATGGGCTGTATCAGTTTCAGCTCTTTAGGTTTCAGATTCAGCAGCTGGTAAAATGAGTTCAGTTCTCACCGTGCATAATTCGGTAACTGCTGCATCAGCTTTAGCTTGCTCTGCATTTAATTTATTAGAAGAGATGTGTTTCACATGCACAGATTGATTGTTATTTCACCAGGTGATGTGTTTCAATCAGCAGGTGATATATGTCATTTACTACGTTACACAGTTGCAGATGTTGAAATATGGTTCAAAGGGATACGTACTTGATTTTGCAATATATTCTAATGCATTTTGACATGCTTTTCATTTAATAATATATTCATTCATTCCTTCTACGGTTTATGTTTGTCAGGTGAGGTTTTTTTGTATCAGGTTGTTTGGAGGATTTTTATTTAGATGTGTGATTTATGGATGTTTCTCTTTACTTAGGCTATGTTTAAAACTTTTACCCCACTCTGGTTTGCTTGTTTATATATCAGAAATATTTACACATGTAAATTATTACCACATGTAAAACGCCACATACAAAGCAAAATTAGTCAATTTGTAGAGATATGGACTAAACATTGCAAGATGCTTATAACTTTGGGACTCTGATTTTGGTGAGATCTTAGAACATTGATCAAGTAACATTGATTCATAACCCGCTTCACACGCTCACTACTTTTATTCTTGTCATTCATAACTTTCTAATTTTCTTTATGCCTATATAAGAAGAAAAAATATTTTGCTAGGTTTATTTTTTTTTATTTAGAGAACTCCATATAAGCTGAAAAAGAGCTCACAGTCCTGAGATGAACTTTTAGGAAATGTCTTGATTTCTGTGTGTGCTTCAGCAAGATTTTCTGAATTTCTACCACCCCCAAACACATGCTGTTGGACAAAATCATATTTATCTCCTTGTAAAAAATGAACCATGATCCTCAATGTGTATCTGTATGCAGTTGGCAGTAGGTGAAGGACAAGTATTTTCTCTGAGGAAAGATGAAGCATCAGACAAAGCAGCAGCTTCACATCACGTGTTGCAGCTGGAGGTTCAAATGAGATTCCTTCAACTTCAGTTCTGTCCTTTGTCATTTTGGAGTGGATGCTCTAAAACTGAGACATTTTACTTGAATCATGAAGCTTTTCAGCCTAACTATGCTTCAGCACTTTAACTTTACAAAACACTTCACAGAAAATATTTAGCACTTTAAAAGAACTTGCTCAAAAACTAATGTCAGTATTCCACACGATCATTAAAGACTACATGACATTGTCAAGAGAGGAAGAGATTGAGTGCAGAAATAAGAACAAAGCTTCTTCTCACCTTTGTGTGCTTCAATTCCAAACTCCCAACCTTTAAATAAGTTCTGCAATTTGGAATATTCTCTATAATGTTTTTGCTGGGAATGATTTTGCTAGCACTTTCAGGGCACTTAAACTCTGCTTCTCCTCCGAACTGCTCTCTGGAGGAGGTTTTCTCACCCCAGTCAGTATAAAGAGAACCACAGTATACAAATCTCCTAACTTAGGTATCTACACTGTAAATACCCTCTCAGGGACTGTTGCTGCAGGATGTAGCATTAAAACCTGTTCCGATGCCTCAAAGAATTACTAAAATGTTGTCACATACAGGCAGCTATGTATCATTTTTCTGTCACTGAGCACATTTACAGCATTACAAATATTCTAAGTGCTCAAACAATGTGCAAAGTAAATTCATTTTAAACCAAGCCAGTTAAAGAATAAACAGGAAAATGTGTCTTGTTTTTGCCTTTTCGTATTTTTCCCAACACAGAAAATAATAAATTGCGAGGCTTTAAAATGCTAGAACAATAAGGGCAATTTTATAAAATATTTTAACAGTTTGAAGAATGTTCTGCTTGAAGGATGAAGAGTTTATAGATATATGTGTTTGTATATATATATATGGGGATGGTGCTTTGTTTTTTTTTCACACCACCTTTCTGACTTACAAAATGCTTCAGTTCATTGAATTTATTAAGAGAAAAATTGTGTGTTGCTGTTTCTGATCCTGTGATTAGTTGAACTTATCTCTTGAGGACTGTGGGAGAGAAGAAATTCTTAGGCTTTGTTGTTGCAATGCCATCTTTGGACGTAGATCCAGAATATTGATATCAAGGGACCCACCTAAAGCTTATTGAAATCAATAGGAAGACTGACTGCAGTGATAATGGTACTAGCCACAGTTTTGGAAATTTCTTAAGCAACAGCTTTATAGTGCAATGAGATTTGAGTAAATGCTGAAGCATTTTGCTGCACAGAGATTTTGTCCTGGAACCAGGGTTTATGTACCTGTATTTATCAAAGGTTGTGTGTCTGTGTGCTTGCAGGTGTGTGTACATGTGCCCAAATGAGCAATCGACGTAGAGCTGCTGTGCCTTTATTGCCCAGAGCAGATAGCCAAAAATCCATCCGTCACATAAGATAATAGGGAGCTGCAAAACTCACCGGTTTCACCAGCTGCATCCTCCCCTCTTTTTCAGGGAGATGGTTTTGTTGTTGCATTGCCAGGCTGTCATCGGCTATTTCTACAGCATGGGGAGATCCTGACACCAGCCATCAATATGTCACATCTAAGTGATGTTGTGTTCAACACTCACATACGATTTTCAAGCTCTATAGTTGTGTGTTCTGCATAAGAACCTGCCGTGGCTTAACCCCAGCCAGCAGCCAAGCCCCATGCAGCCACTTGAAAGCCCTGCTCAGCAATAACAAAAACATCTCTGTAGTATCAACCCTGTGCTCAGCACAAATGCAAAACGTAGCCCCATACCAGCCACTGTGAAGAAAATTAAATCTACCCCAGCCAAAACCAGCACAGAACCTTTAGATGAGAGTAAGTCTGTAGCACATTTACATCATGAAATGACCTGAATTACTAGAATTGAAGTATTTTGATGTCAACTTGCTAATTTTAAAGCTTGCTTGGGTTTGCTTTGGACCCCTAAGTTTCATGGAGAGCGTGAACAGATCTTATCCCTTGCTAATTCAAATGGACTATCCAAACATCTGCCCATCCATGAGAATTGATTTGTGCTCAAAGGTTTTTGCCATGCCCTGGTAGAATGTAAGCCATAAAGAAAAGGACTTTAAATATAAGGGAGAAATCATATCAGTAGGTTTTGGCAAAGAAAGAGTTCTCATAAATGTTGAATGACAAAAGGCTGCCAAGGGGTCCAAGAGGCCAGCACATGTCACTCTCAAGCAATACTAAAACAAAAAGGTTGAGAAGCTGGGTCCAAAGATTGCTTTAGATCTTTTTCATGTGAGTTTATGTTCGTTTGGAACCACAAAGCCCTTGACAGTGGTAATAGAGGTAAAAATGTTATGTTACTATGGAGAGCCTTTTGAGGTAGCATTATTCGGAGTTTATTTTGTGCTGCAGTTCTGTACTGTGTTTGTAGAGGGTGTTTTTTGTTGTTGTTCTGTGCTAAATTACTGCAGTACAAAAGTTTCCCATCTCACTTCACTCCCTCCCCATCTTTCAAAAAAATACTATTTCAGTAATAAGCTGAAGGTAACTTGCTTGAGAAGTTGAAGGAGACTTGAAGGAGACTTTCTGTGTCTATTTCTCTATCATTTTGCACTAAACAGCTTTTGGTTTATGGTTCAAAACAAGAAAATTCTTACTTGCTGGAACATAATTTTTACAGTGGCTGTGGCACCACATTAATCCTGAATTATTTTTCTGAAATATTAGCTGTGCAAGAAACTACATTTAAATAAAATAGCATTTTCCTGGAAATTATATGAAAATGTAAGAGGATCTGAGTTTTAAAGATGGATAGGAATGATAGACAGACTCAAATAGCTATCTACGCATGTCCAGATGGCACATTTTAGTGATCTGAGCTTGGAGATAGATGAGAAAAACTTGTGATTTTTTATCTTGGGTCTGACACCACTTCCCTCTGTGGCCTAAGGCAAACCACTTAACTTCTCCATGCCTCAGTTCACCATTTGCCTCTAACTTGGCGTCTTTAGCAGCAGCTGCTTTCACTTTCTTTGTTAATTAGGCAAGCAATCTCTTGCTTGAGGCCTGGCATTAAAAGCTACCCCTCCTGCTTAAAGGATAGTGGAGTCTTTTGATATCTGTCATGCTCATTTTTCCTGGTTTTCAATACTTTTTGAAGGTTTCTTTTGACATCTCTTGCATGTGATAATGCAATCAATATGTTTTGGTTCCTATGGGTGTAACACTCGAGCAACACAGCTTGCATCTGCCACTGCTCCATCCCAGGGAGGTTTGAGGAAACACAGGTGAGGATTTCGGGTTCGTCCTCAGGACCTTGCCAGGACAACCAGGACATCTGCAATTCCAGCCCCCAGACACTGTAGTGGTATCTATATAACTCAACAAAACAGCCCCTGGACCGTTTTTTGCTGCCAAGACCTCGTATATGCACACAGCACACATTTTTCACCCCACCAAATGGAGTGATTATATCCAAACTTCCCATGGGGATGGGTTCCTTTCATAAAGTGTCCCTTCTACTTCTGGGAAAGTTCAATTACTTGGAGAGAGTTAATTAGCACAGGACCAAAATCACAAGAGGGAGAATTCTGTAGGTTACATGAGGACTGAGAGCCATTTTTAACCCTGTTTTATTTGCCTGGATAGATATGGATGTGTTCCAAGGAAGTACTCTGACTGTCAGGTGAGGAGTAAGTTTAAGAAATAAATAATTTTAAATGTTACAGCACATTCTCTACAGCTAACTGAGATACTTGCAGTTCTGACAAAAGTAATACCTAAGAGGCTACTCTTTAGCAGCGAATCTCTAAATATACAGGTAATAAATACCATCATCTCCTCTTCAGAAATTAAAAACTATTATCATCCTCTTCAGAAATTAAAAACCAGCACACCTATAAGTGGCAAAGGGTTCAGACTTGAGCCTCTCAAGACCTATTGACTGCTCTGTGCTGTAGGAAAGACAGCTTCCCAAAACCAGACCATGGTTAGATTTTATTTAGACATTTATATTGTTTCTGAAGCATTTTTACAATATTAACTTCAATTAAAAGAGTTTTAGGATGAACTAGCAAGTCCCAGGATGATTAGTGACAGGTTATGGTTACTCAGGGAGATTTTCCCAAACCTGTGCTCCTCAGATGTCCACACTGCTCCTCCAACAGGGAGATGTATTTTTTCCTTTTGAGGTATGAGAGCAGTGCCTCGGATCTCAGCAGAGCCTTGTTCCGTGGCATTACATTTGAGTAGTAGTTTTTTTCACAACCATATCAACTTCCATTGGTCATTTCCAACTGAACGTGGTATTTCTGGAAGAATTTTTGCTATTGGTCCCCAGACAATTGCCCTTGCCTTCTGTAGTACTGAACTTCATTAAATTGCAATTACTCCAGTTTTCAGATTCATCCAGTTGCTCCTTGCAGATGCTCTGAACCTCTCTGTGCCACCAGTGAGGGTCACTTTATTGATTGCTTTCTATGCCAGGACTGCTAGTGAAAGTATTAATTACTATTGCTCTTAAGGCTCCTCTCTCAGCCTTCCTTGAGGCTGAAAATTTCCAATCTCAGCAGTACTTGTTGCTAAATGGTCTCTGAGCAAGCCCACGTTCTCCTCCTTCTTCACTAGCAACTTCCTTGTTTATCCTTCAGCTTTAAGTTTTATATGGTTCATGCTCCTTTGTTGAGGGAATCAGTGTTGTTTGAGATGTTTTAATAAATGTAAAACAATCAGGTTACTCCAGCAAGAACTACCTTTGGCATCCCAAATTTAACTGTACTCTATATCCTTTATTTCTGAATATTTTTATTTTTTCTTTTTCCGTTGAGATTTGTTTCAATTTTTTATACTGTTCAGACAGAACTTAGAAGTCTGTAGTGAGCTGGATCATTTTTATTGCTACTTTCTGAAAAGAATCCCTACATCTTCAGCTACCTATGCCTTAGAGATATTTTACTACTGGCTCTGCAACTTCTTATTGTTTTGTAATTCAGACACATCAGGTCACTGTGACTTCTCTTAAAACCTCTGAGTTTTTGTTTCTTCCTAATTTCCATTTCCATATCTTGGCGTGTATTAGTCATCCCACCTTTGCTACTGTGATCTCATTGCTGTTCTTATCAGCCACCTCAGCACTAGTAAACAAAGCAAGGCCATGGCACAAGCTCAAAGACTGATGAATAACCATCCCTGCCACTGTACAGATACAACTGACCAGTTTTTGAGTCAAAAGTAGCCTTGACCTGACGGCCATACCCAGCTCAGGGACAGACCCAAGTGCAAAATCTGGATGTGACCTTCCTGCATTGCAGGGTGTAGAAAGTTTAATTATATCAATGATTAGGAGGACATGTCTGATGAGGAGAAGCTGAGGGAGCTGGGGGATTGCAACCTGGAGAGAAAAGGAGAAAACTCAGGAGGGAACTTACTCTGCAACTCCCTGAAAGAAGGCTGTAGTGAGGTTGGGGTCGGCCTCTTCTCTCAGGTAACAAGTGGCAGGACAAGAGGAAATGCCCTCAGTTTGTGCCAGGGTAGTTTTAGGTTGGATATTAGGAAAACTTTGGTCACCACAAGGGTTGTTAAGCAGTGAAACAGGTTGCCCAGGGAGGTGGTGGAGAAACCATCCACAGAGACATTTAAAAGGTGTTTAGATGTGGCACCTGGGGACATAGTTTAGTGCTGGACTTGGCAGTGCTGGGTTAATGCTTGGACTTGATTATCCTAGAAGACTTTTCCAACCCTAATGAATCTATGATTCTATGTGATCCACCCACATGCAAGATTTTAGGTAATTTTATTCATTAGCATATCTGTATCCATTGAAATCAAGGCACAGTATCACAATATCCATTTAGATGAGTTCATTATCTTTCCTCCCTCCACCACTAATTCTTACTTTGCAGTGGAAAAAAGTGAAGGCAGAGGTGCTCAGTAACTTACTAAATTAGTTGCAGTCCTCAAAGCAGGGTGAAATAAAACAAGACTAGAAATGCAGAGTGTATTTTTATATTCCTTCATAGATTTCTTTGTTCATGAAGCCTCTGGTTTGTAAGCACCTCCCTGCTTGAGTCTTTTTTTAATCTATGTTGTCATTTTATCTGTTTTCTTCTCTCCTCTGGACAATAGGTTATTTAACTTCTCCCTACCCTTTCCCCTCCCCATTCTGTTGTCTCTGCTGTCTTTTTAAAGCTTTGTTTGGCTGATTTAGGTTTGCATGATTTATCACTCTAATAACCTCTTCCTGCAATGGTGACAGGGAAGGTGCCACGGAGGGTGGAAAACTCCTTCTTCTTTATTGTTGTCTCCTGTGTGATCTGACAGGCTGGGAGAGCAACACAAAAGTGGGAGGGATGGAAATGGGAGGCACCGGAGCTGCCAGAGTCTCTCCCCTTTTAACACTTCTGCCAGGTTTTCTAGAAATGACAGATTCTTCCACCCCTTTTGTTGAGCCTTTCAGGCAGAGGGGGTGGGGCTGAGTGGCAATAGCATGAGAGGGTGGCCAGAGAGAGGAAATAGTCTTGATGTGACAATTTAGGTCTGCAAAGGTTTCACCTCAGGTGAAGATCCAGAGTAGTGGTGGTTTGGCTGTATGTGCCACTTAAGAGTGGGGTGAGAGGAGGGCTTGGATGGCTGTTCTGGTTTCTGGTCTATTTAATCTCTGTGAGGGGGAAAAGACACCAAAGGAAGGACTTGAAGGAATGAAAATAAGACTGATGTTTGGTCGTCTGTGGCTTGGAAAATTCTGAGCTATTACAACATCGAATAAGCCAAGCCCTGTCACTGTTTTCTTTCTATTTTATGTGAAGCACAGAGCAGCCAAAGGCCAGTGGCCTGTTCAACTTCTTTATGGCAGCTTTGTTTCACCTTCACACTGAAAAAAATGAGCAGAGCACTGATTTTGTCCATTTTAGTGCATATCTTTGCTCATTTACTGTTTCAGAGCTCCTCTCCCCTCATCCATCTGCTCATAAATCCCTTGCTTTAAATATTGCCATTTCTTACCCCACTGTTTAAACATTTTCCACCACCCTCATGGTGCTGCCCTTAAGAAGTTTTTCTCATAGTTTTCCATCACTTTTTTTTTCCTTTGAAAATGCCAAAATGAATTCTGGCTCAGGACAGACACCAACTTGCAAAACTGGGGACCAGGCCCTGTTTTCCAAGGGACTTTGATTATCATTTTTTCCCATTTAGGAGGTCTGTTTTCAAAATTATATTAAATCCCAGTACTCCTAGCAAGAAACAACTTACATCACAGTTCTCACAGTTCAGCTCTGAGGAACAATGTAAATTTCACTACATTCCTCTCCTCTTTTGTTTTTTATGGAATCATAGAATTGCTTGGATTGGAAGGGACCTTAAAGATCATCTCATTCTAGCCCCCCCTTGGCATGGGCAGGGACACCTTCCACTAGAACACGTTGCTCTGAGCCACATCCAACCTGGCCTTGAACACTTCTAGGGATGGGAAATCCACAACTTCTCGGGGCAACTTCTTGTTTTATAGCAGGTAATTGAGGGTTCCAGCACAGACCGAGCAGTTGCCACTAAGTCTGTCAGGACTGGTTCTGGTTGGGCTCCAGAGAATCAATTCTGCCTTGCTCTCCATCATTGCTCATTGATATTTAGTGGCTCTACACAATCCTTTTTTTTTTCTCTCTGCAGGTTCCTCCTACATAACCTGGACTTGGGTTATGTGCTGGCACTTTCCTTCATGACAGGAGAAGGAGGGCTGATGGCTCAAGTATTTTGTGAGAGTAAGGAGAAATTGCCCTCCTGAAACCTGGGAACACCACTCTGCACACCAGCTGCATCCTCAAGGCATCAAAGCTGGCAACAATACGGGTTCAGTGTGCCCTTTTAATAGTGATTTGAGTGTGTTTGAAAGATCTGCTCTGCTTTCTGCTGCAGGGGGAGAGAAACCAGGAAAAACTATGTTGGGTTTTTTTAAGCAAAATAACTTTTCACTGCAGTTTTTAAAGGCTAAGTTTGTAAGGACAAATTATGGTTCTCTTTGAGATATCAAAAATTTAATTAGAAACACTCTAAATATAACTTTATTTTTTGCCAGACAACTTAATAAGTATATTTGGGTGGCTCATTTCAGTTTGGAATACATAATTCTCTAATGCTTTCAAGTTCTATGAAGCTGCAGACCATCCCGATTATAGAGTTCTGTAATACTTTGTTGGTTGAATATGTCTCTAATTCTGCCTCTGACTTAATTTCATATTAAACTTCTCAAGAATACAATCTCATCTTATATGGGAATAATAATTAAGTATTTAAGTGTTGTTTTCCATCCTAGAATAAGCCCTGCATGAGCCCAGGAGTCCCTTCCCTTGACTTGGATAGTGAGTTCCATGACCCTTCCAGTCTGCATGGTGATCCAGAAGCTGTTGGCCCGTGATGGGTGTCCTCTCCAGTCCATGGAGGAGATTTTCTCTGGCGACAGCCCTGGAAGGAGCCAGGGCAGGGGATCCTTTCTCCGAGTGAAGCACTGCCTTTCCTTCCCCTGCCCTGTTGCCCCTGGACTCCTTCATGTTTGTAGGGATGAGCCATCAATCACTAACCCCAGTAATCCATAGCTCAACATATCATTTTGTCTTCTACACTTCTCTGCAGTCATGAATCATGTCAGGTTATCATAATTTGCAGTCTGGGAACCAGTACCTCTAAGCACTACATCATCAGCTACAGAAAATTCTCATTTAAATGAGAAAGATGCAATGGATATATTTTGTAATTCCCATCCCATCTTACACGGATAGCCTTGAAGGTTTCCTGCAATGCCTCATCCTTTGCTGCAGTCCCTGCAAATTTATTCTGTATTATTTCTGAGACTGGATAATTGTTTCTTATATTTGCATTATTACATTTTCTAGGTTTCTTCAGTCTATACACTCTCTGAATCAAACCTAGGCTAAAAATATTTTTAAACCAAATATTGCCTTTTTATTCCTGTAACTGTAACAGACTTGATCAGTTCCAGTTAAAGATAAACTTCAGATCACGTAATTCTTTACTCAGAATTAGTTTCATGCTATGCATTCACAATTATATTTGTCTTTCCTCTATGTATTTACACTTCCCATTCACTTTTTTTTTCCTAAGTGATCTATGTTTCGTCTATAATTTATAAGCATTTCATTATTTTTTAATGAAAAAATAATTTCTTTGCTTCAGCATTTTTCAGCCAAGCCCCATGCAGAACTCCTCCATGTCACTGCCAGCTCTGTTCCCTGGAAGAAAGTCTGGGTGTACGAGAACTTGTCTGTTTTTCTGGCTGTCTGTGCTGGCCTGCTGAAAGGTGCTGCCTGTCCCTGCAAACCCTGTCACTCTCTGCTCTCCTGAGCACTGAGTCGTGAGATGTTCTTTTTGTCCCTGCTACTCAGGGCTGAAAACTCTCACAAAACAACATTCGTTTCCAAATGCTGTCTGTTGTCCAGGCCTGTACATGTTCCCATTCCTTAAGCAGCTGCTTTTCTTTGACATTTTCTTGCTGTTTATTCTACAGCACCTCTCCCAAATCCCTGACTTTGCAGTGACCTCCTGCTTCCCAGCATCCTCTCCTGCTGGTGAATCTGTCGAGAGCAGCTGCAACTTGTGTCCAATTTAATATTTTCATCCTGCCTTGAATATTTCTGCAGCTTGGCACATCCTGGTAGCACCTTCCCTAGGTCTGGATCTACCTCCTCCAGCAGTCCTTCCTTGCAGCTCTGGCGCTGTGCTGCTGGTCACTGCCTGATAATTCAAATGAGGCCTGATGAAGTAGAGCTGCACATCTGACTCATTAGTTTAGGATAAGTCAACAAAAACTTCAGGAGGATTCTTCTCTTTTCAGTTTCCAATCTCTTTCCTTTTTCTTGGGAAGGCAATATTCCCCAAATTTATGAAGCTTGCTCATTTGTTCTAGTTTAATTATGTACTACTAAAGCCAACACTCACAGGGAGATGTACTATAAACTCCAGGTCACTGCTCTGGATTTATTTCAGTATCAACTGTATATCTCTGACCTCAAAGTCTTAGCAACTGAAACTGTTGAGAAATGACTGTTGTGAGCTCTTTCAAAGCTCATTTGAAAGAAATCAAAGATTATGATATTTTGGGAAAGCAGGCACCTCTATACTCCTGCTTTCCAAAAGTGTAATAGAGAAAATTTCATTATTTGACCACATTAGGACTGGAAGAACTCTGTCTTTTCAGGGGAACTTCCTTAAATCAGTACAGCTGGAAAAAAACAAAAATCCCCAAACCCAAACTAAGTTAATAAAATTAAATGAAATGAGATTGAAATTAAATGAGATCTAAAATATAGTATTAATATAAAAATAATAAAAGCATAAAAATATGGAAAATACACTCTAAAATATGATATACAATGTAGCATATAAATTATAAGATATGAGAATATAAACAAAAAAATTTAAAAACCTTCCATTCTCAAGGTGTAAGTTAGAAACAATCATTACAAAAGGGTAAAAAAGCCCCCACAGGTTTCAGCTCTCACAATTTCTTGATTCAAACTCTTGTGCCATTAAAAATAATTTGCATGACTCATGGTAAAAATGTGAGACATAGTGATCCTTAAGGCCAGAACTGGGACCTGTCCTTTGTTTAAATGTGAAGCCAATAAAAGTGGGAAAGACTGATTAGTTAAATAAATATGATAAATCACTTGTACATCTGGATATTTATTTAGAGAAAGATTCCCAGCATATCAGTTACCATTCATTGCAGGTAATGCTGTGGGAAGTAATCAAACAAAAAGCACAAAACTGACTCCTTTAACCTGGTTACATTATAGACTATGCTGAGCATCAGCTGGGACTCTGGAAAATTGTGACATCATTTGAGGTTGGTTGACTTTCTTGTGTCAAAATTGATTCTTGGGTCCAACTTAGATCTGGACTCTCCTCAAAGTTCTAAAAGAGCCACAAGAAACAGCATTTCATGTTCTTTACTTTCTTTCACTTTGTTGTTTCAAAGAAGATGCTATTTTGAAATTAAAATACAAAGAAATACTGCAGGTAAGCAATTTTTGGAGGGTTTTGGGTTTGTTTAGCAATTTTCATGGTTTTTTTCTTTTTATAATGTTATCCAAGCAGAAGAGTAACTCTGAAATGCAAAGCATCATTTTGATGATATTGAAATGTATAAAAGGTATTTAAAACATCATTTTACATACAGAGTATGATGCTAGCAAAATCAAGCATTTTGTTATTGATTGAATAATCTGTTCTTGTGATTAAAGTTAAAGGCAGGTTTTTAAAACAATTACACTTTCCTAAAAAATTTGAATATGAGCTAAATTGTTTAATTAACATTAAGACACATTTCTGGAAAATAAAAAAAGAACCAAATCAACCATATTAAAATTAAATCTGTGTGTGATTACTTCAAACAAGTCCTTATTAGTCACTACCTGGGTGATCATGGTCCTTCATGCATTCATGTTTAGTTCCCAATTATTCACAGTTTGTTAATTGGTGTGATATGGAATGAATATTGATGGTACAGCCTGAAGATGATTTCCATACTAAAGGAGCAGGCACATTTACTGTCCATGTACACAGCAAAGAACAAAGTTCCCAACAGATATGCCTTGGAAATCTGGCAAACACCTCTCTCTGTGTGCTGTATGTTGATCCATTACACAGTCTTGCAGCAAGGGTGATGGAAAATAGTATACAATATAACGGGAATAAATAAATAAAACAAAATTAAATAATGTAACGCAAAAACGGGGGGGGAGGGGGGGGAAGTAAAATGGCTAAGTTTAGCTGTTTAATTTGTATAAACTTCTTGAAAGACTAGACAAAACAGTGGTGTGACTTGTTTCTAATAGAGAAGGGCCAGCATGTGGTGTTGGCTATCCAGATCTACACCTGCCCTGAATCAGGAGGGTGTTCAGTGAGGAAATATAAGCCTTAGGAACGCAGAACTGTGTCAGAGTTTTCCCCAAGCAGAGTGTTAGCATCCCATTTTCAGCTAGTCTGTGCATCTGTGTTAAATCCAGCAGGGTCATGAGCCAAAATTATTCAGAGAGGAGGTGAAACAGCCTTTGAGACCTGGTGAAAAAAAAACCAGCCTCTTTCGCTTGCTTCAAAGACTTTGTTTGGTTTTGCCATGGGGGTAGAATACATTTGACCAGGAGGATATGTTAGTAAGTAAAAAAGCAACTCAAGCTGGAGAAACTGGAGGTGGTGAGTGTAATCCATGAGAAAATTTTCTCTGAGGAGCTGGGAGAGAATCTCAAACATTTCAAGGGAAACCTGAGAGGTTAACTCTGAGCTAACACTTTAGCAGGATGGTCCAAACTGACTCTTAACATGGGGATGCAATGGAAAAATGTGAAAGAAGTAAATGCAAGAGGTGAACAGGATTGAAATTTTCAATTAGAGGTAATATCGCTAAAGGAGAACAAGTCATAGAATGACACAAAGTCTCATATCCAATCTGCAAGAAAGGATTTCCACCACAACAGAGACAAACTGGAGTTTTCAAGGAAAAAAGTATATGCCCTGCTATGGAGATGAGACAGCAAATTACAGGCTCACAGGATTGTGACCCATCTCCTCTTCATCCTGGCCACAGTGTGCAGCATTTAAAATAAACCAATCTAAACCAGAATGTGAAGTTCTTAATTGATTTTGTTGTCTTTTGAAATTGCTCAACTTATCATTGAAATGCAAACACAGCTGCTCTGTAAATGTTCAGAAAGCCAACCTATGAAAAGAAAAAGCATTAACATTTAACTTGCACTTGAGGTGGTCTTCACCTTTGATCAGATAGCATAACGTGAAAAAAATTTTATTGAAATAGTGACATTTCCAATATTCAGGCAATATAATTTTTCACATAAAACAGAGAATAGCTTTGGCCCAATTTCTTCGCACTAAAAAATGCAGTTTTAGTACAGTCAAGGTAGTTTATAAATTCAACTCATCTGACTTAATTCTAAAAAAAAAAAATTTAAAGACATTACATAAAATAATAAATTAGTTTTTATTTGTTCAAAATTCTGTGAGGATTTTTTATAAAATTTATTAATTCAATATCTTAATTTTTCCTCAGTCTGAAACAAAGCACATTTTAGGTTAGAGCAAATACTGTGTTCTAGATGAAGTGGTGTAGTTTAGGTATTTTAGATGAAGTGGGATTTTTCACATTTTAATTTACTCCTTTTTTTTTTTTTTTTTGCCACTCAGTGGCAGTGGCTGATGACCTGGGAAAAAAGACTGAAAGTTTCAGTTCTTTATAGAGTTATAAGCAATGCAAGGCAATAGGATACCATTGCTTTAAGATAATTCTAATGACAGAGAGAGAGGGATGCTCTGGCTATAACTACATCAATAAAGTGAATGTGGCAGTGTGCAAGACACAAATATCTCATTCCAAAGATTGCCCTTCCTTGAAATTCTCAGCACAAGGTCTGGGATGAATTTTACCTGGTCCAAATTACCCACTCCCAGTCAATGGCCAAGCTTGGTGCAGGGCTTATTTTAACCAGGAATATTTTTTTAACGGGGAGCTTGCACATATCCATCCAGTTATGGGCAGAAAGGATAAGTTCAGCTAAATGCACCAGAATTGTCCCTGGATCATTTAATTGTCCATAAAAGCCACAGCCTCCAAGGCTGCATTTCAGCTCAGCTTAAGTCTCCATTTAGGAGGCAGGTACACAAGCCTGGCTCCAGGCACAGCTGAAGGCTGCCTTCCACAGCACACAGGGTCCCACCAGCACCTGTGAAGCATTTAATGAAGCAGAATGTTCTAAAGAACTTCAGCGCTCTGTGATGTCAGCAAGCAGAGCACCCACCTGCTCTGTCCTACAGACATTCAGTGGAAGCACCCCAGCTCAGATGAGCTTAGAGTCTTCAGAGTCTCGACAAGGTAGAGGCCTTGTCAAGCCTCTAAAGGGGGGAAATGATGCCTTAGGTTTTAACTTTTATATATTTCAAATCCTGTACTGCTTAGAGTGTAACTCTGAAGTTCCTTGTAGCCTGTAATTTCTGCTCTCATGTGCAAGATACATGTAACAAAGCCTCTCCAGGCTTTGCCTTCAAGGACAGCCAGGCTCTGCTAGGCCCAAAATGTGTAAACCAAAGACTCTAAGAGCCGAGCAAGCTGAGGGGAATTATATCACTGAACTGGGGCTTTAATTAGAGAATTAACCGTGGTATGCAAATGAACCAAACCTATAAAGGTGTGAAGAACTTGTGACCTGTTGTCCATCTTGGGGCCCATTTTTGGAAGCAGCCTCTGGCTCCCCAGGGTGTACCTTGAAGACCCTTCAAATAAACACCTATCTTTATTCCCTTACTCTTGTCCAGTCTCTGTTTCTAGGTGGCTGGAGAAGGCATCAAGCTCATCAAGAAGTCTTTGCCCATCTTTCCAAGCTGAAAGTAAACCAGGCAAACCAGCCTCCACCATGTGCTCATATGAGCTTAGTAATGCTGAGGGGGGACAAATAAAGACACAAAGGACAAGAACATGGCTTAAAAGCAAGGAACAAATCTATACCTTGCCATAGCAACTTTGATGATGGTAAAAGGAGGGTCTTATTCCACCAGCAAATTTGGGGTTAAATGCTGCACTCTCTGTAATGAGTATTAAGGTGTCCACTCACTTCAGAATGGATACAATAACACCCTTGGTTTCCTCTATTTATCTTTCTCGAGTCTCTCTTCTTACCATCCCCTTTTGCATCTCCCTCCACTCACTGTGTTGTCAAGTCTCAGAGCAGGCTGCTAGCTCCCCTTATCTCTTTATGACATTTCTCTTGTTACCCTCACCAACTGCAGGAAAAGAGAGCACAAAATACCTGTTTGTGAAAGACTGAGAGATTGCAGAGCCCAGAGAGGCTCCTTTATAACACTGAGGTTCTTTTCAGCTTTATGGCAGGGGTGGATTTTTTTTCTTGCAGATCTCTGAAAAGACAAGTAGCTTTGCCAAATGTATAGGCACACACACTTAGGTTTGCACACCCCAAAGCTATCAAACGTGTCACATTTTATTTTTTTCACCTGTTTGTGGACTGTGAACACCTGTGATTTATTGGCAGCACATACTGGTTGCTGTGGAGGAAGTTTCCTATACAGGAATTAGTTTAGTGATCCTCCAGCTTCATGAAACAATTTTGGATTCTATTTTGAATATTTAGTATCTGTTTGAGTCAATTGTTTATGTTTAAAATAATATATTAAAAAAAAAAAAAAGCACTTCCTTTGGAATTTTACAAAAGCCTTCATGTAGGAGAGCAAAGCAAACCTAATGAAACCCAAAAGCATGTAACAATTTATTTTTCTTCCTACACAGTATCTTCACTTATGGCAAGTGGACTCAGCAGTCTGCACACTGAGCAAGAGATGCCGTCAGGTAGTAAGAGTTACTAAGCAGAAAGGGCTTTAGTAGCAGTTGCTAGGTGGTGCAGGAACTGTTTCTGGTAGCAGATGCTACCAGGTACTCAGGATATTTGTGCTTCTCTGTTCATCTGTTGCGCAGGCTTCACTCTTTCCACTGATTCAGAGCTGAGGCATTTGGAGTTTAATGTATTTCTGTTAGATTTAGGTGAAGTTACTGAGTTTCAAAAGGGCAGTGATCAGTAGAAAAGCTACCTTACCTGAGGACCATGCAGGAATAGAGTTTTCATGTGTATAGTTTGAAAGAGTTTTTGGAAGATTGATCAATAAAACATGGATTGATATTGTGAGCATATTTTTTTTTTCATATGAAAAAATATAAAGCTTATCAGAAACACAGACAGTTTTTTAAACTTAATGGGACCCCAAATTCTTTTGTCAGATTTTTTCTTCCTAGTAAATGATATCATCTAATTTGACAAACTAGATTGACAAAGCAGACAGCTGCTGTGCAAGGATTCTGTTACCCAAAGGCAGAGTGACCAAAGCTTTTGGCAGCTCTCAGAGGCATCAACTCCCAATCCTCCTTATGGGGTTTCACTCCAATATGACCATCAGTGTAACCCAACCACTGACTCCATGTACTAGGCATGTATCTGCTGAGGTTTTTCATAGAAACATAGATTTATAGAATCATAGAATGGTTTGTGTTGGAACAGGCCTTAAAAGTAATCCTGTTCCAGTCTTCCAACCATGGGCAGGGACACCTTCCACTATCCCAGGTTGCTCCAAGCCCCATCCATCCTGGCCTTGAACACTTGAAGAGATGGGGCAGCCACAGCTTCTCTGGGCAACCTGTGCCAGGGCCTCACCGCCCTCACAGGGAAGAATTCCTTCCCAATATCTGATCTAAACCTTCCCTCTTTCCATGAAAGTCATTCCCCCTTGTCCTCTCAATATTACAAGCCCTTATAAAAAGTTCCTCTACAGTTCTCTTGTAGGGTGCCTTCAGGTACTGAAAGGTTTCATTTCATCTCCAAAATGTAAACATTCAATGAAAGAGAAACTGGGACCATTGTCCCTAGTCCTGGTTCAGTGTCCTAATTACACAGCTAACGTTTTATTTTTCATTGTTTAAGAAATTTTTTAAGTGTTTCATACAACACAAAAATGCTCCAGTGAGGGCAGCTGAGATAATAATGCCAAAACAACCCAACCTCTGGTACTTCGGGCAACGTTCCAAGTGGCAGGAAATGTGTGAAAAAGTTTAATGTGTATATTGTTTTCCCTCCTCATCGGTATTTATTCCAGCCACAGAGAGATCAGACAAAAACAAGACTGACCACCCCTTTTTAGGACTGACCTGTGAATGCAGTTCAAACTCCCCCATCCCAGCCAAACTCGCATGGCAAATTCAGCATGAATTTGAAGGAAAGGTTTGTGACAATCAGCTGCATTTTCCACCCAGTGGTACTCATCAGCTCTTCTGTTACTGTGACAGTGCAAGGACCCCAAGTCACAGCACTGTTCTGCAGAAAGGCAAGTGGGTGTTTTGGGACATGATTTGATTTTTGGCTCAGATCCATAAGTTGCTGATCATTAGCAAAACAGGTTAGAAGGTATGTAATCGCTTAAATAAGTGTCAGAGGGCTAGGAATCCTGGCTTGTAAATGTAATTACAGAACCTGTCAATAGCCATTGATTTCCTTAGATGGATCACTTGAAAGCATTCAGAAAGCTGGGAGTAAAATGGAAGAATGCTACAGTGCTCCAACAGGAGCAAATTGCAGTTTTCCATCTTTTCCTCCAAGTTATATATTTACACATTGCAGCATCTTACAGGCCAGGAGAATCTTTTGTATATTTGAAAGAAAATGTTCAGCATTCCTCTTATTCTCCTGTACATGCTGGCTTTAGTGCATTTCACTAAACTTTAAAAACTGACTAAATTTTCTCACATTAAATGATTACTAATCTCCAAAATTTATCTTCTCATAGTCCATCTGTCCTCTCTTAAGTGCCCATATTTTCATTAATATCTAAAGTTTCTTTATGGTATCCGCTCTTAAACTATGCTATTGTGAACCAAACTCTCCTATTCTTTACTCGACTCTAAACTTTTAGCAGAGTCTGTAGTGACAGGACAAGTGGTAATGGTTTTAAACTAAAAAAGGGTCAATCCAGACTAGACATAAGGAAGAAGTTTTTTTACTATAATGATAGTGAAACACTGGCACAGGTTGCCCAGAGAGATGGTAGATTCCCCTTCTGTGGAAACAGTCAAGGTCAGCTTGGATGGGACTCTGGGCAACGTGATCCAGTTGAAGATGTCTCTGCTTATTGCGGGGGGGTTGGACTGGGTGACCTTTCATGTCCCTTTCAACCTCAGCTATTCTATGATTATAAAAAATTCAGTCTTGGAAAACTGTTCTGCCTCCTTGCTCATTCTTTCCCTGAGCCTTGTGCCTGACCTTGTTGATGGAAGAGAAATATTTAAAGACTGAGTCCAGAAGTTTTTCCACAGTTTGTTGGAATTAGCAGCAGAACGTATTAAATGGCATTGAAAATATCAAACAGAGCTGAACCGTATTTGAGGACAAGAGAGAGAAATGTAAACTTATTGTGGAAGTCACCTGTCAGGTAATAAAAAAGTGAATATCTGGGACTCCAAACAGTAGCCTGGAAAAAAAGCTATTATAATTAGTGCCACTAGATAACAACTTCTTTTCTGTGCAAGAAGTGATAGAGATCCAGCCAAATATTTAATAACAGGAAACCAAAAATAAGTATCATAAACAATTGCCTCTATGTATATCACATTATTCTTTTGTCTTCTTATTTCTGATTTTTTTTTTAATGATTGCCACTGTAAATCTTTCTCATGTTCTTATTTATAGGAAAAATTGTAAATTCTAGTCCATCTACTTCATGCTTTTGAAATACACCAACACAGCTGGATTTACGCTTGAAGTAAATGGTGGAAATTACCTTCCCATTCAAGCTTTTTTTCTGGAGGGCAGGATGAAAGTCTAGACAGTTGTATTAGGTTTGTTTGGCAAAGCTTTGGTAGCAGAGAGTTTACAGGGGACTAAATGGGTGGGTTTTGAGAAGCTGCTAGAAGTTTACCTCTTGTCTGATAAAGCCAATGTCATCTGGACTCAACACTGGCCAAGGCTGAGCCCATCAGTGACAGTGGCAGTGACTGAGATAAGACAGAGAGGGGAAAAAGCCTGCTCAGCACTTCAGCAACCCATCAGGAGAGAGGAGTGACAATGTGTGAGAGGAACAACTCTGCAGGCACCCAGGGCAATGAAGAAAGAGGGGCAGGAGGTGCTCCTCTGCTTCTCTTCCTGGCAGAAGTATTGTAGGACTGAATTTCTGCCAGGTGAAGATTTAAGGAGAGTGAATAATCCATTTACACAGCTCAGCCTTTGCAGCCTGACCCATTCCCATCCCTTCCTGGGTGTTAACGGCCAATAACAAACCAGAATTCAAAAACTGCCTAATCCTGAAAATGGGAGGAATTCCTCTCTCAGAGAACTCAGGGATGGGTTCTGAGATGAGTTTAGAGACCTCCAAGATTATGGTTTCCTGTATTTAGTATACACATCATGTTTCTTTGCTTTGACAGGATTTCTGCTAGCAGCACAGTGTTGAGGAAGAAAAGGAAAGCAAACACTGAAATTTCATTCCCTGACATGAAACAGCATCCAACATAGGATTTCTATTTCTCAGATTAACACAGAAAACATGAAGCTGCCTGGACTTCCTTATTAATCTGGGCCAAAATGAAGATTACCACCATATGTTGGCTGGTGAGCTAAAAGTTCTTAAAACAATCTAGAGATCTTGACAGCACAAGTGCTGCAGATGTGGATATAAGCCAACTAACCATATGTGGTCAAAAGGAGTGTATGGACATAATTTTCTTTAAATAACATCTGCAAGATAAGGAATTAATTGGAGTTTCTGGCTGGGATATAGCCTAGGAAATAGAATAGAATCACAGAGTATCCTGAGTTGGAAGGGACCCACAAGGATCACCAAAGTCCAACTTCTGGGCCTGCAAAGGACAATCCCAAAATTCATACCATGCACCTGAGAGTGTTGGCCAAACACTCCTGGAACTCTCTCAGGCTCGGTGCTGTGACCACTTTCCTGGGAAGCCTGTTTCAGTAACCAAACACCCTCTGGGTGGAGAATTTTTTCCTAATATCCAACCTAAACCTCTGCTGACAGAGCTTCATGCTGCTCCCTCAGGTCCCATTGCTTGCATAGATAGGAATGAATACTTCCAGGGAGTCAGATAGCCTGAGAGTCTGGCCCTTTGAAAACAAGCTCTTTGGAACAGAAATCCTGTCTTCTTTAAGGTTTAGGAAGTCCCTGTATCCTCTGTGGTAGAAAACAGGTATACAGAGAGCAATAGAAAACAGCAATCTGCTGAACACACCACACAGATTTGAGAACAAGACAGACAGCTAGGAAAAAAAAATGGGGGATAAAAATAAAAGTTAAGTCACTTAAAAAATCCCTTAAAAACTCTCCAGGGTATTGCAAATCCCTGTAGGCATGGAGACTACATGGCTGTGGATTTTTCTGTAGAATTCTGCAGACTCTGCAAACATTTTAGGATGCTGCAGGGATCAGATGCTTTCTAGCTGTCATCACTGTAGTATTGCTACCCAATTATGGTTTTGTTTCACAGCACCTTTAGTATTTTCCATTCACTTTATAATTTTCCCTTAACTTTTATTAAGCTAATCATAGGCTTGCAGTTGCCAGCCTGATGGACTTGGAGAAGTGGTTGTTAAGCAAAGCTAGCTTGTCCCTTGAGAGATTCTCTCAGTCATACAACAATTCTAATAATAACAATGATATGGGGAGGGGAGGAAAACAAGCATTCAGGCAACAGAATATAGTGTTCATTATGTTAATTTACTCCAAAGTATTTACACAGTGTTACTTGGCACTAAGAAATGAAACTCAGTCGGTCCCATTCATACAAGGAGTGAGGTAACATCATGTGAATGTTCAGGTTCATTTAGGGCAGGTAAGGAAACAGAATCATGCTTTAATCCTTTACCACATAAAAATGCATACAGGGCATGTTTTTTCATGAAGCAGATCCATTTGGCCATTGGCTTACTATACACATCACTGGCAAATATTGTGACTGTACTCATTCAAGAGAGGCTCAGGGTTAGAAAACGGAGGATGACAAGGCAAGTTAAAACTGAGTTGATTTGACAGGAGTGGCAACACTTTAATGGTAGTGTTTTGCCCTCTGACCATTAAATAATTTGTGTATCTCTTAACTGATCCTCATTGCTGGAGAATCTTCTCTGCCCAATCACCACCAGCCTCTGAGTTCCCTGGATGATTTCTGGATAACTCAGATTTTCTTCTAGAACTACCACAGAAGGCATAGGGAAGGGAGAGTCCACTGGTGTTTTAAACTCATTGGATGCACCCAGGTTTCTCCCCTGGACAGCTGCTGACATGTCACGTAAAGGCTCAACAGTACAAGGGTATAAACATACCTTGGATAAAGGGAATCTCCTCAAAACAGGGTGTTTGCACAAGGATGTTGAATGTGGAATGTGGGAGTGACATGAGGGTCACTGTGCCACTTTGGACAAATTTGGAGGAAAATATCCTCTGATAGAAGACAGGTTACAACCACCCCTCCCTCACCAGGTTCAGGAAAAAAAAAAATTCTCCTCAGAGGAAGTGAAAGAGATAAAAAATTATTTATTTAACAAACACATGGGAAAAGAATAATAATGTTAAACAATAAAAACTCTCACTGTGGAGAGAAACCTGGGAAGATTTCAGAGTCCTTCTGTAGGTGTGGTCTCTCTCCTGCTCCTTGGAGCTGGGTTGGTGTGGGCCCACCTCCAGGGCCTCGGTGGAAAATTCTCCCGATGTTCTGATGTTGAAACAGTCCAGAAGAGAAGAAGGGAGAAAACCAAAGTCCCAGGAAAACAAAGTTCAACTTTCTGTGTCCCTCTGGAGAAAAGGAGCCGAAAGCTGGCTGAAAAGCAAGAAGGTGCTTCCTCTGCTCTTGCCACTGCAGCAGGAGAACGCAGAGCAGTGTGCGTCTGTGTCCTTGAATAACTGCTTTGAAAAGTTTGCCCAGTTTTTTTTCTCTCCTCCCTCTCGGGCTCAGTTTAAAGGCACAGAAAGGCACAGGATTGATTTTCTGGGCATAGAGCAGCGATAGGGGATACACATCGTAAAGTCACCCCAGAGTGAATAAATCCCACTGAAAGTTGGTTCCACCCAACTGGTAACTGGCAATAGGTTTACTCCAGGACTGACCTTACTTCCTTCTTCTTCTGGTGCTCCCAGCCATAGGACCTTCCAGCATTTCAGGCTTTAAAGCATAGTTCTGTTTGCAGAAGGAGCCAGAGCATGGTGGAGGTGATGAACATGTGATTCTCACCCTGACACAGTGCTGGATCCCATTCCACACTGCTACACCAATATTTTTGGCATCAGTGTTACCTTGGAAGAGCATCTGTGGCTGCTCGTCCTGCCCCAGAGTGCTTCAGTTTCTCAAAGAGATGCACGATACTGGAAGAACAAGGGCTAAATATTCCATCCAAATTCTAGGCAGGCTTAAAAAAAAAAAAAAAAGCCAAAAAAGGCTTTTCTCCATCTCTGTTCTCCCCTCTCTCTATCTGTTTCCAAGCACAAACTGAGCAGAATCCTAATTCCATTGAAATCAGCAGGAATCAATTGTGCTCCAATTGACTGCACCAGGAATAAGTTCTTGGTGCATAACACATCTTTTTCCTATTGTCCTTAGAATCTGGAGATAAGGAATAAAAATATTGAAATGTGGCATAATGCAGGGAAAAAAGAAGAATCTTCCCACTTAACCAAATAAAACAAATATTTGACTACCTAAAAACCCCCTACCAAATAAGACTTTCTTAACCTGTATCTGATTATTCTCTCTCTGCTTAGGAGAGGATGGGAGAAGAGAAATACATTTTACAGGGGGCTGCTGAATTTCTTAGAAATGAGGCAACAATCTCAGCCCCAAAGTAGCTACCATCATTTCAAAAAGTTCAGCCACCCCTAGATAGGAGAATGGCGTTGCAAAAAGCCAAGGCACAGCAAGTGCCTAATGTGTGCTTTCTCTGCCAAAACATTGATGAAATCTTCAAAATGCTGAAGGAAATGACATAAGCACGAGGAACTCAGTTCTTATTTTCTTTAAAATTAGATTATTTGCACATATACTTGCTAGTGTGAGAACATGCATGCACATTTGTGGATATTTGTATAATTAACATTCATAGACTTAAGCAATGGTTCCTCATATAGGTTCAGTTATATTTCCCACTGAAATTCTTCCATTTAAAAAATCTTTCCTAGAACCCAAAGCAGAGAATGTTGGGATATCTCATCTCTTTAATGCCATGTCGATTCTTGAACTTATTATTTTTACGATAGGTTTTCTGGTGTGTTGTTTGTGGCGGTTTTTTGGTTGGTTGTTTTTTTTTTTTTAGTAGAACATTACCACTAAATTATTTTCAGAACATCATATGGATTTTTCATTGAAACATCTGTGTTAACTTTTATCATCCTTGCTCTGCTTTGTAATTTTGGAAACAGATATAAAGAATGAGCAACCCAGAGCACAGTAATATAGTGGGAAGCATCCTTCATAAGTCAATTGAGGAATTTAATAATCTCTTTAGAAATAAGCTCTGCAGCTATGAGAAAAATGTGTGGGTTAAAGGCCTTCCAATTAAGAAAGGTTTCTCTGTGGATTTATAGGCTGGTGGTTAGCTCTTCCTGTTCGTGTTTCCATGGCAACTGTCAGGTAGATTTTCTGCTACTTGCTAGGAAGTTGGAAATGTTGAGTCTGGTTGAGCCTTTCAATTCACTGAAGCTTAAATGAAATTCTTTGCAAGGAACTGGCATTTAGCCTGGGTCATTTATTCATATCTAGAAGAGAAATCAATTATAGTAATCAGATGTGCAAATTTTTTTTTTATTGGAATTATTTTGGGTAGACATTTTTTTATTATTATTGTGCCACAATCTATTTTTAATGCTAGGGTAGGAAAGGTTTGAAATGCTGCAGCTGGCCTCTTTGCTGCTGATGGCTTATGGCTTTAATTACAGCCCAAGACACACACAGGCACATCTCTCTCTGGTCTACTTTTACAAGCTATAATCACTCCTGGTGATATTCATGATACCAGCTCCAATATTGTACATTCATTAGAGTTGAGACACCTGTATTCTGAGAAACACAGCTTACTGCCTTTTCTCTTTTCAATTTTCTTGTCTTGTTGATTTGTTTGAATTAGGCTTGAGGAAAGTAAATAATTTGAGTGGCTTTTATTCAAACTTTCTGGGTACATCATGGTTTAATTCCACATCAGAATCCCTGTGTGTTTGCACACTTCTCTGTGCTCTTTCTTTTTCCACCCTGCACTGACTGTCACTTGACAGCTCTGTGCTTCATTCCCATAATTGTCCAATGTCAGATATGTGCAGGGGTGTGGTGTGTTCCTATAGTTTCAGCATTTCTGTGGCACACAATCCGTGCCACCTAACGAGCTCTGTCCTGCAGGCTTTATGTGAATAATGCCATGTAGACTTCATTGACTTTTCCTGCAAGAATAGAACCAGCAGGGCTTGGCCCAAAGATCACACATTATCTAAATAGAGGCAGGATGGTCTTCTGGGCAGAGAGGTAGTTAAGAGCTTGGAAAACCTGAGGGCTTGCTGCCCCTCTCTTCCCCTGGCTTCCAGGGGGAAGGGAGATTCATTTAGTGGCGGATCCTAAACTCCATGAAGTCCTCTCACACTGGAGTTAATGGAGCTGTGACAATTTATGCCAGCTAAGAATCTGCTCCATTACCCAAGCTCACTCCAGCTGTATAATAGAAAAAATAGCAGTGCCCTACCTCAGAGAGGTGTCGTGAGGATAAATAGTTAGATGGGAAAGTGTTATGATACTATGATAATGAAGACCAGAAAAATACCTGCAACAGACAGAAATCAGCATAACTGATCTGACATTTTCTTTTATTCCTCCAGTCCTTCTGCCACAGAGAGACAGTAATAGCTTGACGAAGAAAAAGTGATGCCTAGCCTCTATTTCTCCTGATGCTTTGCCTTCCTTGCTTTGCTTTCCTGCCTTTGTTGTTTCTTTCTTAGGATTTCACCTAACTTTCCTTAAAAGCTTTTAAGAACCAGTTAACAAATATTTAATTTAATTTTCATCCTCATTTATCCCAGGCTATTTAATTTTACTTCTTTTTTTCTGCTACTGTTCTTATCTTAATTTCCATGGGTTAAGCCCAAAATCTGTGCACACAGAAGTCCAAACAGATTTAGTTAACTTTAAATGAAACATTAGTTCCTCTGGCATTTATAAAGCAACCAAAACCAAGTTTTGATGTTGCAAATTTTAGCAGTTGTTTCCAGGCCACCCAGAGAACTGATTGAGGTCCAAAGAGCCAGAATATCCTATCCAAGATATTAAAGTTATATTCAGACTGTAGATTTTGGATATATAGCTCAATTGCCTGCTAGAGGTTGTATACAAGTCATGAATTTTCTGGTTTTCATGATCGACCTTTTGTCTTAGGCAGACTTGGCACCCCAGGCAAATCTCACAGGACTTACGTAGCTTTATTTTCCAGTGTAAAGTGCCTTGAGGAATAATTCTTCCTAAGTTTTTAATGTGGATATCTTCTTTCGAGTCTGAAAAGGGCCATCCTGAGCTATTCTATATGTTTCCAGAGAAGATTCCATCCCTCTGAGCACCAGTGCAAGTTTTTGGGTTGGTATCACGACACACACCCACACCCCCAGGAGCTGGATGGACTCTCAGATGTTCAGGTGGGAGAAGAAGCCTCTCCAACATCCACCACATGAGAAAATGACTCCATTGCTCAATGGGTGTCTGGTTCTTATGGCCAGGAAAATGCTTTAAGAAACCACTCTGACCTTCTGCACTGGTTAGTGGTGTGCATTTCACCAGCACATGGAGATGAGCCTGACTCATTAATCAGTTTTTAAATCATCTTGTTCTTCAAGAGACCAAACTGTTTTGTACCACAGGCAGATAAGAGAAAACCAACATGCCACCAGCACTGTACTACAGTTGTTCTCTGAGGTTCTTGTTCTCTGATTTATGCTGTCAGTTTTAACCAGAAGAGGAAGGGGAATCTGTGCCTGTTCAGAGACTGCCTTCATGGCAATACAGCTCTACCAAACTCGGGCCTCCCAAGGCTCACATATTGCTCCTTTCCTCCACAAAACACACCTGGAATGGGCAGGATTGATCTTTCATCAACACTGTATAAAATTGTGATGTGAGCATGATTTTGGAAAGATTTTAAAATGTTCTCTCATAATGTCAAGGCAGAAGACCAAGAATCTTTACTGTGAATGGGAAATTTCAATACCTGGTGGATTATAATTCCAGAAGGCTTCCTCGTGTGGGGAAGAAGAGGGGCAGACACTGATCTCTTCACTCTTGTGGCCAGTGACAGGACATGATGCAATGGCATGAAACTGTGTCAGCGGAGCTTCAAGTTGGATGTTAGAAAGAGGTTCTTTCCCTAGAGGGTGTTTGGACACTGAAACAGGCTCCCAGGGCAGTGCCCACAGCACCAGCCTGACAGAGTTTAAGGAGTGGTTACTCTTAAATACTCTCAGGGGCACAGTGTGATTCTAGGGATTGTCCTGTGCAGGGCCCAGAGCTGGACTTTGATGATCCTTGTGGGTCCCTTCCAACTCAGAATATTCTAGGATTCTATGATTCTGTGAAGGCTTGGATTATAAGCTGTTTTTCCTCTGTGTGTCTCTGCTGTGGCTACTCAAAAACTGGGTTCAAGCACACACAACAAAAGAAGCCAAGTGCATACTTAACCTCAGCTTAGCACAGCACATGGGCAAGAAAAGGCTGTGGAGCAATTCTTCTCCACCTCTCACTGCAGAGCACAGCTGACCCAGTAATGATGAACTGGCAAGCCAAGGGTGCTATTGGTGTGCTGGTAACTTCAGTCTACCTTCCTCCAGTGCAACTAAGCAAGGAAATAGGAGGAATTGAGACTGCAAAGAATAATGTCTTTGGTTAAGGTGGCTATCTTTATGCACCAGCTTTTGCAGATAGCTGTGCATAAAGTAATTATTTTAGTCATCTCTATGAATACATGCTGAATATCCCACTCCAAAGCAGTCCTGTGTGTAAGCTGTAAGTGTCAAAACGGCAGAGTTAGAGAGTGCCAGTGCATGTTACACAAAACCCAAAGCAGTATATTCCTTCACTGCTGTATATAGCCACATCTGTTTTAAATGTAAAGGCTGCTGTTTCAGGTGACCTTATATACTCTCAAGCATTAAAGTATGTTAGCAAGTGTGTTTTGGAAAGGTTAAAAAATATGTCGTCTCTTTTTCCAGGAGCTATTAGTTGGATACAAACGGAGTTTTTCAGCCACACAGTGTTATTGTAGGAAATACGAGGATCACTTCAAATTCAGTAATGGCTTGTTCTTCCTGGCACTAAAGAATTGTGGCATCTAATTAATGACTATACTTCTCCATCACAATCTCAGCACAGATTCATATTTCCATTTGTGCAGGCACTCACAGGATTATCTATGTACAATTACTCGGTGGTTCTTGCTGCAGGGCAAGAAAGAGTTTTACCAAGTCACTCTCTTTCCTTCTAAGCAAAACAGCAGAATGAGGAATTGAAAACAAGTTTTCCTTAGGTGCAGTGCCTGGACTACTTTGAAGAATGAGGAGTGTCATCAAAAGACAGGACCTATTTGGACATTTCTGTCCAATGCTTTGCCAAACTGCTGGGGAGAGCCTTAAATTGGGGGTGGGAGGGATGGTCATAAACTTAAGTTTTGGCTGATAATGAGGTAAACCCTGCCAAAAGGGGACACCCTGAGTGCCTGTACACAGTATAAAGCAACCAGGGAAACAGGCAGGAGGAACCAGGCTGCAGATGTGGCTACAAGAACTGCTGGAGTAATTGGGACATGGTAGAACTGGAGTCCTCCCTGCTTCCCTTACACCCAGCTTGAGTTATATAGCCATTAAGGTTAGAAAAGACCTCTAAAATCATCGAGCCCAACCATTAGCCAAACACTGCCAGATCCAGCATTAAACCATGTCCCTAAGCACTACTTTGAACACTTGAACCACATTTTTTCAACACTTGAGTTCGTGATCTGTGACCTGAGTAGAGTTACTCAGTATTTGCATTCCTGTAGAAGGCATTCATCCATGCCTGATTTCTTGACTCAGCTCATAGTGTTTCCTTTTTCAATTACTCTTTCTTAATTGATCAACATTGTTTCTTTCCAGAACAATAACTTTTACTACAACTACCTTTCAATTCTTCTTCTATGTGCAGTGGTGTAGCAACTTCATGGAGACCAGTGCAATGATCCAAATTTGCATTTGCTGTCACTGCTGTGTGCTTCAAGAACTTTACAGCATGAAGACTTCTAAAGATGTTTGCAGGGAGAGATAAAGTTTGAGATACATTTCACATTCCCTGTATTGTTACACTCACCTCTCCAACAGAGAACAGCTCTTGAGTTTCTGACTCTCATTTAAATTCTCTGAGTAATGAGACTGAAGGGCTACATTTTTTTTTCTTATTTCTGTATATAGGACCAGCCTTCTCCCTTTCCAGCTCTCTTACTTTACATCAGCAGAAACAAGCCAATGTCATGTAAGCCCCAGTCTGAGGGAGAACAAAAAGGTACAGATCATCCAAATCGCCCAGTTCCTTATCTTATACCCTTTGAAATATTAGCAAATGCATATCATCCAGAAGATCTTTACATTGCATAATTTAAATCTGAGATACAAATTTATCTGAAAACATTTCAGGCACTACTGATTGTTCCTATTATTAAAAAAAAAAAAAAAAAGGAAAAAGCTGGTCTTAATTGTTGCTATGGTAACTAACACATCTGCCAGGATATGTTGCAGTGGGAAAAGAGCGAGAATTCTGTGAACATTTCCTGTTGTCTTTCCATGGAAAGACTTAAAGCAGGGCTCCTTAGTGGCAACTTTACAAACTCATCTAGAAGGCACTGTGAAATTGAAAGGCAAGCAGTGTGAAATGAATGGAAAGCAGCATTCTGGTTTAAATAAACAAGCAGAAAGAGTAGGATTGGCCAGGAGGACTCATTGCCCTGGTAAAAAACAAAGAATTATTTTGGTAGAGTTTAAAACACTATTGGTCACTTTATATAGACGGCAACATACTCACTCAGTAAGAATTCAAATACCTATATTTTTAACAGACTCAACAAAATTGCCCTTTAGGGTTCAGGCCAACTCATTATTACGGAAGGAAGGAGGGCAGCAAAGGAAGGAGGTCACGTTCTGTAGAGCTCCCATCATCTGAACATGCCTTACAGAGGGTGGGTGAGGAATGCTTTTTTGGGGATTTGCTTACTCCAAATTCTACAGCATAAAAAAACAAAGTGTATTTCCCAACCTTCATCTCTCAAAAAGCTGACCTGCACCTTCTTTCTCGCCCTTCCTGCTACTCATATTTTTGTGTTTCATTCTGAAAGAACTTGATGCACTGCTCCTCTATTTATAGCTCAAACAATCCAGCCACAAGGCGGGTGGTTTCGTTGAAAGACAAACAAACTTCTAACAAAACCCCACTGATTCGTAAATGACCAACTCTGCTGACACTGCAGGCTGCAGGGGACTTAAACTACCCTGGGAAGTTGGCCATTTACTGTAGTACAGAGTAAGAGCCCCTGTGGTTTCCTTGGCCAGGAAACAGCTGGTGGGTTTTTTCCTTTTTTTGTTGTTTTTTTTTTCTTTTTCTCTTTCATTTCTTTCCTTACCAAAAATAAAAAAAATCAATTTATGTATTGTTTTATAAAAGGATCAAAATTTCGGATTTTGTTGCTGTTTTAATGTAATATATAAAACAGCATGACTTCCATTCCATCCTTTGTCTGACACACTTATTGATTTCAAATTGTTTTGGGGCAGATTGTTAGCATCTTTTCTCCTTTTAAAATGTACTTCTGAATGTAATGGTTTATTCCCTCGTGTTCAGGACTTTCAGCCTTTGCACTGGGATTTCTTGTCTTGATCTTGTTCTTGTTGATGCCTCTCTCTCCCTGAATTAAAGCAAGTTTCTATCCCATTGGCACTTTTATTCAATACAAAAGAGGTGGTAAGATACACAATTTTGCGCTCTGCCTCCTTTCAAACTCAGTGGACTTCTGGGTGACAAATAAAATTGTTTCTCTAATGTTTCAAAGATAAAACACACCTTGTCAAACACAGCAGCTGCATTTTGTTTAGAGTCTTCTTTTATGGAAATTTCCTAATATTGATGAAATGTAGACTCTGCATCCCTTAGAGAAACCAAGGAGGAGAAGAGATAACTGCATGTATATGCAGCATTTCTAAGCATCAAGAGTACGCTGAAGGCAGATATGTGCATTATCTTGACACTTCCTCACTCCCTGAGTGGGTTCCCTTCCTTTTTCAGACCCACACAAATTAATCACAGTTGTGTGAACTGAAGATACGATTGATTCACTGAGCAAAAACTTCTTGCACCCACTTCCTCCACTTGAGTTTCCTTCATTGTGGGGATGACTCAGGTTGTTGTATTTTCAAGAGAAAAGCGTCCTTCCTGCACTCTTTGACAGAAAGAATAGAAAATAGAATGAAGGATTATATAGGAAGTTTGGGCAAGCAAAGATCAGGCATTTTTAGGGTAAAGAATTACACCTGCCAGCGAGTTCAGTTAGATGAGCAACCTGCTGCTTTCTGCCTCCTCCTCCCAGGCCATATGGACATGGTCAAATAACCTTGTCCTGGGAGCAACTTCTGGCCCCCACCCCAGTGTCCCACAGCCACATGGATGACATGCCAAGCCTCCCCACATCCACAACCTTCTTTGTCTGGCTGTCATTCTGGGGAAAATGTGGCATATCTGTGGCCTTGAGATTTATTTTTCATTCATTTGTGAAAGGTTTGGGATGTTTGGGGTTGAAATAAGGAAATGAATAAAGGAAACAAATGTGTGACAGTGCACCAGAGAGTATTATGGTATGAGCTGTAAGCCTTGAGCATGCACAAGAGCCATGAGGGAGGTATAAACTTGCTGAAGTTCTATGGAAGGACTGTTCAGGGAAAGGACCGACCAAGGTGTGATTTCATCCATATTTCCTACATGGCATGATCTTTGGAAAGACTTATCATCTGAACTGTGTCCTGGTGTCACCTAACAAGGAGGTGTCTGGTTCCAATCAAAGTGGGGAACATGAATGAATCTAATCAGGCAAAACTTTTCACTTAGGGTGACCAGAGAAGTTGTGAAATCTCCATCCTTGGAGCTATTTCAAAGGAATCATGATGTTGTCCCAGGCAACAGTCTTGGTGACCCTGCTTGAACCAGAGCAGGGAACTAAACGTCCTCCAGAAGTCCCTTCCACCCTGATCCTATGAATGGATGCAGGATGATTGAGGAACCAAGACCAGAGAGAACTGTGGGCGTAAAATCTCTCTGCCAAGCTTTGCATACTTTCTGTTTCATCATCCTGTTGGATAGTTCTGCAGGAAAAAAAAACCGCCCAAAGGTGAAGAGGAGACCTAGCCTGAACTTAGTATTTTTAGTGGATTTTTTATGTGCTACTTGTTAACGAAGACACATCTCAGACAAAAAGTGTGATTGTTGCACCTTCTTTGACTGTGTGGGAGAACTGCTGAAATCCATCTCCGGACTTAGACATACTACAGTTGACTCTATTTAGCAGAATTCCTCAAAAAGAGGAAGGGAGCTGGTAAAAGTACTTTATTGGATTTTTTTTTCCATTTTTTTAAAAAATCCTGAAGTATGTGTTTTGTTAAAAATAGGTGATACAAATTAGAATTTTTAAATTAAAAATTTGGTATTTACTTCAAACCAAGATAATTTGAGCATATTTTCTTTCTTATGAAAATAAGAATCCAACAACAACAAAGATAATCTCAATTTTAAAAATGTGTTAGATGAGAGTGTCATTTACACTTGCTTAAATTTTTGGCCAAGTTGTCAATTCCCCTACTCTACATCCTTGCCTTCATTTGACTCCAAAGTGTATCAGTTGGCTTGTTTTACATTCCTTTTAAATTATACGTTTGTTTTAAAAAGCAAAAATAACAGGACAGACTGAAAGGGGGGAATTGTCTTTCAATTACTTAGTTTCATATTTAACATCCCACTGTGTGTATGACAGAACCACAGAAACCAGCAATGTCAAAGATATTAGATCATCCAGTCTTTCTTTTTTAAAATGAAGAATTCTATTTGCTTTGATATCAAATCAAAAGAAACTAAAATGGAACTGTATGTAAAAAATTAAGGCAAATGTTCCTGGCCTTAGAATACAAGTTACTTTACTACTTTATATTTCATGTCTCTAAGGGAGGATTTTCTGGAAATACAAATGGGAATTGGGTGCCTGAGTCGATGGAAATCGGACATCTGACTCCCATTTGTGCCTTTGAAAATCTTCCTTTTATAAATCATTGTGGAATTCCTATACTATGATAGAATGTAGAAAGGGAGAATGGGCTTAGAAGTGATGCTTGAAGTTCTCCAAGGACTATAAGGATATTCTTTCTACTTTCTTGCCTTTGAAACTGATATTCTTGGTTAAGTCACTGTATTTAAATATAGCTGTTCTTTTGCAGAGAATTATGGTTTGCAAATTATGATAACCAGCTTTCCTGCCTGCTGATCATTCAAAATTCTGCTGGTTTGTTTTTTTTTTTTTTTAAATTGCACTCTTGTTTGCACCCAACTTTTACTAATAATCTGAAGTAAAGGATCTCTGAAAGAAGCAGGGAGATGTTCTGTAGTTCATTGGGCCAATGTTTACTGTAATTATTACAACACTTTCCAGTTATTTCTGTAGCTTTCTTTCTTTTTTTTTCTGTTTTGAGTCTTTCTAACCACCTATTACACTATCCTAACAAGAATGTACAGGAAATCAATGACCTGAAAAGTTCATCGGACTGTAATATGACTTAATTTGGAAATATTGTGCCACAGAGTAATACTCATGGTCTAATCCTTCCTCAGTGTTTTCCTTCTTGTAACAGTTTTCTTAATCCTTTACAGACCTGAGACAGCATATCTTCCTTGAAAGTACAACCATTTCTGTAATATATATTACAGAAGACAGTATACAGTAATAATCAGAGATATTCTGATTTCCCATCACTACTCTTTTCATCCCATGGAAACCCAAGAGAAATGCCATTCCCTCTCAGCTGTGAGAATGTTTTGAAGGTTTGTTTGTGTTCTCCCTGAGGATAAAGTTTTCAAGGTCTTAAAAACAGGCTGGAATTCATTCAGAAGAATAGGCAGTCATTTAGGGAAATGAGATATATTATGATGGAATAGGAGATTCAGTTTTAGGAAGACAAAACAGTTTTTAATTCATTAATAACTAAGAGTAATACATTAAGAGTACATAAAATGACACCTAATACATATTACTTTTTATATCAACAGACAACTCACACATTACATTTATTCAGTGAAATATTAATTACGTTGGATTTCAGTTAATAATATATTCTTAATAGATCCTGGAATATCAGAAAAAAACTGAGGACTGAAAAACATACTAATGTGATAATATTCAGAAAGGATGCAAGGAATCATCTGGTAAACTTCAGGATTGTCAGAGTGACATGAAGTTATGGAAAATATGTAAAAAAGAAATAGGAATTAAGTTGCTGTAAATTCAAAGAATGAAATATCAGCCAGCACTAATTAATGCAAATAAATATCTTTTACAAATTTGAATGTCATCTTTGATGAGACTATAACTTTGGTATGGATAATTAAGAAATGAAACATATCACTTTGGGTATGCAAATTAGTTTTTACAGTGCCTAAAATGACCTCACATGAGGATTTACAACACCTGCCTCATATAATTCTTCAGATGGGCTTAGGCAGTGTGTAAATCCTTGGTCCAAGAGAGTTGTGTAAGTCGCTGTTAAAGACTGCAGGCAGACAGGTCCTCTAAGTCAACCCAATATCTTTCCGTTGCCTAAAAAGACAGTATTGATCCTCCCTCCCTTCTTTTGTCCTCCCTTTTCTCAATGTCTTCCATTTCAAGCCATTTCTTTCTATCTGCAGAGCTTATTGGACCCTTTGGTGAGCTAATTCAGCTTGCAAACACCTAACTTGAATTTATTCACTGTTTTGCTGGGCTCATTTTCTTCTGCTTTAATGGGTGAAATGACTCATCAAGAACTCAGACAAATGTCAGAGCCAGTGTGTGGAAAACAGCTGGAGCATGTGGCTGGGATCTGGCATGGAGTGGTGGAAAGATGAGAAGAGTCAGAATTCCTTCCTTTGGAAAAGTGTGAGCTGCTGAGTCAGCCCTGGCCATCCATTTGGAGCAGAAAGTTCATTTGGTGCTTAAACTGAAACATCTCCAAAGAAGCACCTTACCTGAAGGATATTTCAAAGAATATCCTGAGTTTGAAGGGTTCTGGGATTTGGAGCGCCAACAGAAATGTCTCCAATGCAAGATCTCGGTTTAAGCAGATTGGTTCTCTCTCATGATTGAGAAGAAAGAGGCATTTAAAGTCTACATTCTATTTTAGAAAAGAAAAAAATTCCTAGAGGAAAAAAAACAAGGTGTTGGTTTGTGATGCCACAGTCCTGAATAAGATTATGAGCAGCTCTTTTTCACTGTGGTGCCCAAACTCAAAGTCCATAATATATGGGCATATAAATATCCACAGGCTTATTCTTTTGAGAAGTACCAAGTAATACTGTGATAAAAGAATAGCTTCATGGAAAATCAGTTAAACATTGAGGATTAAATGGACATCAGAAAAAAATGCTTACAGAAATCATTTCACTCTGTGAGAGTATTTCTAGTAGGATTCTGCAGGAATCTATATTAGGGCTGATAAAATTCAGTGTTTCCATAGTGATGTAGAAGTAAACATGATACAGCTGCCAAAAACCAGGTAATTATTGGCAGAATGATAGATAACGATAGTGACAAGGATTTCCTGCAGAACAATCTGACAGGAAGGGTCCATTCAAAGAAAAACAGATATTTTCATCTGTATATTTAGCTGAACACGTTAATGTGAAGAACGTTACAGGATTGGGGGTTGCATCCTGTCAAACAACTAACCCTAAAATTATATAGTACTGCAGTGTAATGGGAACTCAATATATAGGGACAGTAAGTTATTGGGCCAGAAGGACAATTGCAAATCTTTGAGAAGGAGCAAAATATTGATACTAAATATTTATGTGGCATTAGTAGCCAAAGAATCTTGCTTTGTCTTGTTGGGTTTATCTTCTTTTTTTTTTCATTTCCATAATTAAAGAGGTTAGAGGATTTCTTTTGTTTAAGTCTACACATATATGCATCCTGTATGAATTTGCTTGCCCTGAGAACATGTTGTGGCTGCAGGACACAACTCCTCAAACCCCAGGAAAACTGCTCTCACCGGTACAATATTACTTGGTTTCCCATTGAAAGTAATTTTTTCCAGAGGTGAGATAGCTTTTTTCCTAGGACAACTTCCCAAGTTCATTTGTGCACGCTGTACTCTTTCGATTAACTCCATGCTCTTCCCTTGGAGCAGCTCCTCACGCACAGCCCTGGCTTGGAGGGAGGTTGAGGGGTGATGAAGTACATCCAGGAGCAGAAAACCAGGGGTTTTAAATGTCTATTTAATCTAGCAGAGAGAGCTGTAAGAGAGCAATGCTGAACCAAGCCAAATTCAAAGGGGAAAGGGGATCTGTTGTAAACAGTGAAAGGGATTAATCACTGGAAAAAATTACCAGTGGAAGTGTTGGTTCCTCTGCCTCCTGGTGTCTTCATGTCAAGCATAGATGTTTTTGTGGTAGTCAAACAAATTACAGTCAAGTTCAATTTAGGCACAATTAAATTTTTTCTGATGTACAGGGGGTCAGTGTGCATGAGTTGAAGGTTTTATCTGCCTCCACCTGCATGACTGTCAGCAAAAGAACGACATTAAGGAATTATTATACAGGTAATTTTAACATTGTTAAGTACATCCAGGAGCATTACATCAGTTATTCTGGAGCTGATTAAGTACAAGTATATAAAATCCAGAATTTTTTACTTGACGGTCCACTTGTTTTCTCCAGTGATACTAATGAAGATATGGGAATCTCAGCATTTTACAGGAATAAATGACTTTTCCTGCTCTTTATGATTCCTCTCTTACCTCTTGAAATTCCTCCTCAGCTTTTTAAAGATATTTAAAGATTTTTTTATTCTAGCTTCTCTACTCTATGAATCAACCCCACTTGCTTAAGCCTTAGCTCTACTCTCCCACTCTGTGCTGGGGAGGCCTCACCTCAAGTCTTGTGCACAGTTCTGGTCACAATGATAAAAGAAAAATATGAAACTATTAGAGAGCACCCAAAGGAGAGCACCAAAGATGGTGAAGGCCCTTGAGGACCAGCCACAGGAGGAGGGGCTGAGAGCACTTGCTCTGTTCAGCCTGGAAACGAGGAGACTGAGGGGAGACCTCACTGCAGTTACAACTTCCTTGTGTGGGGAAGAGGAAGGGCAGACACTGATGTCTTCTCTCTGGTGACCAGTGACAGGACCCAAGGGAATGGTCAGACATTGTGCCAGGGGAGGTTTAGGCTGGAAAAAGGTTCTTCTCCCACAGGGGGGTTGGGCACTGGAACAGGATCCCCAGGGCAGTGGTCACAGCCCTGAGCCTGACAGAGCTCAAGAAGTGTTTGGACAATTCTCTCAGGCACATGGTGTCACTCTTGGGGTGTCCTGTGCAGGACCCAGTGATCTTTGTGGTTCACTTCCAACCCAGCTTATTTTGTGATTCTGTGATTCTGTGAGTTGCATAAGTAAATCAAAACTTCAATCGTTTTTCCAATAGAAACAAAATATTAGCACCTGCTCTCACAAAATCAGTAACAAAACCAATATTTGCACCCTCTGAGATTATAACCCAATTTAAAAAGAGAGAGAGTGATTTAAAGAAAATCCAGGTGTGACTAGTCACCTAATTCATATGAGAATTTCCCAAAACATTTTTGCAAATGGGGTGAATGAATAGCAAGTAATAAATAAGAGAACAGCAAATATATATCTGTTTAAACATTTATGCTCAATACTTTCAGGATTCAAAAGCATTTTCGAAAAACACCTGGCTTATTGAATACTCCAATAACATGACCCCTCTAGAAGCAGAACAGTGATTAACTGTGTTTATTGTTTATTTATTAAAATGTTCTTGACTAAGCCTTATCCTTTTCTTTCTATTTTTTAACTCAAGCAGCTTTAAAGGCCAGAATATAAAGCAAGATCTTAACTACAACATGATGGCAAGATAGAATAGTTTTAATTAGAGAAGGGTAATATTCTATGTGTAATGAAAGAGATTTACAGTGTGGTTAATTTGATCTAGATGTCTCTCAACTTGAATCTCACAGCTTTTTCTCTAAAAATTACCCAAATCCTGACAAATTTTTTAGTATTTGAGGGTGTTGACGTTCTCTGAAAAATTTTAGTGCAACTCCTTTAAGGTTACAGTAATGCATGTGAGTATATTTGTGTGCTTAACAAAGTGCATGAATGTGATTTTCAGAAGAGATTCCTTTAGAGTTAGTCAATTAAATGTTCCTTTTTTCAGATATCTAGTAAAGCAACAGTTTTTGTGGAACAAAAACCCTTTTTGCTGCTTCAATTAAACTGTAGATTTGATACTCAAAACCCCAGAGTGGCATTGCCTATACAGATATTTCCAAGGACTCATAGAGAGGTTTTGTGTTGGGTTTTTTGGTATTGCCTGAGCCATTTTTAAAAGATGCATAATTTGATCCTGAAACTTTTTAATTATAATGTCTAATTGAAACACTCACATTTCAATTAAAACAAAGCAGTCTAAAACCATAGGGTGTTAGAATCTTATAAGGAGGGTATAATTTATTGCCATTTTGATGATCTCCAAGTCTTCAACTTATATCAATTATAAATAACTTATCTGAAAATGGATACAAGTGAAATTAACTAAATTGACACCAGTTTCTCTTTGTGATCTGAAAATAAATGCATAAATGGCAAGAAAATGTTAATTGACCTTAACCTTTTCTGTTATAAGTCTCTGCAGTAATGTAGTAATACTTGGCACTTATGTAGTATAGTACCTCTTATCTGAAGATCTCAAAGATCCTTACAAAAATTAATTAAATCTCACAGCACTTCCTTGACGTAGGCATGTGAAGTATTAAATAGGCAATTAAACTGGAAACTAGAGGCTAAAACTAACATTTTCAAAACAGGATGCCTAATGTTAGGAATAAGACCCTAAATCTGCTTATTGTGATACCTTAATTTCCATAAAACCACACTTGCCATTGATCCTAGGGCTCTAATGACTTACAAGCACCGAGTTTTTGACTTAAAAGGTCTTTGATAAAAGGACTTGATTATTTTGGCCTTTATAATGCCAAGCAAACCATGGGTCAGACAGTGCAGAGACTCCCAACTTGTAGGAAGCAAAGACATTCTCTCATCTCTAACACCTAGTTCTGCTCAGAGAACACAGAGAATTTATCTTTGGATCCTATCACAATCCAAGACACTAGGAAGAGCTCTCTCCTGAAGGTGCCTCTCTCCACCAGTGGGGGGGATAACCAAGAAACTTGCTAAGAGTGATGTTAATTTTGAGACGAATTTCACCCTAATTAGGGTGAATTCTACACTAATGAACCTGATTACCACAGCAGTGTGATAATTCCAACACAAAGAGCACAAGGAATAGGTGATACTAACAGACATCCCTTAAATGCAGCGCTTTGAATCACATATTTCTTTGTTGCTTTGAAGCTAAAGACATAAAGGTAGAATGAGCTTTATAATTATTACTCTATATTCTTGTTAACATATGTTGCAATCTGGATAACCATAAAAAACTTCATTCCTGAACAAGGCTTGCAATCATAAAGCTTGGAAATGTAAGTTGGTGTCAAGCAAGGTGTAACCACATATTTGTGCGGATGAATGTGATGGTGCATGCACATATTGCACCTTAATTCCAGGAATTTCTGCCTGAGGAAGCAGTTCTGTGTCAATTCAAATTGAGGTATCTGTGCAGGATGGGAACTCTCTCTTGCATGCAATTCATCCAAGGTGGATTTGAGGAAGAAGTCTTAATCTCACCAACAGCCAAGCATTCCCCCTTGGAATTAATTCGGATTATGAGCAGAGGTGACAATTCGTGTTAGCATGGAGCTCAGAAGTCCACCAAAAATCTCCTAGGAGAGACTGGACAGTCTTTGGTACTCCCACCACTGAAGGGAGACAGATAGTGATTTATTTTCACATCTCAGTTGCCAGCTCTGAGGTGTCTTCTCAGGTGAGGTAAGAAAATTTTTGAATTCTGGCTTCTAAGTGCCTAAGTGTGTTAGGTATTTCCCAAACTGAGAACACAGAACCTTATCGGGAAAAGGAAAAGAAAAGGACAGAAGTTTTGAAAGATTCATGGATACCTTATTTTCACAGGAGCCACTATCTATAGATTTGTGGCATTATAGTCCATGGAAGATCTCAAGCTTATATACTTTTATGTCTTATATCTCCACTGCCTGTCTTTCTTGTTGGTTTTGTTTTGTTTTGCTCTTCTCTACTTTAATCTTGAATACAACTCATCCAGGCAAAAGCAGATGATGCATATTTGAGAACCACTTGCCAAAAATATAATCACTTGACATTCAGTCTCACAAGCAGTTTGCAGGACGGGGCCACCTTTATCAGTATCACAGTGCACTGGCAAGAAATGACAATTGATAAGAACATGACCCAGCTTCCCTTGCAAACAATAGAGATATCTCCATTTTTGTTTGGTGGGGCTCTAGAACCACTGCATGACCTTGTTGTATCCAATAGAAAAATTAAACTATTATTATGAGGTTTCATTTGTTTTCAGGTGAAGATCACTGAATTGTAAATCCTTTAGAAGAACCAAGTGTATTTCTGAGTATTTTATTAAAATAAAAAGGACAAGTTCCAAACATACTTTTTGTGTTGTTGTCTCTGTGAAATCCTTGAACTGTGGTATTCAGAACAGAATAAGACCAGCTGGAGCTATTGAGTGCAATTCTGATGGTAACTTACACTTTTATATCTCATGGGGACAGTAACATATATTGTGTAGTTGGCACCACCAAAGTTTTGCTGTCAATCTTTGAGGTTTTTTTTAAAAATAATGCATTTCTGTTCAGCACATAGGGAGCATGCTTTCCTAGGTGTCTCCATGTGCACAAGCATGATGAACACATTCTTCTTTATTCAATTACACAGTTGGCATTTTCTAAAATGGCATGTGGAGAATGTTCTTACAAGCTTGGATCATGTCCCTGAATTGGCTTAAAAAAAATACAGAGCCAGATTAAGTATAGTCTTCTTTCCTTAGATTAATTTGCCTTTTCTAGTTCAAGTAACACTAGAGTTTGGCTGAATTTTGGAATTGAACCATTGTATTATCTGTTGGTCCTCCTTCATTAGTACTTTTAAAGCTAGCCTGCTCCTCAAACAGATTAAAACAACCTTATACAGCATGAAAGAACACCCTAAGTGCACTCAAAAGATCCTTTTCAATTGAATTTTACATTCTCTTTCAAAAAAAGATCTTATGCAAGGCCATCAACTGTATGGGTGCCAATTAATAACTGGGAAGACAGCTGCTGGTTCAGTTATTTATGGAGTTTTATTTATCAGTATGGGTGCTGAGAAAGTCAAAACCCTTGGCCTAGTTTATGTTTTCCGCTAGATTTTTTATTGTCCATCCTGTCACCTTATAAATAATTCTTATATCATTATTGGTGCTGAAAAAAGCATAAGATCCACGTCGGCATATTTAAAATTCAGAAAGTGCCACGATTGAATTTGAACTTCGCCCTCCTGCAAATGAGTGCTGTGATTCCAGGATAAGCCCTCTCCTCGTGCTTGTTGGCAAACCACACAAAGTCTCCTTGTTCAGCCCCTGTCTGACACAGCAGCCTCCGCTAGGCAGCAGCTCCTTTTCGGGCTGACTCCAAAGACCTGCCCCACTCAGCAGCTCTTGTCCTACTTGTGTGGGCCTGATTAGCATTGCAGCAGAGCTCCTCACAAACCTCGTCTGTTAGCTGATCCTGCCAGCTGACACATCCATATATCTTCAGGGAGCCTTTTCAGCTGCTCCTCTCAGCTGCTTCCAGCTCCTTTCTAGTCCCGTTCAAGTTTTGCACAGCTGTGTGAGTATCATTGTGGCTTGGATCCTAATTCTCCTTTCAGTGCCTCTCTGTGTGCATTGTACTTGCTAGTGATTTGCTCTCCCTGATCCAGCTACCTCTGGATTTTGACGGGAAGGAGTTAAATCTGGTGGATTTTTAGCACAATTCAGATAGTGAACTTTTTTCTTCCTCCTGCCCAGCAAAGCAGTTTGGTGCTCATACGGGACCAACGCTCAGCTGACAAATAACCCCACTGACATCAGCACAGCTCGGCAGATTTATATCAGCTAAGGAGCCAGCTTTCCAGGGAATGCTGAAGGCCTATCTGCTCACACAGGCTTTTGCTTCTCAGATTGTCAGAAGCACACTGGACTTAACCTTTGCTGTTGGCTTGACCTTTTAAAGCCTAGTCCCAAGCACTGTTCCTCCCCACCTGAAATGAGGGATCTGATCAAGCTTCTGCAGTCTGAGAACCTCCCTTGGTGCCTGAGCTCTGGCCCTCAGCCCAGCATGGGGATAACTGAGGCAGCTGCAAAGCTCATCTATGTTCAAAGGTATCCAGGATGGGGGACTTGGCTTGGAAGACAGTTTTTAATGCTGAATATTTGTTTTTTCCTCTTCTTGTTGCCATTAATATTTTGTCACGCACAGTTATATTTGTGGGACTGGATGTGTCTCTTTAGTAGTTGTAATTTTACAAAGATAGATAGTGATAGGACAAGAGACAATGTGTTGAAACTAAAAGAGGGGAGATTTAGATTGGACATTAGGAGAAAACTTTTTACTTAAAGGGTGGCGAGGCCCTGGCACAGGTTGCCCAGGGAAGTTGTGGCTGCCCCATCTCTGCAAGTGTTCAAGGCCAGGTTGGACGGGACTCTGAGCAACCTGGTCTAGTAGCAGGTGTCCTTGCCCATGGCAGGGAGTGGGAACTGGAGGATCTTTCAGGTCCCTTCCAACCCAAGCCCTTCTACAATTCTATGGACACCTGGAGCTTCAGAGAAGACTACAAAAACGACCACTCATTTTTGGTTGCTTTATCTTAATTGTCCAGCCCTGGAGAGATTTGTGATTATAAATATTTGCTCTTAGTAAATCAAGGTAGGCACACAAAAGGAAGATACACCTCAGAGTGACCATCAACATTAAACATTTTTAAATAGCTTGTCTTGTGCTATTTTTAAAATCTACTTTATATATTGTAATTGATGACTTTATAACTTGCAACTTGTTTAATGTGTCCCTTCTGATTGCCCAAGTGTTCAGACATTGAGTGATGCTGGAAGCCAAATGAACAGGAGCCTTATCCTGTGCACTGTCCTTGCAGTAATAGAAAGAGAGCAGAAAAGTTCATCATTGAAAACAGTCTCTTATGGGTTTAGGTGACCCTGTAAAATGATGCCATTCATAAATCTATTAAACTCCATTTTCAAACCCGTTGGTATAAACAACAAAAATCAGGCCTTGCTGTGTGCCTTTACAGCATGAAAGGAAATATCTCATTTTTTAGGCAGCAAGATGGATGAAGAAAAATCTAATTTAAGAACTAAGAGAGAAACTAGCTAAAGTATATGGTACTGAACACAATTACATAATGCAAGGAGGTTTTGTATCATTTCTGTTTCTAAACAGTGTGGTTTGACTATTTCCTTTATTGCCAGCTCAAATATCAGCAGTGTATGAACAGATTTCTAAATTCCAGTGAAGACTTAGAACTAAAGCCCCTGGTTGTGCCTTCTGAAGCATGTCTAAAACTGTAGTCAGGTAAAATTTCCTACTGATCCATGAAATGCTAAAGTTTAAACAGTATCATTTAGCTGCAACCACCTGTTTCAATTAATTCTCTTACATGTTTCATGCCTTGAAAGCTTTTGTCTTTCTCTTTAAGTCAATCTGTCAAGAACCACAGATGTTTTATTTTTGCTGAAGCCCTACTTCAGTAACAACAAGAGGTGAATTAAATAAATTTACAAAACACAGTGTACATGGGCATCCATCATCACTTGCAATGTATGTAGGCATAGCCATCAAATAAGAGAAACAATCCTAAAGGACTTGGCAAGACAACAGGCAGCCTTGTGCTGTACTTGCTGGATATCTCCTTCTGGTACACACTCAGGGAGAAATACACTCATAAGTGGGGGAACAGAGCTGCTGCTTATACTCCTTGCTCTCCTGCTGGCCTGGCAGGCAGTATTGCACCTTCCAATCCATCTTGTGAATTTATGCTGAGATCTCTCTTTGCTTACTGTGTGGGGCATCACCTTTGGCAAGAGCCTTTCAGTGTAATACTGAGGTAGACAATAACCTGACACCAGAAACTCGTACACAGTTTTTCACACTCTTGATAAAACTGGAGGCACATTATTGAGAGCTGTGTGACCAGCAACATGCAGCATGGAAATGAGATGATACCTAGGAGCAATGCAATGCATGTGCAATGAAGTTTTGTCTCAAATACTTTCAAATTCCTCAGTTAGCACTTTTTTCCTACCTATGGTTCTCATACTGTGTGAAGGCATCCTTCACAATTGCCAATGACCACCCCCTTTGCCAATTGCCCTTGCCAATTGACCACCACCCTCCCTACACTGTAGGGTTTGTCACACATAACCTGTGATTCTTTAAGGAGACCTGCCACTGCTTGAATTTCTAAACAAGCAGAGAGAAGGACAATTTTATAACTTTATAAATGGAGGCTAACAGGATAACTTATCTCTCTTTGCAGTGTTTTTCAGGAGGAGCACGGTGGTGCACTGAAGAACTGGATCTGCCTCCTTACATTATTCACAGGACGCCTTTGGATTGTTCTATACCCAAACCTGATACACACCACAGCAACCTATAGGTCATTTATCCAGGAGAGCTTCTCCATATAATCTATAGAATCATATAGAATCATATAATCATAGAATCATATATAATCATAGAATCTTTTTGTTATAAGTACATAATTTATAAGTTTGCAAAGTATCATATCTGCCACTGTCACCTTCTGTCGTAACACCCACAACCATTTCACCTCTCCCAGAATTTCAGCTGGTATTAGTTGAACATCCTGCCTTCCCCTTTACACTAATATAACTTCAAAACGCCTATTCCTTTTCCTCCAGCAGGAAAATGTGGAAAGAAGTTCCCTGAATCTCCTCTTATAAAAGCGGCATGAATAAAATCCTAATTCCACCAAAATCACCAAAAAGCAACACCTGTATGAGAAAATCTTTGTCTGATTTTGCCTGCGTGGTTTCAATTTCAAGTAGAACTTGAAATTGTTCTTTAGTCTAGTCAAATTCAATGTAGTTCCACTGGTTGTAAAATATTTTATAATACTGCATTTAAACTGCTGTAGAAAAGAAAAATTTTGCTCCATGACACTAAAAGAGAGAAGTGTCTGCATTACAGATTTTTAAAATAATTCTAACTGGAATAGATATTTGCCATCCACAATGAAAAGGCTTAGAGGAAATATCTTAGTTAAGACTTGGATGTGTGTGGGTATGCTTATTTCGATTTTCTTTATGCTGAGAGTTTTTGTGGGACACTTGAAACAAATATTTTATGCCTGGATGTCTTATTTAGTTCCAATTATAGTTTTAAAGGGTTTTTTAATGCCTACCTGAGAGTAACAAAATGATAGCTTTGCTCAGTTTTGGGAATGTATACAATAAGTATTGCAAATTAATTTGTCAGTAGCTCCACCTTGAAATTTCTCTCTTTGTTGTGAAAAAAACTGTCAAAACTAAAGCTATTTCCACCATGTCAGGCATTATGCAAACACGTTTCTTTGTGTCAGACATTGGAGAGAAAGACCTTCTTTGTTAGGATGGTTCTTGCCCTACAGGCAGAGTTGGAGGCACAAGTAAAAGTAGAGCAAAAAATTCAGAACTATTTCAAAATACGGACAGAACAAGATTTAAAACATGTAAAAAAAATTTGAAAAAAATGGCAGGGATTAATCAAGTGTGACAAACCCTGAGACACTGATATTTTCTCATCAAATTTTTAGAATTAAGACCATTCTGTGCAGAAAGCTTTTCCTGAAACTGCTCAGTAAACAACCAAGGCTTTCATTATTCTGCTTGCCATCCTGTATCAAGGTGCTGGAATTACAATATTTATATATTTCTGTATTTTTAAATTCAGCATGAGATTTTTTTAGAATTATTGGTCAAACTCAGCTCGAGTTCAAATATGAGGGAGCTTTAGTGTTGATTTTACTAAAAGAAAGGCCAATGCCTCTTAACATATTGCTCCAAGTGGGCAATCACAGGACAAATTGCTGAGCCCAAAAACCTCTTTGCTTTAGCATGAAACTGGACTAAAACTGAACATTAGATCTACATATGCATTAATAACCTTTCCCTCCCTGCTGAAATCTGAGGGCTGTGGGAGAAGGTTTCAGCCTTGTTTCAATCTGTAAAGCTCTAGGAAAGCACTTTGCACATTCCAGAAGGCATTTTGTTTAAAATATGCTCAGACCCCACTGAAGTGATGGCATTTGTCTAGAAAATATTAATGGTGGACCTGAATATTTATATGAAGAATTAGCACTTTTTATTGTAAATAGGCTGAAGATGCTGCTTTAATGGCTCCTAATATGACTGAAGAATTTAGCAAGTAAAGAGGATCAAGGAAACAAACCTTTTTTCCTTTTGTTTTTACATGCTCCATTTGAGGGAAACAAGTCCTGCAGCTCAAGAAGGAAATACCAAAATGCTACAGCTGCCACCACTAATATCACAAGGCCAATTAGAACTATAGAATCATTTAAGTTGGGTAAATATTTAAAGTCAATAAGTTTAACCATGCACCCAGCACTGCCAAGTCCACCATGAAACTGTAAATCATTCTAAATGTTCATACAGTCAGTAGGGAGAAATACACTTTGAGGATACAGTTCACCTGATCTTAGGACTATTCTCTTTCCACCAAAATTATACACAGCTGTGGAGTTCAAGGAATGCTTAGATGTAGATTTCAGTTACACACTTTAAGCACCAGTCTTTATTTATTACTTTTACACTTATTTTTCCACACATTTCTGCCTGGCTTCAGCCAACCACAACAGCAGCTGGCCTTGTAGAAACAGATATATGAAACTTAATACAGGAAGAAACCAACAGGTATCCAAGCAAATAATTCTGCCTTTTGATGCACATGTTTCTCTCTCCATTGCAATCTGGAGTGGGGTGGCTATCCTGGGTAGATATATTCAAATTAACATCATTCCAGCTGTGTGTCTGTGGTAGCAAGGACTTCCTGTGAGCTGCACATTCCTGCCAGACATGGGGTGTGTAAGCTTGGGGAGCCTCCTGAGTTCCATAGTCTCAGATTAAAGCTCACCTGGAAATGTCTGTGTAAAATGACATCACATGAGAGTTTTGGGTGTGTTTTTCTGTTGTTGAACATTTCTGAAAGTGGTCACTTTTAGACGAGGATTCAAATCTTTACAGACTGGAGAGGGAATAAAATCGGAGGTGTTTATCCATCTGGGGAAAAAAAGAACAGGACAGCATTTATCAGTTCTGATTTTCAAGCAGGGTCTCTGTGGAGACACAGACACATGACTGCAGGCCTGATTAAAATATCTAATTTCTAAAGATATCATTCTACTGTTCAGAGTTTTCCTGTGGATCAATCTGATTGTTACGTGGCTTATGTATCTAACTCCAAATTTTGGGGTTCGCTTTGCAAACGAGCTAAATCAAAATATAGATTCTGCAGCACTTTGAATCACAGGCACCAATATTTTATTCTCCCTACACTTCAAACCCTAAAGAGTCCCCACGCAGCTCATCCTCAAAGGAGGATAGAGGTATTTCATTGTATTCCATGGAATGTCTCTTCTCTGTTTTGAACTCAGACAGCATTAATTCATATCCTGGCCTCCAACAAGCTGCAACCTGACTAGAAAGAATGAGATTAGCTTTCAGAAAACTTTCCAGGCTAAGGATAATATAGATATTTCATGTGTCACTCTCTTATCCTTAGCACAGAGATCTATATAAATGACTTTCTGGCATTCCCCTACTTATCAGTTACACAGCATTACAGATCTGCAAGATTACACTTTCTGTGGGCTCCGAGATTCTCGCTAGAATCAAGATACTCAGCATTGTTTTCACCACACTTGGACTTTGTTCCACTTTTAGTAGCAGCATGATGTCAGTCACATTTAAATCAGATGAAAACCTGAATTTTTCATATTAATTAAAGTTCAATAGATTCTTTATAAAGAATAGATGAAAGGAGCAGCAGTGACATGGGAGTCATGTAGACCGGATTTTCTGCAGATTAGCTAAAGCTGGTATGAACTCCCTCCCCAGCTGTCTCAAATATTTCCTGATTTTTTGAAGAGATTGACAAATAAGGTTTTGCATAATAGTACAGAAGCAATTTCCTCATCATTTCCACAATGTAAAGAAGAGAGAGAATTAAAAAAAAAAAAAAAAAAAAGACACACATTAAAAAAACTCAGGGCTGCCTCTCCAAAGTGGTCTCTTGAAATGCTGTTAAATGCACAGGACCCTGCTCATTCTCCAGTGTAATTCTCCCAGTCACTTTGGGTTACAACAGTGAGGAATTTAGCTTTGGCATGTTTCGGGATAGATTCCTGGAAAAAGAACTAGTAGAGTTTCTTAAGACTGTCGATTTTTGGAAACTGATCAAAATGGTTATTTACAAAGCAAAACTCCACCCTTACTGGAAGAGCTCCTTTTTTGAGGTAATGGACTATATTATCATAGAATCGAAGAATGGTTGGCGTTGGAAGTGACCATTAAAGGGACACTTTCCACTATCCCAGGTTGCTCCAAGCCCTGTCCAACCTGTCCTTGGATACTTCCAGGGATAGGGCAGTCACCACCTCCCTGGGTGACCGGTGTCAAAGTGTTATCACCCTCATTATAACCAATTTCTTCCTTATAGCTAGCCTTTTTTAGTTTAATACCATTATCCCTTGTCCTTTCACTACAAGCCTTCCTAAAACATTCGTCACCATCTCCTTTACAAGCCCCCTTGAAATATTGAAAGGCTGCAACAAAGTCTTCTGGAACTTTTTCTTCTCCAGGCTGAACAATCCCAGCTTTTTCAGCTTTTCCTCATAGGAGAGATGGTCCAGCTGTCTGATTATTGCTGTGTCCCTCCTCTGGGCCTGCACCAACCAAGCTACTCTTACCACAAAGGTTGCAGATTGTTGCATTGCTTCCTGCTGGTGAAGAATCTGTTGCTAAAACATTATGTCACATTTATTCTCAGACTCCTTGAGTCTTCAGAAGAGACTTAGTTACACATCCAGAAATAAGTCAAAGTGAGTGTTTAAAGGGAGTAATTTAAGAATGGAAGTTGTGAAAGTGTTTTAATTTAGTTTAGGGTATAAGTAAAATAATAAATAGGTTAACAGGTGTATTAGTGACAGATTGTTCAGATCAGACCATCTTTTAATAAGTTCTAATAAGTTAAACCACTCACTATTATTTTTATTATTTAAGGAATTTTTTCTTGTGGATTTCATCACCTTTTTCTAATTAATATTTGTAAACCTAGAGGCAGTACAGCAATTCTATATTTTTCTGAGAGATCAGTCAGTGCTATTGTTAGTTGACATTGCAGATAGGGTTTCATTAGTTGGGTTTGTTTGGGTTTTCCCCTTGGTACAAAGTCTCTAAGCTATCAGTGTAAGGCTTGATTTGACTTCATTTTGGATGACAGTCCCTAAAAGGGTCAGCTCAAGACAAGCATCCCCTAGAAGCCTTTGACTTGGAGTTCAGTTGTAGCCAAGGAAACAGCAAGAGTGCCTAGTGTGAATTCCCTTGTTTGAGTAGGGAAATTCCTTCTGACTTTCTCCTTTGAAAGGGGAAAGTTCGATTTAGGATGTGAGCCTGGTCTGAGCAGGAGAAAGGATGTACTTCATTGTGTATCCCATGCACAATTTCTGACACATATAGGAAGATATTTCCGTTTTCTAGGAGGAGCTCCATTGCTCTCCTCACTCAGGTTGTGAACAGTGAACGTGGTCTGTCCTCAGCCAGCTCTCAGAGGGCAGCAACTCCACACTTGTGGCCTTGGGTCACCTAGAAGCCTCCCAAGGCACTTCTAGCTGCAAAGACAGTTTCCTCAGCTATCCAGGATGGCTCTGAAATATGGACACCCAAGTTTAGGATACCATGGTACAGAAATACTCCAGGTGGCTTAATGGGCCTCACAGGTTCATCAAGTCAAGTCACAGATCAGTGGTGTCCCTGTATGAGACAGAAGAAGAAGCCTCTCCTACTGCCACACCTACAGAAATGTAGAGACTACTCTATTTCTTTATTCTGTACAGCCACCAGACACACATCCCAACGGGACATTAAAAAGCAATTCTGCCAAGCAGCCAGTAACACAGGGAAGTTTCTAAGCAGATTAACTGCTTTCTCCATCTCTGCAAGAGCCACCTGCCCTCTGACTTTTTACAAATAACAAGGCTGGACTAAAGTTGATGCTACAGTGATTCTAAACTTGTATTCCTGCACAGGGATCAGTGAGATAACATCCATTAGACAGTGGGTTTAGCATTTAATATCCCCTTTCCACTAAAGCTGTTCTTGAGAGAGTCAGCAGCATGGTCCAACTGGTCTAGTATTATGGGGAGCATGAAGAGGAATTCTCAGCAGGGGGATGATGCCATGGTCTATTAGCCCTTCCTGTACCCAGCTAAACCTGGCTAAACCCAGCTAAATACCTTTCAGATCAAAGCTCTGTTTTGAGAAGGAAGCTTCTTGTTTCATGCTGACTTAAACATCTAAAATGTTAAGCCACCCTTAAGGCTGTGGTAGAGACTGAGGCTAACCTTTCATCTTCTCCATGACAGAAATCTGAACATTCCAGCCCAAGCCAATACAGATGGCTTTGTACCATTTCCAAGGTAGGTTTTTGTGTGGGACACATGGACTGAAAGGATCCCTGAGCCATTTCATCTTGCTACAGTGTCCTGACAGTGCAACATGAGGGTGTTCTGAGAAGCAAGCGATGTCTGGAAAGCTGGAAGGCAACCTTCAGCAGCAACAGCAAGCTTCCAGAACATGCTGGTCTGATCTAGAGCTGTAGGTAATCCACTTTGCCTGGGATTTGTCCCTGGCATAAGGAAAATGTGTGTACACTGTCCATCCTCGTATGTGAGCATAGACAGACTTCCTAAAATGGAAGAGTTGGGCCTCCCAGTAATTTTGGGAAAATACAGATCCACAGGAGCACAGGACTGCTGAAAAGACTTACGGAAATGTTGGGGATTCCTTTAAGGATTTCACATTACAGTGCACCACAGCTCAGGTGGTCCCTACATGCCTCACTCCTTGTCCTGTCACGGCAATCAAGACATTGCATGTGCAGCCAAAGGGCAATAGAACATGGAGCACTGGGAATTTCTTACCCTGCCTCCTGGAGGAAGGCCCAGCTCCTCAAGAAGCATTTAGAAACTCCCTTCTAATTTAAGTTCTTTCAAATATGGAGGTCCAGGCACTACCAGAATTCACTCTACAACAGAAAAAGGCAAACGACCCTTCAAATATTGTTATCCACTAAAATAATATTTACAGATACAGTAAATAAGCAGGAGTATAAGACTTTAACAATTTAACAAGAATTTTGCTGAGTTTAGCTGTGGCAGAATTAGTTTTCTTCATAGCAGCTGGCATAGGGATATGATTTGGATTTGTTCTGAAAACCGTGTTGATAATTCAGGGATCGTTTTGTTATTGCTGGGCAGGGCTTACAGGGAGTGAAGGCCTTTACTGTTTCTCTGCCCACCCATCTTTTCTTGTCACTCACATTGAAATCTGTCTACAGGTTTCTAAATGATGGGTAGTGAAAAACAAAGTTGAAAGTTGCTGGGAGGTATCTAGCAGATACTGCAGGAGTCAGGTCAGGCCTTAACGTCTTCATTTTGGTCCAGGGAAAACGAGTAAACAGAATGCTAATGAAAGTTGCAGATGGCACTAGAATCAGTAAAGGTTATCAACCTCAGTGAAACAATGCAAGAGGACCTGGATAGGTTAGGAATGTGGGCTTAAAGCAAAATTGTGTTTAGCCTAGAAAATTGCAAGCTAATCCCACCAGAGAAAAAATAATTAATGTTGAGTAGCAAAGGGAGAAAGGCAAAAAGAGCCTGAACTGCAGAGTTATTGAAAGAGATCTGAGGTGAGAGAAAATTTTTAAGTTAGAGATAAATTTGCAGTGTGAAGCAGAAAGAAAATATATTGTTGAGTTAAAGACTTAGGCAAAATTCACAAGTGTCATAAAACAAGATGAAACACTGGAGCTTTGTGCGTGGCAATATCTGGCAGAGCATCTCTAAATGAAAGCAACTCAGTACCAGAGGGCAAAGTACAAGGAGAGAAGACATTTTTTGTCTTCCCTTCAGGGATAATTGTTTTCTAAGGACACAATAAAGAAGTTGTTGAATAAGTCTTGTAAAAGAGAGCTTGAATAAGTGATGTGAAAGTGGGCATGTCCCTGCAGAAACAAATATTTGTCTCTTTTACTAATACTTCCATTGTAGCTGGCCAAAGAGAATAAGATTAATTTAGAGAGATCAGAATCAAGATCTAGTAGCCAGTGTAGCAGCCACACGTAGAGAAAACATAATCTTTAGCACTTCAGGCATCTGAAGGAAGGAGCAGGCAATTTTGGAGCTGTGCAGTAATAAACTTCAGTAAAATTGGAAAGAAAACTAGATAGTACAGCAGATCTTCCACACTTGTCTCTTCTGCTATTTCCTACTGACTTGAGCTTTCCCATTAGATAAAACATGATTTCTAGGAAAGTTTTGTCTCAAACTCATCCAGTCTTCTGAAGGGAATCCCTCCAATGTTTCCATTAGGATGGGGAGTTTTTTTGGTCAGGTCACATTAGTCTAATTAATATGACTGAAAATCAGCCCTAGTAATTTGTTATTTACAGCTTCACCTTTACAGCTTTGGAAATAAAACAGTAGTAGTGCATTCCAAAGGAATGTGCTTTGTGCTCAGAGATCCATCCTTTTTCCTGTCCCTGACTTTCTTTGCCTCTATAGAAAAGTTATTTAGTATATTTAAGACTTTCCTTATACATTGATGACATGGACATAGTATTGCACATTTACAAGAACTGCTGTTAATGTGTGAAGAGAGAGATTTTGTATCACGAAATATTATGTACATGCTGACATTGCATTTTAACTTTTAGATATTGTTTTGTTTTGTTAATGTGATACTGGTTTCCAAACGATCTTAATTCTGAATTGATAATTTTTAAGAAGACCTTCCCAGTAAATAACGATTTTCAGGTTGATCAAAATTTACACCTAATTTATGTATTGGGATTTTTCCCCTCTCACAAATCCAGCTTGTACCATATCAGTGAGAGGTTCGTATTTTATGTACAACACATAAGAATGATTACTGACATTTGTAAGGCCAAATCTTTAGAAAATCTATCATCAGTGCTGTAATAACTAATAACAAGTTCCATTGAGTTATCTAAACTCAATTGAATTGAAACACAGTTAAAAATTACTTTCTGCTTCATTACTTATGTTAAATGCAACATAAAAATCCCCAACCTTTCACAGGTAACATAAAAAAATGAACTACAGAGCAGTAGTGCAGTTGTACCTGGAAATGTCTGTGCTGAAGGTCTTTTTTCTTTCTGCTTCATGGCAAATGGTCATTTAACATTGCATAAAAGGGGCAGGGATTTCTGGTGGTGCAGGCACGAGGCAAATTGATCCCTGGTTCTCACACTTGCCATCAGGAAAATCCCATTCTGCCTCTGTCTCATTAGACAATGAAGGGATCTGGGAAAGGAGTTAGGCTGGAATCTTGTGAGGTTTAAAAAGATGGGTTGTTCAGACAGGCAGCTGGGATTCAGCACATATTTTGCCCCTGTGTGTCTCTCAAGCTCTGTGCTGGAGACCAGGGGAATATCTCTGGAAGGCAATTCCTGCACGGAGCCCCACATGTGAGCTCTGGCCCCGGGAATGTGCCGGTGGCACACGGCACAGCAGCGCAGCAGAGACACACTGCAGCCTGGAAAGCGACAGCTAGGGTGCACTGATACACAAGTGCCTGGCAACTGCTCTAATTTATTGCAGTAGCTGTTATGGCTCTCTGTGAAGCCTAAAATAATCTATGAGCATTTCACATTTTAATAGTATTCATGTTGAGGGCCTCTGTGTGACTGCAGCTATATGATAACATATGCCCCAATCGGATCTGCCCTTTGTGTACGAGATGACACAATTTGTGCACAGTTAGCCATGAGGGAGATGGAGATTATCCATTTCCAGTGCAGGCAACGCTGGGTCTTCCAGCCTCTCATACACACCAAAGAGACAAATATTTTCCTTTTTAAGAGTATTTACACCCTCAGAGCTCAACAGATGGAATGTTCTTGCCCTTCAAGGCAAAGCTCTGCTGTCAGAAGAGACACAGAGGACCAAGAAAATAGCAGGCACAGAAACTAGTTAAGAGTTTAATGGGATTTGGCTGATTATTATGTTTTCTTTCATTATAATTAACTCATATTTTCAGTAACACCAAGGACCTCAAAAAAGGAATGACATTAGGAATCTGTAAAGTTCCTAGCAAAGAAAACTGCTGTCCAAGATCATAACTGTTTATAGAAACTGGGCCCTTCAAAAAGTTAGGAGAAACTACAGTTAGGATCACTGTAGTGATTCATTCATTCCTTGCTCCAAAACTGTCATGTCCAGTGCTACATAATCACATGTTCTTCATTACACAACTTCTCTTTAACATTCCAGCCTATTTCTGACGCTGCAGCTCCATGTCTGAACCAGTCCCTCTGACTGACTGCTCATGCCTTACTTCCAGGCAAGAAGTCCTGCATAACCAACCTATTCTCCTCTCCTGAAGCATCTCAGTTTCAGTTCTCTTTTTCCAGGCATTTTTTTTCTCCTATCTCCTTCTGCCCACCTGAATACATGTCCAGATTTTCTTTTCTAATATATTGCCTCCATTCCATTCTTGCTTGTCTTGTCTTTAGTTTCAGAGCCTTTTTAACCACAGTTCAAGTGCTCATGGCCATATGCACAGTGGTGAATGAAGTGGGTGTCAGTCCTGAGACCAAGGGGCATTGCAAAAATCCATATCAGAGAAGCACAGAATCATAGAACAGTTTGGCTTGGAAGGGACCTTAAAGATCATCCAGTTCCAACCCTGCTGCTACAGGCAGGGACACCTTCCACTATCCCAGGTTGCTCAAAGCCCCATCCAACCTGGCCTTGAACACTTCCAGGGATGGGCCATCCACAGCTTCTCTGGGCCTAAACCTTCTTTCCTGAACTCCCAAAATTAGGGGATATCCTGTCATTCCATTCATGCTGCACCATCATTTAAACCATGTGGGACATAACCTGTACATCGTGTTTATTGCTAACTTCTCCATAAGTGACCTCATTTGTATAATTTTATGGATGTATTTTTTTGCAGTCCCTGACATAATTGTCATCCCATGGACAAATTTCAAGTCCCTGTTTGAATACTGTCAGAAACACAATCTTTACAGACCTCCTGAAAGAAAAAGCAATTGTCATTTCAGGATGCTTTTGACCCAGCCTGGCTCTCCACTAAAACTCTGCTGATTTGACTGAAGATTTCCAGCAATCAAAGGCAGATCCAAAGCAGAGAAAAATTTAATCCCGGAATGTAATGTGATAAAAAGTCATAAGCAGCTGAAAACAGGACTGTATAAAAGGAAACATCATGAAACTTTGACAAGCACTGCTCCTAGCCCTGCTAATAATACCTCTTTGACTGGTCTGATATTCCTTGATCCTCTTGTAAAGATTGCAAAAGATAAAGAAGATTTTACAGGCAGGCTCAACAAATACTAAAGCTTGTCTTTGTCTGCATATTTGCGTATTTCTCACCCCTTAAGTTTTAAGCTCAAAAGCTAAAAGGTGTACGTTCAGGAGCTGACAACTTCCACTTCCTGAATTCCTCTTGGATTGCTCCCAGGTCTGTGTAATAAGGTGCAGAAACACAAGTCAGATGTGAGGGTCAGTGCTGCACACACAGGTGCCTTTCTGCGGAGCAGGCACTCCTACGGCTCATGTCAGAATTTGCTGAGTACATTTAAGGAAGCTGCCAAAGCATTTGGAGTGCTTTGGCAGCAGAAGAAACAGCTGGTCCCATCAAAGTGATCACATTCTTGGACATTAATTTAGTGTCTGAGAGGATGGAGTGATGCTTGCCAGGGAATAAGCTTCATAATCCTAAAGGGATAGAGACTCTGAGATTACAGCCTAGTAAAGGTGTGCTTAAAGCTGGTGCTACTTCTTTGTTAACGGATTGTTTGAACCTTGGAGAAAAGTGTATTTAGGCCACATGTAGTCTCCAAACTGACAAGTTCTTTCAATTGGAGGGGCTATGAATAGATTGGCATCAGAAGGCATCAGACTCTGAACATTGGGGAGCCATTTTAGGCAGCCTCAGTAAATAACAGTAGGTCAGTGCTGGTGCAAGAATGAATTATTAATCAGTGTGTATTGTGAAAATACACTTGAATGAGTCCAGAAGTTTTTCTTCTGGGGACAACATGCTGGAGGTATATGGAGATACGTATCAGAAAAAAAATTTAAAATATGCATTTGTGGTGACCTCTGTTAAAAAATTTAAGGCCCATTGTTGTCTGATTTCTGTGGTATTTCCTACACACAAGATAAGCAGCTCCTGTAACATTTTGGTGTTGGCCATCTCAGTATGGCCATTTCAGATGCCTTTTTCATTGTTTTTACCCAGTCTATAGCAATGAGAAATATCCAAATAAATCCTTTAATGAGTCCCTTTCTGTTCAGAAGCTGTAAAGAAGAAAATGCAGGAGTCAGTTATGAACACCTGAACTTAATGTTGGTAATGCAAGTGTGGTTATCTCCTCTCCTTTTCCTATTTACACCACTGTGGAAAACATCCCCTTTCACCTTGGAGCCAAGGCTTTTATTGCAGCATTACAAAATTGCTGAGCAATTTTCTTTCTCTGCTTAGCTATTATTTCCATTGAATCATCAGTTACCACCCATTGAATGAAACCAAACATCAAAGCAAACCCCAAAACACATTATGAATAAGTTGCCACCCTTATTTTCCACATTATTTCTTCTGTGAAAAGAGCAAGAATTTATACACAGCATCTGTCTGTCTTCCTTGTCGTAGGGTTTTACTTTCACACCACAAGCTATTCTAAAGAAATGGGCATTTGGAAGGGTAACACACAAGGATGGATTAATTTATCAAAGTGTTAAATTCCATAGAGATTTTTTTTTTAAGTCAGCCACCATTGATTTCAAGACAACAGGATGTACCGAGGGGACAGAAACACAGCTATGAAAAATGAATTCAACCACGGGCAAGGCAACAGGGAAGGACTAAGATGTGTAACTGTCATTTATTAAATCACATAAACTGAAGAAATTTTTCTTCCTTGAGAAGAAATTTTGGTAAGCAAAACTACATGCTTTAAAATCATGATATTTTAATGGAAATTGTAGCAAGCTGCTTTTTTCAGCTGGGGAAAAATATAAAATTGAGTGATTGTAATCCGCAAGGCAATCAGAAGTTTAAAACCATAGTTTCCAATTTACCAAACCATTTTTATGAGCTGGATTTGTCTGGGGGAAGGGAGAAGTCTTCTTTTTTTTTTCTTTCCCCAGCATCAGTGATTAACATATATAGGTCACCACATCAGATGTAGAAATCCTCCAACAACACACTACTGAAATAATGCACTGGATTCAAAGACCCCACAGAACGGTACACAAAGTACTCCATTAACAGCAGGTGCTGTACAGAAAAGCTCTCTTTAAAAGAGCTTTTAATTACAGTATATCTTTGTTTAGAAGCCACCTTCAACTACCTTTTCCGTGCAAGTTGCAGAGGAAAGCAATTAAATATTTGAGAAAACCACCCTCAATTTAAAGCTGCAGGAGAAAGCAATTAGTGTGAAAGAAGGCTTAGCTTGTACACAAAGAAATACGGTATGTTAAGTCAGTGGAGGCTGGGTATTACTTTGACATAATTAATACAGGTCATAAATCTTAGATGCACACCTACCCCAAGCTGAAAGTCATAGATGGCAGTAGGGCCCATGCTTATTCCCAAGTCTCCCTCTAACAATGGAGTTTACACAAAATTACATTTATCTCTCTCAGCTGTATAATTCACACCTTCTCTAAATTCCCTTTACAGAGGTGAAGGGTTTCAGTAGGGCTGAGTGAGCAGGAAGATACAGGGGCTTATTCATTTAAGCGAGGCCACTTGCATAGATCTGGCTACAAAGAGAGACGTTACGAGAGGAGGAAAGGGGTCTTTTTGGTCTTGTTCAGTATTTTTAATTTACAAGTCTTGTTTTTAATACTGGAACTAATCTCATACTAAAACCTCTTCTTCAACCCTTTTCCCATCACAGTATAGCACAGTCTTTTTAGCCATAGTGCGAAAAGGGGTTTGAAGGTTTGGTGTGTGTTGTTTGGTTTGGGATGTTGGGTTTTTAGAAGTAATTGAAATTTAGAAAATGGTTTCTGTGTTTTTAGGAGCTAATCTTTGATGATCAATGACATCAAAACTTGTGGAAAAAAGAAAAAAACAAACAACAGCAAAACAAAACAAAAAACCAAACCATCAATAACTCCACTGAAGTTGAAGGCAAAAATGTCCCTTACTAAAACAACACCAGAAAATGCTTCATTTGATGGCATTTTGTAGAGGATACAAAGGTTAATTAGATACTTTCTATTGCATTATATAGCAGGAAACCTCTGTTAAGTACTGCTTCTCTAACATGACTGATTAGTTAAAAACTGACTATAGAACCACAAATTAAAAAAAAAATTATCTTTCCCATTCCAACACAAACTATTCCAGCTTCTAAGAATTGTGCTCTCTGGGTGCCTGTTTTTCTGCATAATACCTAATTTACTTTTATAGTCTGAAGCCTATGACCCTTAATCAAAATTAGATATTAACAGAGACATTGGATGGGTAATTTTAACATCAGCATGGCTAAAACCCTAAAATGAAGGAAACTTCCACCAGCTTCTAAACACCTCAGCATTTTTTCCTGTGTTTTCTCATATCCTACATTATAGGAGAAAAGGTTGATAATAATGGCTTATTTTACCACTATTTTTATTTCAACTTAATATCCCAAGTGAGGTGTTTCTGTAAATGTTTGAATTTATGAGCTTTTGTTAGTTTTCTCAACGAATTAGTCAAATTTCTTCCTTGAAGGCATCTCCTTGCTAAATCCAGCTTTTTTGGTTTTTTGTTATTTACTGCACCACTGTATTCGTTTAAAGGCAAAGTTCAATTATTTCTCTTTTGAAGGTCTGAGTGCCTTGCTTAAAATGCCAAGTGCATTAAAAACAGTCCTCCCTTGACTTTTGCAGGGAGATATAGAAGGATAATAAGTTAGTTGGATTTAAGGGAATTTTGAAATTGATCGTGTGTGTGCACGTGTGCATGACGATACCAAAATAAGGATTAAATGCTGTCAAATCATCAAGAACACTTGGGGATTTTTTGCCATTTTTATATCTTAACAAGGAACAAAAAGAAGGAATTCTTTGCAGTTGAAACAAAGGACAGGGAGCCAGAAGACACTGAACTTGGATGAAAACTTAAACAGTTTCCAAACACAAAAAAAGGGCCTTAGAGCCAGTGTAAATGAGATCAAATTATAGTGGGGAAAAATCTGCATTTTTTGCTGTTACTACTTGAGGAATCGACTGTTGCCCCTCTTCTGAATTACATTCACTGTCCTTTTGTATTTTTATTTAAATTTTGAAGATAACTGTCTATGTTTTTTCCTCTATGCTGGTACTGAATCCACAGCGGATGGCAAAAGTTTTTGCAGACAACCCAAATCTGCTACGAGGTCTTGGTGAACTTTGCAAATAGATGGTTCTTGGCCATGACAATTTATTCTTCATGTCTGGAATGGCAGGAGATTTCTGCCAACAGAGGAAAAATGGCTTCAGGTCATTCCCTGTTAAAAGGGTCTGGAGGCTTTAAAAGAGAATAAAAACAACTTTAAATTTGACTGTGGTACCAGTTTATTGTGGCTGGATGTTCACGAGCAGGAGCCTTAGAGGGCTGTAAAGACCCTACACCTTGAGCCCTGTTGTGCAACTCCTGGTCATAGAAATCACCTTATTGGATCTACTTTGATGAGTAAAGGCTGCAGAAGGGATGTTTCTGCGGGTTTTTAAAAATCTATTTGGAAGCAAATTGCTTATGGTAGGCATGTTCAGCATGCATCTCTTCCAGTACAAACTTCGAGTAAAAACTGAGAGTAATTCAATTAAGGTTAAACATTTCAGCTTTTTTATTTTATGGTTACACAGATAAGTAGAGCAATAACTGAATACAAATGTTGCATATTTACTGTGGCATGATCCAAGCAATTACTACTAAAGTATTAAGGAAAAGCATCATTTCATTCTTTTAATTTTATTTCATAATTAGGCAGGAACCATATTTTGGTGAATACATTTATATTTAGACATTATATATTATGCTTATCTTTGTTTTGAGAGGACAATTTTAGCCCTGTTGCTACAAGCCTGTTAGCAACAATTAAAATAGCTGTGAAAAAAATGGGATTTATAGCTTTTGTACTTGTTTTTCTTGTTAGTTTTCATCAAATATTTCACACTCATATGATGTATGCAGTCTGCTAATAGTCACTAGCACAGACTGTCAAAAATGGTTTCAAACATCTGGTTAAAACCAGCTTTTTATGTACTGGGATTATTAGTTTGTCCTTTTCACACAAGTGTTGTGCCAGTTGCTCATTATGCCTCTGACTTCTGTTACTTTTTGTTCTCAAAAATGATTTGAAAAAGTTTAGAAGGAAAACTTGAAAGCTGAGCAAAAACAATACTGGCAACTTTTTTGAGTGCCAGAGTTTTATCTGCTTTCTGTTGAAATATTTTCCTGACTTTCCATTCAAATAAGAATTTTTGTGCAAGGTGTTGTGGGGAGGGTTGACTGCAACCCTGCAAAGTGCAACACAGTAAATGTCTGTGTATATTCTCCTTATACCATACTGTTAAAATCAATCTGTTCAGGTTAGTTTCCATTCTGAGGAGAGCTGAGAAACACAACCACGAGTTTCTGTCACGTGCCACGCCACATCAATTAAAAATAAATTAAATTTCATGCAAAGAACCTAACTTAAAAATCTCAGCAAACAACAACAGAACCTTTTCACTAATGATTTTCAGTCATCAGAAGTGGAGAGAGACTCAGACAGCAGACAGCATGGTCCCAGCATGCTTTTTGCCTTTTTTTTGTTTGCACAGTAGCTGTCAGTTGCAGCCCTGCAGGTAGTAGAACCCAGTGGGAAGAGGGGCGGGACAGAGCGATGCTGACTGAACTGACAGCAAATTTAAATTACTGAGCTTTCTTTTGCTTTTTTTCTTTCTTTGAGTGCCCTTTCTTTTTTTCTCTCTCTTTTTTTTTTGGTATTTTTCTACTCTGCGACAAACTGAAAAGATTCGAGCACACACTAATTTAACAACCCTGCTTCGTCGTCTTCTTTTTTTTTCCCCCTTCTGCTTCCAGGATAATTAAAAGAGAAACCTGTAAAGGCAACGTTCCTTCAAGCAAGTTGGTGCTGTAACGTGCTGGTAAGATGAATTTAATTTATTTCTTTTCCTTTCCTCATCTTTTCTTTTCCTTCTTTGGAGCTGAAAGCTTTTGTATATCTAACGCAGTCATAAGTGTGGTTCTCCTGCTGTGGAGGGTTAGGATGTAATGAAAAGGTGTAACGGCTTGATATGCGACCTTCTCCTATTACTTAAAATGGGTAATAACAGCTTTCGTGCCTGTCCTCATGATGCTTTTCTCTCTATGAATTGACTATTTGCTCAACAGAAGAGATGCTGTGATTGTCGCACTATGACAATGAGGACTTGATTGTTTTTGGTTACTGTTCCATGCTCCTATCAGAACAGATACTTGAGTTGGGGGGTTTGTGTTTGTGATTTTTTTTTTCCCTCTGAACGTTGCCTGAAGCACTGATACGACAGGGGGGTGGAGATGGGGGTGGAGGAGATGGTCTTGGGTATCATCCTGCCTGTTCAGCTGTTTACTAGGTAAAGAAGTGCAACACTGAAACTTTTTTTAAAAATAAATAAATATTTTTCTGCTTGCATCAAGTGGGGTCAGTGAATCCAGGATTTATTGTCATCCAGTGCTGGATAAAGTTCTCACTGTCCCTTGCATTTTCCTCCAGAGAAGGGGGGAAGGGTTGTTCCACTCCATACCTTGTCATACCATTGTAGTAGCTAATTGCAAGGGGCTGACAAACTTTGAGATGAAATACCAGGCGTTGCTTTTGTAAAGCATGAGTTTGATGCTGTGGATCACCTCCCATGAATAGCAGCCTGCCAGATACAATCAGATCTGTATTATACATGTTGTGTTCCTGACTTACAAGTCCCCTGATTTCCAAGTCTGCTTTCTAGTCTTTTTCTGATACTAGCACATTATCATTCTGTTTTTTCAGCAAATGAGATGTGTTTTGTTTTTGCTTTGCATTTAAGCTTACGAAACTTATAAGGTGATGTGTTTTTCTCGGGCTTTCTGAATGTAGTTCTGCCAAGTATTAAATGCTACAATACCTAATGAAATCAACACGAAGGCTGAGCTTGTCCTGTATTTAAGGAGAAATTGCTGAGTACTGGCAGGACTGGATCTTATTATTGCTGAAGTATCTCTCCTTTCCTAACTGCAATTAATTCTTCTTGCACTTTAGACTGGATCCTTTAGCTTTTACTGTAGCATTCAGAATAAATACTATTCTTACACTTAGTTGCTGGTTTGTGGTCATGCCGATGAAAACTTTTTGAACGTAGGATGGGGGTTTTTAGGAGAAATTGGATAGAGTTAGAAAACCAGTATGATTTATTCGTCTAACTCCTTGAAAGCTCTTTTCCTTAATTTTCTTTTAAGGAGGTGTCCTGAAACTAATAATTTGCATATTGATACATCACACTTTCCAGACTCAAAGGTCTGTTTTGCTACATGAATAATATGATATCATGACAGAAGTTGTGAAAGGAGAGTGGAGATGAGGAGCAGTGGGATTGAATACAGAGCCCTTTCTGTGTCCCTGGAGAAGAGGAGAGGATGTGCCAGTGCCATATGGAAAATGACATCCTTTCACAGCAACTTTGTTGTGGGCAGAGGGTAAAGGGTGCTGCACTTGCAGAAGTTCATCACTCCCTATTTCAGTCTCAAGCACTGCAATACTTTTCTGAAGGTTTACTTTGCTGGTGCAGAAAATACTGGTGTCTCACGAAATGAGGTCGTTGGAGCTCCCACATCTTGCTTTTGCCCTGAAAACTTGCCTTCCCTCACACCAACACCAAGGTCTGCGAGGCCCAGAAAATTAGGCTTTGTCCCTTGTAATCCTAAACTCCCATCCATTTATAACCAGAGAAGAAAAGGGTTGAACTCCGTGTTCTTGTTATGGAAATAAGTTTTTATTCACTCAGTATCAACTGACAGTCAGAAGCGTATCTGATGTAATATGAATAAACTATAGGCTGTTGTCAGTAAATTATGCATTTATAGTCTCACATTCTCCTAGAAACAGTGCTTTTACAATGCTCAAGTGGCCTAATGGGGTGAAACAACTACCAATACTCTCATCTGAGCTTCCTAATCACCAAAGTTATGAGAAGTCCATCATGGTTGGTTCCCACTGACCTTGGTGGGCATCTCAGCCATGGGTGAGGCTGCATGGAGGAGAGCCTAAGTTTAGCCAGGGGACTCTGGTCACAGAAGTGATGTCAAAATTACTCTTATGAGGCAATATGAAAACATAGCACAGCTGAGTTTAGATGCTGAGTTTTGTGGCAAGAATTGATTCCTAAATTCTTACATTACAAAAAAGCTGATATCTGTACATTTAACTAGAAAAACAACCACCCTAACCCAATCTACCAGTCTATATCCTCTTTGAATTTTGTCTTTTAATGTATTTATTTTTAATTAATCTGTGCACTTTAAATTGCTGTTGGCTTCTAGCAATACTGTCCTCTATTCAGTGCTTGGAAATTTCTAGTTGAATGCAACTGCTTTCATTGTAACAAAAAAAAGAAAAGCAAGCCAGAAAACTTGCTGTAATTTCCTGTCAGTAACAGAGAAATAAGAAAACACTAGGCTAATAAAAATGATAATCTGAGTTTACAACTGTTAACAAGATTCCTGAATAGAAATGGTGCTATTATGCACAAAGAATTTCTATCATCACTGGAGGAATGTAGTATAAAATTATGAGGTTTATTATTAGGGTTCTGTCAACCAATCAGAAATCAACCCATAATCTTAATTGTGAAATACCATAAATTTTGGCATCTTCCCTCCCCTCCTACTAATAAAATATTAAAGAAATTTTATAATTAGAAACTTCGATAACATAACTATGAATTTCCTTTAGAGCAAAAAGCTGGCATAATTCTGTATTTCTTCCACATCTCTAACGTTCCATATAAAGTCACTGCAAGTCTGAGTTGCACACAGCAGGTAAAATTAAGGTAAATCACAGACTTGCCATGGGCAATAATGATGGGATTTCATCAGTTGTTTTCTCCTGGAAGAAGCCATATTCCCAGATTTTTCTCAGGACTCTGAAGAATTACTAAAGAATATGTCATAGCACCTCCTTCTCTGAATGGGATTCTTTATTAGCATTGCATTTCTGGTCCACTCAATTCAAGTATGATAGAATCTTGGCAAAATTCTTAGATTTTAACCAATGCAGATTATTTCATTTCATTGTAGCAATAAAAGACTCTTACAATTCTCTTCTAACTGCAAATGATTTAAGTCATTGTAAGGGGCTTGCTGTGTTTCCATTTGATTTAACGTGTTAGCCATGGTCTTCTTTCAGCAAGAACAAGTCTTGCAAGAACACGGTACAGGGGCTCAGAGCTACCCCAAGTCTCTGATCCTCCCCCACTACCTGACTGATAACATATTGGGCTAACACTTGCCAAAGCACACTTCTCCCACAAGTCTGGCAGCCAGTCACATGTCCCTCATTCCCTTGTGATGTGCACGTGGATCACTGCATGATCCTGTTTAGGATCCTAACCCTGTTTAGGATCCTAATCCTGTTTAGGGTACAGAGAACCCTAAAAATTATCTAAAACCTCCTGATGATTCTCATCACCCCAAAGGTAAGAGAGGTCACAATATTCATCAGATCACCAGATATTAATTAAGAATATAAATGAATTTTTTATCTATTAAGAGAAACAAGAAAATATTATCAAGAAGAAAACAAAGTGAAAAGAGTACTAGATGCCCAGAGAGCTCATTTCTAGACTATAATTATCATCACTCAGAGTCTTCCTTTGGTTGTTTTCCATGTCTCATGGTCTGTGGATACTGATAACTCAATTGCTGCCCTGATGTGCTCTGAGAGCTCTTGAAACCACATCTTTCCTACTCACATTGTTAAAGACAACTTTTGTCAATTTCCTTGGGGATGGTAATAGAGTGGGAGCAACCCAAAAGTGCTGTGTATATTTATTTTTTTATAATTTGCCTTCTCAGTCTGGAACTTCCAGCTGCCTCTGTGTTACCCATAGAGGTGATGGTTCTCTGTCCATGGCATTTGGGCACCAGAGGTAGGATTCATCTCATCCAGATAATGTAGACATCTACATGTGAGTGACCTTTGGCTCTCCTTACAGTCAAAGAAAACAACCAGGTGCTTTTTAAACATCTGTTTTCTTACAATCCTACGGAAGAACATCATATTCAAAACTCAGACCATTTCACCTCCTCTCCTCCTCAAATTTTCTCAGCTGTTTCCTTGCTTAATTTAGACATCTCTTGTAACTACTTCATGAAGACAGAGGACTTAAAACTGTAAATTACATACTTTGAAAAACTATTGACTTACCAAGCCTCATATACCCGGCAATGGGCTTAAAACAAGGCTAATCCTAGCGAAGTTAGGACTAGATTGCACAGGCACACCCATATATCACTGACATAATGTCACTCATATATATCATTAGTCCTCCAGGGCTGCTGGAGGGAAGCTGTCACAAGTGAATTCCAGGCAATGTGTTTAACGTCCAATTAATCTTGTTCCTCATGGTGAATTTTATTAGGCTGAACTGATCTAGTGAAAGGAGGTGCTGTGATTGGTTTATTTGTTCTACTTAGTAGATCAGTGGCATTTAAAAGTCATGCTGCAATGCTATAAAAAAAAAATCTCAAATTCAGGAAACTCCATGAGTGTGAAGTCTACCTAATTTAGGTACCAGTATTACAATGAGTTGGTGCTCCTGATGTAAATTCCCTTATCCAGAGGAAGCTTCATCATTTGAAAGCTTTCAGACTGGTAATTTGGCTTCCTAAATTTTTACAGCTAAAGCCTCATGAAGAGTGCAAAAAGTGTATTCTGCAGAGCAATCCCCATCTCCCAAAGGTCCTTCACACCTGCATCTCACCCTGCCATCTGTGTAGGGGCTTTTTGTGTCCTCTTGGCCCTGTGTCTGGCCCCAGGCAACTGTTTTCAGGCCCAAGTCCATGGTATGTGGCTTGAAGGACTGGGGTGGTGCTGATGGGTCACAGCCCACCTGAACAGGGGGTGGAAAGGGTCTGAGGGAGGCAGCATCAGAGCAGCCTTGCTTGTAAGGTCTAGAGGAAGTCCTAAGGATGACCCTAGCCAGCATCACAGTAGGGTTTATATTCGAGGAATATATATTAATTTAAAAGGCAAACGTGTCAGCACATAAATATATATTAATATTTATATAAACACACACTAGCGGCTGTTGGACACATAAAACCCCACTAGACAGGTGAGACATTCAGCAACAGGAGCACATTCTGCCATCAGATAAGCATGGTCTCCATTAGGATTCATTCCTCTCTTCATTTAGGTAACCTTCAGCATCTTAAGGATTAAGTGTAGGTTTGGTTTAAATCAGAGAAACTGGATTTTACCATTCATTACCATTCACTCAGTTGTTGATCAGCTTCTCAGTATGGTGGTATTCAGTCAAGGTAGGTTGAAATTGATCATGGAGGTCTTTTCCAACCTTAGTGATTCTACAGTCACCACACGATTGACATAGCTCTATTCTGAACCAGAGCTCTGCAATGTTTTGCAGAAATAGTCTTTATACAGACAAAGGGAGTGGCCAGATTTTGAAGCCGGCAGAAAATGTGTTACCATGCACTCAAACTGCTCATGAAATAACAGAGCCCTGAACACAGGATTGGATCTCTTACATATTTGCTGTTTCCAGTGATTAATGTATAAGCTCTGTACCAGCCACTAACACAGTGAGCAATCCAGAAGGCCCGTAGAATGAATTTTGGATAACAAGGGACAGAAGCATAGATTAATAGTGGCTCTTAATCAATCTGATGCAGGCAAAGTTTTCCATAGGAGCTACATTAACAAGCAGCTTGCAGCTCTACCAACACCTTCCTTTTTCTGCACCCTAAGTCCCTGAGTTATGAAGGACATATGTATAGTAAATGAAGCTTTTGCACTCGAGTGAAGAGCAAAGGCTGCCTACAGCAAAGTGAGAGAGACCACATTCACAGGACATTAAAGGCTGGGTACTCTTGCTGAACAGGTTTACACATTTAAGCCTTGATCCTGCAAGGACTTACACACATGCTTAACCTTACACACTGCGGATGAAATCCTGGGCCTCTCAAAATCAATGACAAAAGTCCACTCACTTCAAAGGGCCACTCTGTGAACAGCCTTTTTAGTTTCAGTGCAGCCACACAGTGTGCAGAAGCATGTGAGCTGATCTCCCCAACCCTGCCTGCTTGTGTGAAGCCTTAGGAGATTGAGTCAGCTGCTAAGTGTATCTTTCAGAGCACTTCTGTCTCACAACAAATTATAAGCGTTCAAAGATGTTTTCTTGTTTGATCTGTGATCTTCACGAGTTTTGCCCAAACCCTGTGGTAAAATCTGCTGAAGAAGTCTGTGAGCAATCCATAATGCAATTCCCTCCCTGGCTAGTATTGCATTCTGAGCAGTTTGTTTTCTTTACTTTCCAAGAGATCCAATCCCTAGAGTGAGGTGATTATGCTGGAATCACATCTTTTTTTAAAAAAAAAAGAAAAGAAATCTATAGCTCACATGATTTTATAGGAAATCTAGGAGATATCTGCTGAAATGACTTACAGGTCAGAAAAAAATTAGTATATGAATTTGTGCAGGATTCAACTGCTGGGTTTCATCTGCTTTCTACTGGTAATTGAGATACCTTCTTGCAAAATCTGTCTCAGGATCTGTTGGAGACCAGAAACTGAATCCTGGCTCTGTCTCAGTGTATAAAACTCTGCTCTGGCTGTGGTGTCCCTCAGACTCACTGTGGAGTCCTGAGGAGTTCGGTGGAGATTTCAGGAGAATGGAAAGTGGTATTAGCCCCATATTTCAGCATAGAACCTTTTCCAAAGCAGGTTAAGTCAAGGATCCAACGATGCTGCGCAGACCCTCTGGTTCTGGGAGTGCTAAATTAGGCTCCCAACCCTCACAACAGCTGAGGTGCTAGAGCTGGGGGAGGGTCTTGGGCTGCCCTGAGTAGCCCCAAGGTGTCTCAGCTCCAATAACAGAGCTCATGCTGGAAAATGCAGATCCTGTGAGTGAAACGTGCAGATGCACCATTGCACCCTGCACGTGCTAGGGACTAGGGAGGTTTTGGCTATCATCTTCCTAAGCCTGCAAAAACATTTTTGAGGACAATATGTGTACTGTAACAGGGAGCAAGGGTTTGGAAAAGATATTTATAAAGTTTTGCATCCCAGTTATGCTTTAGGATAAGCCTGTGTTAGCATTTGTGTAAGCCAAATTACCTCTTCTCACCTAAATTGGTGGCAGTCATTTGAGAAGGAGAGTAGGCTGGGTGAGCTCAGTGAAGCTTTTTTTCTCTTTCAGCATTTTTCTCTGACATGTTTCATTGCTCTAGCAGAAAAAAAAATCCCCAGACTTCACTCTTTTTTTTTGGCTTTTACTGTAAAGGTATTTTAATTTTATCTTCATCATGCTCCTGTACTAATGGGCTTTACACATTCCCAGCAAAGTCCTGTGTGAAATTCTTAACCACAGAGATTACAGAAATTTACTGCTTCACTGGCGTGGTCAAGTTGCCACAAAATTGCATTTGTTAATGTAGCTGAGAAAACACATGGCACCTGCCATGTCTGAGCATAAGGATTTTAAATATGGCTTGGAAGAATTTAAGAATGCCTATGAAATGGGGCTCGGCCGTGTCAGTTTAGCTTTAGGAAGGAGACTATGCTATAAAATACTCACCCATAACCGGACACAAGCGACAGCTTTACTTAACTAGTGTTCACAAATGAGCGAGCAATGAAAATGTTGTGCCTTTCTCGCCCCAGAAGAATGACCATGGCAGATGTTAATACCGTTGAGAACAGCTTTATTGTAGCTACAGGTGAGACAAATGGAGGATTTACTACTCTGGGCATTGAGGGAAGGGGAGGAAGGGTGAAAGTCCAATGTTGTTCCAAAGAAATGCAATGTCCATTCCCAAACACATTGCATGGCACACACAGTGCACTAAAGCAGAAGCTATTCTGTGTGCATGAATTCATGAGCATGCCTGCTTTTTTTGTTTGTTTTTAAGTACCCAATACCCAGAATCACAAATTGAACATGATTCTGCTGTTTATTTCCTCATGTCCTATCCTGTACCCATTTAAGTTGATGGGAAATCTCTAACTTAATTGATAATACGATGTAATCAATGACTCAAAGTCTGGGAACTCAGTGACCTGTGAAAGTGTAAACAAGAGACAACGCTGTTTCTCTGATGAAAGTCCTCAGACGAGGCTTGGCCCAGCATCTGCTGGATCCTTTCTGTTCATTTTAATGAGCTTACAAATGGTCCCTAACATAATGTGCATTCAATAGAAATCAGCATTGGTTTTTCAGGCACTGATCCAGTAAAGCCCTTAATTATGTGCTTAAGATTATGGTATGGGAATAGTCCCATAGAAGCCTCTGAACCACAGAAATGTTTTAAGCTCAGCAAGTAAGAAAATGTTTTGTTGCTGGAGCATCATCACATTTTTTCCAGTCAGCTGCCTCTGCCAAGAGAACTAACAAATACAGTTTCTAGAAATCCAACACCATGAGATGCCATAAATGCAGTGATATTCAGATTTGTACCCTTTTTTTTTTTTAGCTGCTGCTTTATATTTCTTTATGCCCAGATATAGCAAAACACTTCACTTTAGTTATGACATGAATAGGAACACTTGCATTTTGAAACTGAAATCTCCTTCCCCTTTTAGATTCAGGGTAGGCTCACACGTGGTGCTGCTGTCTGTTGTCAGTCCCGTTTCTAGGTAAGATGATGTTTTTAAATTTATAAAAGGTAAAGGTTCAGGATAAGTAGGAAAATATTCTTCCCTGTATTTAAAGTGAGTTCTGGTGGTTTACCCCAAACTCGTTAACCAGGTGCTTTTTTAGAAAAGCTGTTTAAATGTAGTTTGAGCTTTTGTACCATGTGGAGCACATATTGTTTAACTGCTTCACTTCAGCTCATCCCACCTCACTAGAGGGGACTGCATTTCTGTATCCTCTTGTTTTCATGAAACCTCTTGATATTCACCAGGATTTTTTCAGGTAATGCTGTTTACAGCAAACAGCCTATGGTGTTTCCAAAAGTTTCCTGCTGTCAGAAGCATGAGGGCCAAATTGAAAATATTGGTTTGGGACAATGTAATCTTTTCAGCACAGGCTCTGGTCAGCGTGGCTGTGTGCAGTTCAAGTGCCCAATAGTAATGATGTCCAGGCATAGGGCCAAACGCTAAAACTGCCCCCAGAGTGAATATACTCACACTCTGTGAGAGAAGCAGTAAAGTATTCTTGTTTTCTGGCCAGCAACACAGCTTCCCAGGAGGATAACTTTTGCCAGGAGTATGAACAAGCTGCATTGAGGCTATGCCTTATGGCAACTGCTGCATCAGGGACTGCTAAGTAACTCATAAATAAGCAGTCCCTGCTGCCCCCCAATTCCAGTATCCAGCTTCAGAAGGCACTTATGTAGGTCCAAGTATAAAGGCTTGCACAGTGGTCTCAGTGGACTCTCAGAAGCGCCAAAGCAGAGGTGGCTACTTTCCATCTCCTGCTCCTTCGACTGGCCATAATTTTTCTGGCAAGCACAAATATACAGAGCCTAGAAGGATTTGGCTTCTATTCTTCAGCTCATATTCATCATGTGGGCTGCTCCAGTGAAGTTATGAAGCCAGGAGCTCTTGTTATGGTAGGATAAAGACTCCACCACAGCTGAAAAATCTTTATTAGTAAATTAATTATGAATAAACACAGGAAAAGTAGGCACACTCTAATAAACCCAGCAACTATCTTGTTTTGGGCACACAAGTGTATTTATACCCACAACAGAACTACATTAAAGTGTAGGGGTTTTTTACATTGGTGCTCATTTTCAGTTTTCTTGAGAACAACTTCAGTTCCACTCATAAGCATGCCAGACCTTCTGCTGATATAAATCAGAGTGATCCCTTGAAGTCTGCTGAGCATCTGCCCCAGAATGGCAAATAATAGCCTCTAGAGCCCCACTAATCTTTAAGGATGATAGAAGTTACTGATCCAGCATATACAACTTTTTAAAACCACACAGACCAAATAATTTCAGGCAGGAATTCCTACACTTGGGATAACCATATTCTGTAAGGCTGTAATATAGGTTAACTGCATTCTTTCAGCAAAGCAACCTATTTTGGTTTAAAAGGTTTAAAACTTGCTTACAAGGATGCAGTAGTTCAAAGTCTTGTGCAGGCAGGTAGTAACAGATACAATAAAGAATATGAGCATTTAGACATCTATAGTGTTCCATACTGTGCTTCTGTATGAGACATTCCCCAGTTCTAAATGCTGACATCCAATGATCCAGCTGCTGCTTCTTCGCAGTAGAATTGAAAGTTCTGATTTCAAATAAGCCAATAAAGTGATTTTCTGGAAGGCAATACTCTGTCTTTGTACTCCTTTTCTTCAGATACATTTTTCTTGCCTTTCAGGACATTTCCTAATTTGCTGCACAGATACCTCCTTTTGCAAAAAGATAGAAATATCATCAGCTGATGTGTTTATCTAAGAACAATCTCTATAATTTAGACAAGAATAATCAACCTGTTCTGTATATGAAGACAATCTGAGCACCACAAACCAGAAAAACATTTTCATAGTTTAATTTTCTTTATGTTCTTCTCTCTCATCAGCATGAGAATATACTTTTGTATATTTTTATGATGTAGCTACTTATCTTTGGTTGAATATGAGAGTGAGCAGACAGAAGCAGTTCTTTTTTCTGTTATTTCCAATCAGCTCCATACCTCAAATTATTAAAAACCCTGGCAAGTCTTTCTCATGAAGTGTGATTCACAAATTGTATGAGTTAGTCTTCAAAGATTTTATTAAAATAAAAATGGAAGTCTGTGACCCTTACTAGTGGTTTGTCTTATATAAATGTATTTCTGTGCTTAACTTTCACAAAATACATTAGAACAGAATAAATGACATTGAAGCAGGACGGGAAACACTTCAAAAGGAACTAATTTCACATTTTCACATGCTGCAAAACTAGTTTGGGAACCATCTTGAAAGATTCTCCATACCTCCACTTACTTATGCAGCTTCATTCATTGTCTTAAAATTAATTTTCCAGAGTGAGAAAACATGTTCTTAGGAAGGTGATAAAACTGGTTTTGAAAGTCCTGGTGATAGTAGTGATTCATGCTGCTGGTGGTGAATATGTTGTGGACAAGTCTCTAGGGTTCTGTCAGTCTGGGGAATAAGACAGCCAAGGACCACCCTGTAGCCCCACATGCTGTTGATCTGGTGCAGCTCCTGCCCATCTGCACACACTCCTCAAGCCCCAGGCAGAACTGCCAGCATCCAGCCTGTCTGTGGTCCCTGCTATCCCCCAGCCCAAAACCTGGAATGTTTTGGAGACATTTGGCACGACTCAGAGCTCTGCAAGGGAGCAGGCTATCAACAAAGGCCTATGAATGGTCAGGCAATGGTACTTAAACCATGTCCCTGGTCTGCATCTTTATATTAGTGTGGACATAACTAGTAAAAAAACAGATCAAAGGGGAAGTTCTCCCCAGAGTACTCACAAACTCTGATTTGAGCTTCAGACAGGTGCAGTTTCAGCCACACCAACCCTGTTAGAGGGGACATGAAAAGAAGAGATGGAAAGGAATAATTGCTGGCAGGTAATCTGTGTCTGTACAGCTTAAGTAGGATGTTTTCAAATATAAAAGTATATCCTAACCTGTGTAATAAAAACTCAGTGTGTTGATATAGCTAGACAGTATCCCTGAACCAGGAAGTTTTGGAAGATGGGAAAGTACTATAAGCTTGGTTTGCTCTTATGATGCCTTCTCCAGCCACCTAGAAACAGAGACTAGACAAGAGTAAGGGAATAAAGATAGGTGTTTATTTGAAAGGCCTTCAAGGTACACCCTGGGGGAGCCAGAGGCTGCTTCCATAAAATGGACCCCAAGATGGACGACAGGTCACGAGTTCTTCACACCTTTATAGGTTTGGTTCATTTGCATACCATGGTTAATTCTCTAATTAAAGCCCCAGTACAATGATGTAATTCCCCTCAGCTTGCTCCGCCCTTAGAGGTTTTGGTTTACACATTTTGGGCCTAGCAGAGCCTGGCTGTCCTTGAAGGCAAAGCCTGGAGAGGCTTTGTTATGTCTATCTTACACGAGAGAGCAGAAATTACAGGCTACAAGGAACTTCAGAGTTACACTCTAAGCAGTACAGAATTTAAAAAATATAAAAGTTAAAACCTAAGGCATCACTTACAAACTGCTCTAGGCACCCACGAAGTTCTGATGGACACAGGACAGTGACTTGGACAAACACCTCATCCAACCTGGTGCAGAATCCTCCTGCCACCTGAAATACTGTGGGCATAGGCAAGAATTATGCCTTCCTTAGAGGAGAGAAGGCTGACTGTTGGTACAGAGCTGTTGAGAATGGATAAGGGCTGCTGGAGTGGAGCTGGCTTTCAGACAAAGCACGTCCATCCAAATAAACACTCCAGGTACTCATCGATATGCCCTTGTCCAGGAGCAAATTGGATTCTGAACAAGCATCCAAAGATATAAAAGTGCAAATATACAGGTGCTGTCCTTTTGGAAAAGTCATCTGCATACATTTACCAGAGCAGGGTGGGGGTGAGGGACTGGGGGTTGTGTTATTCTACTCACTTAAAATGTTAGTTTTGATAATTTTTCTAAATTAGTCTTGATATTCCACTGCTTCCTGCATTTCACAAGTTTATTGTTAACAAATAAACAGGTCTTTCTCAGTTGTCTCTGAAACAATAATGGCAAAGGCTTTGTTGCATATGCAGGAACTCCAAATTAGGTGAAATTGCTTCTGGAATGGAGTAGTGAAATCGTGCAGACACATTTACTCATAATGATACTTTTTTGGTGTACGTTGTGCAAGCAGCTATGGCAGGATATGTTCCAAACCTGGTTTTATTAAATGAACAATACAGACCACCAGTAATTGCTATTCCAGGGGAAAATAAAAGCATAAAATATGCATATGATATGATAGGATGATGGGAAAATGCACATACAGGAGCACACCAATGTAGTTTCCTTCTGCAGAGTTTTGGCAGGCTTTCCAAACTGTCCAGTTTAGAATTAGAAGGGTCAGAGGAGATGTCCCAAAATTTAGTGTAATTTGGATTTATCAGCGCCAGTCTCCTCTGGGGAGAGGTAAGTTCGCTTTTCACAGGATAAATAAGTCTTCTCAGAATATTTCCCCAGACAGATTCTCTTCTGCACATCTCCTTGCCAACTGGAACCTTTTGATCTCAACATCCTCAGTGCCAAATTCTTTAATGGTGTAAATGAGTGAAACTCCACCTAAGGCAGTGGAGCAGATCCCATTTGCACCTGCAGAGAACTTGGCTTTGATTCTGTAGCCAAGGAGAGATTAAAACCATTGGTTCTAGTAGATTTGTTAGCCTGTAAAAATGCTCCTCATCTCCGGTTGCAGATAGCTCTGTTATCCAGTCCAAATGTGAGAAGGAAAAGCAGCAGAAAATGCTTTTGAGGGCGTGAATCCTGGAAAGGGAGGGTGATACACTGGAGGGTTTAACAGGATTTTGTGATCTGTGTCATATGATCGAGGATACATTACCATCATTTTGATTCTGGTCTCTTCACTTGCTCCCTGTGCAGCTTTTTTCCAGATCTCCTAATGTGAACCACTTATTCCAGATTGCTCTTTGAAGAAGGCATCCATTGATACATCAGAGATTAAATGAGTCACCCATGATGGATTGTGGTTCATGGCTTTATGTACCACAGAAACTTATGCATTTTACACTACCTTGTAAAATAACCATTTATCTAAGTAAACATATTGACTTCTTTTGGTTCATATGAAAACTATCCTGGTCTGTGAATCTTAATTTAGCAAGTTCTTGACAGGCAGGAAAAAAGACAGCTAACAATGATGGAGAAGAATCAGTTACTAAAATGTCAATAGAGGGAGGTTTAAAAATGAGCTCTAAGTAACAGATCAATTTGTTCTCCAGTGTCCAGTCAGAGACACAGACTTGGCAACTTCCACCACCTTTTCCACCCTCTCCAAAAAAAAAACAAAGCTTTCGAATTTGTGGCAGTTGTATGCTGCTATGATGGCAATTCCAACATGGCAACAGCACACGCTGGACAAAGAAATGAGGCCAAATGGTTAGAACACAGGGAAATGGCTGAGTATCATTTTCCAGGGATTCTACCTCTACCTCTTTCCACACCTACTGTAGGTACTGAAGCAAGGTATCTCTTTTCCAAGCACCACAGTTTGCACATCTGTAATAAGGAAAGTATTCTTCTGATCCAGATTCTCCTCAGGGCCTTTCCATGTGGGTCACAGTAACATTTGAACATCTGACATTGGTAGAATTGGATCAGCATAAATGTGCAGTGATTCTTCTTCTGAGTTGAAAGCATCAGAAGGCATAAGAACTGTGAAAGAATGCAGTTTAAGAATGGAGGTAAAATGGCCTCATCCCAGATCCTTTGGGAAGCTCTGTACTTGTCTGTCTAGTGGAACAGGAATACAGGTCAGCACTTGCTCAGCTTTCAAAAAACAACAGGTTAAATTTTCAAACAAGAGGTTAAATTTTCTAGTATCTGACCATTTCTGCTTTTTATCTCAGATTGCATTTAATTGGTGCAGCTGCCTGATTTTTGCCCTCTCCACATCCTTTTCCTGATAAGTATTTACACCCCTCTCACTCACAAAAGGGTCCAAGGTGCTGAGTGCATCATTGACTTCAGCCAGCTTTGGATCAGACCTGTAATCACTGCCAGCTTCTGACTTGCTGGCTCTAAGTATTTAGGATGAATCATCTCAGAGACAAAACAGAATATCAGAGCCAAGTATTATCTTATATATTCCTGCTTCCCCACAGGTTTACTTTCCAAAAAAATCCATTGTCCTATAGGTAATATAAAATAATTCACCGTGGAGCAAAACATTGTATCATGATACAGATCTGGGCAGTGATTGAAATAATAACAGACTGTTTAATTGCTAAATTACAGTAGTGATATTATGAAATAACATATTATATCCGCATTTATAATAAATTAATCCATCATGATTAAAGGTCTCTCAATGAATACCAAATGAATTAATACATGATTGGCCTTTATAAGTATAAGCCTTTAAAATTATGCAGTTTTCTGCAAGCAGCTAGCAGCCTGCAGAATAAAGTGGCAATGAGAAAATCTGTCACAGGAAAACTTTTCTACATTTCACACAGAACACCTTTTCTTTCAGAATATTTTTGCATGGAACTCGTTACCAATTATGACAGATAGCTTTTTAACAGGAGAAAATAGGCCCATAATCGCACAATGTTTGGGGGAGAGGGGAAAATTACCACAATATGACTAATTTTATGAAAGACATCTGTCATTTTCTACTGTTGTAATACAAGCTGTTTAGTAAGTAAATTTAATTAACCAGATTTCTCATTTTAAAAAGGGGGAAAAGAAGGCTTTTACAGCATGCCAGGAGCATATCCCTTGAATATAGTTTGTTTAATGCACCCAATTAGACTGAATCATCAAATTTTCTGAACCTTAAATATCTCAAATTAATTTTTTCCACATTGTTTTTCTGTGTACCATTTTGCAGCCATTTTTGCTGTGTAGTGGATGTTGTTTATTGTTGATTTTCTTTTTTTAGAGTTTCTGCTTAAAGCCAGGGCTACTTGGTGCTTGGTGTTACACATAAAGAAAGAAATCTCTACCTAAACAGGTCCCATTGAAAAAGAGTGACATACAAAGAGTGAGAAGTGAGAAACGCAGGGAGAGTAGGTGTATCTGTCCCAGGTCATAAATAATTCAGTGAAACATCTGAGTCTTGGTCTGGTGTCATCTCAAATACCAGACCACACTATGCTTTTGGCTTATAAAAGGATACAATTGTAAGTCAATGGCAAGCTCCTCTTTAGGAGTGTGAAATTCCCTCTGTTACTCAAATAATTGCCGACCTGAAAGGCTAGACCTTTTTTTTTAAAGAGGCTATGGATCATTTTTGCAAACTATCAATTGTGCATCCTTTAGATAACTTCTAGCATAAAGAAAGAAGTTCTATAAAGGGGTTTCTTTTAGTAATATGTGGAAGTTTACGTTATAACACTGTTCCCCATGAAAAGCTGCCAGCATTTATGCAGAGCTTTCCAATGGCCAGAAGAAAAAACAATCAAACAAGTCAAAATTTATTTTATTGATGTCAGTAGCAATCTGGGGTAGTTTCACTGACTTCATTTTAAGCTATTTAAGATTAAAACCTGACTAGAAATCTCAAATCAACCTCAGTTAAAACAAATATTCAAATAATACTAAATGAACTGATTACAATTTAATATAATGTGTTTTCCATTTGCTTAAACTATTCTTAAGAATACTTAGGTTAGTAGAAGCTCACCTCCTGAACAAAACCTCTTGGTGAATTTCTGATGTTAGTGCACCTTCTGAATTCTGTTCCTAAATACAGCACCATCCAAAATTTAATATCTTCTCCTTTTTTACACAAGGGACAACTTCATCCCTATTCAGAAAAAAAAAAAAAAAGCAATCAATGCAAAAAATACCCACTGCCTGGGAGTGTGTTAAACTGTACAGAATTTCTCTGAAGAATGAAAGCGTTCACTTTTTTTCTTTTCTTTTTTTTTTTTAAATTTGATTTCATTTAGAAACATTTGCATAGGTTATGTATGGAGAGCACAGCATTTATTCTGGCGAGTTTTTGTTACCCTAACAGATTTAGGAAGTTAATTGTACATAATATATGTCTGGTATTTAGAGAGCATCATTCACTTAATAGCATGAATAGAGTTACTAAATGTGGGGAATAAGTCAGTCCAGCAGATAATAGATTGCTTACTGGGGTGGAATAATCATGCAGAGAAGTGGATAGGGAAAACTGAAGGACTTTGGTTATCCTCATGTACATGCACACATTGTAAATCTGCCAGAATATCTGCAAGCTTAAACACTGCATCCAGTGCTTTAGGCCAGGGTTTTCCTTCAGCTTGAAGGATGAGTTGAAAACTCCAGTAAATGCCCCCTCTCTCTTGCACAGGGTGTTTGAATGAGTTTGAGTGGAGAAGGGTGATAAAGTTGGTAGAAAAGTACCAGTCTGAGAGTTGAAATGTGAATTTGAACTTTTTTTTTCTTTTTTTCTTTTTTTTGTCACAGACTGACTCTGCCCCATTTATCAAGGCTATATTCAGGCAACATGAAGTGCCCATGTCTGGTTAGGGGAGAAAGTCAGTTTTAATGATGCCCCATGTAGGGGCTGGTTATAGCAACCAGGCGAAAATATAGATCCAAAGACCTGTTTATAACCCAGGTCACTTGAATACGGCTTTTAGATTCTGTTTGCTCTAATTGCCTTTCTAAATGTCTGGGACAGATTAGAGCAAACACAGCTTAGTATTAGAGGACATATGGTTATCTATATTCATATCTGTGCCATACAGAGAGAAGAAATATATGGTTCAGCATGTGAAGCATGCAGACATGAAACAAACCCACCCCTGAGGGGTCAGCAGCAGCAAAGGTGTTAGAAGCTCAAGGGAATTTTATCTGAGCACAGGCAACACGATCAAGCACTGAGACAGAACAGCTTTTAAGTGAACACAGGCAATCCTGCAATTAATGGAGACATATCTACTCAGTATTGCAGTACAGCCAACCTGCATCCTTGGCTTATTAATTTCTCCCACTAGTACAAGTAGGTTGACGTCTTCTAAATTAAAAACAGTTCCGCCTTAGGAAGAATTGCCAAAGAATTTGTACATTAAAAGTCTCAGGAGATGAAACTCTTGCATGCCGCCTTCACTGGGGAAGAGTACAAGCTTATCCTTCAGGAAGTGTCATCTGCCAGTTATGACAGCTACACATTTGTATTCATTTATGAATTCACCATTTACAACTGTGGCTATTTAACACAACAATTCCCTGGAAAATCTTTGGACTCTGTGTTTGCATAATAAGAAAAAACTTTCAAGAACAGCTCATCTCTTTCCACCTTTTCTACTATTCCTGTTTTGTACCCAATGAATTTTACACAAGAATAATTTAGGACAGCATTTGGCAGGGTTGTTCTGGTCTCCGTGCACGTAGGAGGCTTGTGAATCTCTTGCAATCTTGCTACAGGGGACAACATTTCTAACAGGGTGTATTCAGGAGAGTTGATTTTGTTATTCTGTGGAGTGGAAGTGTAGTCTGTCACCTGGGCAGATATGACTGTTAACTGGAACAGGGCTCCAGGTACCAAAGCTCTGTTTCTGATTCAACTAGAGATGTTCTGCGTGACCCTAAATAAATCACTTCATCTAGCTGGTTTTTATCTTTGTACAACATCAAAATGCAGCTATGATTTCTTCTTCTCCCAGGCACGCTGTGGGAATGCAGCGATGAGGTGTTTAGAGAGCTGTGTCTGCTCTCCTCTGTATTTGGGCTATAACTGCAATGCTGCCTGAAGTTGAAGCACCAGAGTCCACCTGGGCTGTCAGCTCTTCTGCTTATGGGATCTTTCCCTTTGACAGCTGAGGTGGTGGTGGCCATCTGTGACATTAACTCATGGACTTTTATAGAGCAAGAGATTGAGAATGAAAGAACAGTACAACTATCCCTCCCAAGAAAAAAAGGAGACAGCAAAGTACAAAACTTACCAGTGAGAGAGAAGCAAAAACTCACACTCTTATTCATTTTGCACAATTTCAGTTGATTTCCACATTGTATTTGGATATCTGTACTCTCAGATCAAGAGTCGACCCAAAAAGGATATTTCCATGAGTCTAATTTTTTTCCTTTCTTGGCCTCTTTGTTCATTAGTGGTGGTGAGGCATTGCCAGAGGAGAAGAAGATATCAGTTGGGAGAGGTGCAGGTATTATTTAAGTAGAGTATTGACCTCTGGGAAGCACAGGGAAGCAAATGAAAGAGTTGTTGGTGGACTTGTGTCTCAGAGAAGGTGAAGCAACATGCTGCTTCGTGCATATGTAATAATGGGAGATTTATGAGGAGGGGAGCAGGTTATAAGAATAGACCACATTAATCTTCTGCTTCAAACTCCTCTCATTAATCTCCCAATAACAAACTGAAATGGTCAAAAAAAGTAGACTATTCCTTTAGGCTGGTTTTGCCATGATTTTACAAAGTCCTTAAAGAGATTCCCAGCAAAGAGACTGTTTCTCTTTCTCTCATCTTCCCGTAGTATCCTCTAGGGGATGCAGAAAAATCCTATCCAAGATGTAGGTTGGCAAAAACATGTCTTATCACCATGATTTCTTTTCACTTCTAGCTGTAAGTCAGCGTCCATTCCTCATGACTCCCACCTTCCTTTCCTCTTTCCCTTCTCCACTGCTAATGAGACAGAAGATTATCTTGTGACTGCTATCTGCTAATTAGCCTGAGCATGAGCTCTGCAAGTAGACAAATTTGCATTCAGAATATTCAAATAAAGCCAGATACCTGAATAAGCATGAACAGCAAAAATAAAAACAAACAAACAACCAACATCCTGACAAGATTTTCCTTTAAAAAGCATATGAAGCAAAATTCAGCAAAAAGCTTAATTTCATCTGAATCCACCAGAAACTCTGTATGCTACATGTAGGGGTTGCAGAAGTGATGCATGCTGCTGAAACCATCCAGATAACTTGGCAGTATCTCAGTAAAATAGATTGGGCTAATCACTCGCCATTGAATTCTACTGTGCGTCGGGATTTCTTGGCTTTGGTGCACTGCAAATGCTCCTTATGATTTTTGGTTATCTTTAAAAATGTCTTCTGAAGAGTGGAGGCTCTGACCAGATAGAGGTCACAGACTCCATGGAGTAATTTTTCTTCACATAGTAGTAGAAGTAGCACTGTCATAACAGCAAAATTTTATTCCGTCCAGGGAGTAAATATATTGATTGCTTGCTTAGCAGAACTGGTGAACAACGCACGTTACACCAATTCACTGCAGCTTGCACCGACTTCCAATTTGCTTTTGGATGTAGGACTTGATGTATAACGCCATGGATTTTCTGTCTGTGACTGCTTTTCTGCTTCTTCGCTCCTCCCTGTGTCCTACCACTAGAGATCAGCTGGGATCCAGCTGCTAACAGTCTCCATTAACTCAGAGGGACCAAAATTTCTGTCATACAAAGTACTTCTGCGGCCCCAGCAATTTTAACCCATTTAGTGCCTGGTTGAGTCTATTTATTCAGATGACTGCCTGGGGAGTGAATATAGGCTTAGTTGAGGTCATCTATAGGATGTCATTATTGGACATTTTCCAGTTTGATTTGCAATAATTAATCCTGTTATTCCTCTGGCTAAGACCAGAGACCTGTACCCATGGTAGAATGACAGAATCATAGAATATCCTGAGCTGGAAGAGATCCACAAGGATCATCATTCCAGCTCCTGACCCTGCACAAGACAAGCCCAAGAACCACATCACGTGCCTGAGAGCATTGTGCAAACACTCCTTGGGCTCTGGGAATCTTGGTGCTGTAACCACTAGATAGATTGTTTTGTTTTGTTTTCCAAGATTAAATTAATATGACAGGACTTTAGGTCTTCAGATCAACTAGAATTCAGTTTAGCAGTGACCACATCCTGTCTAGACACACAGTTCCTCAGTTGGTGTGATGAAAAGATTGAAGTTCTCTACGTAAAAGCAGCATCAGTGGAGGCTTCTCTATCTTGGTGCTTGAGCAAGGAGCTTCCAGATATGAATTCAAGAGAAAACCTTAATTTAAACAGTCTTTACAGCAAGGTATTGCCCAGTTTCTTCAGTGAACCCTTCTGCTAATATTGCTTTTGGGGGAAATGTGGAACTTTGAGTGTTCTGGATATTAGTTACACACCTCCCCAGCACACACTCATTTCTAAATGCAGTTAAGTGGATCAGCAGGTGAATGTCTGACTAAGGAGCAAGCACTTGACTTTTCATTTATTTTGCTCTGCCTTTGGGAGTTTTGTTCACTGTAACACTTGTTTCCCTCACAAACGAAAATACCTATGATGTAGGATTGCTAATATGTGTCTCCCTTGGATTTAGTGGGTAGAATCCTAGAACAGTTTGGTTTGGAAGGGACCTCAAATGTCATCTAGTTCCAGCCCACCTGCCATGGGCAGGGTCAACTTCCACTAGACAAGATTGCTTGAAGATAGAGAAATCCTTCTTAACTTCAAGGTGTGATTCAGTATTTCTGGTAATCCACTGGCTTCACTGAGTAGGAGATGCTGGGCAGCACCTGCATAGCACCCATCCAGCTCTACCCATTTGTCTGTGACTGACCAGTTCACATCCACACTACACCAAAGCATGTGCAGACTTCAGCCCGTTCGCTTCAAAGTGGCTTTCAGAGTAATTTCAAATGTTTTATTTGCCTAATGTGTAGCTTGCTTCTAGATGCACCCAACTTGTGCATCCATGGCTCCTCCTGAAGTCACAATAACACAGTGTGCTTGTGCCTGCACAGGCTGTACCCATTCAGACCAAATGCTGTGCGAATTTACTGTCAGCCCACAACATTGCTGGAAGTTTCTCAGCAGTGTAAGTTTACATTGCCAAAGAAGCCTTTTTTATTGATTTCAACAGAAATGATAACTGTAAATGTCTCTTTTGGGTAAAAAGCAGATCATCCCAAAGTAAAAATGCGACTGGTTGCTATGGTAGTCTACTAGATGGTGGGAAATATGGGGGATTCAGTGCAGGAAATGAGTTCATATCTCCTTAGGCAAGAAAAGCTTGGACTCTGGTCATGGTTTCATGCTAGGGTCAATGATTTTAATCCCCGACATTTTTTGAAATGGCCAAGCTGTTTGCTATCCAGCTACTTGACTGATTGAAGATATTTGTGTCAACTCAAATCTGAAAAGTTTACTACTGAGCCAAATCCCAGGAGAAAAAGTCTGTATTTTTTGTCTTGCAGACAGAGATAACATTTATCTTGGTCTTCTCAGAATACAAGGCTCATATGATAACAGTGCTTGTCCTCCAGGCCAATAACTCCTGAGTCCATGAGAGACTTCAGCCCAGTTTGACAGCCACTCTATATTTTACACCAGCAATTGGTTTTGCACGCACAAAAGGCAGCACTAATCGCAGTGTCTCCTGCTGCCAAGATTTCACGGGAAGGACCAGCCCATACGTTAGCTGGAACAAGCCCAGGGCACAACACGGACGCAAAATCTGCAGGAAGTTTGGCTCCATGAATTCTACAGGTCACCCAGCAGCTTGCGGGGCGGGAGGGGCGTGTGGACAGGTGAGAAGGGATTAAATATTCTGCTTTTGGAGAACCCCTTGAAATGGCATGTAAAGCAAATTCTCCACTCTGCAGAGCCTCCTGGGAAATGACTGTCCCAGCCTTTATCGCGGCTTATCTCTGGCGCAGTGTCCTTTCAGCACACGCACCCTGCTGCCCAATCAGCCCACCAAGCTGTGCCTTATCGCAGCCGTAATCCCCCTGCTCCTCACTCTGGAAGAGCAGATAAATGGGAAGTAGGTGTGTTGCATCCAGCATGTTAACTGAGTGAGTGTTCCCCAAATCTGCTTCTTCAGCTCTGCCTTTTATCTTGTCTTTAGCACCAAGCAGCCGCCACTGATAACAAGCAGATTAAAAACACTATCAGATTAACATTTTTATGTAATAAATGGTCAAGAACCTCACATTAAAAGAGTATCTTTCCTGGCATTAAGCATCCTTCACTCACCCAGGAAGCCTTTATCAGCTTGAACCTGCTCTGCTCGTTGCATAATAAATCTCTGAACCCTGATTTCATCGTAAGGAAATTCTTCATGAGGACAGCAGGGAACTAAATGGATGACTGTGTTTGAAAGGGAAATCAAGCAAAAAGATTAAAGTGATGGTCTTCTTTAGTTTAAAACTAACTTTGTGCTAAATCTTTTATCGGGAGGATTGCTTAGTTTGGATGTTCTGCACTGTGGCACAGTTTTTTGCTTTCTCCAGGGCAGTTCAGATTTAGCTCAGGTCAGATTCACGCCAGATAGACTATTTTTTAACTAAAAGTTTCTTAATTTTTCTTCAAAAACACATATCTTATCTCCTGTCCTATTCCAAAATGTTAATATTACTATCAGCACTTTTGTTGTATGTGCTCATCTTACACATTTTACCTTTGATAGTTTCTGGTATGTTTTGTTTACTAACAAATTACTTCTCAGGACAAACACCAGACTTCAAAAAAGTGGAAAATCTGAAAAATACCACTTTGGCAAACATGGCTACAGTAAATGTTCCACAGAAAATCCTGTGGAAGATGAGCAAAGGTCATTCCAAACCCTGTCAAATGGAAACGCACTTGCAATTTTGCTTGGCCAGCAGCAGCCTTACCAAGAAAATGTAGTAAGAACATGAATCTATTTTTTTCAGGGTAAACCCTGAAAGATGGTCACAGCGATTGCCAATAACTCACATTATTCTGGTTGTAAGAGAAGCAAGACTGGGGAGGAAAGAGGCATAAGAGAAAATGACTCCTTTTATTTTAGCACACTCCCAACTAATGAGGGCAAAGAGGGATGTTCAAGGACTGACACTTTCACCATAAGTGCTGCACCTCTGATAGACAAATAAGCTTCTGAATATCTGGCAAACCTAGGTAAGCATTAAAGCCACTCAGTGAATAAAAAAAAAATATTTTTAAGATTTTTCAGCCTATGATAGCCTGAATAAATGTAAAATTTTCTTACAGGGAAACACTGAGGGTCTTCTTGTGCAGTGCATCCATGTTAAAACATGAGGTTTTCAACAATAACTGTACCAGAAAGAGTTCTGTATTCATTTGGTGCTCTGTTGCTCTTCAAGATCTTCCTTGAAGATAATCTTCATTTTACTTTAGCCAGGCTGACTGGCAAGTTGCTTGACTAGCGCTGCCTGATAGATCAATCCAAAGATTATTTTAAAAAAAGATATAGTACCTGAAGGAATCTGAATTACACTTTCTCTTGAGAATACTGGACAGCCTCTACCCTTCATTATACAGCTGTGCAATACCCAGACTCAGTCATTAGCAATTTTCCTATATGGTGGTCTTAAAACTGTGTGTGTGTGAACTCCAGTAGATTGCTATTAAATAAAACTTTTTTTAAAACTCAGATGTTCACAGCCACTTTTGGGAGAAGAATAAATCTTCATCACTGAATCACAGAAGAACAGAATCACAGAATGGCTTGGGTTTGGCTCTAGTAGAAGGTGTCCCTGCCTGTGGCAGGGGGTTTGGAACTAGATGACCTCTAGGATCCCTTCCAACACAAATCATTCTATGATTCTATGATAATAATACAAATGAGAAAACTGTCCATATACATGTTCATATAAAATGCATAGGGAACCAAGCAAAAAGTTCTTTTGGTATTTTTAACAAAATATACACTCCTTTCAGTTATTCGTGTGTAAATTCTGTAACAATGCTCTAAGGGTTGGTTTTGCAGCCCACATTCCCACCGATTAAAACTTCTCTGAGAAATTGCAGTGGAACTTATTTCCAGTTAAGAAACATTTTGGGGAAGCAAGAAATTCCCAGGTAATAATTGATAACACCTGCTAGAAGCTGATTTTTTAGTAAAGCAATGACATCAGACCGACTTGATGGTATTTTAACCCCTATCATTTCAAAATGAAATGGTAAGGAGCCAGGCTTTTGTGTGCAGAGCACCTTTCATCTCCCCAGATCCTGCAGTATTGTGCAAATGTAAGTGATTGCAGGAACAATGCAACGATTCAGTGCAGCCAACAGCAAAGTTCAGCAACAGCTGAGGCTGAACAAAAAGGCCACGCACAGAAAATCCAAACAAAAGGGCATGAGGCAGTAATGATTCTACAGAGGAGGCTCTTTTATTTTTAGTGTGAAAGGATATTGGGGAAGGAATAGAAAGGTTAGGCATGGAGATTCCAGCAAGTAGGAGCACAAGGGGCTACATGGCCAGGCAGAAAGTGATGATTGGGCAGGAAGACCAAACAATAGAAGTGCTCTCAGCAGCAGATGCCAATTTCCAATAAATTCAAGCATCACATAGGGTTTTAGCCACATGACTCCTATTGACTTTAATAGGAGTCATGCAGCTAAAAAACCCTCGTTGCTTGGAAAGTTGCTTATTAAAAAGTGAATGCGAAAAATTAATTTGAGACAGACGGGCTATTCTGAAAGATCTGGCTTGGAAATACTGTGAGTTATGCCAGCAGAGAATTTGGCCTGATAGATGCAGCATTACCCCGGACACCTTTTTCCACTTGATATTGTACATGTGCCTTCTCCAGTATGAGTTACTGGATAAAGAGGAATGTGAGCTCAGCTGACACTTTGGTTGACTGCCAAATAGAACTTAATAGAGCTAATAGACACTAATCCTGATTTAGAATTTTTCAGGGTTTGCTCCATAAATTACTGTGGCCACTGTGTGTTCAAATACTGGTTTTAAAGAGGAAAAGTGTATTACAGACAGCTGAGCGCACCCAGGCTTACACTATTCCCTGCAAATAGCATTTCTGAAATCTGTTTAAGGTGTTGTTATGTAAAGAGATGTTCTGTATTTTAGAGCCGTTGTAACAGCAGCTGTCATTCACCAACAACTTCTGCCCCAAAGGAAAGATGGCCTAAAAACAAACTTGCAGGGTTTTTTTTCTCCATTTCTACTCCCACTTTCCTTACCAAACCAGACAAGAAGAAAATGGAAAGATTTGAGCACCGAATCAGTAAAATGTTTTCAAATGGGATATTAGGTGAAAATAAGCATAAACAACAACTAGAGGGACAGCAACTGGTTAAAGATGCAATAAAGAATATATAAATTTCCATCATGCTATCCCCAAAGTTCCTGGTTAGAAAGATCCTCAAGAAAAAAATTAGTTCAGTTCATTCTTTAGCATTTTATGTCATATATGCATGTATCATTTCCAAAGTTTCTTGCTGATAAGCTGAGAAGGCAAGAATACCCAGGCTCAAATATCTTTTGTTTCATGGATTGGACTCTCTCTGGATGAAGAAAAATTCCCCAAAGTAATACCTAGGCCCTTTTGACAACAAGCAACTCTGCCCAGCTACACCAGCCCAATGCAATCTCAGCTGTTTAACATGCAGATCTCTTACCTGAACTATAATAAGGAGCCTAAAAATTTTACTGGGGAGAATGTCATACATGAGGTTTAAAAAGTAGCTGGAATAATGAGTATCTTCACATTTATATGTCCATGTCATGGCAGCCACAGCAGTTTTTTTACAGTATGAGACTTCTGCAAAATGTTGCCCTGTATAAACACAAATCAGGTTCAACATAAGAATACTGAATTCTAACATCTATGGCTCATCCATGCCTTGTTCAATTTGCATGCAATCTAAAACATAGCAAGTTTCTCTATTTAAACAAAAGGTTTTAAATTTTTCCTTGTGTTTAAATGTTTTCACCTACTTACCTCCTCAGCAATAACAGTAAGGACCGAGGCAAATTTTACACTTTAGAAGCTTCAGCACCTATATCAGCTCACAGTTAGGAGACAGAAAAGGACTAAAGTGTTTCAGAAAGGGGTAGCTCATACTTTCTCCAAAAAGTTTCAGTTTCTTTAATATTTTAAGGAAGAACTAGGATTATACTGGATAAGGAAATGGCCTGAGACTGAGAACAGGAGGAAAATTTTCATGATTCCCTTCCTTGGTCATAACAATTAATTCAGCTGAATGGTAAGAGATTTAAAAGACATTTACACACACAAGAGAGTGTGTAATGCAGTCCTACATTTATAGATGAAGCTGATATTAAAAATCTGAGGCAGGCACCTTCAAAAGGAAGCCATGTGAAGCACACAGAAATGAGCCCTGCTGATATTATCATGTCCAAGAAATGGATGATGCATCCTTTTGCTGTACTGACATTTCTACTGGCATAAACAGCATAGGATGTAGAAAGTCTGTGAGATAACACTGAATCCTGAAAAAATGTTTTCACTCACCCATGGCACCCATCCATATCTCTCTGTTTCCATTTTTTTTTTTTTTTTTGTTAGCACATTGGCTCCTGTAAATGAAACTAGCTTCCCCCTTCTCCCCAGGATTTTGGATGACTTAACTTCCTCCTCTGAGTAGGAGCATTAGCTTCTGAACATGTAAATGCTAAGCATGACAACTACCTCCTTTCAAATACCACCACAAGGGTTGCCAATATGCAAAAGGAGTTTCTCCTCTGGATTTCTGGCCATTTTGAGGACGGACAGAATGACCTATGGTAGCTCTGCCGAGATATCAGCTTTTCTCACCACCCACTCTCATGAGGAATCCTCCACAGAAGATGTTTTTCAAGCTGCTTTCCTCGGGTTCTTAACTTTGCAAGTCAGGGCAGAAGCTCCACCAAATTAATATTGCTCACTTCTTTGTTGCAACACAGCAGAGGTGACCAAGACAGGAAGAGGAGGCGACAGAAGGCAGGAGGCAAGAGGGAGGAGGTGCAGTCAGAGATTTTCTGAAACGTTGCCATACTGGATTCTCCTGGGATGGCTGCAGTAGTTCGGTCCCATGTAATGCACCTCATTACTTACCATACAAATATAAAAACTTGCTGCATTTCATCATTCAATACAGGCTCCATAAAGTCTCCCTGTTAGGGGAGTGAATATAGTGTGTGTGCTTATTTTTCAATTCACAGTTGTGATGAGAAGCCCGAATTGTTTTGATTCCTTATTTAAGATGGTCTTCCCAAGAGATTTCAAGGTCCTCAGCATTAAGATAACTATGTAATTTAAAAAAAAAAGTAGGGAAGAAGCAAATACCCTAATATGCCATCCCATGGCAGTTGGATGCAGCAGAATATTTTCTGCCCTCAGATATCTTTCTTTGTGTCAGTAAAAATGTAATACTTAAAAAGCAAAAATAAAAAGGAAGAAAGAAATCAAACCACACAAACGGAGCGATGGTACCCCAGGGACAACAGGCAAAACATGTCTGAAGTCCTGAAATATGTTAATTGCAAATCAAAGAAGAAAGCACAAACCAATGAAGCAGTGATCCTCTGCAGGTTTCAGCTGACACCTGCATTTAGCTTCCTTATTTTTTTCCACCTTAATGAACATATGGAGACTGCTCTATAAAGGGAGCAACATGTCATACACCCTGTAAGGAGTTTTGCACAGTTGCTAAAATGAAACAGAATAAGTGGTGCTATAAACACCTTTCATTAATCACCCAAACACTGCTATGACACTTACGTTAGCAGTTTGATTATTAAAAGCCCATGTTCGTGGATTTCTTGTTCATGCAAATGTTATTCTATTCCAATAAGGCATTAGGAAAACAATGTGTCAAAAGAAAATTAATCAGTCACCAGTGCCTGGCCTGTTTTTCCATTTCCATTTCACTTTTCCTTTTTTTTTTTTTTCCCATTACTTTAAGGAGAAATATCCTTAAAAACTAAAGGTAGGCTCCGTATGTATTTGCCTAAAATCAAACAATGGACTAGAAACAAGGGTGTCCAGGTCTTCTTGCACAACCATACGGAGAATCTGAGGGATTCTGTGAGACTGAGATGCCCCAGAGCTGTGGGCCTTGAGGCTCAATTCGGTATTTCCAGGACTCCAGAAAAGCTGAAAGGTTTCCACTCAGTGTTGTAATAGATAAAAGAATAGGGAAAATTTAGAGCTTTCCAGCTGAGGATGAGACAAGTCCATGAATCTTCTCTTGTCTGGGTCAGATGAAATCTCTGACCCTCCTCAATCCTTTACTACCTTCCTTCTTCTCATCTCCTGCCCTACACAGTCCTTATGCTGCTTGGGGAGTATTTCTAAGTTGTCTCCCATTTCCTGGGAAGTGCAGAACCTTTTAAACCCTTGAGTTACTCCACATTCCCTGCTGCTAAAGCAGCCCACGTGCCCAAATTGTGCTGAAGCAGAGGATGCCAGAAGTCCAAACACCTCGATGCATTGAGGTTTCCCAGAGCCACAGATGATCTGAGCTTCTCTCAGATAATCTGGCAGGAGGCCAGGCTCATTTCTGATGGAAACCTGCATCAGTATAATTTCAAGGAAAAGAAAGAAAAGGAAATATTTTCTCAGAATGCCATATTCAAGAAGAATTGGCATTTTTTCTACCGGAGCCTGCTTTGCCTGGAAATTCACAGCTGCAATAAGCTACTTGGAAAACCAAAATTTCAGGACACAATTAGCAGTCTATCCGTCTAATAGAAATCTCCATTTAATAGGATAGCCAAAAAAAAAATATATATATAGGCACAGGAACTCATAGATATTTTTTTTTTATTATATTATTAGTTTATAATAAGTTATCTTTATTCAAAATGACAGCTCTAATAAACAGATTAAAGAACCTACATAAAATAATCTTGTAAAATTTCTTATCACAGTTGTGTCTATTTGTGTTCCTCAGGAAAAGTCCAGAATGGATAAGTTCAGACTACTTAATGTTACTGCAGCCATGTCTAAATTGTTCTTGGTTTTCCTGCACCTGTGGTTTTTGATCATTTTTAAGTATTTTAAACAACAAAAATATCACAGTTTGCAGTGTTATCTAGGCAGCTAAGAGAGGTGATGGCAATAGTTCAAAACTAGATTACTGCCTCTTGAGGTTTCCCTAAAGAAAATGGAATCTTCAGTGTGGCAGTAATAGGAAAGGGAAATATCAGATTTCGGCAGATCTGTGTAGTTACCAAGGAATTGTACTTTTTCTTTCTTAACAATTGCCAAAAGGGAGAAGGTTGCTCTGGATTAGCACCCTGGAGCAGTTTTAATGGACACATCACTGTAACAGCTGATTGTGTGCAGTAGGACAGGATTTGTCTTAGAAGCCAAGGTGGGTCATCTCGATGAGTCTGACTGCTGCATGTGGGGAATATTCCTGAAAATGTGGAATGTCTGACCACTTTGTTACACAACAGAGGATCTGCACACTTACGCTTGGACAAGGTCCCAATGTTATTTGCTGATACAAAATACTAATTACACAGTTTCACAGGCAATCTATGCACTCTCCTTTGTTTCTAAGGCTCAGACCTTGTTTGTTTTTTCTTAAAAAAAATGATACATGTATTTGATATCATACTCATACCCACCATTACGAAATGCAGCCTCACAATACATGCCCTGGATTGCTGCACACACTGGGGACTTCCTCACGTCCCTGCACAGCTCAGTGGCAAACCAGTCCTTCTGGGGCAGCCTGGAGAGACCATCCTGGAGATGACTTCCTGGAAAGCCTCATTTAAGTATCACTGCCCCAATACACTGAGTCTAAGACAAAGATTTTGATGGCAAGGATCAGCAAGTATATGTCACTTGTCTTCCTCAGTGCCGCTGAGATCCAGGGAAGACAAAGAATTTTTCTTTGCCCCCAGTCTTTTGTCTTTCAGATCACACTGTAATTGTATTTCTGTGTTTAGCTCTGCTAGTTTAAGCACTTTGGGGCAGATAAGTTTGCACACATGAGGGACCTTTTGATACTTTTGTTTTGTGAACCCTGCAGCAGTCAAGCATCTTTGACTTTCAGAAATGTTTTTCACTTTAACTCCAGGCCAAATAATGTGTAGACTGAAGTGCTCAGTGTGTCAACCTAGCAGACCTAAAGTGTTAATGAATGGGTCTTGTGGACTTTTTTGAGGCTGTTCACCTAAATGTACATGAGATCACATACAGAATCTTATAAAGAGACAGGCACAGCACATTCAAAGCCAGGATGGATAGCTAGGATAGTCTTGTACTCTCCTTCCTTACCTTAGGGACTGAGAGGTATTTTGGCCATAATTATGTAATTCAGTCTGAAATTTCAGGCTTCTAATGGGAGGTAAAGTATCTACTTTCATGAGAATTTTACCAATAGTCCATATTCCCAATAACAACACCAAAACATATCCACTAGAGATAATACCTATAAATTCAGTGCTTTAAAATGCTGCCTTCTATCCCCCTATATGACTTGCCTTTAATTCATAGGGAAAAATAGAAATGCAAACAGAGCCAGGACTGATTTATGCCACCTAGACTGCTTGCAATAAAATTGGACAAAATGGTATGACATTCAGCAGACTCTGCTTGGGTGTCTATTCTTCTGTGTTAATGCGATTAACTTGTATTTACAAATTGCTTACTTTGTAGATGTGGTGCTTAGGGATATGGTTTAGTGGCGACTTGGCATTGCTGGGTTAATGGTTGGACTTGATCTTAAAGGTCTTTTTCAGCCTAAATGATTCTGTGATTCTCTGATTCTATAACTCCCACACAGTTCCTGGTAACACTCTCATTAACCCTATCCAAACAAGGAGAATAATATAAGCTTCTCCTGACCATCCTCTGTCTTTAGTAAAACCCTGAGATATACTGGCACCCATTTAAAATCAACCCTAAAGCCATCCATTCCTAATGATTCAAAACTGACAGATTTATTCATATACTTCACCAGACACACTTAGCCCCGGAGGGCCTTGGAACGTTTTCTTCATAGATCCTCAGGGAATTTATGCAAATGCTGAGTTCTCTACTTAAGAGAGTTTCAGGAGTGCAATAACAAGGATGGCATAGCTCAGGAACTATGATGCAGAGGAAGATTTCATTACACCTGCCAATATTAAAACTGGATCTTGCCAGTATAATGAGCACCCATTTTTACGGCAGTAAATTTGCACTGGAGAGTTTTTGGGGTTAGGTTATGTCAGTCCTCTTCAGAATCACATCTGAAGGCAGGAGAGCATGGCCTGCTGTTGACACCAGAGCTGGACATATCATACTCTGAAAATAGTACATTCATTTTAGCATTTTACCCTGATTTTTTTCTAAAAGCCTAAATATTCCACGTTGATGCCTTGTGAGTGTCTTATTCCAAATTTATCCAATTAAAATCAGAATTTTGTGAAGGATTAAAGGGAAGCAAGATCACTCTACTGATGGCAGCAAATTTACAGTCCAGTTTATTTCCTTCTTTTCTTGTGAACTGAATGTTCCTCTAAAAGGAGTGCTTTGAGAAGCTTTTCCCAAGAAAAAGCTTGGCTGGAAAATGTAACTGAAGGATGTGCATTTCTGTTGCTATAGGTACAGGTTGCCAATTAACAGAGCTCTTTTCAGAGAAGGATCTGAAAACTTGACTACAAACTTGAGGTTACCATGACATCATAAAACTCATTCTTCACAAATATTCAGAAAAAGAAATGTTATTACAAATATTAATCAGAAAATTTCTTACTGATCCCTTCTATGTAAGTGACTTACAGAACTCAAGAGAAGGACGAAAATTTTTAAAATACAATTTAAAAGAAGAAGGGGATCCTCTGCAAATAAGTAGTTGAAGATTTGAGAAAGGCTGAGGAAAAGATGACAAAGAGTATATATTTTATATGGATTCGTTTTAATAAAGTGCTCCAGAAATGGTTCCTGACTAAAGCTGACATCCACTGCTGCCTTAGCATAGATTTTTTGTGCTAGAGAGGTTGTAAAAAATGGGGTCCCCAAAAACCTTTTGATTCATCTAATCCTTGAACAGATTGCCCATTAAAGAGTATTTGTTCATTTCTAATACTCTGGATCAAAATTCAAACAAATATACCTTGTCTTTTCCTTATTAAGAAAGGAGAGCAAAGTTATTGGGGTAAAGTGACCCATCCTCAAATCCTCCTGCATTGGAGGCTCAATTTATTACTTCCATGAAAATCTCACACTTCTGGCAGATGAGGAAATTATAATAAACAAAAATCAAGTCCCACCTTCAAAAGGAAATGTGACATTCTTTTTCCTCAGTTTCAATTGCCCTGAAACCAAAAATTTATGAAAAAGTGATACAAAATATACAAAATTATTTTATTAAATGGGCTTTTTATGCAGATGCACTTGTTTGTTTCCAGACCCTTCAAACTGAATAGAAAAATTTGAAATGAAAGAGAAAAACACAAATCAAAAACAAGGACTTTTCCCCAGATACATTCCTGTGTGAAAAACATCCCTGCATAAAACCCTGAGTATTATTAAATAGAAGGTATTTGCGATTTAAGCTCTAATTCCTGCTAAAATTGGAGCTAATGTTTAACTTCTAATTCAACAAGTTTTACTGCATGAAAACTAATTACGTCTAAAATGCTTTTCTTCACCATCACCCTGATTCTACGAAGATTTATATTTTTGCTGCATCTTAACTACGAGAATTATCCTACTGAATCAATTAAATTGGTCCTATGTTTAAAATAATATCAATATATGTGAATTTGGTGTCTTAAGAAAAGGGATTGTACCAATATCATCAGGTATTTATTGTCATGTCTTTATGACAAGAAGTTGGAGAAGAAATATTGTTAGGGGGGTTTTTTAATAGTGTTATTGCCTTTTTCTTTAATAGTTATTTTCCGTAGGATTTAGCCCAGCTTTTTTTCCTGTTGCACTCACTCAGGGCAGCTATCATATCATAGCCAGGAAAGATAATTGAATGAAGAATTGATTTTTATTGCCTGTAATAAAAAGCAGTTCTTATTACTTTTACAAATTACTCATAATTACAATTGTCTAGAGAATGCCTTATCACCCTGAGTGGAGTCGGAATAAGCTGGATGCACAATAGTACTTCCATGTCTGTGATTTAAAACTTGTGTTCTCATTAATGGCAATGTAAATTAGTACTATGGCAAATTAAGTTCGTATCATTTTACTGGACAGATTCTAATAATGCTGGGGAAGAATCTTAAGCAGACATGCAATTTATTTCTGAGTGGCACCATTCCTGCCAGAGCACGTGCACAGAGTCTGAGGCGTTTCTTTAATTATTAAGGAAGTAGAGTTGTGCAAGTTACACCTCATGAAACATTTTGATTATGTCTTTTACAGCCCAAGTGTTGAAAACTCTGGCGTGCTCTAAGCAGGTATCTGATTTGTCCCATTGCAGACATGAAAAGCTAGTTCCAGCATTCAGATTGCTCTGATTAGCTACAGCAGATATTTATTGAATGGCCTTTACTGAAGTCTTGTCTTTAAACTTCACAGAAAAGCAGCAGTAAGTTTGCACCTGGCACATCTGAGTTGTTTTTGTCTTGTTTGTCAGGCAGAAAGGCAAGTAGAGAACATATCTGGCTTTTTTCCTGCCCTTTCCTTTTTTTTTTTTAAGTAGAACAGGTAATCCTGGGTCAATTTAATATACTTGATCTGTTACAGGACAGAGAGGGAAAAACTGGAATTAAGCAAAACCTCTCTCACCTCACTAAAGAAAAATGAATTGCTAAAAACCCCCTGGACAGTCCGTCCTCGTTAACTTCCATCGCAGAGGTTTGTGACTTGCTTAAATGTGTTATTCAGATAAATCAAGGTATTGATCTCTCTTGATTACAAAAAAGGTGTCTTCCAGGAAGAATGAGAACCAGTTTGGGAATGAGAGGTGGATATTTCTTCTTGTGACCTCTTGTATGGCTGGGAAACATCTGGCCTTCCCTTCTGTTGTTGGAACAGTGTGACCATAAATGTGGGTTAATTTTCTGAGGAGTGCTTTAATGATAATTTAGATTTGCTGGGTTTTTTCATATTACACTTTATATTTTATGCATTTTAACTTGCTCACTTAAAACTTACTACCTTTAAGACAAGTCTTTATTCTTCACAGCACCGTGCAAACTTGGATTCACTATTATTTTTTACCAATCAACAAGTCCTATTAATTCACTAGAACCTGCCTAAGGATATAATCAACAACTTAAAGAGCAGTTTATACATTAAACTTGCATACCAGATATCCAGACATATCCTAACCACACTGTGCAACATAAACATGTAGCATATATGTGTTGGGCATCTGCAGATATTCAATACTAAAATTAAATTACCAAAGGCCTTATTAATGTATATGGTATTTCCAATGATCTGTGCCTTGGGCACTGTTATCAAAAAGAACATTTTCTGGTTTTGACAGTAAAAACCCCAGCTCAAAAATGCTAACAAAAGACCAACTCTGAATACTCTGTGAATTTGTGAATCTGTGATTTGTAAATCTTCTCTCAGGATGTCCCACTTGAAATTTCAGGGAAGAAATGCAAACATAAACTTACTCAATAAACTCTTGAAATGTCATTCTGCCCTCAACAAGAGAAGTTGTCACTGCTAGTACTAAAGGGAAAAAGGGAACTATACCTTTGGAGAGAAGTCCAATAAGTCCTGTCTCCTAGCAGAAAAAGTGCTCCCTTTCTGGATTCAGCAGAGAGCTGTGGACTCTGCAGCTTCTTCCCCCTGCCCTGCATCCCTGATGCATGGAACATCTGAAGAGACAGCTTTCTTATTCCCCATGGACTTGACCCTCCCTCAGTCATTCCCCATGTTCATGTGCCACCAGGCTCTCATAAATCATGTGAAAGCCATCACACACACTTAGGTTTCAGTTTGCACTGCAGTCTGGACTACCAAGTTTCTTATTTTCCGTCTTGAGCCCACAGCATCCTAGGCAGGCAAGTTGGTAGGAAAAGATCTTCATGAGGGGGTCATTACCTTCAGGTTCTGTCTTTACATGTCCTGTAGATGTAACAGCATTGTCATAACTTCCCTTGCTCTGTCAGTCCCAAGAATACCTACTTGCAGCAGATCCCTTGTTAAGGAGCTCTGCACTCAGTGCTGCAGCAACAGCAGGTCTTGGGGAAGGACTGAGGCTGGCCCTTAGATGGAACCATGGAGTGGGTTTCTGTCTGAGAAGACCAATGGAAAAACTTTCTGGAAAACTAAACATAACTTTGAGAAGCCAGACTGAGGCTGAGTCTTCTATCAAAAGAACAGTGCTCAGGCTGAAAACAGAAGGTGAAGATTCACTCTTAGAGAAAGGACTGAGCCAGCTAGGGCTGATGACCACGGAATGCTTCAATGTTTGCAGACTCCTGGCAGCAAGAAAGAGCTGAATGTCCAACAGAAGTCCCAGGGCCACCTCATCAAGGGATTCTCGACACACCTCTGGCTCATCTCACTCCCAAACAAAGACCTGGTGGCATCGTCCAAGACATGATCCTCCCAGACCTCTCCAGGCACAGCCAGACCTCCTCCAAAGCCTAAGAGATGGCTTTGGTGAGTACATTCTGGTGAAGGGGACAAGAAGAGGGGGGGCATATGAGTGAGGGACGCATGGAGCCTGCCCAGGGATCATAAGATGTATGTGGCACCCTGGGCACAACTGCAGCAACAGCATGTTCCTTTTTGTCTTAAAACTTCCCATCATCACTTCAGGAACTGATGCCCCCCACAACTTGCTCAAGACCATTAACTACTTAAAACCTCAGTAGTCCCTGTTTGCATATTGATGTGGTGTATTATCTTCTGTCCTCCTAATCATGCAAATGAATTGCATGGTTGTTTTTTTTCTTTTTCTCACAGATCTATAGAAAGGAAAGACATTGATACAGGACACTTTCATCATGCAAATTCCAAAAAACTTCGACTTGCTCAAGTAGACCAAAAGTAGATGATCTAGCAGAGAAATTGTGGGACAACTGGAGGACTGAAGTGAGACCCTGCGTCCAAAAGCACTGTGAGAATCAACCTATTAAAGTCAGGTGACGAGAGGCTGGATCTATCAGAAGTTCTTGGCTTACAGATGTAGGACAAAAAAGAGCCAGAAAAGAAACTTTAAGTGCTGCAAGAATTCTTTCCACTTTTAAATATTTTGGGCTGTGCCTTCAGCCTCTACAAAAGATGGGGATAGTTCATCTCCGCTTCCAATGACTGCGATGTGTGGGGACAACACGTATGTTCTCTGCAACAGGCCATGACTGCTGCTTTTTTTCTCCCAGTGATGTAATACCTCTGCAATTATAATCATTCCTTGTTCCTAATGTTCTCATATTAGGCCAATTCACCAACATTTACTGTTTCTGAAAAAAAAGAAATCTGTTTCAGTGTTAAAAGTGTCTGCAGTTCCTTAACTCTTCATGTTTTTCTGGACCCTACTGAATTTTCATACCATTCAAACCACTTTGCTAACTAGAAAATAGATTAGAAGCTGACCTACTCCAGTGGACAAGACAAATTTCTGTTGTTAACAATCTATTCTAGAAATATACACATATATACACATATATACACAATATACATATTTTTACATCTTACAGAATTTTTTAAAATATAATGTTATGAGTATGGCACTAATTCACTGCAAAACTTGAGCAATGAAATAAAAAGGGGTTTCAGACTTTCAGGAGTTTGTCGTCTGTAAGTGGTCCTCAGTCTTCCTCAAGTGAACTTACATCTTCTTTCTCTTTGCTTCTGCTCCACTTCTTCCCTTTTTCCCCAAATATTACTGACTTCCCCTTGGGGTTCCCCTGGCTCCCATTATTGCCTTCTCAAAGGACAGCTCCCTCCACTGTGTCGGCTCTGACTGTGCTGGTTAATTCATCTGCGCTCTGCATCACTCATAGTTAGCCTGGAATATGGCAAATTTGGCTGTTTCAGACCTGAAGGCTACACTTTTTCAGACTTTAGGTAATGTTGGTTAGGTAGCACTATACCACTCCACAGTTTTTAACTTGCACCAGTGATAGCAAACACTGGAGCTCCACAGAATACAAGAGAATGAGAAATTCCCACACTGCTTCTTAATTTTCTTTCTTGAAAATGGGTGTAGTAGCATAGGCTGATACCTTATTGCTTGCTGCCATGAAAAGTCAGTCTTGTAAAACTTGTCACCTGCTTTCCCTGTTTGGAAAATTTCTTCTCCTCCACCCCCCTCTTCCAGCCGCCAAGCTAAGAGCAATATTGTACTTCTTTTTAAATGTAAATTAGTTATTCTTGGACAATCATCAAGTAGGATGTTGCAAGTAGATACCACTTTTTAAAATAGGCTAAACCATCCAACAGCTGAAATCAAAATTAAATCATAAGAGTCACTGTCAAACTGTTCATACTGTTTATTCATCCCTTTGTCTTCAGTGACCCTTTAGAGGAAACGTTCTTCATAAAAAGTCTTATCTAAGACATATCGAATTATTTCTTAAATAGTGTTCTGGAGTGTATTTCATGATCAGTTGTTGTTAGTGTTTTAATTAAACTTTTGCAGGGTATCTGCATGAAAATACAGCCAGTGAGACAGACATTCTTGTTCTATGGGAGGTGATTGACAGCAGGGAACAGATTGACTTGGCATGTTGGTAAGACTCATTGATCTTCAAGTACATACTGGGAAAACAAGGAGTTCTCTCAACAAGCTGTTACAAAAACAGAGTTTCTGGTTGAATAGTAGGGAAACTAACAGTACAAGGGGAAGTTGTAAGCAAAGAGTGAGATACTCTTGAATGATGAAGCATCATAATCTGGGGGTTTGTCACTGCCTGTGCTTTAATATTTATAACAGGGTAATGGATACTTGTCAGATATCAACCCATTATCACTTAGGTTTGAAGTTCTGTGCTCTGAGTATATAAAGCTGCATCTTAGGCATTCAAATCTTGCTACCAGTCTTGGACTAGAAATTATTTTATTATTTTATATTGGACAAACATGATGCTTCTTAAACAGAAAAACATATATAATGTGCTCTCATATCACTATAGCATAAAAAAAGTTGGGAAACATAAGTTTCTTCAATAAAATAAAATGGAAGGGTTGCTGAACATACAAGGACATCTTGTTGGAGAATCAAGTTAATTAAAGTGGAAGAAATTACAGTTTCACTTGGTATTTCTGATCAGCTTCTCAGTAGAGAGACTTTTAACATCACTTTTATATGGCTTGTATTAGACATGTTTTCATTTTTCTTATGCTGAACACTTAGCAGGAAGGATTGATTTTTTTTTTTTCCTGGACTCTTAAATTATTTAATAGCTAATATTTTAACCACAGACATCTGGTAATCCTCTAAAATCTACTCTTATAATTTTTATTCATGTAACAATGTGTACATGGTCTGGAAAAAACTCTTTTTAACACAGAATGCAGAAAGTCATTCCAGCTGAGGTGTGCTGAGGTGAGACATGTAATGAGGCATTTTGAGGGAGATACGTACATGTACACCACTATATTTATGACATGGCCCTGAAATCTATCTCTAATGCAGATGCAACTAGTGTAAAGAACCTAATTTTGCAAAGAGCTATGAATGTGCTTTTTTATTCCCACTAAACTCAACAGGATGCTCAGCACATGGCAGAATTCGCTCAAGATAGAAAAAAATGCTCAAGAGCCCGGACAGCAGTGGCCATAAGGAGGAAATGAGGCCTAAGTTCTTTCCAAAAGTCTCCTTCTCACATAATAAATTAATGTACTTCACAAGCCAAAAAGCTAAGATGATCTGAAGAGGTGATTACAAGTAGTCTGTGAACACAATATTTGTTTTCTAAAGTTTTTTTCTCATTGCATCTCTCTGGAAGTACCAAAGGGACTGAACTTATAGAATTCATCACTATCTCAAACATACAACTTAATTCCCTGATATTTCTTCATTTGTAAAATGAAGAACATTTTTTATTGATGCTGTAAATAGTACAGGCAAATTAGATGCTATCAAAAACCCCATGAAACATTCAAAGCAGCATGAGGATCTGCTTTACTTACAATATATTGCAAAAAAGATGCTTCCTCTGCTTTCTTACAGGAGAGATTTTCATGTACCTTCATTGTGTTTGCAGAGCTTTCTTTTCCAATGCGGTGTCAATGGAATGGTTTTACACTATAAATCTTAGCAGGCCTTCAGACACTCAGGGAAACAACACAGACTGCAACACACTTAAGCATGGGGGATGTACATTGGAGCAAAATTGGACATCGTTAGTAGAGGTTTCCTGGCAGCAGAACTGCTGTAATATGAATTTTTATTCAAATTTGGTTTAGCGGGCATGCTTGAGGTGTCATGCTCAGTTCTGAAATGTAATCTGACAGCAAGATACAATGCACAACAGCACTGCACGTTTCCAAGGGAGAAGTCTGCTCCATCTTCCTTGGTCCTCCTTTATTATAGTTGTCTGCAGTTCTTTACATTTCCAAATTTAGGCTCATCAATACATGTCCCTTCAAGAGGAGCAGCATGGGTATGAATTTTAGAAAGAAGGAGAAAACAAGACAATTTATGTGATGTTCATCAGTGCTTCTTTTTGGGATGTTCTCTGGGTTATTATATCCTGCATTTTCATAGACCAACAAAGTTCTTCCACCATCTGGAATGAGCAGGCCTTGTGTACTCATTACTTTGGAAAATTAGGTCCACGGTTTCAGCTTAGCATGCAAACAGCAGAACACAGATATTTGCAAAGTGTTCTTCAGGCTTTCTTGCCAGTGAGTAATGGGTGATAGCAAAGAAGATCATACATAAGTTTGCTTAGATTTTTTTTGACAATGTTTGGCAAAATGCATAGTCCAGTTGGTCCTGGATCTTAGCAGAGATGTTTACCCAATGAGTTTTCCTTAAGTAAGTTTTAGGAGGAGTTTAAAAAAAAATCAAGCAGCAAGGACCAAAAATGTTCAGTTTACAGACAATGGAAGAGTCAACTACAGTTCAAAGATGCTCAGAAGTGTCTGTATGGACACTTTTAGTTTATGGCACCTTAGTAGATAACTGATCCCTGTGTTGCTGTCGTCACACCTTTGTTAAAGATTGTTGAGCCTGGGAAAGAGAACTAACAGTGACCCAAAAGGAACCTGCAAGAAAGATGGAGAAAGACTATTTACAAGTGTATGAAGTGACAGGAAAGGGAGAAATTAATATAAACTGGAAGAGATTAGGTTTAGAATGGATATTATGAAACAATTCTTCCCTGTGAGGGTGGTGAGTCCCTGGCACAGGTTGCCCAGAGAAGCTGTGGATGCCCCATCCCTGGAAGTGTCCAAGGCCTGGTTGGATGGGGCTTGGAGCAACCTGGTCTGGTGGAAGGTGTCCCTGCCCATGGGGGACAGAAGGAACCAGAGGATCTTCAAGGTCTTTTCCAGTCCAGGCCATTCCATGATTCTAAACTGAAAAGTCAAGTTTTGGTCTCCATTTGGACTGATTTGGAAGGGTTTTTTTCTGCATCTCGTACCAGTGCCTAATCCTCAATGCGACACGACATCAAAATCAGAGAAGCTGTTAAGTACCTGGCCTTTGCCATCCAGGTAGCTTTACCACAGTTAGCAAAACCCTATTGTCTGTATCTTCTCTGTCCTGTGCTCATTTCCAGCCATAAGTCCAGTGTTCAGCTGGCTGGGGTTTGCCCTGGACCTCTCACTTCTTTTTATGCTGCATGTTGTATTATCCCCTTCCTGCCTTCCCCTTTCACGCACACTCTCCCTTAAATCAGATTTCTCCTTTTGGCAGGTCAGTGTTAGGCTCTAGACCTCTTCACCAAAGAGCAGAGAGCTTTAAAAGCCTTGTTGGACATTGTTCCAACATCTCAAAACCACAGTTTACACCAAACAAGGCTCCCTTGAAGTACAAGATCCTGAGTTAGGCATTGATGTATGTCCACAGATCTGAGATTTAGAATCCTGAAAACTTTCCCTGAGGCCTCACCTTATGCACCCAAACAACAAAGGACAGTGGTGGTGTTGAGACAAACAGTGAAGTTTGGTGAAGCCTAAACTGGAGATTAAAAAAAATCTTAAAATTTCTGTATTCATCATCCAGTGACATTTGAGGAACCAAAAATGGTCTGTGAAATTAGAAGCTTTATTTCAAAATGTTTAAGGAAGAATTTGTCCTGTACTTTAGTTCAGCTTTTGCCACTTGCTGTTTCTTGAGAAATTTCTGTCCAACATTTCAGACCAGTTCTTCGTCCTTATCATTCCTCCACCTCCCTGATCTTCTGTACACTCTGTGAAGCACCGATGGGAGCACTCAAAACAAGCCAAATGTCTGTGTCAGCCCCTTCACCCACATATGCACTGAATGAAGACAAATAAAAGAACAAACAATACCTCTAGAGGGGTTCCACAATAACAGCCTTACAAACCTAAGCGTGATGGCCATCACAGAAAGAAGCTTTAAAATGGTGACTAAAACCATTTCAGAACCTGAGATAAATGTGGATTTGCCAGCAAAGGAATGCATTTTTTAGGCATCACTCCACGGAGGGTAGATGTAAAGCTTTAGGCACAAGTATTGTAGTACAAACCCTTCAGGACTGGGTTTGAACTGGAACCAATCAGGGAAGAAACATTAAAACCAATTAAAAAATAATATTCTTATATAGGGCACCTGGTGCTGTTAATCGAGCCAAAATAGTTTCAGTAGCACAAAAAGCGCTTATGCAAAAGCAGTTATCTGAGAAACTGCTGCTGAGCTCTTATACCACTTTCACAGACAGGCAGTAAAGGCTGTTATGCTCATGCAGAAAGTGCACAGTAATGGTTTAGTTATTACCAAATGATTCCTGTATTGCTAATTACATGGAGCATTTTGAATAAATTATTCATATGCGGTTTAACCTTTTTAAAACAAATGTTTTTAATCTGTCTTTAATCTGTTGTAGGCAGCCTCTGTTTTGTTCAAGTGCATGCTCCCAGAGTAAATAGTACTGATGCTGGTAACTAACATGGGCTATTTTGAGGGAGAGACACTTCAAACATCCATTTCTTCCCTATGTGTGGGTGCCTGGCTCTGCTAAATTGTAGCACAGACCATGTAGTAAGTATATTCAGCAATAAAACTGACTGTAAATTAATTGAATGTTGTCTTTGTCACAATGATGGATCATGTACAGTCAAAGATCTGACACCTTACAAGTTAGAAGGGACTATTTCTCCTCCTTACTTGCTCTATTTTTCAAAATTCATATGGCAATTCACCTAGAAAATCTCAAAATTGTTGGTTGGTAGAATTGGCAAGTCTGTTTTCACTTGACATTTGAATTGTAGTTGAGGTATTATGAAAAGCTGCCTGACTGTCTAGGTGCTGAACACCTTTGCAATACAGTATAAATTATTTTATTACCAATGATTTATATGTGTTTTTCCTGGTCTTCTGAGTTTTGCTAAGATTGGACTTTCAGTTATTATTTATTTCCACATCTCTGCAAATATAAAAAGTGAATTATTCATTTCTGTGTCATAGCCTCATAGGGTTGGGAGGGATCTGAGAGGCTATCTCATCTATCCCCTGCCCTAAGAGGCAGCAACAGCAGATGTATTAGTCCTGACAGATGCTTGTTTAAAGTCTTCTCATAGATTTCCAGAGATGGAGTCATCACAGTGTCCCAGACAGTCTGCTCAATGTTGCTCTACCCACAGCTCAAAAGAGGGTTTGTTTAGGATTTTTATCCCCTAATGTCTTTGCTTTGATTGAAACTCATTTCTAATCCTTTCCAGAATAGATTCCTCACCTTCACACTGGAGCAGTTATTTTGGTATCTGAAGACCACTACTGCTCCCACAACAGGGTATTAATTTCCTTCATTTGTTCCTCATAAACCATATTTCCTTGTTCTTCTGAAGGTTCTGTAGCTTGACTCAGTCCCATGTGCAAAATGTGGTATTTCATCTTCTGTGGAATTTCATGCCAGTCTCTATGATGTGGCTGTCACCATAGGCTCCTTCTGTACCCACCAGGGAGGTCATCACCTCCTTAAAATCAGCAGCACTCCAGGCACAAAGGTTTCAGAGCCCCATCCAACCTGGCCTTGAACTTCCAGGGATGGGGCATCCACAGCTTCTCCAGGCACCCTGTGCCAGTGCCTCATCACCCAGTGTAACACTGGCCCATTTTGAGAGACTGTAAATCAGTTTATTTTCCATGGACAAGCTACACAATCAGTTGTTCTTCATGCTAAACATACATGTAAAAATGTCAATTGTTCCTGAGGTGTTGTATATTCCACTTCCTATGTCAATCTAAATTAATGTGAGAGTGTAAATAAATGTACTTCTGGTCCACCTGCCTTTGAATGCATATTAATGTAGTTCTTATCTTCCCTGAACTCTTAATAAATTTATTCTCCAGAACTCCAGGCCTCACTCCAGTGTCTGCTTCACAGTTTGGTGGCATAAAACAGTTTTTCCAAAAAGTGGTGGTTTGCAGAAAATCCATGGGGATCAGGACACCTAAGGCCCCAGCCAAGACCATTCACTGATTTCAGTCTTAGACAAATCTCTTTCTTTGTTTCCCTTTTATCTCTATCCTTTCAGATCTCTGGGACAAAGAATATCTCTTTGTGTTTCAGTCCCTGCTGGGACTTCTGAGTGCTACTGGAAACCAATTAATAATAATAATATATTAAGCTTATAATAAACCTGACATTTACAGAAAGAAAAGCTACTCATTTTTATTTCTGAGTATGTTAGATATAAGGCCGAATATATCCTATACCAGAAATACTTTTGTATCAGAGGAAGAAATTCTGGCCCATTGAAGAAAAAGTGAGTTTTGCAGGCACAATTTTAACTGCAATCTATTATTAAACCCAAAAAGAGCAAGGTGTGACAGCAGGGTGCAATGTACCAGGTTTTTTATCAGATAACTGTAGAATTAGACACGGAGGGGACTCTTCTTAGGTTTTAGAGGATTTTCTTATGGATTGTTCCTCTGGCTGGTTTTCCAATACAGTACTGATTTCTCACAAGTTTAGAGTTCACATTGTGTCATTTCTTGTGTCTACCTATGCTGGCTCTAACAGCTCAGAAGCATTTTCTGATATTCTGTTTACAGTTTGCTTTATTCATAGAAATGTCCCTTTAGAGCTTCATTTTAAAGGCTTATCTATTTCATAGAAACTAATGCACTTTTCATTTTCTAGTATTTGGTATTAAATGCAGATAGCAATCTTAGAATTTTTTTTTCTGGAAAAGGTTATTTTTTTTTTATCACATGGATGTCTGTAAGCAACATGTAAAATTATCTCTGCTCTTCTCTTGTAGAATTGCAGACACATAGTGCTTGACTGCAATGCTCTGTAATTTTCATGTTGTTTTTTTTTAATACCCTGCATTTAAAGTTTCACATCTGCAGATCTGAAGAGGAGGATGTAAAATAAAAAGCACACAATGTTCTCAGGAAAACAAAAGAGGAGTGGGTGGCTTTAGATAAAATGATTGCCTTGTACCTCTGACACTGATTATTTTGTTTGGTGGTACATAAGGCTCTGAAGGAAAGAGTCCATTTGGGAGAGACATCTGCACTCTGCATTTGCCCAGTACAATGGGATACAGGTTAGTCTCTGGCTGAAGGAAGAATTCAGATAGATTCAGGCAGAAATGAATTTTCAGTGTTAAGCAAAGAATGCTGCATTCTGGAATGGATGTTAAATGATGTGTCAGGCAGCTCTAAAGCAGACCCTCTAAAATGAAAAGATAGCATTGCCTCCATGTCCTACTTGCTTATTTGCACTGAAGCATCAGTGACAAAATATAGATTGTTTCTCTGATTCTATCCAAAGCAAGGCTTTGATTATCCTCAGCTGCCAGGCAGACTAAGCCCCAGGTATTATCACAAGACAGACTTTCAACTCAGGACATAGTATACATTGAATTTGTGGTCAAAACATTTTTAGCTGTCCTGGGCACAGACAGATTCATAACTAGAACCCAAGATATTTTTTTCAAGTAAAAGGGTTTTTTGTTTTATTTATTCCTTGTATATTTAATCTCAAACTTTGAAAGGCACCTTTTTCTACACAAATTACAAGGATTTCTCAGGGAAGAGGAGGGTATTTGTGTGTAGAAATGAGCAATTATGAGATTTCAGTATAGTAAGCCTAAAGGGAATACATTTCTTTTTTACAGGTCAGTGAAAATAAGGTTAGTCGAACTTCTTGTTGAATAATCAAAAACCAATATACTATACATCCATGTAAAACTTGTCTGATCCAATATTTGCTCTAATTAGGTTTGCTGCAGCAGCTAGTGATCCCTTTGGAGAACCAGCATTTCAGGTTAGGATTCCACTGAAACATTTGCCATGCCAATTTTAAAAAATTCCTCCCCCACCTTCCTCACATTTCCTTGTTAAAAAAAAAAAAAAAAAAAAAAAGCAAAATTTAAGCATTAAAATCATAACTTTCATCATCAAGTACTAATGAAAAATATTTCAAAGCACAGTATTCCATACTCTTGCAAAAGGCTAATCTAAGGGACAGAGAGGTTACACAATTTAATCTAGGTAATGTGACATATTAAAGGGAGGGTCAGGACTGGAACATAAGAGGTTTGCTTTTTCTTATCCTGGGAATATACATAATTATCATCTCATCCTTAGGAATGGCAGGAGAACAATCTGCTGCTCCTATTATTTTTTTAATATGATTCCAAATGGGTGGTGTTAAGGACAATTTAGACAAAAGTCAATGCTTCCAATTTGTGGGAAAATCCTTGGTCTTTTGAAAGAAGACTGAATCTGTCTGAAAATGTTTTATGCCAGAATTTTCTGCAGAGTAGAAGCTCTCAAGAGGCATTGAAATTGGCAGCCTGGCTACATGTATTTCTACAAGGATATGGGATTTACAGGACTGCAGCAGAGATTTGATAAAGTCCCTGGTTTTAGGGCAAATCACCCAGGAAGAGTCGCCCAGGAGTGAGGACCTCATATCTCCACGGTGTCTGGCTTTAAGCACTATCCTGCCTCACAGCTAAGCCAGCACCAGAGGTGTCTCACAGGGGGCTGCATCTGGACTGACACATCTCATTTCCTTTTTTTAACTCCGTCCAAAATATTTCCAATCACTACTAGCGTGGACCACAGTAAAAATCCTCTTCCTCTTCTCAGTTTTAAGAGGAAAACTGAATAAGCATCAAAAACATCTATTAAACAACCTTACAAAGGTTCTCATTCCCTCAGAGATTAATAAAATAGCCTTCAGGTGTTAGAGCTTTAAATGAGGCAATAAACTTCACCACACTGGGGGTTTTTTAGGCTCTTTTTGGATCATTGGTATGCTAGGACTTTTAGCATTCCTAGTTTCAGTTCCAAGCAGCAAAGGGTAAAACCAATGGATGCAGGTTTCCAATGATTCCAAAGCATTCCCTAGAAATTGAATATAATGCTAGGTAACTTTTGTGCTTCTTTTTGGGTGAAGAGTCTGCTTTGGAATTAAAATCCTTACTCCTCTAGATATGCAGATGTTTACAGGTCTGACATTGAAAAGTATCTTTTGGGTACACTGTTATTTGCATTCCACTTTCTAAGCCCTCCCTGTCAGAAATGCTGAAGGAATGGACTTTTTCCTGGTGGTCTTCAGCAAAGAAAATGCCACATTGTTTGCCAATTATTTGTCACTATTGATGCACATCAGAATCCAGGCAAAGAAACATAACCAGAAACAAAATGGAAAAGATATGAAAAAGAGAAAGTAAAAGAAAACCTGAATAAAGGCCAAAGGCGTAGAAAACACTGAATTAAAAAGACTAAAGAAAAAAGTGAAATAAGTCAATGGAAGCAAACAGAGAAAACAGCTCAAAACGAGAAAAGAAATAATGATGCTGCTTCTTTCAGTGTATTAAAGGAATGGTAAACCTAAAGTGGAAAAGTTCAGGAAAAAAAAAGATAATGAAAGCAGAGAGACACCATAAAATGATGAAGAAAAATAAAACCAAGAAACGCTATAATAATTCCAAGTATCTTATTTACAGGGAAGTGCTTGTAAATATGCCTTCCATATGCTTATAAATATTAATGTTACATATTAAACATACAATAAAAAGGCAAGCAAAGGAAAGAATCTAGCTTTAATGTGATTGTGATTTTCTAAGCTGTGACACTCTTTAGCATTGACATAATACACCAGGAATTTAACTGAGCATGAAACTTAAGCATATGCTGAAATTTAAGCATTTCAAGGATCCCTTTCACTGCTGCAGCTGATTAAAGCAAGGAGATGCTTAAATGTGTTGCTGGATTAGGGTTTCTGGGGACAGGTTAACTTGCAATGCCTAGAAAAGGAGATAATATTTTAAATAACATCGATTTTTCTTATTCAAAGCCTTTTTATGACAGCATAGGTTTCTATGCAAATATTTGGGATCTCTTTTCAGTTGAATGTCAGCACAACACACTGAAAATTAATGAGGATGGGAGTTTGAATTAAAGGGATGGGGCTTGGAAAATGTAGAGCAAAATTGCACATGCACAGGATTATTACTTCAGTACATCCACTAATTCGTCATAAAAACAAGGTGATAGCAAATACCAGATTTCCTAGTCTGTGTTCTAGTTTGTTAGCAGATATCTTCTTAAATCCTGCTTATATTATGACTTCTTTTACAGAGCACTCAGGTAGGGGTAGATCAGCAGCATCAGTGCAAAATTGCACAATTAATCTAAGGTGACCTGAGTAATTCAGCTAAATGAGGCATGATCTGAATATGACAAGGTAGAAGGCATGCAGAGAAAGGGAGCAGAGCATGAAAGGAGATGGTCTTTGCTCAAAACAAGGCACAAAGATTCAGGTTCACTATTGCCCTGCACTTTTTATATTTATTTGCATCTCTGTACAAAGTGGATGTTACACGCTACAAAAGAACAAGTAAATGAAAATGCATCTCTGTGGTGCTGTTCCATGGGAAAGTAGGACAGGGCTGTAATTTAACACATGGGACAAGGCTATGCTAAAAAGCAGCCAAAAACCCTGCACTTTAGCAGTATTATCTCTGCTCTCTCAGACCTCTTCACTGTAACTTCAAGCCTGACTCTCACAATTTGTATAAAGATGACAGTCAATCGAATTTCCCTTTCAACAGCCCTAATAGCTCATCGTCTTTTTTTCTGTCTGAGTCATTTGTGTCTTTCCATGGTACATTTTCTCCAGCTGAAAAACCTGTATAAGATTTTTTTTACCCCATCATGCCCCAGGCACCTCCAGCCCATGTCTCACCAGAATAATTCAATACTTCAGTTCTACCAGTGCTGCTTTTGCACCATATATCAGATTTCTGAAGTGAGCTGAGTTTTAAAAAAAATAAAATAATTTTTAAAGAAATTCTGCATAACAGTTCTGCAGTTGTGTAAAGAGAAATGTGACACATGGGAAGGAATAAGGAGCTTGGAGCACATGCTTACATGGAGAAATGCTTACAGCATTTCATGTAAACTGGTGAATAAAAAGAAAAATATCTTCAAGATCTTGTGAAACCTCAGCCAAGGACAGTGAAGTATCAGCCAAATAGCAAAAGAAAAAGCAGTGTTCAGTGACAACTAACTTTACCCAGTTATAGGCAGAGTTAGTGAGCTGTCTAAAATCTGTAAAAAAAGCAGTGAAAGAGCCTGAATGCCCTAATAAATCACAGTGCCCTAATAAAACATCATAATTTATCCCTCTACTGATGCAATGTTCAGAAGAATGAATAATTCCTCAGGTTTTTCTGTAACAGGAGCAGGCATGTGCTCAGGCAGCAACATTATACCCCTTTGATGATGCTGGGACATCTTTCAGGCAATTGTCTCCTTTTATACCACTGCTATTAGGATCACAGTTTAGTTCAGAGCAATTTAAATGTATCCTTATCTCCTTCTTACATCTCTCCAATAAATCTTATCTGCTGGCTTTGTGGAGGAGGGGGTGGTAGAGCAGATTGTTGTAAAAGGTGTTTGCTTTACGAGCCAAGATAAAATTTACAAGTTACATTTCCATCCAGCTGCTGGAAACGTGCCTTTTTTCATATTCAATTCAGTCAGTCCTTTTTACAATTTCTTTTTATTTTATTATTTTATGAAGAGAGCTCTTGCAGTCCATTATAAGCTGCTACCAGAATCAATTAAACATGGCACAGTAAAACTGCAGAACAAAGGACAGAAGCTTTGCAGGATACAGTATGTTCAGTTAATTAGTCCATTACGAATTAGTGGCAATTAAGATTGAAATCTTTTTCATTGATTTGTGCTAGTTTATCTGTGATTGAGCCAGCAGATGAATTGCATAAAATGACAAAAAGAAGGAGGAGTGAAACAACAAGTTCAGAATCCATACTGGATATTTCTCAAGCCCAAGAATGGAAGCAGAGGCTGGGGATGGCTGGGGCAGAGAATATGACTGGCTCTTAATTACAGATATTTGGTGTGTTGGACAGGAGCAGGCCTGGTCAGATACTGAGTGGTTCTGGTGGAACTTTGCTCTGGAAATTGTGAGGGTCATAAGCACCTCCTGAAAATATGCAGAGGGAGCATCTGGATTTTATAGTGCACTTTTCTATGTGGCATTTAAATGCCTCCAAGGCTGCAGTGATGGAACCAGCTCATCTGCAATTTGAATCTAGGAATTTTTGCTTTCAAAGTGAAAATCGGATGCCTCAGTTACTGAGCTGGAAAGAAGGAGCCCACAAAACTTAAGTTAGAAAAGTTTATTAGACTGTGGAAGTACGTCTTGTTTCCTACCAGAAACACGCCATTTCTGAGCCTCATTATCTCTGACCAGTGCACAGACCTCCCAGTTACAGAGTTCCAGAAGAGAATTTTTCCACCATATACTTTCCTTTCGGTGGACTACAGTTTATTCAACTATCCCAATCTACCTCCTGAGCTGATTCCAGAAAGCAAGGCCACGATATTGCACTTGACAAAAATAGGTGTGCATGGGCAGTCCTCAAGACAATTTTTGCTCAATGGGTAAAGTAAACATAATAAAATGCCATTATGGCATATTAGGCTCTTTGTGTACTGCGAAATGCCTTGAATGCAAAGAGAATTGCTACATTTCCAAATCCTGGAATGCCCCCAGATTTGCTGTCTCTGAAAAGACACTATTGCCAGTGAAAGGAAAAAAAAAATTAAAATATATTTAAGGTATTTTTTAGTCACTTATAAGATACCATCTTTATGAATGCAGGAGGAACCAGACTACTCGATAAATTGATACGTGGACCTCAAGAGCTATGAACCAGTCAGAAGTTGTTACTGTCTATTGGCCATCTCAGAATGTAAGTTAAATAGTCCACATCCCTGTAGGCAGGACAACATCCCAGGAATGAAGGTATATTCTGTGCTGTTATTCCTGCTACCACTCTCAATGCTCAGTGATGGAAATGACCTTAATTTTCTCCCATTGAGGCCGTGTCTTTCTATGCAGGCTGAGCTGCTTTGACAAGCCAGCGTGGGTAACTGTGCTTGGTGAGACACACGTGGCTTGCAGAGCACAGCAAGGATTTGACACACCAAAAGCCAGCAGCGTGCCTGCTTCCACCATCAGTAATGTCAGACACAAATGCAAAAAAGAATCCCATTTTCTGGATGTAGAGTGCATTTATGAACAGCTGTATTTTCATGAAAGAGAGTCCATGTAAATTCCATATGAATTATGGACTCACAGAATCATAGAATCGTTTGGGTTGGAAGGGACCTTAAAGATCATCCAGTTCCAATCCTCCTGTCACGAGCAGGGACACTTTCCTCTAGACCAGGCTGCTCAAAGCCCAAACCAGCCTGGCCTTGAACATTTCCAGGGATGGGGCAGCCACAGCTTCTCTGGGAAACCTGCGCCAGGGCCTCACCACCCTCACATTAAAGTATTCCTTCCTGATACCTAACCTAAACCTGCTCTTCCTATTTAAACTCATTCCCCTTTGTCCTATCCCTACATGCCCTCACAAAAAGTCTCTCCCTGTCTTTCTTGCAGATGAAATTAGGTTAATAAGTCTTTTCAACAGGTTTTTTGCAAACTTGATGTTTCTCCCGCTCTGTTTTCTAACATGTTGGCTTCACCTCTCTGAAAGTAACAGGTGTGGGCATAACACAGGCACAAGGGTAGGAAAGCACAGAGAGATCTCTTAGAGCTTGAATGCACAGACCCTCCTGGAGCTGCTGAGTTATGTAACTGCCTCTCTGAGCACACGTTTTTGGAGCACAGATGTAGTAAAAGCCTCGCTCCCCCGTTAACATTTTAAGCGTAAAGAGCAGAGCTGCCTGGCTGAAAAAGCAACGTACAAGCACAGTGAGTTGCACTGAGCTGATTTATTACTGCTCCATTATGATTCTGCAGAGATGCTTCTTCTTACATTAGTTTTTCATAACTCACAGTAATTCCTGTGTACAGTTATACCTACTGCACATGCACCTCTCTGTTTTTAGATACATAATCACACCCCTGTATATTCATATATAGGTCAGCATAGAGATACATACAAGATCTAAGTGGTATGGCACTCTAGATGACAATAAATTCTTGCACATTCAATAAGGAATGCTTGCTTTTATATACTTACTTTACATACTTATATATATTTTTAGAACATAACTGCAGCTGCAGAATATATTTTAGCATTTCTAAAGAGCCATTTCATAGACACACTGTAAAACTCAGAGTAACAGGTAGGATTTTGGACATTTTCAGCACAGACTTTTCTATGCACTGCATGTTCCTGCCTGTTCCCAGGCTTACAATCCCCACCAGGTACGTGCCAGGCTCCTACCAGAGCTGCCACAGCCAAATGGATGTGACTGAACTCTTCCCACCACAAAAAAAAAAAAAGTATTTAAAAGATCCAGATAAGCATCTCATTTCATTTGGAATTGCAGAGCTTCACAACCCTGGGAAGGCAAGCAGAATTCAGCTCAGATCAAGACTCCTAAATGTCAAGATCTACAAGTAAGACTGTAACTGGGTGCCTCAGCTTCCACTGTAGTCCCTGGAGATGTGGGATCCAACCTCAGTGCCCACAGATAGGGCACTTTTGTGGTGCTGTCTGTGGAGGACTCAGGCATCCAGCCTGTGCTCCAGACACTCTTCCAGAAAGCTCCAGGGATCCTATATTTTGTGTTATTTATGCCAGTCTCCTGGTGCAACTCAGATCCTCAAGGATGCATCAGGTGGCACTAGAAACCTATTTTTAAGGATCTTAGTCTTCACCTACTTTCAGGTAAGCTGAATTTCTCCCCAGATTCTTTCAAATGTATTGATTAGGGGTTTAATAAATTGTCAAAAAAGTTGCAAAATAACCTCAACAAGTTTAAAAAATTATCTATATATAACAATGATTTTTTTTAATGAGGAATTCCCTTATGTCAAAGTGAGTTAAATACACTCTTTTTGGACCTACCAACGTGGGCAACTCAAGGAGCTGAGAAATTGTCCCTTTAGTTTACATGGAATTTAGACAGCAGATAGCCCACAAATAACTGTGCATGGTATTTCTGTTCTGGTTGAAAAGGAGAATTACAAGCTATTCAGAAATCATCTCAGCAAAATAACTTTCTGCAAAGAATGGAATTTAGACAGTCACTGAAGAACAACATCTGAGAACATAAATTTTACCCACAACCCAATTTCATTTTCTACAGATTGCTTTGAATCTTGCCCAACATGCCCATATAACCTCCATGTTTCTGGTGTTATAACTAAATACCAGAAGATTTCAGATATAATCTCTTTCTATTTGCCGACTGCATAAGTTAAACCAAATACATACAGTGTGTGAAAGTACAATACTTACCATCTTGTGTCATTTTCATGAAAAATTACTAGGAGCCAATTATTTCCCTAAAATTAGCTTAGAAATTTGTGGAAAAATAGTTACAGATAAATAATGAGTTTCTTAAATCTGTGCCAGTGCAATGGCTACAGATCTCTGGCTCCTCCATGACAGCCCTGTGTCTTCAGCTGGTACTTTGCTTAACAGGGCAAACCCATGTCCTGCTCCACTTCTTTAGAGGCGCCTAAACATTCTGCAGCAGGAAAAGCAGCCTGCCATTTTTAAGTGTTCTCACTACAAACCTCTGAAATCTTATTCTGAAGCATCTGAGGGTCATTTTAATTGCAGTCACTCACTCCCTAGCACAACAGCCCTAGGAGTGCATGTGGTTTATTGGATCATTCCTTCAAACTCTGACTGGAGCTCCCCAAAAGTGCTTGTTGTCTGAAAAGTGACAGCAAAATGACATTGTAGGCTCCTATATATCTTTTCCCAGTGGATTCCAGATCCAATTTTCTCAGTTCATGAGTGAAAAGAGGCTTATTTTCTTTTCTCCCACTTGCAAACAGCCTGCAATCTGAAAACCAAGCAGGGTTCTTCGTTCTTCTTGCCTCATTACCAGTAATAAAGATCCTGCAAGCAGAGTTTTACCTTTCTAATGATAAAAATACATTCTAATTTGGTCTTCACTTTTGACTTTATTTGTCTAATCATATCAAGACTTTTTCCTGTCAACAGGGTAAACATAATAAAGGCCAATATCTGAATAGGAAGAGGTCACTTTTATGAGGCCATGTGTCATAGTATAACAGCATTTCACAGAGACTTGTTAATGTGTCAAGAGAAAACTGATATGTGGAAGATATTAAATTTTGGGTTTGAATTTCTTGGCTTGAAATATCAATTTGAAATTGCATCAGAACTGGACTCTAATGCCAGCAGGGAGTCACACTGCTTTGTGAGAATACCAAGAGAGAAAAATCTAGAAGAAAAAAAATATGTGAACACAAGGGAGTACAATGTTTGGCTTCAGACCCTTGACAGTACCACTTTTATTGAACCAGTCATAATTTTTTCCCCTATTTTTCAATGAACTAGTGTGGAGAGCAAATGCTTCCTTTAGGGCAGTGTGGGGTAGTCAACCAGGATCACTCTAATGGGATTGCAAGTGACATTTCACTGGCCCTCATTCCAGGTAGATGTTTCTGCATCAGCAGGTTCTTTTCAATGCCTCTCTCATATCTCAAAAAGCCAAGAAGCTGTTTCCAGCAATTACCTTGACCATATCTGACCAGGCCAAACTGTAATCAGTTCATATTACTCTGTCATTTTGAAACTAGAGGTGGGAGAAGGTTGGATTTGAGAGCAGTAGTGGAGAGAATGTAAAAATTAATATATCATATTATTATTAGCAATAAAACATCAGCCAAATATAGAGATCATAAAATAGTCACAAACTAAAATCAAGGGGTGTGAAACAAATCCTCTAATCTTCTTGCTTCACATCACACAGCTGTATTTTCTGGTAGATTGCGCAAAATGCTCTTTGTGCTCCTGCTGTTGCAGGACCTTTTTTTTTTATTTTTAATGTGTATACTGCTGTTAACCTCACCAGCACTACAAAATCTCATAGTTCATTGCAAAATGTAGTGTAATGCACTTCACCATTCAGATTAGATATGGGTGATTATAACAATAATCTTGTGCATGTGCTATACATCTGTACAATCAAGCCATTCTTTTTTAAATATTAAATGGCCTCTTGGGGCAAAAAGTAGGTTAATCAAAATAATACTGTCAAGTAGAGAGTACAGACCTTTTTATAAAAGAAAATTAAGTAGAACTGGTAATTATAAGTAGTGTACAACCTTTCAATGTAGTCAATAAGAAAGTCAATTTGCTTAAAATAATGAGGTATTCTGGCATGAACAATCTGTTCATACTTTGTTCCCAAGAGCCTCAAGAGGGAATCAGAGTCCTAGCTGACATTTGATACTTTCTGTCAATTTATCAGCTCGGTGTCAGACTGAGTTTGTAAGATGGTGGTAGAAGGATGCTTGGGGACTGATATGAAAACTGGGAAAACAGAGTTGGTTTCTAATGCCTGAGCTTATCCTTATTAAAAATAAATAAACCCCTCACATTTCCATCCACGCTCCCTTCAAAATTAACTTGGGATGTTTGGATATGGTGTTAAACTAACAAGAATAACTAGGGTAGTAATAATAATAAATGTAAGCAACATTTGGGAGAGCTGAGGAGATCTTAAGCTTTGGGCTTCTCTAATGGAGATCTGTTTACAAATTAATGAGTATGGGAGAAAACAAATTACCTCCCATTTTCCACTTCTCTCTGAGGTTGTTCCTGTGCTGCCAGAAGCTATCAAGGGCCAGTCTTAGTAAGACAAGACACTAGATGACATCAGTGGCCAGTTCAAAACATCCATGAATTATACAGATTTAAGCCCAAACCATGAAGGTTTTGTTCCCTTCTGCCTCAGGAAGCTTTTCTTGGAGAATAGAAACAAACAGCCAGATAACCAGCAAAGGCTTAGGGTCATATAAATATGTGGTTATGTCAAGTTATCCTTCTGGTTTTCACACGTTGTTAATTTCCAACCTGGAGAGATTTGGGCACCCAGCAAATCAATGGTCCTCCATCAAAAAGCAGTACCAGCAGGACATATAGTGATAGGACAAGGGGGAATAGATTTGCATTAAAAGAGGGGAAATTTAGATTAGATACCAGGAAGAAATTCTTTGCTCAGAGGTGGTGAGAGACTGGAAGTCCAGAGAACAAGTTGTCTAGACAGGCTGTGGCTGCCCCATCCCTGGAAGTGTTCAAGGCCAGGCTGGATGGGGCTCTGAGCAACCTGGTCTAGTGGAAGGTGTCCCTGCCAATGTCAGGGGGATTGGAACTCAATGAATTTTGAGGGACCTTTCAACCCAAACCATTCTGTGATCCTATGATTCTGTGACTATTAGGAGAGAGGTTTGGAAAAGAGATAATTGCACATATGCCACATAGAAGTCACAGCCCACAGTTTGTGGTCAATGAGAATTCATGATGATTCATGCTAATATTTACTGGTTCATTAAGATGTTGGTGTGGTCTGTTCGAGTGGTTTGAGGAATCACTGGTGTCTGAATGGAGAGGATCTTCAGATCACCAAAATCAATCTTTCAGCTAAAACAGCCATCCTGGAGAATTGCTCAGTGAGACAGACAGCCAAAAAGGGCTGGTCCATAATCTGAAATCCTACTCAGTTATGGCCAGGAGGGAAGGGTCAATTATCCTGTGCTAAGAGGACTCATGGTGGAGGTGAGACCAGGCATTGCCAGCATCATCTCTCAAAATAACCCCTGAGGATGTGCCTGTGAGACCTAAAATGCAACGCCACATTTCTGCAGTAATGAAGATATTACTAGAAAAAGGGGGTTTCAGTACCAGTGATCCTTTTGACTGTGACACAGCTTAGGAAAAAGCAGATGCATCTCACTGAGGGCAAAAGGGGGCTGAAGGAAGAGAGGAGCAGAAAACCCTGAAAGCTGAGAGGACTGAAAGGTCATCTACTCATTCCAAAGTCTGTCTGAGCCAACTGAGGAATTGGAGTGTCCTTCAAAGAAAAGCTTGTGTACATTTGCAAACAGTTCAGGGAAAAGCTACTGAAAGCAGGTACTTCAAGAGCAAACAGTGGAGGTTTTGAGCTCCTTGTACAGCACATCCCAAGCATTGCCAGCTTGTACAGAGCCCAGTGCAGGACCTGGGACCTGGGCAATTTTCTCACTTCATGACAGCAAATCCTTGCCTTCACTAGTGCTCTGCCATAATCGTAGCAAAAAGCTGCCCAATTTCCTTTGACTGCCAATGAGCTCCATGGTTTGTTTATCCTGGCAAAGGAAGAAGTATTTGTTTTCCCAGGCCTCCCCACAGGCAAAGAGGGACATTCCCAGCCATTCCTGGGAATGTGCAGAGCCATGCAGAGCCTCGATGCTTTTGACCTTCTCTGCATGAGTGAAGAAGTCCTCTCTGAGACATCCCTTCATGAGATCAAAGCCTTCCCCAGAGAGATTTCTATGTTTCTCCTGGTCACAAATGTGGATGCAGTGTGTCCATTGAAATGGAAATGCTCTGCAAAGTCACAACGCCCAAAAAACTTCCCTCAGGGGAGCTTTAAAAAAACCAGACTCCTAGTACTGTCTAGCCTATGTGAAAGGTAAATATTTGCTCCTCAGAAAGGTTTTTCATGTTTCCCAGTGTTGAATGTCATCCCTAGCAAGGCCACTAGCACTGTTTTTGGTTTGGCTAAAAAACAGATATATTACAAGTTCTTTCCAGGAACACTCAGCAGCACATTGAGCCCATCGAGTCACAATAGGCAGGACACAAGCAGCCTGCTTTAAAGGATGGAACCAAACAGTTAAATACTTAAAGGATAGAAGTCTTTATTAGCCTCTAATGTAAAACAGAGACAAGAATTTCCCTACCATGAGGTTTTCCTTAAAGAAGCATTTGACTCCTTTTCCAAACAGAACACTTAGGCAGACTGTGCAAGTTTCCAAAATAAAGTAAAAGAAAAAAGTACTCACTTTAATGTGTTACATTTCAGCCTGTCAGCATCCTCACATATTTTTTTCTGGAGTGACCAAGCACAGAAGGCATCAATCAGCAAATTCTTACATCTCTACAAATAAGAAAATCTGGGGAAAAAAACACAATTTCAGCCTAATGTTCCTTTTAAATCTTAAAGAACTAGCTGACATTAAAGTATAAAGTGAGTTACAGTGGCAAACACCAAGTCCTGATGCTGAAAACACTGCTCACTGCTTCCACTGCTCTACAGCCATGCAGGTGCTTGTTGGGTCACATTGTACCATCAACAACAGACACCTGAGCATCTCCTCTGAAAACATGTCATCAAGAAAGGGCTAATTAAATAAGCTTTCTTAATTAATTCCAGGGAGAGGTTAAGTTTGACAGGAATTGAGGTGATAGCAGAAAATATTCCCTACATTCCCTATCATTGGGTGGTTAAGAGAGAAAAGGTCAAAACTTCTCACTATCCACACATGCCAAACACAGACCCTGAGTCCTTAAAAATGCATTGCAAGGGATGGAATTATTTTCCATGAATGCCCATTCAGTTATTTTTAAGATTAAACCAATCTCTTGCTATGAAAGTTCAAATAGAAAGAAGGCTTTTTTTTGGTTTTGTGAAACTGAAGCTACAGGGAAGATTTTCACACAGATAGCTGCACAAAGCTGGGAGCAGTTTCAAACTCCGGCAAATCATTCCAGGGTTTATTTATGCTGTTAACTGGGTTTACGTGCAAAACTGAAATGCACTTGTAGAGTCTGGACTGTCTTCATCTATCTGCCTTAAATGAACTTGTTTTTTTGGCAGACAATGGGTCTCCAGCCACTGGTGACTGGACCCCACTGAAGCATCTCAGATTGAATACAATAAATACTAATTGAAAAGTACAAGCTGCTCCTGAAAGTGTTTTCAGGGTTATCTATAAGACAAAAGAAATGTAAAACATTGGGCTTTTTTTTTTTTACAATGTCTGTATTGCACAAGGTGGAATTCATCCAAACACACGGGGGTTTCTGGATGTACACAGACAAATTGGTTTCAGCATTTCACCAAGTAACTCCAAACTCCCCTAGTAGAGAGAGACAGTCAATACATCCAAGTGTCTCATCCTATTTCAGACAGCTACATTTCATCAGATAAGCCTTGCCCCTAATCTCCACTGACTCTCATGGAGCCCAGATTCTCAATACTCCAAAGCACAAGCTCAGACAAACACTCACCTTTTGTCAGATCAGTCCTACTTTGAGTTTCTGACTCTAAAAATTAACACATTTCTAATCTTTAAAATTAAAAAAGCATTATTTTTTTCCCTCTTGTAGACATTAGAATTTATGCTGTTTCCCCATGGTTAGGGTTTTCTAGTCCTAAGGAAAAACACGGTTCAATCTGCCCACCTTAACGGGGCCAAAAGTATCTGGTTATGGGTACACCAGTCCTTGTGTGTTTTCACGTCTCATCTATTCAGTGTGCCTGGGTTTCATCCACACACCAAAACTGCCCCTATCCCTCAGTATCACACAGGCTGATTTCAGCCTTCTTCTCTCCAATTTTTTCTAGCCCCAATATGTAGATTTATATGTAATTCCCTGCATTAAATTACAACACTAATTCACCAGATTTCAATGGCTGTTCATACAGGTGCTGTGTTAATCATAGGTTAAGTGATTTCACATGTTCACTTAGTGAGTCAGTGGCAGAAATCCCACATCTCTCCATTCTGCATCCTCTGCTTCTGACAGCCAGTGAACTCTGCCTCTTCATGACATGATGAACACAGGCAGTGAGCACTAAGAATCATTAACTGCATCCACAATCCACTCCACAAATGTCTTTCACTCGGCTAGATCTCATTGCTCAATTATAACCTAGTCACTTATATTTTGCAGCTCATCATCAGAGGCTTCTTATCACATGTGGCATTTGCTCATTAAGGCTGAGATGTTATTCCCAGGATTCAGGCAAGGGTTAACATCAGTAGGAGTTGCATCCTTATTCTGTGAAAATGTTGTTCAGAGGCATGACTGAACCGATCATCTCCTGTTAGAAATTTGCTTCTTGAAGAAATTAAAGGCTTTGTCAAATAAAAACGAAAACTTCCTAAGTTTGAAGTTAAACTGCATGCATTAAGTCAGTTAGCTGTAAAGCAAACTAAAGCAAACTACCTTAAACTATCTCTCTTTTATTCTTTTTTTTAAAAAGATTAACCTTTGCATTTCTGTGCTGAATAATTAATGTTCTCACAATGCTGAAATATCTGGAGACATATTTCTAAAAATGAGCCTATGTACAAAAAAAAAAACAACCTTGTATTTTTTGTATCCTCTCCTGAAATAACTTTTCTGCATATTTGACTTCTCTAGTCATCGTGGCTTCAATACCACACTCACATTTACCATATTTCTTGTGGGACTCAACACTGTGCTGTGTGGAGGAACTTTGACTTGTGCTGGACTGCTGTAAAAATCAATATCAAAGCCCTGAATAAACTGCAATAGGGAATGCTTATTAATGTGCAGTTCAGGGGAGTAGTGAAAATTACCCATCTTAATGCTGTTGACAGCACATTTGTCTTGGTGTCTTATTGGTTTTAATTTGTCATCTGATAAATGTCCATTTATGTAATGGAAAGTTAAGTGCTCATTAGTTTACATTTAGCTTTGTGTCTAGAGTCAGGTCAGGCTGCTGAAACTGATGTTACATGAAAGCTATTAATAGTCATAAAAGGTTATTTCAATAAAAACAACTGAAAGGAAATATTATATTTGTAAGTGTTTGGATAAATTTGTTTGGTTTCTTGATTGACTCTAATATCAATAAAATAGTTTTTCTTGGGTTTTTTCAGATGATGTGGAATTTCATACCTCTTAATGTCCAAGAAGTTCTGTATAAAATGTTTACCAAATCAATTTATAGAAATATGAAAACAAATCTATAAACTTTATTACTGCTGAGTGAAGCGAGTGCTACAGATCACATGTAAAATTATTAATTTATTGGTGTTGTATGGTCTGTAGTGCAAAACCACATATCTTTTTCCTCTCCCAGTTTTTTTTGTGTTTGCTCAGTCTTAAAGTGGCGTTATTAGTGCTACTTATAATAAAGATGTAACAATAGAAATCATTGCTTCTAGGGCTTTGGTCTGAGACCTGCCATAAAACTCAAGGAAGGCATAAAAATGGCATAATCCAAAATCATTCTGCAGAACTGGGCAGGAATTTCACTCTGAAATGCATGTAATAGCAAGTATTTTATCATCTTTCTCAAAATATCATAATGAAAAACACTCAGCCACTCTGGTGATGTTTTGGCATGGGGTGAGAATGTGCAGAAAGTCAAGGTGACTGTGGTCTGGGCTATAGAGTAGAATCAAAGTCCAAATCCAAGTGGTCCTAAACCAGTCCTGCCAAGTATGACTGTTCCACACTCACCTATTAAAGCCACTGAATCTGTTCAGATCCAGCAAAACCTCTTTGACAGTATCTACCTGTAAATTTTGCCTTCTTCCAACCTGCAACAAGTTATTGCTTTGCTGTACACGTGAACTCTGACTTGTGCAGCTGGAGTTAAAATATCTGTTCTGAAATCCCTTTAAACACAGGAAGACAGGGGAGAGCTTAGTGCACGATGCACAACACTGCTGACACCTTAAAACAATACATGTTATTCTTTAAAAGCAATCTTAGGCCAAGCCACCCTCTGACTTTGAATCCATTCTATAGCTGTGTTAATCATATTGAAAATGCCAAGAGGCTCTTGTACAGCTTCAAAAGGTGAAAAATGAACAAAGAGGACAACAAAGTGCAGGTAGAATTATTTTCCATGTGGTTGTTTTGTTGTTTTTTTTTTTTTTTTAAATCTAAGCAAAGGGTTTCATTTAAATGGCCACTTCAGTTAGTACCACACAGCTCAAGTCCCAGCCTCAGCTTTCCCATCTAATCAACCTGGTTCACCTCCTTCTCAAACTACCTGGGTTTTCCTTGATGAAAACCACAGTGCAAGAGCTGCCTGGTGGTGTTTTATATCCCACAGGTCAGTGAGTGCAACTTGTGCCTTGCGCCACTAAGCTGTGCCTAATGACCACCTGTATTAGCTTTCAAATCTGGACCCTGGGCTTAATTTCTCTGCTCAGGAGGTTTTTCAGTCCAGTTCCAAGCAAAGGGGTGATGTGGATATCACACTTCTTGTGTCTCTAGATGCCAAGTTTTCTGAGGTGCCACAAGTACCTTTCCACAGGTGACCCCCCTGTTTTCCAGGGAAAACAGTGGCCATGCAGCAGGAACTAAATGATGGAGAGCTAAGCCTGGACCTTCAGAGTCAGAGAGGATTTGCCCTTGAAAGAGTTCCTTCCAGGCACCAGTGGAGCACAAGAGCACCTGAGTTCAGATACAGGATGGCTTTGAAAGTTTTATGCTGTCAACCCCACTTCTTCCACCCAAATGTGGCACCCAGCTGTGCTGAGGTAGCCTGAGGCGCAACCACGATGTTTTTGGAAGGTGATAGAGTTCATCTGTTTGGAAATGAGCCTCGAAGTGCTATCTGTTTTCAGGCTGTCTTGAGTTACCAGTAGAGAAGTCACCAGAGAGGCGCTGGAGACAGAAGGAATTATCAGTAATCAATAACAATTCCTGATGTTCCTGCGCTGTGCTGGAATTACTGTGATTTGGATTCCCAACTTGTAATATGGAACAGTATTTCAACTTTCACAAGTTATCTCTCTTATTTTTCTTTCAGCTGTACATTCCTAAGGACCTCAATGGTCTTACTACATTCGCAAGTTTTTGTTTTTTAAAATTGTGCCTGTTGGATCTCAAACAGTTCAATACATTTTTAATCACTACTCCTAAAACTGAAAAGGGTGCAATTGAAAACAGTTTTAATTTTTGGTGCAGCTTTAACAATCAATGGTTAGCCAGTTCTAGCAGCCTATTCATATCTGCTCGAAAAACAGGAAATATTTTGCTTTGGAGACCGAATTGGAGAAAATAAAAGTTCACAACCTTTCAGAAGTTCAGAGTTGAGATTTGAAGACAAAACTTCTGGCTGTTTTCTAGAGCAATCCTCATCTCACAGACACCCTGAGCTGAATCTCTAAACACACAATATTCCTCAGACAAACACTCCAGGCCCCCAGCCCCCACACCTTATCAAATTTCAATCCCTCAATAATGCTCACAATTTCGTGGGAAGTCAGGACTTCTTCAGAGAAAGTGGAGGGATCAGGTGAGGTTATTTGGTGTGCTGAAATCAAAATGTGAAACCAAACCTTTCCATGAACTAAATCCCTTTCCACTTCTTTATAGCCAAAGTATTTAGGATCAATTCTTTTTTATAAATTCCCTATGACAGATACACAAGGTCATAAATTTAGCAGAAGAATATGAGATTTTTTTAATTTTAAGCTTGTATGGTTCACAATGCAATACTGATATACCTTTTTCTTGCTGCCCTCAGTCTTTTAAGGGGTACTCATCACCCTAAGGGATTTTCATTTTCATCTGGGTAATCTTGACTGGTCCATAATTATAAAGAAAAGTAGTAAAAAAAAGTAAATACTATTTGGATGCATCTTTTTTCTTTTTTTTAACGTTTCCGAGAGGTGTGTTTAACAAATATCATCCATTTCATTAATTATATGTTGGGCAAATAAATTTACCTCTATCACTCAAATTCTTCTGATAAATATCAAAAAGTAACCAAACATTTACTACATAATCTGTAACATCAAATAGTGATTCTCTATAGACGTTTCTTTATTATATAATATATGAGCTGGGCAATTACCTGGAAGTAAGTTCTCATTATGATTTCCCATGAACTTACAAATAGGTTGGTATCTCTTAAAATAAAACATCAAGTATTTTCAAGGAGCAGTTTATAAAAAAGGAAGCATCTCTAATAGGGAAATTCTTTCTAGAAAAGAACTGCTCTCAGGCTATAAAATCCCTGTGTCAGGGCTAGCAACATCCATATTACATTTTTTTTTCACAGAATTCAATTAAGATAACCAATCAAATAAAGCATTTGAGATAAATTATTTTCAGTAGTTATGAACGAGAAAGTGACAGTAAACTGTGTAGACTGTTAAAGTTACAACACATCGACCACTACAACATGGAAAATAGTCTTATGTAAAGTGGAGAGCTAGGAGCACAAAGGCAAGATTAGACAAAGAAAGCAATTATGTTCTTATCTACTGACAATTGCAAAAGGAGAAGTCAAGTGTAATATCATGTATTAAGAGGCAAAGTACCAAACATGAGCCCACAGCCATAATTTTTATTTCAGATGTGTAATTACATGAAGTTGTAAAACAACACAAAAAAAAGAAACTACTTTTTTTTTCAGCTCTGTGATTAGTTCTTGTTAAATCACCAGTTTTCTTTGGGTTCAATTCTGAATGGAAAATATATTTTCTCAACAGTTCAGTTGCTTAGTTTTGAACTGTAAAATTTTGATGGATTGATTCAGCTTTCCCCTTTTTCGTGCAACAAGTTAAAAAAACACAGAAAGAAATTAAAGGAAGAGTCCATCCTTCCAAGTGGGATATAAGTTGCTTTATTTGGAACAATTTTCCAGTGATCTTTTTAGTATCTTGGCTAAATAATTCCATACCTGTTATTTTGAATTAAGTGAAAGCTTGTTAGAGATTTTAGTGCTCCTTATTCTGTTTGCTTTGTTGAATAAGAAAGCTCCAAAATAAAAATTGTCTGAAACATGTTTACTTTGTACTGGAGTAATACAATGTCAAATCTATCCTCTATTGACTGCCTGGAAAAATTAACATTTTGTTAATTGCAATTGGCTTATATATAGCTTATTAAAAGCATTAAGTTGTGGCTGCCCCATCTGTGGAAGTTTTCAAGGCCAAGTTGGAGAAACCTGATCTAGTGGAAGGTGTCCCTGTCCATGGCAGGTGGTTGGAAACAAGTGATCTTTAAGGTCCCTTCCAACTGAAACCATTCTGTGATTCTATGAAGCTTTTAGCTTTATTTTAGTAATGGAAGATCTGGGTAGATATTTGAATCAAAGCAGCATGGAAGGAAAAAGGACAAGGTTTTGTAGGGAGCTGGCATAGGCTGGTGACTGCAAATCCTAAGCATCACAGAGAAATAACTTGTCTCCATAGGTGACTTACTGGGATCTGAACATAGGATGATCAGAACAAATGCACCAGTTCAGAAAAAAAAAGGGATCCAGGCTCCCGCCTGTGGGTGCAAGTAGTACCAGTAATGATGGTGTTGGAGCAGCACAGGATCATATTCTGAGTCACTGCTGAACATGTTGAGAACACACAATGTCACTGCACAAAAGAAACCCACAACATCAAGGCCTCCAGTTCTCCAAGACAGAAAATAAGTTGTTTTCAGTTGTTTTACTGTGTTACACAAGAGGCCAGTGACAAGGCTGGGGCCCCACAGTATCGGTCTCAGTACAAACACAGAACAAAGAGGTTGCCTGGGTCAGGAGTTTACAGTCTAAATATAGCTCTTGATTTGTGGAGGGCAGGGTAAAAATTGTCTGCTCAGTCTGGCCAGCACCAGTTTAGCATGTGCATCGCATTCTTTTTTTCCATTCTGCTTTCCAAGACCAATCAGGAGGGATCAACTAAGAAGCGAAGTTCAGGCGGAATAGACTTACTATTTTCATTTTCTTCTACATAAATAATGCAATGTTATTATGGAAAGGAATAGAAATAGATTATCCTCTTTTTAGTTCCAGTCCCTGGATGAAGGTTGAAAAATATATTATTGTAGTTAGCAATGTTACACTTGCAGAGAGAATTTGAATATCAATAAGCAGAGAGATATTTAAATGGATATTTACATATAATATCAGTGTATGTTTACATTTAATATCATATTGGATTTAATTTTATTATGTTCAAGAAAGCAATTGGGTGAAGAATAAACACTGTGGGATGTTATCTCATTGATATGCAGAATCAATATGATAATCAAGTTGCTGATATAAACTCATAAGAAAAAGCTTCTGACATTTCATCTAGGATCCTTAATTTCATATTTACAATGTGGTGTGAGACTCTATACTGCAGTCATAGTGTTTAATTAGGAAGATACTCTTGTAGCCATGTTTTTTTCTAGATATTTTTACCCTCCTTTCGAATGATGAAAGACTCATACTCATGTCTACCAAAGAGTCATGAAGACTTTTTTCTTTCAAAAACAAAAAAAGAAGTTTAATTAACAAATACAGGGTGAATTTATAAAACAAAACATCATCCTAAAATTTTCCAGGGCACTCTACCATCCTAAAATCCTTGTAAGAATTATGAGAAGTGTGTTTCTTTTTAGGGGTTAGTAGCATGTATTTCCTACATCCCAAACCAGTGTAAGATGTTGAAGTAAATTGAACCGGGTATACCTTTTATTTTTAGCAAAAACAAAGCCAGGCATGATGACTGTGATATGTATGCTTAATGCTTTATTTTAGGGGAGTAATTTCCCTTCCCTATTTTGACATCCCTTGATTTAATAAGTGAAATTATTCCTTTCCTTGCATTTGGCCAAATAAGTGTCCACCACCTTTAATGGGTGGAATGTTAACATGATCACTATTACATTGGCTGCAAGGTGTACCTCAGAAAAAGAAAACCAAAAAACAACGTTCCTGAATGAAGTTCACAGCCAGCACCCATGGACTGGCCTTGCTGCACGACCTCTCCAAGGGTGTAAATACCATCCTTGGACATCCAGAACCAGCTGCAGCAGAGCCTGGGGCAGGGAACATGGCAGAGCCGGGGACTTGCTGTGGCTTTCAGTAGAACCCGGGAATGCTGACGGACTTCAGAATAGTTTATTGAAGATGTTTTATATTCTTAAAGATCTGGTGCTGGAAGGATAAGAACCAAATGTTCTCATCTCCTTAGACCCACCTTTAACTTTTATTAACAAGTATTTCACTCCCCCCCAGACCAGAATCTCACAGAGGGCAGATGTGCTACCCCATCTATGGACTAAGCAAAGACAGCAGTGACAAACAGCCTTTCACACGTCTTCAGTGATGTGAGAACACCTCATGAAATATGCTTCTCTGTCTGAATTAAATAAGCTTATCCTTTAGCAAACTGTTCTATAAAAAGTTATGAGAGCCAAACGTCTCTAAAACTGAGATATCACTAAGGCTTCTACAACATTCCAGGCATTGCCACCAGTAATTTTATAAGTTAGGATTAATTTGGTCTCTATTCAAGAATAAAAAATGAGTAGCGTGCCAAGAATGTTGACAAGGAGTGATATGAATCCAGTCTTATCTCAGTGTTATTGCTCTTGCCAGTCACTATCTTACTATTAAGATAAAGCAAGTTACCCCAGCCTTTAAGCTACTGATTGAAGGCTGGATAATGATTTCTGGATTTCTCACCACTGCTGCAATATTGGAGGGAGTCTGGAAGAAGATGGATTGCCAAATTGCAAATTTATGTTTGAGGATGTGCACATAAAAAGCAATTTAATGAATTTATATACCTGTTCATATATGTACTTCTCCCTGTCTTTCATTGTCATAAACAAATGGCATCTACTTTTCAAAAATAGTTGTACATAAACATGCCATCTCTGCTTGTTGGAATGGCATTTAGGTGTGCAGAGATATTTAAATATAAAAAAAGACATTATTTCTATTCTGAACTGTACTGTTAGAGTGATACATATCTCAATATTCAGGAAAAATTGGTGTAGCTTGCATACTGTGTATCTATAAGCACTGTATGCATATATGTGAAATTTATTTGTGCACAATCAAACCCCGTAAAATGTTTCATGCTTTTAAGTGGCTTTTGGATCAGTCTTGTATATATTTCTTGTCTAGATGCAGCAGAATTTAATACTGGTTTGGGGTTTTTTTTTCCTTGTTGGCTGCCTGATAAGTTATGGTTACAGCAAGCAGGAGTTGTGCTTGGGGAAAAAAAGTTATGAGATTCCCGAAATTTATGTGTTCCAAACAAAAATTAAACTAAGACTGTAAAGATTTTCAAAGACATAGAGGCAGTCCTCATAGGACAGTAAAAGGGTATTCCAGTAGGGTGCTAAAAGGAATTTTTCCCTATACATAATTCAAATCAGGAATCTGAACTTCAATTTTCATAACTCAGACTCATTCCTTAGCCACCCAATTATTAACAGTTCTGGAGTGACATTTGCTTTTACTTGCTTTTTGAGAGCATATTTCCTATCAAATCTGTTGTGTGTTTCAAGAATTCTTGTTTTCTTGGGAAACATTTTTTTGGTAGATTCTTGACCAACTCTGCAGCTTTCAGTTTTGAAGTTGGATTTCTCCCAGGTTACTGTGGCTTCATCCTCCAAGCTCTGTTGTGAAGCCAAGATGTGCTCAGTGTCCTGTGTGTCTTTATCAAACATCTAATACAACAGAGCGTGGACTGTGATGCTTTCAGGTGTTCACATAAATTTTAAACTTACAGAGATTGTTACTTTAGGGTTCCCTTTGAATTCAATGGACAACAACAAGCACCTCAACAAAATGACCCATTTAAACTCTTACATGGAGATGGGATTAATCTTTTGGAGGCACCTTTTGAAGACACCTTTTGAAGACAATCTTCCCTAACACTTTCCTAAAATATCTTTAGAATTCTTAACCCACCACAGGCATTTCTTCTGTTTTTTTCATGTTTTCCGAACAGTTTATATTTGGGGGTATTTTTCAATACAATTATGATGTATTCACTTGGAGAAAAAGCTACATATAAACATCTTGAATGTTAAGTGTCTACTGAGTTAAAGAGCTAACAACAAATGTGCACTATTTATATATTCATTAGACATTTGCATCCCGCCATTGTCTCTATATCTGACAAAATCCCCCAAACCAGAGATGTTTTTCCTCCTGCTATACTAATTCAGGTAGAAACTGCTGCTCTTATTTCATGATACAGACAAGTTGTTGTGACTTCTTCCTTTGATTTACTATTTTCATGAGCTCAAAGCACTGAATTTCATAAAAATTTAGTTTGGTTGGTTGGGGGAGGTGGGGTGGTATTTTTTTTATTGGTTTTTCTGGCTTTGTTGGTTTGTTCTCTATATTATCTTGTAACTATTAAATCAACACTGTTCTACTTAGTCTTGGGTTAGGCAGCAGACTGGATTCTCCTTGACTCTGCTCACCCTGCTAGCAACAGGCTTTAATGTCAGTGTCCACTTTTTAACAGAGATAAAAAGCAAATACTGTATGAAATCAGTCACAGCTAAGGGATTGCTGAAAACCTTGATCATGATGACAGCTTTTTTATTTATTTTAGTAACTGACTGCATTAAAGAATTGTCCAACCTAAGTATTTTCCAGGTTTTAATTATTTTTTTTTAATGGCCTTCAGGAAAACAGTAATTTAATCTGCACTGGTACCAATTGTAAAGTTTGGTGTGAAATTCAAAAAAAGGAAATTGAGGCACTGTTTACCTACTGTGTGTAGGTCTACGTGTTTCATGAAGCCTTATGTAGGCTCTGTTTATGTTACATGTATCATACTTATATAAGCTGGCATCCACTCCAGGCCTCAAAATCCCTTGTAGACTATAAGCAAGAGTATTATCTCCATTTTTTACACTTGGAAATTTAAGCATAGAGGCTAATCTGAAGTTCTGTTTAGCATAAAAGCTTTTCATCCAAGGTTTTATATTAGCTGCTTCTCTCTAGTGTGTTGGTATTTCTAAAGAATAATACATATATTATTCACACAACACTAGCAAGAATGAAATTTTTCCTTCAGTCTATACAGAGAAGATGAGAAATAAGAAAGAAAAGTGACATTTCTAAAGATGGCGGGATGATGTGTGGTAGAATACATATCCAGCTTCCTAAAAGTCTCCTTCTCATCTAGAGTGGAATCCTGGATTTATTCTTATCCTTGTTTTTTAATCAAGACCTTCCTATTTAATTGTTAAATTTTGACAGATGTCTTCAGATGTGAAGATCATTCTTGTTGTGAGGAGCTTACTGTCTAAGTAGACAGTGTGAAATGGAATGCCTAAATCCCTGTTCCACCTAAATTGGAACTAAGGCTTCAAAAACCTAAATCCCACTCAATGATCCAGTCTTCCTCATTTCCAGGGAGTCTACCAGAAAAGAAAACCACATTCATCAGATATCTCCTTGCTCAGTACCTGACTTTAATTACCCAAATATGCTCAGAAAGGCTTGCTGTGCAGGGTTGGAAGACATCTCTTGCTGTAAATTCTGTTTTTGTCAATCATGTGCACTGTCCTGATTTCCAAGGCTGGGAATGGATAACTTGTGTGCTGCACAGCTTTGCCTGATGTCAGGGCATGAAGCATTTTGGATGAGAATGCCTCTGCATTTCTCCATTTACATTACTGTAAGAACAAAAGACAAGAATAAAAGCTCCCAAGGAAAGGTGGAAATCCCTTGGCTGACCACTTTCCACTGGCTTTCCCCATAAACTCTGGATTCTGGCCCACGACTTGCACTAATAGGCATAAAGTGCTTCATCTTCAAGATGTTTTCACTCAGAACATCCAAACTCTAAGAATTTTGCATTTAAAGTTGAACTTGGCTCTACATTTTAAGAGGCATCAATCTCTCCCCATTAATCAGACATATTGGGTACAAACTGAGGTACAAATTTGCTTTCCTTTCTTCTCCACTTTCCTTTCTCCCAAGGTTTGTATTCTCAACCATTCCATGAGGCAGTGCTAATATTTGACATTGAAATACTCACAATAAGTATCCCTCAAATCTCATGTCCTGTCATCTGTTATTTTTTGAGTTTTTCTGCTGACACCTCTTAATTTAATGATTTGGAATAGCTGCTTTTAAGGACGAGCCTCGGGTAGAAATTTTGAAGGGGAAAATATGGTTAAACATCCTCAGCCTGAGGGAGTTCAAACTTACACCACAGAAGTCCCTAATTATTCAGGTTTAGAGTGTTCTAAGGAACAAAGTATCAGACTGGGCAGTGATGAGAGAGCAAGGTCTTTTCAGCAGAGCAAGGAAATGCTAATGGGAAAGGACAACAGAGACACAAACAGCACAGAATTTGAAGCTCTGAGAGACTCTGAAAGGATGAAGCTCACTGGTATCCAATCCATATCTCATTGATGTTCTCTTTTTTTTTTTGCTGCTTGAGTAAGAAGGATCATAATATGCTGATATTTCAGAGTGCTGCTGAGTTTCTGCTCAAGCTGCAGCCTTCTCTGTACAAATGTGCTGAAACTTGTAAACTACTGATTATGAAACTATGCTATGCTATAACTAACATGTTAATGCAAATTTTTATCTGTCTGTACTGATTTTTATTAATCCAGCATACACATGTGCCTAAGCCAAATTATAAAATATGTCTCTAGTTTCATTGATTTACAATATGAATTAGAGACTGTCACAACTTAAATTACTTCAGGGTGTACAACAGTGCTTGGACTCACAGTTTCATCATCCAGGATTAGTCATTAAGATACTGAGATAATTCTCAAATTTAAATCCCACATATGTGGTGAGCTACTTCTATAGGGTGATGTGTGGTGTAAATGAGGTAAAACCAGAGCAAAGGCTGTAAATCTTCAGGAATTTCGTATGCAGTTAGCAGCATGTAGATCCCTGAATGTGATTAACAGTCTCATGCAAGTGAGGTAGCTCCTCTAGCTGTCAAGATTTTCACAAAGAAAAACCCGATTACACATAAACAGATCTTGAATTTTCCCTCTGGGCTTGTGTTTCTCTCAGCTATAGATTTTCATTCTTACCTTTCTTTTCCCCCCCAGAATGTGTATTTAATACATCTAAAGGCTGCCATTTTATTGAGGAATTCCAGCAACGCAATCCCCTGGGTGGCTTTCTTTGGTCATATGTTGTACATGTTAAATTGAATATCTTGAGAGCCTATTATAGCCTGCTTTGTCTTGTAAATTAATATTCAGTTAGTTTTTAATGTATGTCAAATATGGATGGTAATCAGTTCTGGTGTTTGTCTTTTAATGTCATGACCACTTTCTTCATGAAAGGACAGAAACCTTCTGTAAATGGCTTAAGGCTACTCCCAAGTAAAGCACTCATTTTGGCTCAAAGGGCACAAGTCAGGGTCACAGAGGACAAAGTTCATGTTCCTTAAATTAGGTATCTAACAATTGCTTCTCTAAATCATGCGTGTCACCTGCACAGTCTACAGAAAGAAAGGATGGCTTCTTAAGAGTCAGTAATTTTCTCCTAAACTGTCAATTTTTTTAGGTCAAAGGGATTATCCTGTGAAGGGGCCCATTTCTCTCTAGTGACTCCAGAAAGGACCCGTATTGTCTAGCTCAGATCTCTACAATTCACTTCTAAGATGAACCAGGCAGGATTCTGTTGCTTAGAACAGACACTCAGGGTCACTTGAGATGCTCTTTGGTGTCCTTGGGGTGTCGGAGATGGTGCAGAGCCACAGCAGGCCCCAGATCTTTTAAGTTATCAGTGTTCAGGGACAGGCTGGATGGGGCGTGGAGCAGCCTGGCCTAGTGACAGGTGCCCCTACCTATGGCTGGAATCATCATTCATGATCAGTGTCAAAAGGGAGAACAAGACAACTCTTTTGGTTGTCTGTCCCTGTGGCACTTCTGCTGAAAGCTGCTGGACTAATCTGATTGTACTTAAAAAAATTAATAAATTAGCAATATTGCGTCCCCTAAAATGATGTTTTCCCTTCAAAACACCTCAGAAAAAAAACCCTACAGCACTAAAGAAACCAGTTAAATACTGGCAGGAAAGGAATTTTCTGTTTAGCTGCTCAAATGAACAGATTTCCAAGTAACTTAAATCACAGTCTCTATTTGTACAAGTACTTATGCTGAGTTTGAAGGGGCCTTTAATCTAGCAGACTGAGGCAGGGAAAGGTCTAGTAATTGCATACTGAAATCAAAAAGTTCAAACTAGAAATAAAGAGGAACTCATTTATTTTTTAACTGTATAGTAAGATATGTTACTGGGGCAAATTACTAAGTGTTATTGTAGTCCTTAAATCAAGATCAGATGTGCTTATAAAACATACATCTTCGTTTAACAACATATAGCTGGGCTTCAGATAGAAATCCCTGGATGAAGTATGGCCTGTGTCATGCAAGAACTCAGACTAGGCAGAACTTGACTACTTAATCATAATGGTCTCCTATGGTTTTAAAATCCACAAACCTATTAATTTCACGCAATAGGTAAGATATGCTCCTGTAAAACTGAATTTCCTAAGAGTCTTCAATGAGACAAAAAGAATAACAAAGACTCAACTAAGCACAGGAGAATTACACATCAGATGAGATGTCCTTTAAAATGCAAGTGTCTAAGCATCTTCTTAGCAGATGCTTTTCTGTCCAAAAGAGAGAATTAAACTTTTCATAGGAGCATGCTCATGACAGTTGTCTAATGGACACCTGGAAAATCATATTAAAAAGAGTCTTTAAAACAATGATCTTTGCTAGCCCTTGAGTTCTAAAGTCCATCAGCAACCAACTTCAGCACCGGCTCCTGATGGGTGAACAGTGGCTTGTGATATATATGATGGAGAAAAATCACATGAAAAGAACAGTAAGCCTGGATAGTAACCTATATATCTATTTTAATGTGACTTCTACCTTGGGGAAGGGAGAATTATGCAGGAAATACAGAGACACTGCCATTACCAATGTAAAAAGCTCTTACCAATGTATCAGCTGGGATAAGTTGTGCTCAGAAAGACCAAAATCATCAAATGTTGCTGCTAGCAGGCACCCTACAGTCTGGTCCATTTCTATATGTGTAGTATTTTCTGTCAGCATCAGTAGACTGCATTTTGGAGTGTGGATGCACTGTGAAATCACTATGCATTATATTCATGGTTTTGGATACAGTACTTTTGAATTTTGTAACTTACGCTGCAGAATACTCAAGAATGACACTTTTCAGTAATGGAAATGGAAAAGCAAAAAGAGGTCTTTTTCACTGCATGTCTTTGGTCTTAAAAACATGCATGTGCAGGAGTGGGACGGTGCATTTGTAACTGTAGCCATGTCTTTCTTTCTGGTGAGAACTGGGATGCAAAGACAGAGCTTCATCTTCTGTTAATATCAGTGGGGTTTCCAACCATGCAGGAATGTGGCACTTTGCTTTTCACTGCAACCAGGACTGCACTGGGAAGATAGCAATTATAATAACTTCATTTTTAATATTTGATTTCTTACAAATCACAGAACCTCCAAAAATGAAATGGTACATTGTTACTTTTTTTCCTCAGTTTCTGCCAGAAATGTTTATTTTTTATGTCTCACCCAATTTGATCCACAGATTTCCTACTGAGTTCAGGACAATTGGTAACAAGCTTACACAACGAGAAGTAGGCAGCATACAGGGCTTTTGGGGACAGCAAATACTGGACCTTTCTTTGCACATAACTTCCTTCTGATAAGTAATAATTCAGTTCTGTTTGAGCAGGTGAGAAGTTTTATCCATTTTGTTCATCGTAAATCCTACACAAGAATCACAACTTTGCCACTTTGTTAATTTTGCTGATTTCCAAATTCTGCTTCTGGTCATGCAGATTTGAGCTGTAGGTCTAAAATGAGATGAGTCAGATGTATTTGCTCCAAATTTCAATAGGCACAGATAAAAATTTCAATTCTAAAAACACATTTGTAACTTTAGATCCTGCAAAGTGTTAAGCCAGGATCCATACATGTCTTTGGAATCATAAGTTCCATGGAAGTCAATGGGAATGAGCTGTCAAAATGCCTCGTGTTTGGGCTGTATGAAAGTATAGTTTTCAGGTTATTGAGTTCTCATTGACTCTGAAAGACTTTATTTTTGTCTTTAAAGCTTAGCAAATGGTTGCATTCTTTGCCCTAGATGAGTATTTCGTCTCTGCATGGCTTTTAATTGCTTTTGAATTGCTCCCTGACAGTTATCACTATCCTTAATTCAAATATGGGTTGAAAAATATTTATAAGAACTCAATCCATCACCAGAAAGACAGTTACTAAAGGTAAGTCCACATGGCTTGCTGTGATACAGACCTAATAACTGGCTTTTCAATCTGCAATAAATATTCTTTTCCCTGTCCTCTTCTGATTGCTCCATAATTAACACTAGGGAGACACCAGATTTAACTATCTGACAGATATTTATTTAAAATACCTTCTGCTGAATATATTAACATTTCTGCATCTACTTTTTTTAAGCAGCTTTGAGTTCTGCAATAAAATCAGATCCAGAGTTTGGTTATGTTCATAGCCTTGCATGGTGGTATAGATCAATTTGGAAAAAAGCAATGAATCAGTCATCTGCAATATAATTGTATGTGTTTACACTGTAGCAATGTTTTTAACATAAAAACACAATAGAAACGTATGAGTCACATCAATACCACTTAAGCTGGATAAATTGTGAGAGGAAGCTTGCTGGAAAGGAGGATTTAATGCTCTCCACATATGTGTACTGATGGCATACATTTATGCATTAACTGAGTCCTTCTTCTGAGACTGCAAAAAGGCAGGAGTGAAAACAGCTGCCACCTATGGAACTCAGTGGTTTGTGAATGCAGTTGTGCCACTCGAAAAGAAGGCCTAAGTGCATGAAGTCAGTTTTATTGCTGAATCTTTTGTTAGAAAAGTCTTGGTGTCCATTCTTTGTGCAGATATAATAGACTCAAAGGATCACAGAATATCCTGAGTTGCAAGAGATCCGTATGGATTACATACATGAAGATGCATCTGGAAGAGAAGAACCTATTGTAGATGTGTTCTAATATTATTATCACAATATCTGGGTAGTTTCATACCAAACCTTAAGGCCTCGATTAAGATCTGCTCTTTATAGTTCAACTTCTCCTGGGGAAGAATCAAGTGTGACATGCAATGCATTGTTTTGAGAGGGTTTTATTTTGTTTGGGTTTTGTTTTCAGCATATATGCTGGGGTCTGACAAGATGAACACTGTTTTCAAAAATAGCCAAGTTGCAGATGGAGGAAATTATTTGTTTGTGGTATTCTCTATCAAAGAAATGTCACAGATAGATGGGTTTTACTCAAATATTAGAGTTTGCACCCAGTTCTCTGATTTAGCTGGGTAATAAGTACACACTCAGGCAGCAAGACAGCTTGCTGTTGGCTACGTGTATCATGCTCAAAAGTACAGAGGAATCCCAACAAAGCCACTTGTAATTTGCACTCACTAAATTGGATACAGATCCACCTTTTTTTCCAACAGTAGCCTAGAATAACAAAGGTTTTGGGAAAAATGCCTAGTTTTGGTTGAGCGTTTCTTCTTGCTGGCTATCTGCCACCACAAACACAGAGGGGATATAATAACAGTCATTTGGAGTTCTGTAAACCTTGTCATCTGAGGACCTCAGAACGCTTTCCAAGTGTTAATTAAATCCTCACACCATCCATGTAGCCATGCATAGCAGATTCCAGGTTGCTGGGCTCTCCCTGTGACCACAGTGGCTTCACTGACTCTGCTGCTCTGGGAGGCTTGAGACCCTTTTGCACCACAGACACAAGTTCCCTCTCAGCCACTGCTCTGCCAAACACTGTGGCTTCCACCTAACTTGTTCAAAACAAAACCAGTGGAATTTTTCGGAGAAGCTGAACCCCCAAGACTGTAACTGCAGTGGAGTTTTAAAACATGTTAACTTGTTAATGGATAATGTTTTATTAGCAGCTTCAGACACAGCAGCTTGAAAAAACACTCGGGTCAGTACAGAGAGAAATCATTCCTTAGCACTGGAAAAGCACACAATACCTTCCCATGTTGCTGACTCCAAGCAATAAAAAATCATGAGTTCACTCCTAAAAGTTCTTTTAATAGTCTTTTTTCTGCAGGCTTTTTGCTCCCTTCCCAGTTCTTGAGATATTACAGTTTTAAAGTTTCTTGAGGTGAGACAAGACTTTTCCCACAACCATAAAGAAATGAAAACAGATATTATTTTCAAGTCACTAGAGTCATTAAGCTAGGAAAAAAAAAATATTGCAAGACCTGATATAAAACCATGCAAGTTAGCAGAGTTGTTTGTTTACCTCTTTAACACAACATTATTTTCTCTTGTCATTTCTGAAAACACACTCAGGCTCAAACCCTGTGCAGAAAGCATTCTTTCTCTCTTACTGCACTCCAATAAGCATCTTGCAATGTGTCTTTGAATTTACCTGTGATGATCTCAAAAAAAATTCCATCTGAATGCTGGTTTCATTTCTTTCCCTCTCCTGTGCATATTTCTTTAACTTACTCTGTGTGTAAATAAGCCCTGCACCGTGCCCTGTGGAGAGACAGGAGTGTCCACAGCAGGGAAGTTGGAACCAGATGTTCTTTGAGGTCCCTTCCAACCCCAGCCACTCTGTGATTCTGTGGCTGCAGCACACCCAGAGCTGTGCCTTGACACCTCCTGTCAGGGCAGTTTGTGCTCTCAGTTCTGATCATCCTATGTTCAGATCCCAGGAAGTCACCTATGGAGACAAGTATCACATGCAGATAACACTAAATATTCTCCAGGCAGCCTTCTGGAAGTGTTTCTTTGCCTTGAAATAACAATGTACAGTGTTTTATAACACCAGTAGTGCACTCTGGAAGGCCAATAATTCCTGTCCACCTTGAGATCACAGAGCAAACTGCACAACGTTCTCCTGTTTAGAATGCAAGTAGCTTTAAAATGGATCATTTGGATGCCATAACAGCCCCAAAGCAGTAGCCTGGAGCTCATTTGCCCTGACAAGAAACTTCTTCAGGCCGTATTGCACATGCAAATCATAATGATATTTCTTCTGTGCTCAGCAGAAATCTGTGCAAACTGAAGGGGGCCTGAAATAGTACTCTAATCCACTTTGTAACTCAAGACAAACCAAATAACAAACTACATTTACAGAAATTGCTTTCTCTGATATTGTTATGATGAATAAACTTCAACAGTGTCACATACAGCACCTTTCTGGATTTATAATTAGTCATAAACCACTAAAATATGTATTGTCTAGAAGCAAATATTACTTTCTTTGTATTGTCTCTTGGTGATTGGCATGAAAGTTATGAAAGTCTCACTGGGTAACAAAATATAACACCTAAACATCTTGATTTGCTTTTAAGGACTAATATAATTTTCAATTCATGGCATTGTATTTTGACTACAGCAAGGTCTTCACAACTGTCTTAGATAAAGTTGCAGAAGTTTTACTTTGAAAACTCCAGTTCTATCCATTACCCTACATCTAACACAGTATCTGAGAGGCCTGAAGCCCCAAATACAGAAGTACAATTAACTTTTTCTGTGTTTTGTGTTCAGCCCCCCCCTCAGAATTACAGGTATATGCAGTAGAATGCTTTGCAGCGTGCATGCACAGAAAACATGATTTATATGGTATATTTGTTATTGGGGCAAGCTCAGAGAAACATACAATGTTTCTTGCTCCTGAGGGATTATGATTCAAATATTAAACAGTAATGAACCTCCATCTAATTGATGCATCCTCCAGCTGTAGCTTTCCAGACTAACTCCATCATCAGTAATCAAGTCTTTCTTGTAGCACCTTCTGTTGGTCACTATCTTTTAAATAATGATCTCCAAAAAGGCTAAACAGCTCCTAATTTATTATGCTAAGGCAGCCCCAGATGTGCTTTCCATCATCCTTTTTCCTTACACAGCTTATGATTTGCCAGCTGGCAAATCCTGCTTTTCCCTGTCACTCTACTGTGCTCTGAACTCACCCTTCCTATTTGTTTCTCCTTCTGAACAATCTTAAGGAGCTCCAAGGCCCAGCTGTTGAAGACAATACCTACAACATCTCCCACATCGTTATTCTCTAGGAACTATTTAGTGGAAACACACTCATCTAGGTACTTACAAATGTCAGCATAAATTCATCCAGCAGAAATTGTGTCAAAACAATCTAGATGCCACCCACTGGAATGGGAAGGTTTGGGGACAGAGGGGAAGCAGTTGAAAGCAGATATTTTGACTTCTTGTACTGTTCTTGATATTGCTTTATGTGATGTTCTCACAAGGAAAACTAGGAGAGGGAAGAGGCAAAATCATTTGATTTATTCATCAACACCAGCTTGTTATCAAATTAGAGGGAGATAACAAGCAGAGTTTTCAGGGAGTTCTGCTCTGCTTTAGATTGTATTGGGAGTCTCCATTAAATCCTCAGCAAAGGAGTAAAGATGTCTACTAAAACCAGAGATGACACAACTCCCAGAGGGACAGAAACCACTCCAAAGGACAATATAATACCTGCAAAAATCTCAGTTGCAGTTCTTTGGCTGGTTTTAGTTCTTCTGGAAAGATCCCAAAGAGTGGTGATGGCAATGTATAAATTTTTTCAGGTTTATTTAACCTAAACCAAAGAATTTTAAGGGGATATGGGAAGTGTTAAAGATATGAAAGGCTATCAGACAGCAGCTGATGCAGTGGACAGAACAAGGCACCCCAGGAGTACAATATTATGGCCCAGATCCAAAAGGTAGCTAGGAATTTCACACTGCTGACAGGCTAGTGAGCCCCTGTAAGTCTAGGTCAGTACTAAGAACTTACTTAAGTCTCTTCTGTTCATTATAGCATCTGAACTGCATCACCGTCCTTTGTTCCATTTCATGTCCCAAGGGTAAGAACAGACAATGCCTCTTCTGCTAACCTATCACACGAGTGTGCAGGCTAGAAACACCATGCATGAAACAATGGATCTAGTAAATACACTCTGTAAACCAATATATAGGTCTCTTGACAACTTTACGCCTCTTTTCAACTTTGATCAAAATTTAAAAGGTGGCACTTATGTGTATCGTGACTGCTCTCCTTTCAAAGCCTTGTTTCTCATGAAAAAGATGTCTTTGAAGCTAACAGCCATCAGGGCATTGCATTAATGCTATATTGACTCAGCCCTTCATCCTTCCAAGGTGTATAAATTGAGTAGCATGCAGGCAGATATATGATGAGACCTTTCAAAGGAGATATCTGTGTGCTCATTATCATCACTATTACTCCATGTGTCCCAGAAAGGAATCATTGTGGGACATAGTAAAGCACAGAAATGAGGGACTTGGGAGATCAGACTGATGTTCCTGTCATGACCTTGGACATGTAATTTTCCCTTCCTGTGCCTCAGTTTCTGCTTTTATAAATTAAGATAATGATACTTTGCAGACTACATTCATATCTGCAGAGGAAAAGCATTGCCTGAGAGAAAGCTACTGCTATTATCTTTATAGGTGTTTTATTTGGGAAAAATATTTTCCACCCCTAACTGCCAAGAGCTTGCAGCTTCAAACAGGAAACAGAAAGCTTTATCCTCTTTCTAGAGAAGCAGAGACACACAAATCAAGCACAATTCCTTTGGTCACAATGGAAATTTGTAGCTAAATCGAGGATCCAATTTGCAAGTCAGTGTTTCAAGCATAGGCTTTTTCAGGTGTTCTCCCTGGACATTAAAGATTTAGTGGGAGTTTTCATAAGAGTGGATTTGTGCCAATATCCATGGCTAGAATTTTTTGCTTCCTCTCAAGTTATGCAGAAAACTGTTTGCTGATAGTTTTCTGGCCTGCCTGACACCCCAGAGGCGACCAAAAAAGAGTAAAGCTGCACCGGTTGTAAATTATACAGACCCTTTCATCCTTTGAAACAGCAATCAAAATCTTACACAGCTTTTCCAAATGTTTATTTGAACGGAAAGTGCACAAGAAAGAAATTCGGTATCTATTGCAAGGTGTCAGGGGTTTGGAAAAATCCCAAGGACAAAACATGGTTATTCAGATGAGAGGGAAAATCAAATTTTGAAACTGGGTCAATAGACTGGGGTATAAATCATCCCTGTTTTGCACAGTAGCTTCCTCTCATTGTCACTCTGACCAAGGGGCAAATCTGGCACAGTATATTAATTGTGATTTAACTGCTCTTATAACCAAGTTACACACCTTTCCTCTTGGTTGCTCTTTCACCTCACCATCTCTTTCTCCCTACATCTTTCTGAACTTCTTTTCCTCCACATTTCATTCCCTGGTGCTGTTCTCCCTTTGAAATATAGAGGGCCAAGCTTCATTCCGTTCACCAGAATAATCAATGCCTGAATAATATCATTGATACTGATGTATCAGTATAGCTCCTTCACTTCCACAGATTAAGCCAAGACTGGGGGGCTCAGATCTGACTCACTGTTTCAGGCTGTTGATGTGTCTGAATCCCAACAGACTGAATCTGATCATATGCTTGGTTTGCATGGAACTTTACATTATCTTTGAATGCTTAGATCTTGGAGGTCATAAAAATAAAGCAGGTAACTGGAGCTCAGCCAGGAACTCCAGGTGGGAACCAGTGCAGGCTGGGGACTGACCTGGAGGTCATGGTGGCAACAAGCAGTTCAGGAGACCTTGTGGCCAAGAAGGCCAATGGTATCCTGAGGTGCAAAGATGATGAAGGGACTGGAGCATTCCTCTCATGAGGAAAGGCTGAGGGAGCTGGGACTGCTCAAGCTCAGGAAGAGACAACTGAGAGGGGACCTCATCCATGTCTATCAGTACCTGCAGTGACGTGTCAGGGGATGGATCCAGGCTCTGATCAGTGGTGCTGAGCAATAGGACAAGATGCAATGGCAAGAAGCTGAGGTACAGGAAGCTCCACCTGAACATGAAGAAGAACTTCAGTCCTGTGCACGGACCGAGCATGGGAACAGATTGTCCAGAGAGGGTGTGCAGTGTCCCGCACTGGAGATATTCCAAAACTGTCTGGACACAACCCTGTGCTACGTACTCTGGGATAGGCTTTCATGAGCAAGGTTGGACCAGGTGAGCCACCGTGCTCCCTTCCAACCTGACCCATTCTCTGACTCTGTGATTCTGTAAAGAGATGTAGAGAGCTGAGAGAAGGAGGTCTAGGTGAAATACCCTTCACCTTGGGGCAGATGGGACTAGTTTTTAGGCTAGCTGACTGAAACATGTATTCTTATTTTATTGCTAAAAGCTGTGTGGACATCTAGTATAAATACAAGTAATGTCCTTTAGGTCCTTTAAGTAAAAAATAATAATAATAAAACAAAACACGCTTGTTTTGGCACAGTTACAAAATGAACAGGAAGGAGTAAAGTGTATTTACAGGCTTTTAATAACACAATGTTGCAATTTAGGCTTCCTTTACAAAATAGTGCCCAGTATCTACTATCTCATGATAAATAGAAGCTGTATCGCATGACACTTGTGAACAATGGGTGAAATGGATATTAGAAAAATCTCATTTATCTTCTGCTTTATTCCATGATAGAGGTCCTTGTCACTATGGCTATTATGTGACTAGCCCTAGAAAGGCCACCTCATTAGTTTTCTTTATCAAGATAGCAAGGTCTCCTTTAAAGGGACAGCACTTAGATTTTAGATTCAAATAGAAAATAGATTTCATTGTGTGAATGTTCCTATCTCTGTTTTCGCTGCTTAAATACATAGGTTATTTCCACAGCTGTCAACCAGATGAAATTAACATTCCTGTGATGAGGAAGGTGTTCCTGGAACAGAAATAGAAAAAATGGAATTTTATGAGCAGTCCGCTTGTATTGTCTCATGCATTTCTTTAGAGCATGTGGCATTTCTTTAGTTTTAAAAAAAAACACACAAAGGGGAAAAAATAAATGAAAGCAACTTTCTGTATATTCTGTAAATCTATTTTCCCTTTTGTCTTTTCCACTCACAAATACATCTTCCTCTTGTCTGACAACCACTTTGAAAATTTTCCTCTATTGCCACCAAAGCAGCCGTGTGAGTGTCAACAAATCAGTAATGATTTAGAATATGTCAAAGGGAATTCAACATTTTTGTCTCTTTTCAAAAATCTTAATGACAGGTAGATAAAGTTGGACAACACTATCTCTATTGGCTTTCTCTGAGTTTTGATGGGCATTTTTCATTGAACAAAAGAGCTTGCTCCCCTTCTGCAGCAGGCGAGGCAGGGGAAGTGTAGCTGCAAAATCTGATAGTGCTGCATAGTTGTATTAACCATGTCTAGTTTTCTGCCTAATTAAGAATGTTTTGGATTTAATGATATAGAAGATCAATGATTACAAAATAATGTTGTTTTTTCCTTTGTCCTGAATGATGATGTAATAGCAATTAACTCTCAGAATACTTTCCCAGCTTTAAATAGGTGATTAAAAGCATCCTCTCATTTGCTAACTCAGTAGCCAAGAGCCTCAGAGGTAAAAGGACATTGGATCTGTCAATACTATTAGCTTACTATATAAATCCTAAAGACTTATTTAACTGCATTTTAAATTAGGATAAAATTTTAAAATGCAAAAAATAATTGCATTAATACAACACTAAGATTAGAAATTTTAAGGCACAAGATCAGGAAACAAAAAAGATAAGGCTCCTTCAGAAATAATCCATATCAGCTGTGTGTATTCAATGAGTAACCTGAGTGATAAATGTATCTGAATACATTGAAAATAACCTCAAAATAATGTGCCAACTATATTTACTAGGAGTGGATTAGGTATGGGGAGTTTGAAAATCCTATCTGTCTTGTATTTACCATTTTGAAAATTTAAGAATTGGAATGACACTGTGGTTTTTCCTTGAAGTTGGTGTATGTCCTATTACAAATCCTCTGGGAGTAGTTTATTGATGTGTAATGTCCACTACAGAACTGGAGCAGTCAGGTTCCAAAAGTTTGCTACAGAAATACCAACAAGAAAGTAGATGGTGATACTTCAAAGAATTTTCCAGTTTAATATCAGAGTTAACAGAAGCAGAAGACCCCAGAAAAGGAAGACAAAATAGATCACCATGGTGGAGGGATAGTCATGGACAACCTGAGCCCCTCCTGCTTGGAATCTCTTGGACAAGGGAGCTCCTAACTGACTGACTGAACCACCAGTGCAGAGCTCCTTGTTAGGTTGCTTATGGCTGAAGTGAACTTGTGCTCCTTCAATCACAGTTTTGCTGCTCCCCTGCTATCGGTGTTTTTCCTTTTGGAATTTCCTCAGTGCCTAGGAAATAAAGAAATCTGAGATAGGAATGGAAAATGAAGATTCCCTAACACTTCCTTTCTCAGTTAAGTCCCACCTTTCTAGTCAAGCAGATGTTTTCTCCAGGTGATTCTTTTATTGCAGGGCCCTTAAAAGTCACATTCCTATTCCATTGGACCACAGTACACTCTTGAATACATTTTGTGCCAGAAAATGCACTGTCACATCAGTAACACATTTCACATTTGTTACTACATTGTGCTGGTCAGCATGTCATTACTAACGGATGCACATGAGCTGAAGGAATCAAGGAATCACCTGAACTTACAATCATTTTTAGATCCTAATGGAAATCTGCTGTCAGGACTCTGAACAGGCCAAAGCCACAACAGCAGCAAAAGACAATAGCTAGCTCAAGCCTGTAGGAGCTCTAGTCTAAACAGATAAAGCAAAGCAGGGAACAAAAGCTGTGAAGATGGACTACAGATGTGGAAAGATGAGGGGAATAGCCTAACAAGTAAAGATGATGACAAAGCTGGGAATAGAATCAGCTCCACAAACTTACAGTTCAGGGCATAATCTAGCAGGTTTGGTGGGTGGCCATACTAAGAGCCTATTTAATTTGTTGTTCTACCACAAAAGGTCACAAAATGGAAAACAAAAAAAAAAATTCTGGATTTAAAACCACTTTTTTGAAGTAATAATGCCATTGCATAAGGGAGGGATATTTTAAATGTCACTGCTAACCAGTATTGCATATATTGATCATCCCCATGGTCTGGACAACCACCACACAGACCAGACTGTGTACAGTACTCATTACATAACAGATCTTTATCTATTTACCTCTCAGAATATTATATTGATCTCCTCTGAACTCTGGACTTTTAACAATCATAAATATTATTGTTTATAATATTTCCCATTCATAGCAACTGCAGAAATACCAGGGATACTGTTGATGGAAAGACTATGACCTTGCTTATTATACCACCTGTGTACTCTTGAGAACCCTATAATTGAAACATTACACACTGACTCACCTTTTTCTCATGATGTATTTTAACTTCTCAAGGCTAGAGTTTTCAATCATGGATTTCAGAGTAACATCAGTGAAACAGATTTTTAATCTATTCTGCTCTGAGACAAGCTGGTTCTTCTCAAGAAACTCTCAGTCTTTCCCTGTTATTTTTATTTCATTAAAATGAATTTCTAAAAAATTTCTTTTTCTGCTACAGACCAGTTTATTCTTCAATAAAATTTTGCAACAAGGTTTTCTATTAACCAGGAAGGATTCAATAGTGTAGAGGGGCCATTCAGGACTCCAGCACACCAGCACTGCACACCCTGTTCCACCCTCCCTTAAAGACCCCTAAACTGATATATAAAATAATATTCATGATAACCAGGCAATGTTTTGGAGCGTCTGATCACCCTGGCTATTTGGGTTTTTTTCATATTTCATCACTTTATACTGGTTAATTGCTAGTTAAAAACCCTGCCGAAAATCATGTCACCTCCTGTAGGAATAGCTGGAGATGTTACAAGAAGCTATAGAGGAAGCTACTCACAGGTGAGAAGGTTACTCTTAAGTGTCCCAAACACTTTCAAATCTACTAAGCTAGATCAAGGTAAGGAATTATTATTGACAACAGTTTTGACTGAAAATATTTAATCCCCTTAATTCTTTGAAAAAATCTCTTATTTTTGAGAAGGGGCATGTCATTCCTCACCTAAAGTTCCTGGCATCATTTCCAGCTTCTTTCCTCTTAATAAAAAGAAGTTCCAGAACACTGCCTCCATATTTTACATATTTAAATAATGAATGTCTACTGAAAGAATGCATGAAAATTATTCTTGGCTTTGGTTACTAGAGAAGTTAACATAAGCTACTTATATTACTATTATAAAAATGTTATTCAAATGTTTTTACTAATGTAAGTCCATATTGAGAGCTTGATCATGAATGGCTTTTGTTCTTCAAGTTCTTCTTGACCTGCATAATCCTTTGGTTTGAATTCTTGAGGGGAAATAAAAGCGCATTAAAGAAATCATGCTCTGTATACAAATAATTTTTCATTATTTGCATAATGAAGGAGTATTCCTTCCTATTATGCACTGCTTTCTTCTTACACTGAAATATTTCTTCACATCCAAAAAATATAGACTCGAGTCACCAAGGTCTGAAGTTTGACAGTGTGTTAAGGTATTTTTACTGCAGTAATTTAAAGTAGGCTGCACCAGTTGCTACTTTTTCTGGCCTATGAACAATTTCCCAACCACTTTCTATTTAAAAAAAAAAAAAAAAAAAGTAAGAAAATGAAAACTGAAGGGAAGTCTAAGAAAATATCAGAGAACTCCACATTCTACTGAAGACATTACAAGGTATTTCAAATTTTGAACAATACCCTGCTACCAAAGTAGCAAAACTGGACTGAGGAAAGGCAGGAGACCTTTAGCATGTCCATAGTGCCATGGAAATTCTTCCTGCCACAGTGTCCCTTTCTGCCTTCTACAGTTTATCCTGCTTAACACTGTTGGTGACATCACTGCTGTTAGTGATGAAGTTAATGGTTCTCGTATCATTAGTTAATCAGGAGAGATTCCCATTTTCAGATATCCATATTCATTCTTGTAGACGATTATCCTCGGGAGTTTTATAATGGTTCACAGTCATCAGCTGATGGTAATTACGGAAGAAAAATATTTCAGATGAAAGAGAGATGGAGATTGAGTGGATTGAGCAAGGTCACTGAAGTGATTTGGGGATTACTTTCCCAGTCCAATTCCCATTTTACTCCCAAAACATATTTATCCGCAGGATGTATTCTTCCCTTGAAGACAGAAGGCATAAATATTACTGCACAACTTCTCCTTTACTGTGGGAGTGTGGTAGTGTACTGCCACCCTCTGCTGGAATATACATGGACCAAGCAATTTCTCCACCTCCCTATGTCTATTCAGAAAGAACAGTATGGATTCTATTGTATTTTCCTGTCCAATATAGGAAAAACCTAAAGAATGTGGAAGGCCAATTTGATATTATGCTTTAAAAAAAAAAAATTTGAATCTGTCTGTAATAAATTTTATTACAACACTATTTTATACTAAGTACATGAAATTCAATTTCCACAACTTTTCCAGCTTTCTCGGAATTTGGTCAGGGAGCTTTGATGTTACTGCTTACAGAGTTGTGGTCCTCTAGGGATTCAACTTTATAATCAGTGTGAATGCACTCAAAGACTTTCTGCAACACTTTTAAACCCTTCTAGAGAACCCTTAAAATCAGAAAGAGACACAATCAGCTACTGTCCTTTCTTTGTATGACCCAAGGTCTATTTGGTATTACTCAGGTTATATGCCAGAATTTCCTACTTTGTTACAGTGGAATCAGTCTTTTTGAGTTACAAAGGCAAAGAAAGAATGCATTGAGATGGGCAAGTGTAAATTATTTAAACAAGATCAAGACATCCACAACTTTTCTTATACGTTTGCTCTAAAGAGGTACAGTAAGGCCATTTTCAAATGCAAAAGATGGGATTGGGCACCTCCATTTCTGCTTGGCCATTTTGGTGGTTTACATGCAGACAAACAATGCTCAGTCCTCTCCTAGTACCTAACTTCTCCAAAATATTCAAACCCAACACCAACAGGCTGAAAACCACTAAATCACTCTGAAAGCTTATTTTTCCATCATCACTAATGCACAGGATGAGTTCAGCTCCTAAAAAAAAAAAAAAAAAAATCAGAGCTATTAAGATTAAATTCTGACCATATGGGAGTTACAAGAAGGTCTCAGCACAGGAATATTCCATCATGTTAATTGATTACTGCAATATGCTGCACATGAGGAGAAGGAAGGGAAAAGAATGTTATGAAGATGTTCCAGCAGGTCCCGTCTTTGAGTAATGCAGATTACTGAGGATTTATTGCCAAAGAATTTACTGCTTTTATTCACATTTGGCTCTGATTTAAGGATCTGATCCAGATTCTTGAAACAAATGGTAGATAAAACCTTGACTGTACTTGAGCTAGGATCTTTACGAAATTAAGTTAACAACACTTGGCTTATTTAGGACAATCAGATTTTTGCACCTGGCAGTCCATAGCTCTTGGACAACACTGGCTAAAACAGTCCTGTGCTAGGATACTACCATGACCACAGTCTGTGGATGACCACCCAAGGTTTTTTCACTGATAATATTTGATAACTTGGATTTATATTAGGTAAACAAAAATAGAAAACATTAGTTTGGGTAATCACCTATACATAAAATGTTCACATTCACTTCTAATTTATTTCAAATCCAGGTTGCATTCATTATTATTTCCATCCAAAAATGCCTTCATTCTGTGTTTGAACCTTAGGTATAGCCAGGAACAAAAACAAAATTGAGGCAACCATAGTGTAAGCAAGGGAAAAACCATGACAGCTTGGGAGGCAAAGTGTAATATAAGGAGAAGGCTGGGTTAACAGCAAAGCTCTGTATTTCAACACCCTCACTAATAAGTTGGAATTTAAAATCAATTCAAATAACTAACGTGAAAGAGCTTTCAATGAAATAATGGTGACTGGACTTATGAGGCATCTGTGTCATAAACTGAAGCTTAACTGCATTACTTTGGTCGAAGTGCTGAATTAAAGAGAGTCAGGAGGGGGACAAGGAAGGAGAGACAAGAGGTATTGCCTCTAAAACCTCTATAAATCTAACCTCCCCTCCTTCCTGCTGACATCATTAGATTCCTATTTTGCCACTGAATAGTCTCAGGTAGGGCTTTAGCATTTGACAAATGAAGGCAATTTGAGGGTTTTATACTTGTGGATACATTGTAGGACTTACTGTGGGACTTAAAAGCATTTTTCTTGTAAATCAAATATTACCTTGGAAAATAACAATACTGGCAAATGAAACCAGTGAGGTGCCACTCAAGGCTACAGTCCTGCTTTAGTCATGTTGCTCTTTGAGAATCTAAAGCTTTTAATCATGCCAGGCTGCCAAGTTTTGGGTTAAAATCCATGGGCATTTACAGATATTATTTTGGCCACTAGAGAGTTCACTTACTAATACAACAGAGACTCTATTGAAGCCATGGAAATTTTTGCATTATTATTTTTTGAATGCACTACAATGACTGCAAAGTTCAAACCTACCTGAGCTCATATGTGACAAAGTTAATGAAAAATGGACTTAATTTGCAATGATTTTATGTCTTTTGTTCTTCCACATTTCATCTGTGTACTGTGTATTAAGACCTGATTCAGTATAAAACCAGAATATTTTGATTGCTTGATATTTTCATAACAATAGCTTGTGTTGACTTTTGTAGTAGTGTTCTAACCTTGAATTAATAACTAAATAAATGAATTCATACATCTATGCTGTTTTCAGTATCCAGTCAAGGCCAATGTGGTCTTACCAGAGGATACAGGCCAACAATTAACTGCTTAGAGATTCACTCAATAAGGCAATTCTTCATTTTTCAGATGAATTATTGAGTAAATACCCATGAGATACCTGTCTAAAATATAAAACCAAAGCCATTAGAAACTAGTCCTGGGGTATTTCCTCCTAGGTTTCAGAGGATGCCTAAGGGTTGGTAGCAAACATCAAGGGTAATTTCCATTTCCTTCCTCTCCTCTGCATGTATGCGGTTACCTGGCATTGAGAAGGTTTAGAAAGCAAGAGGAGAAAATAATATATATAGCAAATAATTATAACCAAACAAAATTAGAAAATGGCACCAACTAGTTTTTATTGCAAATAACCACTGGAAAGATGTGCTTTACTTTCATGAGTATGTAAGTGTGATTTTACGGAGTGCACTGCATGAAAGCCTAAGCCTTTTGAATATTCCTTCAGCAGTAATATTCCTCCTGTTGACAAATCTTTTAAATACCTTAGGCAAGCATTACTTCAAGCAAATCAGATTTTCAGAGGTGCCATGTGAGAACACATGCATCAGACCCAAATCCACCAGAATGCCAGGGATAAATGGCATTCGTGTTGCTGAATCATGGGAAGATCAGAACTGGTTTTAAGCAGCAGTCTTCCTGGAATGTAGATTCATTTCTCCATAACACCATTTCCCAGACAGATCTATTTCTGAATACCAAGTTTTGAGTTCATCTTAGTTTGTATTTCTGAACCCATGACTGTCAGCCACATATTTGAAAAGCCATCTATTTCTCAGGCATTTAAACTAACCTGTTCATGGATATGCATGGCTTGTAAACCTCCTTCCATATACCAATCTTAATGAGATTTTGCTCTTCAGCCTTCCAGTTACGGGCAAAACAATCTGGTTTTGTGACTCTGGTGTGTCTGCTTCGAATGTGAAATAGGCTGGCACATTTCTGTCTCTCACTTTTGTATCTGGGTGACAATTTACATTATGCACAGAGAAGCACAGTTTTAAATCAATAATAAGAATACTTTAATCTTACTTTTCTGGATTTCATTTATTTTCAGGTGTAAGGATAAAAAACTTTACCGAAGTGCCAGTCTAGAAAATGGAGCTCTCAAAAAAAAAAAAAAAAGATAAATCCCTATATAATTGTTAGCAGCAACTGTGTTCAAAGTAAATCCCATTTAATATTGACTAGAGGATGTATAGGCCATTTCCAGTTTAAGCACAAACAGAGCAATAGGTTTTATATTTCCCTCCAAGTGTGTAAATAGTTAATTAACCAAATCCAATATTTTAAGTGAAGTATAAAGGACTGTATCATGATAATGCCCAGCATTTAACCTTTACCTTTAGCTATGGACTATTAGCAGTATGAAATGGCTTGTGTGCAGCCTGAGAACTCATCCTCAGGCTCCCTGGGTGCTGGCTGTGCACATGCTGATGTGACTGCCTGTGTCTGAGTGACTGCACGTGGCTGACACACTTCTGGCCAGCTGACCCGTGTAATCTGACCTTCTGCACACTGCACTCTTGTAAAACAAAGCAAATACTCTTAAATCACCATCGGGATAATTTAACACATTTTAATTTGAATTTAAAAGAGGTGACAAATGCACTTAAGAGTCAAATTCTGTGGAAGTTTATCAAAGAACCTTCATTTACTGGGAGCAGCATGTGAACACTGGACAAGATGATTTCAAGAAGTTCCTTCCACCCTAATTTTTTACCTGCAATTCTAAGAATTATGTAATTTATTGACTAAATTGAATCAAAGATTATCAAACAGTGAACTGTGATAGCCAAAAGCAACCAGACCATCTCAGTTGGAGTTATCATCACTTTGCTGATGTTACACTGCATCTTAGAATCATAGAATCAAGGTTGGAAAAGATCTCTCAGATCATCGAGCCCAACCTTTGAACAAATACCACCATGTCAACTAAACCACAGCACTAAGTGCCACATTGAGGCATTTCTTGAACACTTCCAGGGAGATGGTGAATAGACAAGTTCCCTGGGCAACCCTTTCCAGTGCTTGACCACACTTTCAGTGAAGAAATTCTTCCTGATGTTCAACTTGAACCGCCCCTGGTGGCAGCTTGAGGCCATGTCCTCTTGTCCTATCACTAGTGCTGCATGAGGTTGTTGTGAAGGAACTATTATTTGAAAGAAAAGGGATTTCAGGCACCAATAAAGAAATAAGGTGCCAACACAAAGGAATATCTGTAGCCTAGACTAGCTAACCTGTTATGTCCCTGAACTGCATGAAGCTTTTAGTGCTGCTGAAGAATCTCTTAAAGCTTACCTGGAGCAAGAATAGATTGTTGAGGAAGGAGATGTGGGAAAGGGGATATTACGGAACTCACTGGTGAGGTAGTGGTTATAGCCCCAAGCTTTATGGGTTTAAATCTCTGGATTTGTTATTGGACTGTATCTGTTTTATAACAACATGATGATTTTTCTTCACAGACTGGTGCACTCAGACAGTTCTGAGCAGAAGTCTGACTCCGTTTGTCTGAACTATGGAGGTTGATTCAAACCCAGGAGTTTTCTGATCAGATAGACTGGGAAGCCCAAAACAGACAAACCAGAAGTCAGGTGACTCAGAGGACTTAGTCCTGGACCACTTCCTTATCTCATATTCATTGAAAGTTACAAGTACACATGCCCTACAAAGTTAAGCCAAATTAAAATGATTTTATTATTGATTTAAAAGATACTAAAACCTCAGAATCACATGCAGAACACTCACAGAGTGTGTCAGAAATTGAATTCATTCTTTCCAAAGAAAGGTTTCCATTCAAGATAAGAAAATCAATTTTTTGAATGTAGCAGGCAGACAGATCAATTTGTTGTAGAGCTGTTGTTCAAGGAATCCTCAGAGTCTCATATTATCCAAGTCTAAAACAAAATTGATCTAATTAAAATTTTTTAAATATGTAAATTATGGTCTCATCTGATTTCTGATGTGAGTCGGTCAAAGACTGGGACTGCACTGCAGGAATCAGTTCACAGTTGGTTTGTGGAGGTTTTATTTATCTTGGTTTAACCTTCATTGTGGTGGTATTGAAGAGGCCTTTTAAGAGCCTGGTTCTGTGTGGGCAGGCAAGGAAGGGAATGGACCCTGCACGAGTTGAAAGGGCACAGCAGAGAGGAGGAAAATGGGAAAGACAAGAAATGGATACACATGAAGTGAACAGCCAATAGGGAAGGAAAAAGGACTTTTGGTTCGTGGCTCCCTTAATTAACAAAGAAAACAACTCAAAGGCCCCACACCAGAAGATTTTTTTTTTTTGGGGAGCTTTTCAAGCCAGAACAAAGCATACCTAAACACAAAAACATAAAAACCCACCTACAGCCTACAAAAAATATCCAAATAATTCTGAGGTTAATATTACCTTTTCACTAATAAAATCCTTGTAGTTTCACCCTTGCTTTTAGTACATTCAGGTTGGATCATTTTAACACAAACAGCAAAATTCCAAACATTTGTGACACTGTCACAGTTTAATTGCCTGCATTTTGGGACTTCCTATCACCAAGGTTTAGCTGAAGATTTTCATGGACTGCATGTTCAAGTAGAATTATGCTTTCCCTGTCCTGAGTCAGAAACCTAAAGTCTATGACTGGAGCACCCTGAGAGTTTCTACATCACTGTCAAACTTCTTCTTCATATAATCTGAAGCTGGAGAGCAGGTACAGGGCTACTTTGTATTTAGATTAATGAATGGAAACTAGCTTTATATATTTTTTATTGTCTGAACAACAGCGATTTTTCTCTGTTGCTCATATCCAAATGCTATACATTCCCTATGTTAAATATCCTCCTACGTAGCCATCGGCTCAAGTTTAATCAAAACTTCATTTCTCAAGAGGGATAATGCCATCCCTGGAAACATTCAAGGCCAGGTTGGACTGGGCTCTGAGCAATCTGATTGAGCTGAAGGTATCCCTGCTCATTGCAAAGGATGAACTTTAATAGCCCTTTCCAACCCAAACCATTCTGTGATTCTGTAATATCATTTTCTGCAGTGAAGCACCACGTCAATCACCACAGGGATAGTAACAGCACCTACCTCTCAGTACATCAATAATTTTCTTTCCTTGCAGCTTTGATGGGCAAGGCCTGTGTAGGACCTGGGTTATAGCTATCATCCTCTGTAGCTACATATTTCTTTGAATGAAACAAAATTCCATCTAGTCATTTCATGACACCTTTTGAGTTTGATGGTGTTGGTAGTATGATAAGGTTTTGCTTTCTAAATGTAGAGTAGACACCGCAAGTGAGTATTAGGAAACTGCCAAATGTTTTTATCTCATTCACATTTAAGACTGACTTTGAACATGCAAAAAGACCTTTTGAAGTTGGAGGGAATTTAAATGTGACACCCTAAAAATGCTTTAGCCCAATGTGCATTATTGGGACATTTAATGATTTTTGTCCTGACCATTTTAATGCCCATTCTAGCATCTGTCATGCATGAAATTCCTCTTACTGACACACTTATGTGGATAATCTGGCATTTAACTCCTATCTTTACTGAGTCAGGTGCATTTTGCTTTCATCTTTATTCTAAGCCAATACGGTGTTTGCTGATTACCTTTATCAATCTCCCTGTGCTAAATTTGAGTATATTCACTGAACAAACTGCACTATAGACAATCTGTTTGGTGTGTAGATAAGAACTGGATCCTTGTAATCGCAAATTGTTATTACTCCAGGCCCCAAATGTATCATTTAAGATCAAAGCTTGAATTGGTATCATAAATGCAATTCAACAACAAGGAAAACCTGAATGATTTTCAGATAAATAAAATCAAACTAAATCAATGTGAATCTATAACAATTTTGCTCACATAATTTAGTGTATTGAATTTAATTTTGTATTTTTCTTTGTTAGGTCTACAAACAGAAAGAGCTCAAGGTGTTAATCGGCTGAAGAGGTGAGAGCCAAGTTTTCCCTAGTACTTCAGAATTTCATAAGTACTTGATTTTTCTACTGCATATAATAGTAATAATATATAATAATATAATAAATATATAATATATAATATATAATATATAATATATAATATGTAATATGTAATATGTAATATATAATGTATAATATATAATATATAATATATAATATATAATATATAATAAATATATAATACATCATATATCATATATCATATATCATATATCATATATCATATGTAACGTAATACATATTCTAACTCCTAAAGTCTTATTTACAACTTTGCACATTATTTTCTGTGTGTTTCATTTTCCTTTAGACAATTTTCATAGTTCATTACTTCTCACAACTTTATTAATCAGTGTTTTACTTTAGGAAAAAAAAAATTAAAAAACACATACAGAAAAAAAAGCAGGATTAGCAACAAAATATTTTTAGGTGGGAAAAAAAAAAGGAAAATAAGTCCTACAGTTTGATGTGAATTGAAATGTTGAGAAGCAATAAAATGTACATGATGGCTCAGCTCTGTAAATATCCCCAGCATATTGGTCAGTGTTTGCAATATGATTTCTGCATTCTCTTGCCTTCACTTAAATATAGGCAGACGCAGGCAACAAAGTCATGCATGCAACTTTAGTATAATCTACCTACGGTCATGCATGCTTAACAATAGAATTTGATAAATAACTGAATGGAATTGTGGACTCCCAAAAGTGGTTGAATTATGCTTTTTCTTTCTGTAATAAAGTTTTCATTATGTTTAGAAGAGCTTAAGAGCTAGAAGTGATAGCTAATATAAGCATTTGTTTGAACATCATTTGGTAAATATATTTTATTTCTTCTTTCCTTAGATATTCAGCTCTTTTCAACAGAATAACAAGGAGTAGGTAAGTTAAAATGATGAATTATCCTTTCCAGTTTCATGTTCTATTTATAGCCTTTTCATTCATTAGAGCTTTTAATTTGTCTTGGGTTTGCTAGTTTTCATGCTCCCGTGTATTTTTTACGAAATAATTTATTACAATTCATATTTCTTTCTTTTCAAAATTATAATCCAATTACTTTCTCAGTAAACAAGAATTCCTCCTTTTTATATGAAATGAACTACCAGCCAAAGCAGTTTCTGATTAGACAAGCTAATTTTGAAAGAACAGATAGAATCAAGCAATGAACTGGATAAAAATAATAAAGCATACCTTGTTAGATAACAAATGGAATAGACTTTGGAGACAATTAATGCAGGAGATACTTAATGCTGAGGTGTGTTAAACAAATTTTGTCTTATTTATTTGCTGCTATAAATCATAGCTAGTTTCCTTAAATAATGTGATCTAAGATTACACCCAGACTACATCACATTTCTGTAAACATGTGCTGTGTTCTTTACTGGAAACCCCAGCACCTTCTCTAGGAGGACGTGCATATATTTATTTATACATAGATGGATACAAATATAGACAGATCGATCAACTGATTGATCTAACAAGGGAAATTGGTCTAACAACATTTAGGATAAATTTTGCTGAAAGATTCTTGGTAATTTTGTCCAATGGATAAATATTATTTCTTCTACTTTGGACTTCCAAAATAATTACTGACTGAGGGGTCATTACTAGCTAGGCTTGATTCTGTTTCAAGTCTTACGCTAAAGTAGCACTTTTTATCAGGCTTGTTGTGAACAGAGGTGTGGCAGGCCTGGTGCCTAAATGTCCTGCACTTGAATCAATCCTACCATCTCAAGTCTGAGGAGCAGCTCTTTATAGTCCAGCTGACACAGCATAAGTATGAGATCACTTATAAATATGAGAAAAGATCTTCCTCCACTAGCATTGCATCCAACTCAAGTTTAAGAGTCATCAAAAAGACTTCGTTTTACATGTGTACTTTTAAAGACATCAGTACGAAGGCAGCAAAAACTCCCAGTACCATAAACAGGCAACCTTTAGCCTTGAAGAAAGGCTATCATGAGTTTTTACCTCATACTTCAATCCCTGTAGGTACCCACATTACCCAGATAAAACTGTTCTCCTGCTCTCTTATAGCTTGTACGAAACCATCCTTCTACTCCTGTTTGTGCTGCAAACTTCAGTTTTACCAAATGCTTTAATAAGAGAAACTTAAGTGGTATTTCTGGAGAAATGAAAACAATCCTTCTAAATGTGTGGATTGCTCTTATTGCAAAAGTATTAACCCATTCCATCTGAGTTTCCTGCTTCCTGGTTTTATTTTTCTAGTCACTGGCTGGTAATATTTCTTGGGAAATGGTAACATGTTTGTAAGCACTGCATATACTAATTTCTTTTACTTCCAGACACTTCCCCTTATTAACTTTCTTTCAGAGATTTTGCTGCCAAATCCCTCTTTTCTCTCCTGTATATATCTGGAAATAATCTCTAGCTGCCTTCTCACCCTTACTCAGATAAATTGCACCTTAATACTGATCCAGTAAAACAACTTCATAGTTTCAACATCTTTACTCACGAACCCTTGCCTAATTCTATATCATTTCTCATCTCCTCTATTCTCAGTTTTCCAATAAGGACCTTTGGTTTCCTCTTGAGAGTGCCTACCTTGCAAGAAAGTCCTTTCAAAGATCATTACCTTTTGGGCCTTGTGATTTCTCTTGGAGTACCCACTCCTATCCTGTGACTATCTTACTTACTAGTGGAGACTATTTTTATATAGATTAGAGCCCTTCTGCATTTCAGAAGTTCTTAAAACACCAGAGAACCACTCTGCCAGAGAACACACAAATGCAGTTACAACTGAGTGACGCATGCGTTAATAAATATGACCAAATCTCACCTTGCCTGCCTGCTCCTGTTGCCTCTCATTACATATGTATTCAGTTAAGAACAGAAGTCAAAGATTAAAGAGTTATCTAGGTTAGTGGAAAGGTGGTTTACAGTCAAGATAGTCATTCCATAATTCTGCCTATTTCATTTGTATGTCATTTTTTCACTTCTCGTGGGATCTGTTGCCAGAAAAACACTTTTACCCTCTCATGTCTGAATCAGACCCTCCAGACAGATCATACTTCAGTCAAATATGACCTAATTTACTAATTGCTGTAATATGAAATTTTATTTGGATATTATTTTCTTTTTGGTCTAGGGTCATGTGTAGACCAGGGTTTTGTGTTGTGCAGGGCAAAAGATTTAGCACATAGACAGGTTGTCCTGTAAGATTCAGCTGTCTTAGGATGTGCAATGACAGGATAGAGACAAGCCTTGGAGCACAGATTGGATCTCTCACATGGAAACACAAAGGCTAATGTGTTGTCATTTTAGCCTGAATGAGTTGGAGAGACAAGGGTGGAGAGACACCTGAATGTAGGAACCATGGTGATGGGAGAGCAAGAACCATCCTGAGGAGGAGAAAAAGTGCTGGAGGCAGGTTGTAACAGGAACCAGCGGTGATTTCAAACACTTATTATAGCAAACCTCCTCCAACATAGCCCTGTGATGGAGCCTGGGGACCAGGAAGCTCTCTGAGGAATGATGGTGAATGATCTAGTGAGGTGACAATGAAGATTTCAAGGCTTGCCTGTATTTCATTAGAAAGTTGAGTAAAATCAGCTCATCTGCTGCGAAATAGTTCTGTATTGAGGAACCAGCATTTTCTGTAGGAAGACAAATATTCTGTTGACAACTTTAACCATCCTTATTTTCCGATCTTGTGCTATTTCTCTCTGTCATATCCACTCTGCTCCTTGACTTTCAGGAATTGTCATTTTCAGTTATATTTGCACATTGCCTGCAACACTGGCTGGAGGCCATGGATTACAGCATGAATAGGCCTAGAAATTGAGAGATTTAGGATGATTTTGTTTCCTATCTAATTAATGAACCCCCTAACTAATGCTGCCAGAAATTGATATTGTCACATGACTGACCAGCCCTGAACAACTGAACCATAATGCAACTTTTCAGATGTTTCAATAGATTTTTTTGGTATTGCTGGCATAGAAATATACCACAGCAAAATTAAATTGCTAAATGTGGGTAGTTTATACCCAAGCATAATATAATCACAAGTGCTGACACTCTTTTCCTCTCTTTTGTGGCAAAGCTGATTTAAATTTAAGTTTAGTTCACACTTTTTAATTTATTTCTCCTTTTAATTTCCTCTTTTCATATAGGGAAAATTATGATCTTATGAAGCTGACATTAAATGATCAAACAATATTGAACAACCTAATGAAAATCTTAAGCAAAAGTCATTGTGAATTAGGTATTTGCTAAACCGACAACACAAGCCTTTGTAAACCTGATATTGTTCTTATGTAAACTCATGAATGGAGACTTTCTCAAATAAATTACTTAATAACATCAGAGTCATTGGCTGAGTAAATATATCCCAGGGGCGCATACTAAGATTCCTGAATTTAAATGTTCAATAGAACTTCATATTTGTCACCTTTACTAACGAGTTTTTCCTTATGAAATCATTATTAGCATGAAAAAGTTAAATTTTGTATCTAATTTCTTGAATTAATGCTGTTTGAAGACCCTAAGGGTTTGAAAGTTCTTTCACTGGAATGCATCATTTACATAATTTTCATAGCCCCAACACTTTGCTCTCTGCTATGAATGCACATTGTGGGTTTTTTTATGCATTAAAGCAGCAACTTCTATTTTTCTCTACACAAAACAATTAAGAGAAGAATAACAGGTAATAAACATTTTTAATCTTTAATATTACATTAACAGTGAAGTGCCATATTTCATGCTTTCACAACCATATTGCACGCTGAATGATGCATTTTTGGTCCCTCACTATGAAGATATTTGATTAGAAAAGAAAAAACAATTGAGTTATTTGAGATCAGTGGAGCTTTCCATCATTTCCTGCTTGAGATACTTGCGAGTGCACAGCAGCATGGCCAGATTTTTAAGCAGACTATACCGTATTTTCTCAGATCTACATTATCATAGTTCAGCCATGATCTATGAATGTTTACTTGATTTTCTTTTTTGTTGCTAATATAGCTTATTATATGGGAGATTTATTCTCTTTTAAGCTGAAACCAGTGCAGCACAGTTTCTGACCAAAATGTCTCTTGGTGTTAACCTCTCTTCTACCCACAGTGCTTAATAATACTTTTTATTACTGCAGGTCTTTTGCACTCAGTGTCATGGACATATGGTAGAAATAAGAAATACGCATAGGATGGACCCAAACCTGATAACCAAATTAGCAGCAAAGATAGATTTAATATCTGCATCCTTTGGGCTTAGCATAACGACTGCAAAGAAAACATGACAGTCCAGACAGTATTTTGTACAGAAAAGCTGAACTTAGCTCTGTGTTAGGGCTAAACTTGTTTGACAACAGCCTACAAATAATTTTTACATGGTAGACAAATCTGTTCCCCAATTTAACAACGTGCTTAAGAATTTTTATTGTCATTGTTGCTGTTGTTGTTATTATTATTATTATTCCTGTCTCTGTACAGTGAAAACACTAATGCAAATGATGCAACCTGGTTTGTGGGAAACTTTTGATTAGGATTCAATGTGAGGTGAAGATTCCACTCTTAGGTATACACTTCTCACCCCACTAAAGGTATTTAAAAAGCCCGCATAAGATGAAATAACTCTACCGACTGTTTCTCCCCTGGCTGGGATGGGAACACACTTAATGGAATTAATCCTGAATTTTCAACATTAAAAGCCTAAATCTGAAGCCAAATGTGATCTTTGAGTTTGATTCATTTGCCCATATTCCGTATCTAGTGTTTTTTAAGAAGCCTAGTGTCATGTACTCAAATCATAAAAGAATTTAAGCTACCTTCTTACAGCAGCCCCTGGAATTAGTCTCTTCTATCCCAGTTCAAAATGAAGAAGTAGCTTCATGAAGTTTAAACTGAACATAATTTACCTTGCATTTCTAAATGCAGTGAAATGAGGTGAATACTGCCTTTTTTTAAAGCCAGTTTTTTGTGCCTCAGATATCCTCCAATCCTCTTTGAAGTTTATGTAAAAACACACTCTTGTTTTTCTGTAGAAGTAAAACCACACATCTGTGTGTTTTCTTCAGTCACAAAACATCTAGAAATTGCTTCTTGGTACATTATCTAGATTATTCCTATTGTTTTCCAATAGCAGTTTCAAGTGTCATGTTATGTGTTAATCTTGCTGTTCTTCCCACCTAGGGACAATACCAGAGTCTCAGGGATGGAAAAGAAAGAACAGTCTTGAAAATATTGTTAACTATTAAATCCAGATGTTGCAATTTTTGCTGATCAATGTTTGATGTAGAAAAGTCTTAAATCAAATACTGGCACAGAACAAACCCATGAAATCCTGTAAGTCTGTCTTCTGAACACCAGCAGCTTCCTTTCAAACCTTGTCCAACATCTTCTCTCTGGACAAATCACTCTACTTGACAAAGTGGAGGAAGTCCAGGCTGTGTGATCAACTGTGCACAGTTTTAAATTTCCTACAAATCATGTCGGTGCTTTGAAAACATGTGGTACTGTAGGAATGAGCCCTACTGAAGTTATTCATTTTGAACTCCAACTGAACAACCTCAGAACAGCTTGTTGGAAGCCCCTGGCACTTAGTTACAGTCAAATTTGATGATGGCTTGTAATGTGTGTGTCAAAACGAGGTCAGCCATTTGAGGCTGCTCACTACCAACCTTCCTTTTCCATGAGCCAAATCACTGCCCAGATGCTCGTAGAGTCTCATTACCATAATGCCAACATGTTCTCCAGGTTCAAATGTGGGGTTTGCTGTTGATCCAAACATACACTAGAGCTGCTGAAAAACTCCATCAAGGAGTGTTATGCTGCTCATGGGTGCCAAAATTCAACTGGCTCAGAATTTTGAGGGATTTTGAGCCATTTGCTATGTCCTAACTCGCTGTGTTGTAAATTCTGTTTTTTGAGATGTGAGGCGTTCAATGAATCTAGATGTTTGGGCTTGTTTGGCCATTTGCAATAGCTAAGCCCCCAAAACCAGCACTTTTCAAAGATTCCCACCAATTTCCATGGACTCTGGGTGCAGCTATTGGAAAACCTGTACTTGACAGTGCAATCTACTGAGATTCTAGCTGATGTTGTCACCCTGTGATGATGTGCTCTTCAGGCATAATTGTCTCTGATTTGTAGTATCTCCTGGTAACCCAGGCACTCTCCTTTTTTATCCATTCCAACAACAATGGGCACAAATTGAAAAAAATTACTCATGAAACTCAAATTAAAACATGCAGCGCAAATATTCATCCCATAGTAAGGTTTGACTGATTATAAATTAAAACTATTTGGACTGATTTTAGGATTTTATGGAAATATATTGCTGCTGTGTAAACCAAAGCTACGAAAAATATGACTAATGATACCAACACAGCAGTAGCTACATAATCATGTCTGTTTATCTGCTCTAGCTTGAATAACTCAGAAACATGTTCCATTTCACTACAATTAGGCCACTGGTTTTAGGTTTGTTGACCTAAGCCTCATGTATCTATCCATCAGAAGGTCTTGAAGGCGTACCAAAATTGTGTTTCAATGAATCATCCCACTATTCTGAGGTTTTTTAAATGTGTTTATTAGATAGAAAAAATATCTCATTTATTAAAATATCTCTATGTTGCATTTTTCCTTTTTTCACACTAGTGTCTTGTAGTTTTACTCCTAAGAAACACACACTTCTCAGGAAATTTTACTCATTGGTGTAGAATTTTGTTGTAAATTGGAAGAGAATATTCATTAATAGAAGGGAATATTGGTTTTTTCTACATTGTTTTCTGGTAATTTTGACCTTTTTTTGACAGTTTCTTACTTTTCTTTCCTTAGTTTTTGACTATCCTTTTCTTAGTTTGGGTACACAGTAAACTTCCCTATGTCATTTATTGTCACCATTGTCATTTCTTATGTGTGACACACACTTTGGCTTTCATCTATTCAGAAAAGAGAAGATGGATGGTCAGGAAAGAATTCTTTTGTTCTTATTCTGCTTTATTTTTGTAGCATGCAAGTTCATATTTTTTCAGGGGTTTTCATTGATTTGAATTGCTGTAACAGGTACTTAGTGCAAACTCTGAGCTTGTACAGTAATTAAAGTGAGAGAATCTCAAGCTATTTAACTTAATAAGGGGAAGTTAACTGACTTGATCAGAGTCTAATACTTGCAGAGGGAAGAATTTCTGATATTCATTGACTCTTTAATTTAGCAGAAAAGTATATAACAAGATCCAGGCAATGGAAGATGAAGCTTGACAAATTCAGAGGTAGAAATAAGATACTCAGAGTGTAATTAACCGTCACATCTTCCCTACAGATGTGTTAGACTCTTGGCTGCCTGCAGTTTTGAAGTCTTAAAAGTATTCTGACAAAATCTCAGTATTCAAATAGAATTTACTGCCTGGTTGTGATGATGATAGGCTGAAATCCCTGACGTATATTTTGTAGAAATATAGGAAAGTAGCTTTACAAGCCTTATTGGGTTTCACCCACATTTATAGCAGAATCCTCCACTGAAGTTCTGGTCTCTGGTGAAAATTATACAGGTGAAAATATATTATATATTACAATATTATAATAGCAATATAATAAGGATAACAATAAAAAATAGATTATTTAATAATTTATTAAATAATAATTTAAAATATATAATAGCCTAGAATGTAAAGGCTGTTACATTACTGTGCACAGCTGCCTTCTTCTAAACAGCCTGACTTTGACAAAGCACGGTGCATAGTCCAAGAGATTAAAATAACACTATGAATGTGTGTTTGATTTCTGGGTGGAAAAACCCTATTAATATCAGCCTCTACTCATTAAAAAAACATGTTCACACCACACATTAGAAGTGGGGGTCAGGTCTACAGCTTAGACATCTAATTTGAGCCAATTGTCAAGCTATGCCAAAATATCCTTCACAAAGTCAACAGAGGAGGGCTTCCAGAGACAGGTCCTGCCTATCTAAGTTTAGGTTTTATATCAAAGTCCTGGGCCAAAAACACTTTCTGAAACAGCCTGTTTCTCTTCTTTAGCTGTGTAATGGTTCTAAGAGATTAAACTTCTAACTTTGGTAGCTACTTAGGATTTCAGGAAAACACATAAAGTGGATCTCTGACGACCTTCAAAAATTGCAACGTCCCATTTGCATTTTGCTCCCTAAATAACTTTGAGTGCTGTCTAGATGCAACATTTGACAGACCTTCCCTTTTTGTCTTTGAAATCACATTCCTCTTAAGTAAGCTCATCCTTTTAAAAATTTTTGGAGGAATTTGTCAGGCTAATTGTAGGCTTCTTGGGACAATTATCCTCAATTCACTTTACATCAAATGAAAAATATATATATAATTGTTTTCAGAGCATGATTCACATCCTGTAAGGTACTGCTAGGTATGAACTGCATTCTAATGATGTCTATTTTTCCCTATAACCACTAAGTCAGGTTAAGGAAATTAGTTAGGGTTTAGATATTGACACTGCAAACATCTGAAGTTAGATCACATGATCTTCCAAAGGTTGTCATGCCAAGCTTCTTCATCTGGTCAAATTAAAAAGGGTTGGACAGAACCACATGTAAATCAATACATCTTGGAATAACAGTAAATGAGGTTTTTACTGTATTGCATGCATCATTCATTGGCTATTTTAATACAGGAGAGAAATCCTGTGTTACACAATGGCAAAAAAGTGGAAATAAATTTTGAACACGCTGTAGAGAATGTTTTTCCTGAAGAAAGCTTTAATATGAAAATGGCATATATGTGCAGTGCCATCAGTATTTTTGGGACTCAGAACAGGATTATTATGCTTTGGAGTGTATACATGACATTTGGGTACTTCTAAGTGATTGAATGTTAAGAAAGTACATCCCATCCCTCTTTCTGCAAATGTGCTCCCAGAGTTCATATCTTGGAAAAGTCCTGGGTCATAGGTGTAAGAACAAAGAGATGAGGAGAAAGGGAAAAGACACTATCCATAAGGTCATACAGCTTCTTTTCATTTTGAGAGAATAGTTTTTTAAAATAAGAAGAGGATTTGGAAGAGAATATTAAAGCTTTGAAGGCAGAGATTTCTTTTTCAATAGGGATCTGTAGTTGAGGAAAATGGAGGTATTGAAGAGTGCCAGGTTTAGGACACAGGCATTGGAGCTAGCCCGATACAATGAAGAGAAGGACAAGCTTGGTAGAGGATGAAAAGAAAACAAACAAGTCCTAGGACAAGGTTGGTCCTTTACATTGAAAGACTTTAGAATGAAAATGAGGTCATCCCTCAGTAATCTCAGACCTCAGAGATAAAGGAAGAAGTTTGGAGAAAGGAAGATTTTCCCTTGGTCATGGAAGGCTGAGTTAGAGTTTGGCTAGACAGATTTATCACCCATAAATCAGTGGGCCCTAATGGGATGCACCCATGGGTGCTTAAGGAGCTGGCAGATGATGCTTCTAAGCCACTCGCCAGCATCATTGGAAAGTCATGGCAAACAAGAGAGGTGCCTGATACCTGGAAGAAGGGCAATGCTGCTCCCATCTTCAAAAATGGCAAGGAAGACCCAGGAAACAACCAGCCAGTCAACCTCACCTCCATCTCTGGAAAGGTGATAGAACAGGTTGTTCTGGAGAGCATCACCAAGCATGTAGAAGAAAAGGTCATCAGGAGTAGTCAGCATGGATTCACCAAGTGGAAATCATACTTGACCAGTCTGACAGCATTCTATGATGGCATGGGAGGATTGGAGGGAGCCATGGGAGGAATGGCATGGGAGGGTCAATGGAGTGCATGATTGTTGTCTCCCTCTATTTTGGCAAGATTTTGACACTGTCTGCCATAGCATCCTCATAGGTAAGCTCAGGAAATGAGGGTTGGATGAATGGACAGTGAGGACCTGGCTGAATGGCAGCATGCAGAGGCTTGTGATCAGCAAGGCAGAATCCAGTTGGAGACCTGCAGTCAGTGGATATCCCCAGGGATCAACACTGTGTCCAGTCTTATTTAACTTGTTTTCCAATGACCCGGATGAAGGGATAGAAATTATCCTCAGCAAGTTTGCTGATGACACAAACCTCAGGGGAGTGGCTGATACACCTGAAGGCTGTGCTGGCATTCAGCAGGACCTTGATAGGTTGGAGAATTGTGCATAGAGAAACGTAATGATGTTCAACAAGGGCAAGTGTAGGGTCATGCACCTGGAGGTGAATAACCCCAAGTACCAGTATAGGCTGGAGGCTGACATACCAAAGAGCAGCTCTGCAGAGAAGGACTTGGAAGTCTTGGTAGGTGACAAGTTGACCATAAGCTGGCAGGCAAGGGTGGTATCACATCTATGATGACTATTGAGATCCATGCCTCAGCAGCATCTGTAGCGAGCTCTTTTTCCATTGAGAACCTATTAATCAAGTAGATATAATTGCATCAAAGTATGACTGGCTCATCTTATTGCAACTTTAAGGCCTTTCATTCCCTCTGCCTCGGAAGCAAATGAATTTAGTTCAACTCTGTGCTTCTGAATGGTTTATCAGGAGTAAGTGGCTTTGAATTTTAGTCTTGATACAGTTTCAGAGCAAAAACTTCCTAAGGGTTGGCTCTACTAAGTAAACACAGCAGGAAATCCAGCTGTGAGTGGCTCTGTAGGTTTGCCTGTTTGTTGAAAATACCTTTTGAAGTTCTCAGATTCATACCCTATCACACTAAAAAGCAACACCAGGTAGCATCTCCTGGCAATCTTCATGTAGTTGCTAATAAGGACTCCTCAAAACTATCAAGTTGCTGTATACAATTCTCAACTGGTGGAACTCTTATAAAGTAACTATTTGCATTTTATTTCCACCAACCTGCAATACAATTCCACACTGCTCAGGTAAGATTGCATTTTTAACCAGTAAGATTGTACTTTTACCCAAAGCAGAAACAGAAAAAAAGGCCGTTTCCTATTGTGAATCTTGTCACAACAATTTGCCCTCGGCCCATTTCTAGGTTTTATTTTCTTAGAATGCGTCAGTGCTACCAGTCTGGGACATTTGAAAATGTAATTGAGCTTGATAGCAAGTGATACAGTTAATTCTGTTGGTAAATGTTGTGCAGTGCTAATTGCTAGTTCTAAATTTAACAATTAGTTTAGAAAATCTGAAGTGCAATTTATAATGGGATATAAGCTGCAGGCTTCAGCTTGTACTGGCTTTTTTATTATTATTACTTATACCCATTTAAGAGGATGCAGCTGAAAAAATTTAACCAAGAATCAAGATGCATGCCTAATTTAACTTCAACCAAATTTGACTATACATCTAGTAAATTTGCTATGGCTGCAAAATATGTTCTAACAAATTAAGCTTGTATCAAGTCTTCTTCTTTCTACAGTTTGTAATTATACATTAACTGATATTGTCATCCTAAACTTCACTAAATTCTTTAAAATCGTCATTGATGTTGTCTATCAGAGAAGTAGATTTGTACAGGTCTGTGTGTTCTCCCCCCTTTTAAAGAGGAATGTTGCCATATTTCAGCATATGGCATTTTGAAACCTGGAATAACTCATGCAGATTTTGCTTTAGACATTCTGCAATACAAATGTCTTTCAGATAATAAAACATTATTAGCAGGAAGGAAATAAACCTGAGATGATAAAATTAAATCATATTTTCCCCACATTAAAGATTTTGTGTTGCAGAATCACTGGATAGTTGAAGTTGAAGACCTTTTAGTTCACCTGGAATTGTTCAAGGCCAGGTATGAAAGGAGGGCATCAGTGAATCAATGCTGCATTTGCTGCTCAGGGTCCCTCGTGGGGACGCTCAGGCAGCTCTCTGCCAGCACCCACATGGGCACACGATCTCACCTCTGCAGAGAGCCGCGAGCAGCCGCTCACACACACGGTCTGAGCATGAACCAGAGATGAAGAGGCAAGAGGGGGGTTCTCTGTATGCAATTCCAAGCCAACACACTCGAAGGAAAGAGGGAAAAAGAACCAAGAATGGAAGCTGCGCGTGGTTTAATCCCAAAGGGTCCCAGGGGCAGGCAGAGCATCAGAAGCCAATGGTCTGAGGGCTGGGGGGCAGAGGCAAGGGTCAGTGACATAACAGGAGCCAATGGGAGAAGGGATGGGAGTGGGGAAAGAGCCAGTGATCAGTGGAATTTAGGTAAAGGGATTAGGGAGACACCACTTTCAAAGCAACATGAGGGGTGTAAAGTGGATTTAGCTACCTCAATGGCCAGGTTGGGTGGAGCTGTGAGCAACCGGGTCTAGTGGAAGGTGCCTCTGCCCATGGCAGAGGGGTTGGAACAAGATAATCTTCAAGGTCACTTCCATCCAAAACCATGCTATGATTCTATTCTATTGAACCCCCCTGCTCAAAAGAGAGGAAATTATTGCAAGTGGTCCAAGAATATGCCCAGAAATGTTTTGACTTTCCCTAAAGGTGGAGACTCCAGAACCTTTCTGGGCAACCTGTTCCAATTTCATGACACTCACAATAAAAAAGTTTAAATGGAATCTCCTGTCCTTCAGTTTGGATGTGTGGCTTCTCATTCTGTCACCTGAGCCTTCTTGTCGCCAAGCTGAACAACCCCAGCTCTCTCAGGCTCTCTCTGTTTAGAAAGTGCTCCAATCCCTTAAAAACCTCAGTGGCCTTTTGTTGGACTTGCTCCAGTACCTCAATATCTGTCTCCTGTTGGGAAGCACAGAGCAGTGCACAGCACTCCAGAGGTGTCACCACTGCTGAGCAGAGGGGCAGGATCACCTCCCTGGACCAGCAGGTTGGATGGGGCTGGTCACGCTCTGCCCACTGCAGCTGGGGCAGCCAATGGCCTGGTTTTCCACGAGGGTGCACCACCGGTTCATGGTCAGCTTGCAGTTCCATAGGACCCACAGGTCCTTCTTTTCCAAGCTACTTTCCAAGTGTTTGGACCCCAGCATGTCTTGGTATGTGGAATCATTCCTCCCTGTGTGCAGGGCTCTGTGTTTCCCTTTGGTGTCTTCATGAGGTCCATGTTGTCCCATTTCTCGAGCCTGCTGAGGTTTTTGTGGATGGCACCACAACCAATGGGTGCATCCATCACTCCTCCCAGTTCTGTAACACCTGTAAATTTGTTAAGTGGGAACTTTGTCCCATTAAGCAAGTCATTAATTAAGCTGCTTCACATCACTGGCCCCAATATTAACCCCTGGGATGCTCCACTTACCTTTTCTGCTTTTCTTACATTTATCCTGATTTTTGTCTCTTTCAAGTATACAAATCTGCTCTTAGTCACCCTTTTCTGTTCAGACCTTTAGATACAGTAGTGTAGAGATACTTTGGTTTTGCCATTGGCAACAAACATAACTGGATTTACCAAGTTACATAACCCTGGAAAGATTCACTTTTGAGAAAGGCAAGATCCTTGGCTAGGATAAACCACCATATTTCATTAAGTGTGTCCTGACAGATTTGCATTGGCTTAATATTTGTCTGTAAAAGCTCCTTTTGAAGTCAGTGAAGTCCTTATTGCCACCCCTGTGGAATGCGAAATATTGCACTCCTGATATAATTTTTAAGGTAGAAGAGAGACAAGAATTTTCCTTACCAAGAGGGTGTTATAGTTTTTTAAACTATACAATTTAAACTACTGCTCTAGCATGAGGGAAAATAATGATAAAAGAATGATCACCCAGTAAATAATTTTCAGCCCACAGAAAGAGCTTTTTTGCTCTCCCACACAAGTCCAGAGATAATAAAAAACTTGAGACTGGTAATGATAACTTGATTTTCTCCAGCACTGCCCCAGCCTAAATAGTGTAATTTTCCCGTCATATAAAACTATCTGAATGACAACAAGGCAATACTGTCGTTCTGCACCCTGCTTAGTGTTGACCTGAGGTGCAAATTGCCAGTTCACTATTTTGAGGAGACAGTTACCTGTCTTCTCTTCCACTTAACCTTTCTTTACATGAAATAATTCAGATACCTTGTGCTTCTACCAGTCCTCCATCACAGTCCACCTGCGACACAGAGCATAACAAAAACTCAAGTGACATTAATGACTCTTGCCCTGGGTCCTCAGGGGATGGGATGTAATGAGGTGAGATGTGCATCACACAACCACAATGGACACAGAAGAAGGGGGCAAAAGGGGAGGACATTTCACCTTGTCTTCGGCTGTAGGGTGTGCTTAATGAATTGAATGCTTTTTAAACCAACACATGGTGCCATGTCCAAGCCTGTGTACACTTTTTTTTCTTTCAGTGGCAGGTTCATAATCTGACATTCATCTTTCTGAATGAGAAGAAAATCGTTTAAATGGAGTAAAAATGTTACTCTGCTAAAGTTGCAGAGACTTGCATCCCTTACACCACCTGTTTTGTAGCAGTCTTGTGCAGGATTGCTGTGGCATTCACACCACCAAGTAGGAAGTAACGCACATTTTTATGGTTTTGCTTTGACACCTTGCCAGACCTCTTTACTGAAAGCCAGGTGAATTAAATGAGCCTAAATACAATAAACCATATACTTTTACCCTACCATCATTGAAACGAACATGATTATATTTCCAGACACTTTCAGAGATTAAGGTTAGCTCTGAGCATTATGTGTGACTTTTAGTGTTCTCTTCGTACAGTACCAAATGAACAATAAATTGTTACTACAGTCCATAAAACCATTGTAAATATAATACATCTCAGTTGATACAAATCAACTTTGTTAGGATTTTATATAACAAAGATGAGCCTTTAAATGATGAACAATATTTCAGTCTTTTATTAGTTGAACTAGAGAATGTTTTTATCTTGCATTTGTGAAGAGACAGTTAAGATATAACTTCCAGGATTCTCATCAAATGGATTTAGAGGATTCCACATCAAAAAAGCAAGAGAAGCAAATGGTCACCAGAGTTCATCAGGTAAATGTAAAAATTACAAAGAGGTAGCTCAAGTATTTGTAAAGTTTCACCACTGGGCATTGCAAACATCATCATTTTATCTACATTCAGTGCCCAGCAAGGATTTTAATAGTCATCATTTAGATGAAAGAACACAAATAGTTGATGATATTAGATATTAGATACAAACCAGGTAGGAGGCATGGAGTTAAGGTGAATACAAAAGACAGCTTCTGAGCAACAATTCTGCAAAAGAAAATACAAAAAATATTTTTCAGATTTTATCCTTCAAAACTAATGCAATATTAAAAAAATAACCTTGATAAAACCAGAAAGATTTCACAACTAATAATGCAGAGTGTGTCCAAGGCCTGGTATGAATCCTGTCACTGCTAGTTGCAAAGCGCTTATGCCTCCGTGTATTCTTATTGCTTTTTAAAGCAATCTGGACTTGAAAGCAATCCAAATCTACATTGTTATGTTGTAAATTGATGTACATCAGCGTTAAACCAGTCATTAGTGTGAAGGGAACCAGAAGAAGACAGGAAGGACATAAATTATTCAGCACACAGGGCCTTAGCATTCAGCATAACATTTTTCCATATGCTTCCCTTTTTAATATAAAAAATAAATGTGCACACATATACAGACACCCACAGTTATAAACGTTTTCTATGGACCCTTCAATTCCAAGCCTCTTTGAGATAATATCACACAGATTTAATCCAAATGCTTAGTCCAATTCTCTTCACAATGGCTTTATTGTATCTTTTGTGTTTGGTGAGTAGAGGGACAAATATGCTAAGTCTGGGGTTGACTAAGAGGTACCCTTGGTGAGGTTTTCAGACCTCTGAGGTTTTGACCTTTTGTTTTTGTTAAGAACACGATTTGTTTAAAATTAAATGCTTTTCACGATTTTAGCCATCACAATAGACCCCCTTTATGTTCATACCTTTCATGGTTCTAATTAATTATTCTAAATGTTGAAAAAATACTCATCAACTTTACAGAGAAATTATTTCTTCAGCTAGTAACTAGTCATAAGAGAAAGATGTCTTAAAAGGGGTGTCTTATAACCTATGAGTGTACCAAAGGAAAAAAAAAAAGGCTCTTCTCTATTAAAGAAATAGAAATCATCATTTTTTAAAATCCAATTTTCTTTTACAATTTTCTCTGTATTTAATGTACAAGCTGCACTGAGTGAAAACTTAATTTGAACCAGGCAGTGTCATTTTCAAATTTATAATCAATAATAAAAAAATGTTACCATGTATTTCTGGTGCCACAATGGAACATTTATGAAGCTGTATTTGTCCACTCACATTTGCATGAAATATTTGTGGTCCTACCATGAGTCACAAACATCAGAACTTAAATTTGAAACACATGCTTCCTAATAGCCTCTCTTTAATAATGTATCTGTGTTCCTAATCAATGTGAGTGAAATGTTTTCATACTTTAATAATAAAGTGGGTACATTCAGAATTTTGAACAGGTGAGGATAAATCATGTTTGCCTGTGAATAACAGCTTTTATCATTTACTCAGTGGGATCATAATGTATTCTTTCAATCTGCACCAAAGGTAGTAGCAGGAAGCTATTTTATAGATTTCTTGGTAATCTGAGCTGATGTTATACCTGTTACAGGACACTTCCAATAAAATAGAAACACAGCAGGATGAAAAAAGATACAAATGGTGTATTTATACCAGTCAATAAAAGCATGACTCTGTAGTAATAGAAAATTTGTTCATGAATTGTGAAGTACCAGTGGCTCAGTTGGTAAGGTATTAAAGTAATTCGTGTCCTGCCTTTGTAACTTTTTCTTACAATTGTGCCTTTAATTTGCTGTCTCATTTTCATTGACAATGAGAAAAACTGAGCCAAGGACATTCATGAACCTTAGAATCAAAGCAGTTTAGTGGAATGAGCTTTTATTTTGTAGATTATTCCCTGTAACAGGAAGGATGTTTAGCACACATGGACATATGAACTCATTTCTAATGGTACAAGTTCATGTTTTAGAAGTTGTATTTTAATGATTCCAAACATATTTTGTTTGAGATGCCAGGTCTACTTAGCAACAACTTAGGACAGAATTGCTTCCAAAAATGTTAAGCAGAGGGAACAGCTCTCTGCAGCTAAGGCATATCAGCAAATGGTTTTCTCCTCTTTGCTGAAACTCTACAGATTTTGGGGATACTGCCATTAGGCACAAAGGTTGCCAGATGGGCTCAGTCTGCAGGACAGAGTCAGTAATTTGGAAAAGAGTGTTACAGGTGTGGAAGTTAATAGGGTGTGCCAGACTCTGGCCCTGGTCACACTACTGAAATTCAGAGTCACTCCAGAATGAGTAGAAATTATTCTGTTTTATGGTTACTCTCAGTAAGATGTGATTCTCATCAGAGCGAATCTTGAATCACTTTTAAACCAGGAAGTGAAAATTTAATACATTGAAGAGAAATAGGAGTAGCCATACTGCATCAGAAGTGTAATTTCTATGTCTGGCTGGAGGTGATTTTTATAGATCAGTTATTCTCCAAATTTTGGTAAATAGAGCTGGTTTGGTACATTTAGGTGTCTATTCTCCATTCTTTTAACTGTGTGTTTTCCAAAGTATTTTAATGTCTAAAGGGATATTTCTCTATTGCTTTTGTTTTGCCACATGAACATTCATTAATTTTTTCCTGGATAGGAAATTCTGATTTTTATAAACATGTACTTTTAAAGCCTACAATTCTAACCACATTCAGTCTGTAAGGGAATGTTCTTTCTACCTTCCATGGGAAAAAAGAAATCACAAGTGGTATAAATTTTGCATCTCATTTCCTCTTTAGTATATAAATCTTGTGCAAAGGAAATAGGGCCTCCATTATCTCTTAGAGATGAAACAGCTTCTAATATGGATAGTCTGCATTCCCTCTGTCATGTTCCTGGGGGATAGGTTAATGAATAATGAACTAAATGTCATATTTTGAAGTCTCTTAGTTCATGGTGATGCAGCTTTCTCACATGTTTATTAAATTTCAATCTTCATTAGACAAGGTTAGTGGAGAAATTAGGTCCCTCTTGTATTGACTTAGTAATGCAGAACTATAAAATAAATAAAAAGCAGATATATTTTTGCACTTTTTAATCATCTGTGGGTCTTTCCCTCATTCTGACTGTGCCTGATACACTTTCTATGACTGAATCAGATGAACTATTTGTCAAATTTTGACAGTGTCCATTGTAAAGGTTAAAAAGGGAAAAGAAGGGTTGAAATTACATGCTGGATTTGAACTGTCGATTTTGAGCAACTGACAAAGAAATCTGACAAAACTCCTTATAAAAGCTCATACTTAGCACAAAATACCCAAGACCCTGAGATTGGTTTGGATCGCAGACACAGAATACAGAAGAAAGGAAAGACCGATTAATGAAAATTATGATCTGAAAATTAAAAGTTGCATCTGGAAAAGGTGAGAAACAAATCCGCAGCTGAGAGGCCATTTCGTTACCATTACAAACACACAACTCTAATAGTAGCAACATGTACAATTACAAATAAGGGACCTGTTAAGCCAGGTAAGTACAATATATATAGAAACTAGCTATAGCTAATTCTGTAATTAAGAAAGGGGTTTTGGAAAAGCATAAACTTTAAATGGCATCATAGTTGAGAAACTATTTGGTAGAAAATAGCAAAAAAATTCTGAAGGAAAAGGAAGATAAAAAGTACTATACAAATGTATCAATGGCAAGTGAAGTGTAGTTAAGAGGAATCTGGAATACACTAAATTGTTTCCTCTGATAATTTATGGAATATCATTATTCTGTTGGAAAAGGTGGAATTAATGCAGAAACTGTAAGGAAGGTCAGCTAAAAAGAGACAAAGTGGGTAAAATAGTGAAAGAACTATGGGATTGGAAAGAGATTATAGAGGGATCCCAAGATTTTTGGTGTGGTTGGATACAAGCGTGGAAAAGGGTGTGAGGAGAAGTATTTCTGCTATTCTTGCCACTTTCCATGCTGTTTAGGCCTCTCTAGGAAAACAGAATGCAACTCTGATCACTCCTGTGTGAGGAACATGCTTCCAGACACGGACAGACACCAGCAGGCTGTCAGGATGAGCACGGGAACAGAGCATTTCCTTGCAGAAGGACACAAAGAGAGTTTGGCTTGTTTAGCCTTGCAAAACACAGAGAAAGACAGGATGTGATTGCTTTCTATAAACTTATCAGGTGGGTAAACACCAGGGAGAAAAACTGCTTAAACTAAAGAACAATGTTGGTCCAAGAACAAATAGTTATAAATTGCCCATGAATAAATTTAGGCTGGAAATTAGATAAAGTTTTCTAATCCTCTGGTGAGTAAGGTTCTGAAACAGTCTTCCAGAAAGAATAATAAAGGAAATGGGGAATCTAGTAGGTTTTAAGAAGGGGCATTAAATAGTTTTTGAAAGGGATTATATGGTGTGGGTGCCTGTGATGAGCAGATTGGATTTAGTGGCCCAGTGGACTGTTTCCTATTTTATAAGCAGATATTCCAGTCAGACTGATTCCAATGCATTATATCCAACTCTTTACTCATGGTTATCCTGTTTGAGTGGATAGTGATACAAATGGAGGAGTCCTGCCTGACAGCCCTAAACCAGAACTATTAATTTACTTTTCTGGTGTGTTTTATGTGAACCTGAAGGTAAAAGACATCAGAAAATGAAAACAAATAGAACATTTAAAGCAGGCTGCTTGCTGCACAAAGCAAATCACAAAGAGAACAAAAAGACACTTGATGCCCCCAAGAAAATGTGCATTTTGCAAATAAAAATAGTCAGCAGTTAGATAGGGAAAGATGAAGAAATAATGAGGCTTTTTGGTCAACATGTTGACTAGCTGTGTTAGCAGTTGGCAAGCTTTTTGTAAATATGTTAGAGGTGAATTTTGAGGAGGGAAATGGGGTGATGGTATTTACATGAATTTGCTTTAAAGGTCATATGGCAGGGAAAGTGGGAGGGCAGAAGAAGGTGCATGCATGGGGCAGAGAAGATGAGGGTATAAAGAGAGAGAGGTGATAGACAACAAAGCTGCAGGTGGTATGGAGCCATGAAATTGAAGGAAATGGTTCCTACTGAATGCATGGGAATGCAGCAAGCAAGGAAAACAAAATAGTACCAAAATGACAAAAACAGAAAGCAAAGCTTGCGATGCCATTTCAATTGGTCATGAGCAAGTTAAAATTTCATGTTTCAGGGAAAAAAAAGTGGTGTGCAAAAGCAGCCTAGAAACCATTGATGAAACTTGAGTCTGAAAATGTGACTCTGTCATGAAAAAATTGCACATCTCAGGAATCCAGTAATTCCAATAGGATCCTTAAATTGTCTAAAAATGGACATTCCAGATGGTTGCAGATGCTCAATTACCTTCAACTCACAGGAAGCCACCAGCTCTTCAAGGACTCACGTGGGTGTTGTTAAAAAAGCTCTCTCTAAAACCCAGGACTAAACGTTGTGTTTAGCAGAAGATGGGACATTTCATGGGTGTTTTATTCCTTCTGCATTTCTGATGGAAACCAGTTCATGTCAGACCTAGCATTCAAGTTTTCACTGTATACAGTTACAACTTCAAAGAATTCTTTCCTTTGATAGATATGCTCTGTTTCTTGAGTACGGCCTTTATAAACTCAATGTACCTCTTTTTGCTCCCAAGTGATGTTTAGCAATTATTGTTACTTAATTCCTGAATGAAAAATTACAGGGCCCTGCTCTGTAATTATCAATGACCTTTCAGTGTAGAAAAATGCAGCCGATGGGATGCAACGGGACTGCCACAGGCAGGCCAAGCATTTGGACAGATATCAGCAAGAGTGCTGTCCCTCCCCCTGAGCTGCCCTTTGTTGGAGCCCAGAGCAGATGTAGGTAGAACTTTGAACAAACTTTTCTGATTGCTGCTTGTCATGAGGCACAATGAGGAGGCGACAGGCAGCAAGTAGCAGCTATCTATGAAAAAGCCTAGAAAAGAGCCTAGCAAAGCCCAAAGCACTAAAAGCCCTGGTGGAAGCTTCCCTCTCTGCTGTTTCTTCAGGTGACTCCATATGGAGTCGTCTCTGCTGATTTATGTTTGGTGCAATAAATAGACACAGTGAAGAAGAAATATCTTCTATGATAGCCAGTGTTGCTACACAGGAACCACCCTTCCTGGGGCAAGGCTTGCCCTCTGTTCATAAAGGGAGCAGCACAGTACTTTTCTGAGCTTTGAAACAGGGACAGAGTTGGCCCATGTGCTTTTACAAACATTGTTCCTCAATTTATCCATTCAAATTTTTAAATAGGGCACTTTCCAAATGTCCATTGCTGTTCCTGTATTCTTCTGCTAAGAAGGACCTAACACTCCAGATATTCTTTTTATTACTCTTGCTTCTTTTTCTAATTGATAGGAACTAAGCTTAAAAAGTAATTCACTTGTCTAGTTTTGACAGGACTTTGCTGAGGCCATAGTTACACTAACCCACATATGTCTGGAAGAATCCATCATTCCAATAGTAAGTGAAAGCCATTTCTTTAATGGTGTAAAATTGCCATGTATTCCTTGGTTTCTCAGACTTTAACAGCTTTTCTTTCTGAATCACTTGCCTTACTAAGTGCTACATTCATGGAAAAACCTGTCACCATTATTAATGGACATTGTGTTACAGAACCACAGGGCCAAAGCATTATCTATAACTATCTGCATGCTGTTTATGTGTAGGTAGATCCAGGGGCATATGCAGGTAAGATTTTCATACCTATTTGACACTGTGACAAGCAAAAGAGCCTTAAAATTGGACAGGATCAAGAAACTGTGAAGCATCTTCACAGAACCCATGTGTCAGAAAAGGTTATATATTTGAGGAGTTTTTTCCATCCAGTGACTTTGAATAAACTGTGGGAGCTGCTCAAACCACACCATTTAGGATGGGAAGTGAAGGCAACTTCTGTCTCAGTAGCAGGAACCTAATTATCCCTATGGAAATCAGCCAAGATCCCGTATCTAATATAGATATAGTATTCCATACTAAATGATGCAGATTTTTAAGAACCACATGTTGCCAACTTTCCTTTGCCCTTCCTTATTAAAGGCATTTTTGGCTGCCTCTTGTGTTCTGGTAACATAGACATTACCTCAGGCTTGACACAGAGTATCAGACTGCCAAGTGAATTTATCCACTTTGGTGCTTTGTCTCACAGAGAGGGCTGACGTGCACATACTCACCAAGCTCTATATCCTACATATCCTGCTAATCCTGGAAGATCTGAGGAGATAACTCCTGAGTTTGAGTGGCCACGGGTGGTGGGATGCTGTTGAATGTAAATGAGAAGAGAAATCTGAGCGTCAGAATCTTTACTGCAAATCACCACCACATCCAACTGGCATGATATATTAATTTATAATTAAATGTTGACTTTTTCCCCCTAAGGATATTTTGGCTTCTAGACCAGCACAGTTCATTAGTTAGTCGCTGTGTTTGATTCAGTTATTGTCATGCCTTTGATCACTTTCCATCTAGCTGAGCATGTCAGAGTGGATACCAAAAACCTTTGTGCTTCTTTGTAGTTGCAGGCAGAACATTCCTAAGCAAGGAGCAGCATTTTCTCAGCCTCAGTCTTTGCTTCTCGTGACAATTCCCTTATTTCATTGACACTGATGAAACTTGCTCAGTACCTATGTTTTGTATCATGACGGTTTCTTTGCTTGGCATCTACTATATCAGCAAGATAACAAGTTTTATTTTCATCAGACTGTCTAGAGATTATTAAAATGAGTAATTCCTGATAGTTGAGATGAAAAAATGGGTTTTTAAAAAAAAGTCTAGGTGAGATAACACCAATGCTACTTGTGCACTATGTCTATACGAACTCTAAATAATTATTTTTCTTTGCTTAAATATAGTGCATAATAAAATTCTTGTTCTGCATCAGCCCTCAAAGGATAATGGTGTTTCTATCTATCAGAAAGCAAATATATAGAAAACATTAAGTTTATAAGAAGCCCGATTAGAATTTAAGTACCCTATTTCCAGTATAATTCCATTTACCTTAGTTACCAATTGGTTAAACTTTCTTACTAAAAACAGCAGGTGTCTAATTCTTTACCAGATATTGCCTAACTTATAGCCATTAAAAAAAAGAAAAAAACCAGCAAACTAAAATTGTTTAGTGCAAAAAAAAAAAAAACACACAGAGCTGAAAACACTTTTTAGGAACCTTGTCAACATTGATGATCTGCAGATGATATCAGCTTGTTAAAATGCACCATCAACTTTATAAAACATTTCTTACATTTCTCGCAGCTTTTGCTACGAATAGCACCTAAGACTCCCGTAACTGAAAGATTAATGTATTTTTTAAACCTGCCTCTTTAATCTTTCAGTATTTCTCTGAGCATTTGTCAGAACTTTGTGCTTACACACCTTCATTAATTCCCCTGTACAGTCACTCAGTTTGGATTCGTTTACTGTTACTTCAACCATCTAGAAGTTACTATGGGGAGTAAATGAGCTTTCTTTAGGGACAGCTGATCCCTCACTAGGACACACGTCTGATATGCACAGAATTATTTTCCTCTGAAGTTGTTTATCTCTCTCCACTGACTACAGAGGAAGCCGAGGCAATAACCTCTAAAGAAATACCAAATATTTTAACAGCTAAAATGATGAGACAAATTTCTTTGCCTTCTGTTTTGTTTATGCAGTTGAGTTACAGGAGAGGGAAGGACAGGTTTCATTTTTTTTACAGGGTATCATGGTTATGAATTAAACAGCAGAGACAAAATTGAAAACTATTTTGGCTCATATTTTTAAATTAACAGTAATGGAAGTTATGTCCCATCTACATTCATGTACATCACTGGAAACTCTGCCTATGACTGTATTTCTGTATCTTAACTGCAACTGGTCTGCACAGAGCTGAGACAATTGAGATATTTGTCCCCTGCTAACTTTTGGTGTGACTTGATATAACAACTAAGCTGATTTAGTCAGCAAAAAAGATCATTCCTCTTTCCCCATGCATTTATAGAGTCACAGAATCATAGATTCTTTTAGGTTGGAAAATACCTCAAAGATCATTCAGTCCAACCTTTGACTGAACACCACCATATCTACTAAACCATAACACTAAATTCCATATTGAATTGCTTCTTGAATACTGCTAGGGATGGTGACTCCACCACTTCCCAAGGCAACCCTTTCCAAAGTTTGACAACCCTTTCAGTGAATAAAGTTTTCCTGATGTCCAACCTGAACCTCCCCTGGTGTAGCTTGAGGCCATGTCCTCTTGTCCTGTCATTAGTAAATTCCCTAACTGTTCATTGACTAAAGCTTGTATTGAGAGGGGATTCAATGCAAACCCCTGTTTTCAAGATCAGTTTTGTTTAAAATTCATCCACTGGCCTTGCTCACCAGTGGTTGGCAATGAGAGGAAGAGATTGACTGTCCCCATTTGCAGCCTTCAGCATTTCTAGATAAATGGCAAATCACATCCTAAACAACACTGCATGGTTTGAAACTCATATGCAAGATGTAAATAGAAATATAGGCACAAATACGATATTCAGATAATCATGATTTGCTTTACATCTTAACAGCAATGAAATAATTTGTATTTATTTATTCTTATCCTTTATTATTGAGAAGTGGGCACTGATGAAGTTTCACCCCCCTGAAAATAAATTCTTCACTCTGGACTCTGTAACTGGATGATGCAAATAGCATAACAGGCTGCTCTTCCTCTCTGGGCGTTACAGTTCCATTAAGTTTGAGGGATGAAAAGCCCAATCATTCTTTATCCATGCTGGAGGGACAGAAGGAGGGGACATAATCAAATTATGGTCCAGAAATTTATCAAAAACACATCACTCTTGAAAATTGTATTCAAACATACAAAACATTGCCTTTCAAAATATGTTTCTGCAGTGCTTTGAAGTTATCTTTTGCTACTTAGACAGGATTTTATATCATTAATGATCTATCTTGTTCATACATTACTTTTTATGGCCTCTGTTCATTTCACATTGATTTTTCCCTGACTTATTAAGGTCTCAGTCTGAGACCCTAGGCACTCTGCAAATGTAAATTGCAGTACAGAAAATAAAAATGCCAAAATCAAGCTGTGCCTGCCAAGTCATAACTCAATAATATCTACCATCTATGAAAATAAAATCCATAAATACTTCTTAATATCTACATTAGCTTCATAGAGCATAATCTGTAAATGCTGTAACCACTCCCTCCTCTGATGCATGAAGTTACTTAATCCAGATACTAGAAGTATTTTTTTTTAATGAGCATTAGTATTAAAGTGCTGATCAAAGTGAATCTTCAAAGCTTCCTCATGTCTAAGTGTTTGCAGGATCCTGGGTGATCTGCATATAGTCTTGCCACTGTACTTCAGACTGTTTGTGTGCTAAACTTCATGTTGAATATATGAACTAGACTGGATTGCACAATACCAGGGAAATGCTGGGAAGATCTTCAGAAAATCAACAGGAATTATTAGAGGAAGAACTGAAGATGGAGGAATGTAAAAATGTATCTGACTAGTTTTGATGAAAGAGTGTCTACAACTTATGAATAAATTGGTCTAGAGAATCACTTTTAAGTCTCTGTCCGTTTTCAGCAGTCTTGTAACCAATTTTCATTATGGGTTGTATGGCACCCACAGATAAAATTCACACCATGGTGTCTTTCTATCTTATGAATATGCAGGTAAATATATCATTTATCATGTGCTTCTTCCTATTCATTTGGAAGATGGCAGAATATTTTGCAACACATTCCACCGGGATATGTAGAAAACATTGATATCCTCGTAGGCAGGAGCCTCACAGTGGTTTGAGAGTTTAATTTGCACAGCAAATAAGAAGTATAATGTACATGAATTATAATGCAAAACGACTGTTTAATTCAAGAGACATCCAAGGATTTAGATGGCTGCAGATACATACAATATGTATGAGGAATATACGTATATCCATATTTTGAGCAGGAGGACCTGATGTCTACAGGGATTTCAGTATTACAAAAAGTAACACTAGGTTTCTTAGCATCTCCTACAAGTACAAATCCATCTTGATGTTAAAGACATCATTTCAGTTTACTTTAAAATTCAGGAATTCAATTCATATAATAAATGGGCACTTTAGTCTGTAGAAAACAAATTCAGGGAGTGTTTCAATGGATAGTAAACAGGAGGAAAACAAGATGAAAAAGCATTGGGTAGCATCTAAGCAAAAGCTGATGAAAGCAGGGCAATCTGTCCTCACATCTTCTTCAGCTCTTCCACATGGATTCAGCCTAGGAGGCAGCTGGGTGGACAAGCCCAGGTCAGGAGATGGGTAGGTAATAGTTTTAAATGGAAAGATGGTAGATTTAACTGAGATATTAGAAATGCATTCTTCCCTGTGAGGGTGGTGGGGGCCTGGCACAGGCTGCCCAGAGAAGTGTCTGCCCCATCCCTGGAAGTGCTCCAGGCCAGGCTGGACAGGGCTTGGAGCAACCTGGTCTAGAGGAAGGTTTCCCTGCCCATGGCAGGGGGTTGGAACAGGATGATCATTAAGGTCATTTCCAACCCAAACTGTTCTATGATTCTGTGATTCTATGAGATGCTCTCTGCACAGCAACATCCTCTGCCAAATCTGACAGCAATCTTCATGGAATTGAGGGCTACTTATTACTGGCTTCCAGGGAGATGGCTTTGCAGCCATCATGCATTGGATGAATTTGGGGAACCCCTACATAACTCATAAGCTTCCCCCCTTTGCAGTGCTGGGTTGGGCACCTTCTGCTCATTCTTCCCTGAGGAATAGTGCAGCTGGAAAGACAGAAATACCAGGATGATTTTCCCTGCAGGCATAGGTGTGGATATATGCTGTGGTTTCTGTCCACACTCTGCTGCGGGCATCGAGCTCTGCTCTGCACATCAGCAGAGCACCTTTAGACTGACAGTAGTGTGGTGAGTCCAGAGGCTGACACAGAAAACTCCCTTTTCATCTGAGTGTTGATTTCTGCAGTTCCTTTCACCATGGCTCGTCTGCTGACAAAGTTTCCCTCCCATAAGAGGCAGCAGATTTCTTCATCGCTATTTCTTCCCTAGCTGATAAAATCAAGCTGCAGAGTCATGCTTCAACAACTCCAGGGTGAAGTAGCCTTTCATTGCATGAGGAAGAAGTAAAGGTGCTATTTCTCTCATGGTTGTGTAAGGAATTGAGACATCTATAAGGATGGTTTTCATAGAAACTGGATTTAAGTGCAGATAATGCACCAATTAATGCAAGACAAACAAACCAATTAAGCTACTAAAAAGTGAAAAATTAAGTTAAAGTGGGAGATGGGACAGTTCATAGAATCACAGAATCATAGAATGTTTTTTATTGAAAGAGACCTTAATTTTCATTCAGTTCCAATCGCCCTGCCCTGGGCAGAGACACCTTCCATTAGACCAGGTTGCTCCAAGCCCCATCCAACCTGGCCTTGAACACTTCCAGCGGAATAGCTGGACATTAATCTGTTAAGGGCACACTGCTGGATCTGAATTTTATGTCTTTTTTAGTTTCTCAGAGAGCAAAAGGGAAAATCTGATAAATAACCCATTTCATTTGAAAACTCACATATTTCACTTGAAAATGACATAAAATAAAACTTCCATTCAGAAGGAGTAAGGCAGGCCTAGGCCAGTCTCAAATGTAGACAACTATTAAGGTATTAATTATGTGTTTGCTTGTAGTTGATATAATTTATCTGTGTTAATTGACAGCAAAATAACTGAGAAGTTGTAAATACTCTAAACTCTACCATTAAATACTCAGTAACTGTTTAGAGACGAAAATATGTATCTGTATATATATATATGATGAATATATCTCAGAGCTGCTATTTGTAGGCTTTGACCAATGTTTTTGTTCCAAACTTTTGAAACTAAACCCATACCTCATAAAGATTTTTTTCTTCTTCTTTTAAGCACACCTATTAGACAATTTGCTTGTTATTCAGGGCTTTTTTGATGGCTGAGAAAAGAAACTTTCCCCTCTTAGGAGGACAGTTACATGGAAATGGGGTGTGTAGATAAATTAATGGAAGTTTTCTGGTACCATGAGGGTCCTGTTGCAGCCAGAGACAGGTTAGAGTAGCTGAGCACCTGCTCCAAATGACACAAGAGGACGAAGAGACCAAAGGATTTGACAAGTGGAAAACTATTTTTGTGTCCTTGTTTGGGGTTATGCACTGCTGAAAAGAAAGCAGGTGCTTTACATCAAATGGTCCTCATGGATTTTTAAATAAAAGCTCCTTTGTAAGAGCCTGCAACTTAATACATGCCGCTAACTACAGGCAGGACCAGGCACTGCATTTAGTTATGACACTGAAACATTAGCTGAGTGTTGAAATTCCTTTTGTTGCTTTAAGTGAGACCTATGGAAAAATTCCACTTTTGGGTGGTAGACTCAGTCCTGCAACAGAAGAACTCAGACATCCTCATCTTATATTGTACTTCTTCACACCAGCCAGGGGTGGGTAAGGGGTGAAAGTAATAATAGCAAACAATCAAACATCTACACATTTCTTCAATTACTTCATTTTTTCTTAGCAGTCTCTTATCTAAACTTGGTCTGCTCTCAAATGAATGCAGATGGAAAGACTTGGTAAATCAAATTTCAAGTTGATCTGACTGCAGATTTTCAGTTAAAAGGATTCAGATTAGATGACTGGAGCTAACCACTACAAAAGAATTTGGCTAAAATCTGAAGGAAAAGTTCTATTTGTTTCATAACATTTTTAATAAAAACATGCTTTGTCTGAAATATTTCATGGATGCTGAGTGTCTTCAAAAAGTCCCGACCAACACACATTTTGCTGATGGTGTAACTTACCTGACACAAGAACTCTGGATGTAAGTTATCTTTACAGATATTAGCCTTTAGTTTTTTCATTATACAACATATGAATATTTGGCAAAATACTTGGACCTGGAAGAATCTCTAAACTAGAACTGTAGTTCTATAACAGAAAAATTCTGGACAGTGCAAGGCAGTGCAGATTTATGGCCAGTGTCCTGCCAAGGCTTTTAAATGTCTTCTACACAGACACACACAGAACACCTCACTGCTGAGATAGACCCATGATTCAAATACACCACTTGCCAAACAGATGAAATCCATGCACTTCAACTAGGACTATTTTGCCTAATGGTAAAACATGTTGCTTAAATCACTTATGCTCTTTGAAACAAGGTAGGAAGCAAAAACCTTCTTTGTGGTGTGGCTATTCCAAAGGCAAAAACAATTTGCTTTTCAGAAGTATTTTTCAAAGCCCCAAGGATAAGTCTTTTCTTGCAAAGAGTTAGCTGCAGACAAAGAGGGGGTGGACTCCATCAGAGACAGAAAAATTCACACCTACTCCTAAGGTGGAGGAGGATTTCTTAAGATAGGGCTCCCAAGAGCCCCCTCTAGCACTCCATCATATGAGCACTTTGAAGATCTGTGATGGAGAGCTGGAGCCATATTCTTCAAAGGGTAATGACTAGAGATTTTGTTGCTATTAGACAACTTCAGCAAATAAAGAGTAAGCCAGTTAAGTATTTTTCCTGTATTTCATGGAAGAGTTTAAACAAGAGGTTCCGCTGAGTGAGGATGGGGATTGTGAGTTTGAAATCTACCACTTGAAGAAGAGGAAGTGCTATTATCTCCTGAGGATAAGAGAATCAGTGGCCATAATATTCGGGAGAAGGTTGAATGTTCAGTAAAAAACTCCCTCCAAAAAAACCCAAACTGTAACACAGGAAGCCTTCAGCTGTTTTGTTTGAATGTGAACGTTTATGTATAAAGCTGCCCTTATGCTTGGTAAAACATAAAACTGTGAGAAGATGCAGTATATTTACAATAAGGTTACTCAAGAGAGCTGCTAAAGCCAAAGGTCAGCAGAAGTACATCAGTTGACCAAAACAATGATTGCCACTCTCCATATGCCTGGTCTCATTTATGTCTCCACATCCTCATGGCTGCAAAAAGTTACTGATAATTCACAAAGTGCCCACACACATTTAGAGCTGGGTGCTGGACTGTTGTCTTAAACTGTTTTCTTCAAGCCTGAACTACCGGATCACATCTTTGCGTGAAAAACAACTCCAAATCTAGATCTATTTGCTTTTCTCTTTAGACTGTGATATTTTTGAAATGGGGCAAACTGTCTGCTAAACCTCCTGTTGAGTGCATTTTACTTATTTTACACAGAACCCTTTGACAGGTTTCAGGTGAAAATGTACCCTGTTCATTATCAAGCCAAGGTTTTAATCGGTTTCTCAGGGTGAAAGACTTTGCTACAGCCAGTGTTAATCTGTCTCCCACTGCAGTGTTTGGTTTGCTGTACAAACCTGGGATTTTCCAGGAGGGCTTTGTGCACCCCAGATGGATTACAGTGCTTGACACAATGCCTTCAAAAAATGACATGCTCTTAAAATAACGTGCTTTCACAGTTTTTTTGCTCTTCAAGCTAGAAACAGAAGAAAGGATTTTTCATTTGCCTTAAACAAGCAATATGAACCACCAAGTGAGATTATGTGGAAGACTTACAGAACTCTGGTTAAACAGAGTCCTGCAGAGGAATGCCCACAAATCCCAAAGCATTGTTAAATGGTACCATGCAGAATTCAAAACAAAAACTTGAAGCAATTTGCCCAATGTGGTTTCCTAAGTTTGCTTTTCTGCATCAGTATAGATTGCTGTCCATTAAACAAATATGAGTAGGATATAAGGGTACCAGAAAGTGTCCAAAGAAAGGCCATGAAGGTGGCGAAGGGCCTTGAGCAGAGGCCACAGGAGGAGGAGCTGAGGCCACTTGGTTTATTCAGCCTGGAGAAGAGCAGACTTAGGGGAGACCTCACTGCAGTTACAACTTCCTTGTGTGGGGAAGAGGAGGGGCAGACACTGATCTCTGCTGTGAGGTCACCAGTGACAGGGAATGGTCTGAAGTTGTGTCAGGGGAGGTTTAGGTTGGATATCAGGGAAAGGTTCTTCACCCAGTGAGGGGTTGGGCCCTGAAACGAGCTCTCCAGGGAAGTGGTCACAGCACTGAGCCTGACAAGGTTAAAAAAAACATTTGAATACTCACAGGCATATGGTGTGACTCTTGGGGCTGTCCTGTGCAGGGCCAGGAGTTGGACTGATGATCCTTGTGGGTCATTTCCAGCTCAGGTTATTCTATGCATTTATGAAATCACAGTGTGATCACTCTGTTATATCCATCATCATATATGATAACAAATAAGTATTTGTCTTCCTTGTGTTTAACTTTGACTCTTCAGATACATCTGGTTAATTAAATCATCAGTTTTTAGCCAGGTAGACATTTGTATTCTAGCACTTTATTAATAAAGAAGTGGTTCTATGTTAATGGGAGAATATAAATGTTAATATAAAGGAGCCAATATGACTTCAACATCTTGTGTGATAGGGTGTGAGAAAAATGCCAAGAGCACTAATAAAAAAGAATAAAGCATCCAAAAAGTTACAAGCATTTGAGATGTAAACATGCTGCTAATCCTGTAGCATACTGTGCCTCAGAGCAAGACTTAACCCTGCTTATTGGGGACTAATATTTAAAACACACAGGAATGCAGGGAGATAGAAACAGTTTTCTCTTTTAAATTAGTCACTTTATTCTTTTTTCCTGAATTAAGTAAACTGAGAGGAAAATGTTCTGCTCTCAAAGGCATCACTTTTACTCAGGTAAAGAAGAGATGCTTTATCCAAGGCTGTGGTAACTAATTTGAGATGAATTTGTGAAGGGCAAGGCTGTTCTTCCGTCCCCATGCAAGTTAGCAACCTGACATATTCAGTGTGAAAATCACTAGCTGCCTTATCTCCTCTGAGATTTTTGCTCTGTTTTAACTACCATAAAGTAAAAACACTTTTTCTCCCCTAATATTAAAATAATGAAAGTGACTTCTTTTCATTGTGGAGAAATGTTTTATTATCTTCGTTCTGACAAAAATCTTCTAACAAAAACCTTCTTTTTAGAGAAATTGTGAAAAGAAATGTGTCATTTATTCTAGAATTTGTAGATTGCTCTTTATAGAAACAGGTATTGCATACATATCAGTTCGCATTCTTTCCTCTAGATAGAAAAACCCCCCACATTTCTTTAGAAACCCTCTATTTAATTAACGGGGGGGAAAAAGACAAGCAAAAGGACAGAAAAACAGAAAGATGGTGAATGAAAAAGGAAAAAAAGTAACTTCAAGGTGCAATGATCTCATGTATTTGAAAATTCAGTAGCAAGAATAAGGTTTCAAAAACCACCTCTAGAGAAATATTCCCCCTAGTATATGTGTTATTAGTCCGTTCAAATGTGATGTGAAAAGATTTTAAAATCTTAGAAGAGAACTTATAATGTTAGTCCAGATGGTGAATGAAGCACAGTCATGCTTGTTTCACTTAATAACAACCCACTTAGAGTGAAAAACACAGTCACACAGCAAAAGCTTTCATAAATAAATAAAGAGATTTTCACCTCTAAAGCACATTCTGAAATTGATCCTTACAAAATCCCTTGAAGGGAATTTGTGTATAGAAAATGAACAAAGACATTTTTTTGTCGTGACTTTTTTTGTACCTGAGACAAAGAAAGTGGGACAGTTGAGAGAGGAAAAGGGCTCTTGTCATCCATTCTTGACACTTGACTTGTGGGTAAAAGTGATCTGCTGAAGTCAAGTGTGTTCACAACGTGGAGATAACATCTCTGTTGATGAGTCTCCTGACTCAGACCTCTCCTTGGGCTACTACACTGCAATAATTATTTTCTCCAGCTATTTTTAATGTGGATTCCCTTTTCAAAATTGAAACAAGCTGTAACTTCCTGTGTATTATTATTCCCTTTCTTTAAATTCTTCAGAAGAAATCTGTGCCTTTTTTAGCTAATTGCATTATAGGCTTCAGTGGGTTTTGTAGTGATTTGTAAAGTATTTGTAAAATGTCTTTGCAAAAACTGAGCAGAGATTCCAGTGTGAAGTTTCAGACTAATCCCGAAATCGCTAAACTCTGATTTAACAGATCAAAATGTAGTCAGTTTTTAAACACTTTGGGGAAAGACCCTACACCAGTACAGATGGCAAAGCATTTAACTAGCTCTAGAGTCTATAAAAATAATTCCTTTTTATTACTTAGCTCTTTCACGAGTAATATGAAAATAGGTCTGTTTCTTGATGATTATATTAAGGATAATTGGGAGAAAGTAATAGGGCATCTTCTCATTATTGTCTATGAATTGATGTTCCTCAATTATATCCTTTTTATGTGCATGTCCTGGTTGTTTGTGGGGTTTTTTTGGTTTTGGTTTTGTTCTTTTCCAAGAGAGCAACTTTGCCTTCCAAGTGTCTTTTCCAGAGGAAATGAACACATATCATGCTTTTAGACCAAGTACTGTTGCGCAATTAATCTCTGCACTGTCCTTTCCTAGCAACCCAAAGTAGGAAATATATGCAGCCAAAGTGTAAACCTAAACAGCTAGCAGGTTTCTATATTTACAAGAATCAAAGCAGTTAAATGACTCAGCTGCCTCCTAATGTGGGTTATATTTGAATTTGGGGAGAGTAGGGGGAAGAATGGAACATTATTGCTTTAACAAGGTTTACTGCTAAACTGAACATATGTTGCTCATAATGTCACTTTCTAAATCAATGAAATTATCATTATAGAACATGTCGACAAATTAGACATGTAAAGTGCAAGCTGTATGTGGGAGAGATGTAATTTGGCTCTATAAAAAGAAATTAAACAATAAAATATCAATGACAGATGTAGTTAGCTAAAGGTTTTGAGGTTTAAATACCAATTTGTGAAAAGAAAATTATGCAGACCCAATCAGGGTATGAGATAAAAATACCAGCCTTCATGCAACAAGATGATTAAGTATTTGGACCAGATGTTCGGAGACCTTAGATGTGCCCTTTATTTAACTGGCAAGCATACTGGCAAGTCCTTAAATTTGTAAAATCCATGTAATGAAGGTTAGCTCAGATGGAAGTAATAAAACAATCCAATATCAAGAGTCATTCATGTCTGTGCACTATGCATCATGCTACAGTTCTGAACTCCACATTTTAATAGACCAGCACATGCTTTAAAGGAATAGGCTTTTCCCATTATTTTTTAAAGAAACTTACTGCAGTATTTTTTTCCCATTTACAGTTCTCAAAGCAAATGCAGGAATTGAAAGCATTCGATATGTTTTAGATCGTTTTCCCACAGGTTTGCAGATTTTATTACTCGAGTCACAGCTAAAATTCTGTGTCATAATTCCTGGGTTATAGCCTTGTCTTGCAGCTGCTCTGTGGTTGTGGGCAAGGTGTTTAAGACTAAACAATAAAATGTATGTATGATCAAAGAAGAATGTCTTGCAGGTTAAAAGATGACTTTTGGTTTAGACCCTTCTAACAACTTTGTAGGGTGATCAATCTCTCTGTGCCTCATCTCCTCCTATTCATAAGCAGCAGGGTGATATAATCCAATCTTTCAGCTCATTTTCCCTCTTGGGCAGAGTCTCATTCCCAGCCACATCAGAGCTGCTCTGCACAACTTTGTTGTGGCAGACCAAGGTTGTTATCTGCAGTCTCATACCTTGGGGTCCTGGCCAGGCCATGCTATGCCACAAACCCTCCTTTCTACAGAACCCAGGGCAGCAGCTGTGGGGAGGAGTTTCCATACAAAATTAGATCTTGCCAGAGCGTGAAATGAGGACGCATGTTGAGCCCAGAAATACTGGGTGCCTGCCTTTCATGCAACCACTCTGCTTGGACAGTGACTAACAGAGATGGCCCTGATCTTGCTTAAGCCTTCAAGACATTGGCGTAATATAATCAACAGCAATTCTGAAGGCATAAATAAAAGATAACATTCATGAGGTTTTCAGAGAGATGACATAGTGTGCATAAAACATTTGAATACCACAGACAGAGCAGATGAAAAGGGATTGAGCTGTAAAGAAGAAATCATTCCTTGATGGGCTGATGTAGTTTGGCAGTAGAAGATGGATTTCATCTGATCAGTGTAGACATCTACAGTGTATAGAAAGCATCCCAGCAATTCACCCCCACTCTTTGCCACCCTTATAGAATACAAAGAAAAATATGCTCCTCAGCCACAGTTTAACTCTTCTGAAAATAAATCTTTAAAATAGATTCATTTTAGCTACAGCCTCAAAATACCTGTTCTTTGTCATTAGCTCTGGAGAGAGTCCATGATGATAGCTCAGCTGTGGACATCTGCTAGAAATATATGAAAAGGCAAATGAAGTGTATGCCGACCACAGTGACCATCAACTGGTCGCTTTTCAGCCTGCCCCGATACTGTAACCCAACCTTAAGAAACATTACAGTCAGTTGAAAAGTCAAAAAAAATAATTGCATGAGGAATACTGACATGAAAACTTCCCATTTCTTATGAGAAACTTGAATTTATGTTCCCCACAACTTAGGAAAATGAATCCATCCATATGAGTAGGAGAATATGCTCCCCTGTACTCTGTTGCTCTTGCATAACGTTCTCTGAAATATGGGTTTCAGCACTTCTGTTACCATGGTGTCACTTGCAAAACACTTGTAAACCTGCGACAGGCATCAGAATTTGATTAATTAGTCTCCACACAATGCTTTCACTGGGTGAAAGATTCTCAGCATTAGTTTCTTGGGCCTTCTCTCACGAGGAGCAGCACCTTCCTGTATTTGCCTTGTATCAAAAAAAAGTGTGGCCAGCAGGATGAGGGCACTGATTGAGTCCCTGTCCTCAGTTTTGGGGAGCCACACCTCAAATCCCATGTTCAGTTTTGGCCCCTCACTACAAGAAGGACATTGAGGTGCTGGAGTGTGTCCAAGAAGGGCAGCAGAGCTGGTGAAGGGTCTAGAGCCCAGCTCCTATGGGGAGCAGCTGAGGGAGCTGGGGAGGCTCAGCCTGGAGAAAAGGAGGCTCAGGGGGGACCTTATTGCCCTCTAGAACTCCCTGAATGGAGGGTGCAGCCAGGCGGGGATCGAGCTCTGCTCTCCAGTAGCCAGTGATCGTAAAAGAAGAAATGGCCTCGAGCTGTGCCAGGGGAGGTTTAAATTGAATGTTAGGACAAATTTCTTTACGACAAGGGTTGCCAAGCCCTGGCACAGGCTGCCCAGTGAAGTGGTGGCATCATCATCCCTGAAGACCTTTATAAAACATGTAGATGTGGTACTTGGCTATGGTTTAGTAATGGGCTTGGCAGATCTGTATCAAGGTTGGACTTGGTGGTCTTAGAGGTGTTTTCTAACCTTAAGATTCCATAATTCCAAAGAAATTCCAAAGATGAGTAAAGCTATGTGAAAATCATTGTTTGCCTGGAGGCAGAAAACCTACTGCTAAAAAAATAAGTTTCTTAATTTTCATCCTTTTTTCCTCATTGCCATTTAAAGGGCAGATCTCAGCCCTATTCAAAAGACAACCCTCCATGTACCAACTACTCTAAGTGTAAACACTTACTCACCAAGCAGGAAACAGCTTTGAGTATTCAGAAACATTTAAACAAAGTGAAATACCTTCTTTTAAGTGATTGCCTGAGCATAGAAGAGAGATGGGACTTGTACGATCAAGTAATGTCTTTTCTGAAACAAACTAATAGAAGTGAAAAGAAACAGACAAGCTTTAAGGGGCTTTTGTTCTGGAAAGATTGTTTTTTCCCAACACTATCACTTATTCTAATAAAAGATATTACCTCTCCCTATAAACCTTGCCTCTCACCTCTTAATGTTACTTACACGGATACTTCTTTTTATTTCTGTTTCTAAAGGTGTATGGATTTAGAAAGAGTCCATATCCATCTTCTGCAGTTTCCAAGTGCTTAAAGCACTCTGCCTGCAGAATTTATACTGTATATGGAGTGCTCTCAAGGAGCTGCACTTACATAACAGTGCTTGACTGAATGTCTTGTTTTCCACATGCAAGTCCAGCAGGCTGGAAATCAGGACTGCTGAGAAACACCTACTTTCTGAAAATCATTAGTCTTCTTTCCCCTTCCTAATTAATTTTTTGAACAACTAGAGAATTACAGTAGAGGTGACAAGTTTTCTGAATCTGAATCACACTCTGATTTAACCTGGGCTTGCCTAGGGTTCCCTGCTCACTTCTAGCCAGGCTATTTGTGAGTTTGACATCATTTCATGCCCAGAATCATGCTGGAGTTATATTTAATTGCTCTTTCACTTCTCTGGACATAATTAGAAGGATGTTTGGTTTTTCTCTAAGATGTCTCAAAAGCAAGAAAGCATTGGGTATTCACCTTGAACTTTCCAATTGTTCCATTTATCTGCACAAACAAAAAATTATCTACAGTTCTTTGACAATGGTAAAATTACCTTGTTTACAGAACTGATCAAAAATAGCATCCCTCCTGTGTTACCCAGGTTAGGCTACTTTTTGTACCTGCTAATTGAGGTTGGTTCTGCTGTGCCCTTTCCCAAATCATCAGTGTACTGCTTTTACAAAACTGAGACAACAAACTTCTGCAAGGTCCATGACTCCCATTCTGACAGCTCTCCTACAGAAAGATTCTGCCCAGCAGGTAAATTGACAGAGTCTGGCAGTCCTAATTTAGAGAAGATACAAATTGAGAAGTTATTTCCTGGAAGGACAACACAACAGGCATAAGCAATCCAGGAAGTTCCTGAATTACACTGATGATAACATCTTTCTCCATGCAAGAAGCTGAGGAGATGAGTTCTGCTGGACCTCATAAGCACAAACAATGAGGGGTTTTTTGGGCATCTGAAAGGCAGCCTTGGCTGGAGTTCAGGAACCTGGGAGCAGAAAGGAGGGTGACAAGCAAGCTCACAATGATGGATTTTGTGAGAACAGATTTCAGCAATTTCAGAGATCTGCTCAAAAGAGTCGCATGAGATGAGGCCTTGGAGGGACAGAGGGCCCCAGAAATCTGGTTGATTTTGAAGGATCACCTCATCCAAGTTAAAGAGAGTTCCATGCCATCAAATACGAAGGGTGGCAAAAATGCCAGGAGCCCTGCATGGGTGAACAAGCTGTTCCTGGCCAAACTCAAACTCAAGACAGAAGCAAACAGAGGGTGGAACCAAACATCTCCAAGTGGCCCTGCTTGAGCAGGGGGGGTAGGGCAACGTGACCTCCGGATGTCCCTTCCAATTTCAGCCATTCCATGATTCTATATCTGCTATCGTGCCATCCAATTAGAAACCAAATAAACTTTTCAAGGTGTATAAAATACAAGACATCACATCTGGCTCACTGAAACACTAAACATTGGAGTCTGGGTGCTGTTCTAGTATTGTATCCCATTTTCATCTCCAGGTACTGGCCACTGGATTCTGGAGACCAGTCCAACCTTTATTTGGAGTCAGAATGTTTTCAACATCTGGCCAAAGAAGTCCAGCAACTAGCACAAATTTTTAATTGTGTTTTCACGGCATTTTTTCACCATCAGAGAATTAGTTTTGTAGGTGTTCATAGGTATAAGTGACAGAATAAAAACTTCCTCTTATTTCACTGAGGGCATATGAGGGTGTTTGAGAAGGACTACAGCATCTAAGTGTTCATTAATGTAATTTTCTGCAGCTATAAGACATTCAGAATAATTCCTGGTGGAGTTTAATTAGAGCAGTTAAAATTTTTTTCAAATTCTCATTTGATGGAAAGCTCCTTCTTGTGAAATGGAATGTCCCTATTAGGTAAAATTTGCAGGTTTGGGCTGGAAGGAAAAAAGTCTGACAATAGATTTTTAGCTTTGCAATCATAACCTGGAAAATACTGAAACCTTTCAAACCTATTTATTAATTCTTCATAAATAATAATTGCTATTATATTTTTTTTTTCCCCTTAAGGCAAGATAAATTGTTTTCTGACGAGCTCTCTTTGTGCTGTGCATTTTGCATAACAGGTTATACCGGCCCTTTCTCCCATAAGCAACACAAGCAAATGTAAATTTTTGGCATGAATCCAGGCAGCTGGCCTCCGTGGGACATCTTCCTTGGTCATGCCTTTGACTCCAAACACTGCAGACAAAAGGCAGCGGTGAATAAGTCACCCTTTTCACACTGGGCTCCAATTACATCTGCTGCCTTTTGTGAGAGGGCGTTTGGATTTCACAGACAGTCCTTGGGCAGCTGTTGGGTTTGTAGCCATGCCTGAGTCAGAATTCTCATGAATAGGAAACACTCCGTAGTGGTTCCCATATCCCACAACCATGGGAACCGTGAGAAAGCTCACACTGATTGATTAGAGTCTCTGAGTAACCTAACTTCTGTCAGGGATGTGAGTCTGGAAAGCCAAAATAAGCTTCTTCCACACCGGAGATTTCTCTATGGTGTTTTAATAATATGACTGTGCCCAAAGAAAACCAAGAAATTTTAACCTTGCTCTCATCTGATATTACTAAAATGAATTTGCCTTAGAGTAATAATGACGTGTTTCTCAAAGGAACTTATTTTATTTCTTCTTTTCAATGGTGTTTCCCCTGCATAGTCTGCTGATTGCATTTATAAATGCTACACTATTTTGAAATCTGAAATTAAAAGGTTTTCAAGCATAAAATATGCAAAATCTGATAATAGCTTCTTGGTCCATTTTTCTCTCCTTCAGCCTTAGTCCCTTGAAACCAGAATGGCAGGAGCTATTAACTCCCTGTTATTTATTGGTTATCTAAAGGCATCATCCTTCATGTGATATCTTAATATATATTAAGTGTTTTCCATGGAAACAATTAAAGTATTACAGGCAGAAGATTCTGATACTTCTTGAGCAGTTTCAAAGCATGTGATCTCCAAGGAAACTGAGATCCTATTACCAGTCCCCTTCCTACAGGAGTTGCCAATGGCACAGGATGCTGGGAGTCATGCTGCTGGCTCCAGTAGCATTGTTACTAACATGGGAGCTTCCATACATGGAATATGCCTACTTGGGTTATTTTAAAAACAAATTAAACCGTACACAAATTTACCTCAATGACATCCTTCCCAGGCTTTGGAGCTTCTCTTGTACTCTTTTAGAGAGGACTATTTGTTTGGGAAAAAAATAAAACTTTGCAGCAAAAGTTCAGCTTTCAGTGAAAAAAACCAAACCCTGTGGGCTCTGAATGTGATTCATCAAGGCATTGCAGGAGTCACTCAGTTTTGGTTACCTCCAAAATTTAGGTCCTTTTTCATCCCAAAGGAATATCAGAGCCTCTCTGAAGGTGTAAGGCAGTGAACACAATTCAGCATACTTTTACTACAACAAGAAGGAAGGCAGAAAAGAAATGATGAGATTTACAACTCTCTGTATTAGCCCATGACCAGCCTTCACAGTCAAATATGTGCCTTGTTTATATTTTTTCCAAAGTAAGTGGAAGCTTTGCTGCTGCCATACCAGGGCCTTCACTGGTGAGTTCTAGGACAGCACAAAGACTCTCAGGCACATCCCCAAGGGCTAAAGTAGCCTTATAGTTATAGGACTGCCTTGTAAATTTATTGGAGGGAAGAGGGGAGCATGATTTTCCTGTGCTGGAATGGGACCTGTATAATCTTTTTTCCAGGTGTTTTTTTCTTAGTTTCTCTCACACACCACTTTATATTGGCTTTACAAAATCCTGGTGTATTAGATGTATTGCAAATGATGCCTTAAATATCACTGATGGCTCCCTGAAGTATATTCTCTGTTAAAATGTTCATTCTGATTTAAATGACCAAAGCTACAGAGCTCCCACCTGTTCCCTGAGGAAGCTCTTGAGACTCTAACAGATCTCACCTTCCAGTCAGCAAGACTCTCATTTAATTTTGCTTGCCTGTTTCCTGCACACACTTCTTGTACCCTGAGAGGGCCATTTGCACTCTGTGATGCGTTATAGCTTAGGGTAAAAATGACTGAACTGCCTGTTGGTTGTCTAGCCTTTTGTTCAGAAAAGATGTGGATAGAAAAACATAAAGCAGAGAAAATGTTAGATAATTTATAGCTGAGCCTAAGAGGTTATTCCCTGGATCTTCTACCTTACTCCATTTTCACTATTTCCTGTTTTAATTGTCTTAACATGGATAGCTAGAGAGAAGTACTAATCCTATCAACTGCACTCTCTAAATCCCAGTGTCTCTGTTCAGGTCAAATTGGAAGTCATTTTTAGAGACTTCTTTTAAAGGTCTTTAAATGAACTGTCAAAGGGTAGAAACTTTAATTTCTGAAAGTTGATTTGGAAATGGAAAGAAAATAAAAAAGTAGCTGTTGCTGGGTTTGTTTCAGTTAATGCATCTGGCAGTGAGATTTTAGAGACAGGCTTGGAGATTTATCAGCTCTATTTTCCATAAGTTTATAAAGGTTTTTAATGAAGGCAGCTTTACATTAAAATATGTCTGTTGATTCTGGAACAAAAATTTAAGCTATTCATCTCCTTTATGATATGTTAAGTGAAGCTGGTTTGATACAGTGGACTTTGAATAGACTGGCATTAAAATGTAGGAAAAAGTCAATAAAAAATGGGACTGTAGATTTCAAGAAGCCTGAAACTGGATTTACATTGGACAGGGAAATTGTGTTTGCAGAAAGAGTCTAATTGTCACTGCAACAGCAACGCATCTTCCTTCTGTGTAGTTTAGTTACCTAAGATAATGTTCAAGTTTCTCTTAAGCCACATTAAGATAAGGAGCAAAGGATGGCCTGGCTGGATTGAAGAAGAAAATCCCGATACAAAAATCTGCCATCAGCACAAAGCAGCATTCATCCAATATTAAATTTACTATTTTTCTCCTAGGTCTGATCTGTCTTACCCACGCAAGTTGTAAACTTAAATGAAAGGGCTCTATTTTAGTGTGTGTGCCTGGCAGAAGGGATTTCTCATCATGGGCAACACTTTTGGATGTGAACATAATGCAGTAATGACTCACCTTCAGATGCAAAATGTTCTGCTCAAGGAATCACAAGTGATTATGACTTGAACTAACAGTAGTCCAGGATGAGTCTTGCCTCTCACTAAATATGGCTCAGATAAAGATGAAAAGTCCCTAGAGAAGGAAACGTATTTCAGGGAGAAATTAATGGTATCTGCACCTCTTGTACAGTGTCAGCAATGTGATAAAGCTAAAAGTATTCTTCCTTTGCTATTATCTCAGTCCTAAGAGCTGATCCTGCAGGAAGTTAACTTCTCTAATGTCATCATCATCATCATTGAATCATTATAGAATATTCTGGGCTGGAAGGGACCTTCAAATCATCCAGTTCCAACTCCCCTGTGATGGGCAGGGACACCTTCCACTAAACCAGGATTCTCAGAGCCTCATCCAGCCTGGCCTTGGACACTCCCAGGGATGGAGCATCCGCCACTTCTCTGAGCAACCTGTTCCAGTGCTTCACCACCTTCATGATAAATAGTTCCTTCCTAATCTAATCTAAACCTACCCTCTTTCAGTTTGAAGCCATTCTCCCTTGTTCTGTCACTACCTGCCCTGTAAAAATTTCTCTCCAACACCTTCAGTCTCTTTAGTGACGTTCAGCTTTCATTCCACCAGTGGACATTTCCACTTTAAGTCTTTGCACCTTTAATTATTTCAGGTCTGAAACAGCTGCTGTTTTTTCAGCAGAACATGCAATCAGAGTAACTTTGATGCAGTAAAACCAATCTGACTTAGTGGAACAGAAATGCAAATAGGCAATGGGAGCATTAGTCAGGTTTGCCTGTGCTTGACAGTCGCTTTGTAGCCCCTGTGATAGAATGAAAGAGGATGGCATTGTCACCTGCCTGTCTCTTCATCCATCATTAGTTAGGCTAGAACTGGTGAAGGTGTCGTGTGTGCTGCCTGATATAGCAGGAGGCTGTTCAGCATCGGTTGCCATGGGTCTCAGAGTCACTAAATCCCTTTTTATTCCTATTTAGACTCAGGGTCTATGAAAGGTGCCATATCCCTTTGTTAAAAACTGCAGGCTGGCACTGAAACCTCCAGAAATGACAGACACCCTTTCTCTGAATACCTGTAGCAATCTCAAGCATATTTTCTGCAGTAGCTAAAAAAACTCAGGAAGAACTAAATATTTGTCCTTCTTTTTATGGAACAGAGAGGGATTAAGAATGTGGTTTGTCTGTGTGATATAGCTCCCAAGATTTGCTAGTGACTGTGAGCTTTTGGTATGTTTCTCATACCTTCCCACTACCCCATAAAAGCTCTCAAAACTCAAAAGGCATCTGACATTTCCAACTCTGATTAGCCTAAAAGGAATGGTTCTTATTTAAGTAAGGAAATGTGCAACCAAGGTAAACTCTTCCAGGAGTCTCTCTGCTTCCAATATAATAACCTAATATGTATGTGATTAGTGTTTATAGGAAAATCAAGCTGTTGGCTTTTGAAGCAGAGACAACAGTGTTTGTTTTCTCCAGCATGTTTCCACATAGAATCTAAATGTGTTCTGTCTTGTTATTCGATGCAAATTTTTGTTTGGAACTTTCTCTATTTTCTGTTTCTGAAATTGAGGGGTGAAATGCATATGTAGATTTTTAGATAGCAAAGAGCAATAAGGCTTATTTATTTAGTTACTGCTGGGTCATTTGTACTGTTTCTGTTGCATGCTCTTGATTAAGATCAGAATTTTCAAGTATTATTGAAATCAATATGAATTTACACAGAACAGTGTGTGTGTATTAAAAAATCAAAGCAACTGTTGTTATGCTGACCTCTGTAAAGGCAATATCCATGAGGAATAGCAAAGGTTTCTCAGTAAAGAGCTGCATGCTGTTGCAAGCACCTTATCACCTTATTTTCACACTATAATTTGCCCTGTGCAATGATAATTTTTTAATGTTTTTCACACTCACCACACTCAAATTATTAAAGATCGTTTGGAGAATGAGATGGGACCAACGGGAGAGGTTTAAACCTGCAGACATAGGAAACTCTTTGGTATTCTTTCCATATTGAAAACAGTATTTTCCATATTGTTACTGTTCTTATTGTTTTCATTACTATCTCAATATGCTCTTCAGGGCATTGCAACTAAGAATTTCATTATGTCTATAACACTGGATCTGAATCATTACAGGTAAGAGTTACACCACATCAAACAATTCTGAGTCTTACAGGCATCATTTTAAATTTATAGTTCCATTACTTCCAACTGGGTTTGCAGATTGAGCACTGGTTTATGAAGTATTAATTCCTGTTTTATTTTAAAAATACTGATTTCTCAGTTTAAAAAGAAAAAAAATCAATATATACAATAGCATTTTCCCACTGGGCTACAAGCAATTAGAATCCACCAAGAGAAAAGTCATCTGTCAATTGCAAACATTGTACTTAAAAACAAATCCTTAGAGCTGTCTGACTAAGCAAATGTTTAAGCAAACAAATATATTCAAATATTCAAAGATATACTTGATATAGTAACACTTTTTGCTGAGCTTAATTCAAAAATCAATGCCATGTAGTAAACAGAACAGCCCCTAAAACAGAGATTAAAACAAGCGATGATAGAACTGCATATAAATGACAAAATAACCACAGGTATATGAATCTTTATTGCTGTAGAAGACCACATTTCACAGTAAACACAAGAGGTGGAGGTGAGGTGATAGAAAAAATAACTGTTTCAATAAAAATAATAGGATGTTATCAGTCTGTAGCATGGTCTCAGTGTTTGGCAAAGCTCAGATCATACACCAGACCAATAATGTCTCATTCTTATGGGCATATATTATATTATAAATATATATTTTATACAGACATAATATTATTCTTTTTGCTGCATCTTACTGAACATAAGACTTAAAAAACAAAATATAAGATTCATTTTTTCATTGTTTTTTGAGTTTATAGCGTGCTCTCGAGTCACATTTTCATGCTTTTCTTCAGGGTCTTATAAACGTGAAAATTCATAGTTTTAATAACAGACAACTTTTTTTCTGTTTTTGCATGACTCACATTAAATCACAGGACTTGGCAATAGTTTATAAATCAATAGGCATGCATCAGAAAGATTAGAAAGAAGTACTTGTCTTTGACTTTCAAGGTGCATTCTCTTATTTGGGGATTTAAAACATTAAGTTTTAGCACTTTTCCTTTTTTTTCCTTTAAGATTCTCCCTATCAAACCATAAAGCCCAGGGATCCTGGTCTCTGAACTGGTGTTAAGTGCCCAGACTGTACTGAATGGTCAGCAGCAAACCTGCCTCACATAATTTGTATGCACTGCTGCAGCACCAGCAGAGAGAGGTTGCAGTGCCCACTGCTTGGTTTAATTGGAGTTAAGCACATCTATTATGTCGGTGTGCCCTGTCCACAAGCTGTTTATTTTGATTAATGCATGCATCCCAATGAGTGAAACGTCTGTGTGAGACAGAAACTTTTAGGAGAAATAAATGAACAGTTTTGTAGACTAATTTTCCCAGGAGATCTGTGTATTTAATGCTTTTCCCCCTGGCTGGGGTGGCCAGTTTGAGACTTTGATAGATTTGCTGCTCAGAATGAGAAGTGCTGATCAATTGTAAGATTTCACAAGTTGGGACTTTAAGAGTTGAGACACTCTAAATTACCAGTCTTGCTTAAACATAATTTACTTCCAATTAGTAACATTTACTCACAATAATAGTGAGTAAACTATTAGCTAGGATGTAGAGACTTGAAATGGGCAATTTGAAAGAATAAGATTTGAAATAAGAGAGGAAAAACAGAAGCTGGGAAGCAACTTCTGAAATTTGCTCCAAAACAAAGGTATGCACACCCTGCAAGGGTATCATGATGAGGGAAAAACACAGGTTAAGCAATTAATTAAAGGAAGGAGGGGAAATCCACCGTCTGTAGGTATCAGACTAGTAGGTACCTTTAAGGCTGTCATCTTCCTTGACTATAAAAATAAAAAACACACACCAAAAAAAGAAAGGGGGAAAAAAAAGTGATTCTACTTAGGTAGGCTCACAGGAAAGGGAATGATTCTTGGAGAATACCAGGGGCAGATGAACTGAACTGTAAAGAAAATGTGAGAATAAGGACAAAACCTTTCCAGACAAACTCCATCAAGGTCAGGTAAATTCGAGTCCCTTCCAGCATCAGCTGACTCCTCCTGTGGTTGCAAAGGGAACTTTAATGACGTGTTTATGCTGAATGCCTGAAACCAAGGCATCAACCCTGGGCCATCTGTGTGTGTCACCAGCCATGTGTGCTGCAGGAAATGGCTGTGCTGTGGCCTCGGACTGAAGGTTATTGAGAGAAAGTACTTTTGTGATCTTATTTATTTCACTGAAAAACTCAAGGAAATGTAGTGCCCTCAGCAGACAGAACCCATGCAGGCTCTTACAGAGCCTCACCAGCCACATATTCTGGTGGGAAGCAGGGACAGGGAGATTACCTGGGGGAGATTTTTAGGAGGTTAGGACCAAGAGAGGCAAGCACTTATCAGAAAATAGGAGAAACAATCATAGTTGGAATAACAGTCCGTAAGTTTTCCAAGTTCCTAGATGCTTATCCTAATGAAAATTGAACCTCTGAACCTTCTGAGGTTAACTTGTCCCCACTTATAACATCATTAGGAGATAATGTCAATGAAATGGAACACTGTCACAGGACAGCAGTTTCCCACTGCTAAATAAATGCTGAGCCAAAGCCAAGATATTTATTTTCAAAGTGGGAGATATTTACCCTGTAAACATGTTCTGTTCCAGTGACTTTACGTCTGTTATACCAAACTGCTAATGAGGGAGATGCTGTCTGATGCATGTGGTTAAACTAATAAGAGTTTCTCAGTGTCCTCTTATTGAAAATACATATTTTTATTGGATTAGAGAACAGATTAGCTCAGCACTTCAGCTAATTTGGAAAAACAGTTGGTTCACACTGATGCTGTTTCTGATATGCACCCACTTCAGGGTAAACAGCAGGAAAGCCTTTCTGTCATTCAGCAGGTCTAGAGCAGGAAACTTATTGGCTTGCCAGGCTAATGAGTTGACATATATGATGTAGCACTGTAGATGTCACAGGAATGAAAATTACAGAATCCCAATAATTTCAATATGAATGGTGCCTAAGGAATACCAACAGTTTCTGGAGATATGGAATAGCAGGAAGATGTCTGGACCCAAGAATTGCCAGGTGCCAGCCCAAGCAAATGCAGGAATTTGGACAAGGGTACAGCTGCTAAAACATCCACAGGTAGTACAGGTTCCAGAAGAAGGAGATGGATATAGGGGCAGGAAGTGCAGACAATTTTAATAGCCACTTCTCATAAAAGAAACCTCTATCAGAGGTATAGATTGATTTCTATCCTGCTCTGACAATTACAATCTTTGAATGTTGACTGCCTAGAAGAAAAACTGTTTGCATGAGAGAGCTTTATTTTTAATTATTGCTTATATTAAGACAAATCAAAACTTAATTATAAGTTCTAAAATTCAATAAATTGTTCTTGGCTGGCCATACATATTGAGGACAAGCTGAAAAGTATTATTTGGGAAAATATTTCCTGAGAGAAAAAGAATATTCCAGTAAAGACACTCCTTTTCCCAAAGGCACTGAGTTCCTAAGTCACATTGATACCAGTAGGATATTTATTATTTCAGGGGTTTAAGGATCCCTTGCACTTCTGTGGATCTGTAACCTCACTTCTAATATTTATTAAATCACTGTTTCTTCAATAGTGAGAGTTGAATATTGCTTATTGCATAGGCCTGAATTGGAAGTTCATACAAGCAGTAAAAATTTAACATTGACTCTTAAGGAAAAACTTAAATATTTTAATGCATTATCTCTTATTACTCTACACCTATTGTCCTTATTATTTTTACCATGAGGGCTTTTCTATGACAAGAAATTTGAGTGAAATTACCTAATAAACCCATTTATTCATTGCCTAGCAGCTTGTAGTAAAGTATTCACAGTGCTTCCATCCGGTGAGGAGTGTCTCTTGATGTCTCAGAAATAAACCAGCCTTGTGTTTGCCACCAGGGCACACCTTTATGACTCACTGTGTCCCATTTTGTTGCTTGTCTTATGAACTCTCTCAGTGCTTTATTCTGCTCTGAAAGTTACTTTTATGAAAGGAATGTATTTTCCCGAAGCAATCCTAGACAATCTTGCATGGGTTTGAGTTTGCTTTTTGAGAAACTGTGCTTTTCAGTATATATCCATAGCTCCATGACAATCCTTCCTTGGATCACATATGTCAGTGACGATAAGCTCTGCAGCTTCCTGCATCTCCAAGTCACTTCAGCATGCTTTTTTGTGTAGGTTTATGTCAATTCATTTTAATATATCTCAGAACAAATGTCATCAGGATCCAATAATCACAGTTTATTGGGTGGACAGAAAGCAGGCAGTGAAGTCTCTATTGGGATTTTCAGCATCAATTTATGAGGTGCCTCGCAAAACTAAAATCCATCTGATTTCCATCAGCTTAGCTATAAATGTAGGCATAATGATTCTATCCACTTATTTTCGAATCAATTTAACATAACTATCTTCCCAGAATTAGAAGACATGGATCACTGCACAGTTTAGACACTAATATAGTGGTTTCTACTCACCAATGTCCAATACCACTGATTAGTTTAGTGTCCCACTCCTGTATTCACTCCACATCATTAGCAACTATTTGAAACAGTAGATTTGTGGGTTTTGGGCTTTCCTACACAATCCATGCAATTTAGAGAGTAGAAAATGCAAAACGTTTTAATATTCACTCTTGCAATTGATAAGCTAAGTGCACCAGAATGCTAAAAATTATTTAGTCCTTTGGGGATAGAAATGTCAATAACTTAAAATTTGGAAATTTGGACTGACATATTCCTGGAAATCTTGGACTGAGTAAAAATGTCTATTTTATAAGCAAAATGGAACTCTTGTTTTATGTTGTTTTCCAGTTTTCAGCTATCTCATCAGCTTTGCTGGAGTGCAAGTGGCTTACAGCAGTGTAGTAATGCTGATGGCTGAAATGGGGACACATCCCAAGTCAGGCAGGGTATTAGCAGGATTTGTATGTAAATATGCATCTCAACATCTCAGCGTGTACATTATTCCAGAGAAAAATTCAGTTCACAGCATGTAAAGAAAGAATTGAGACGTTAAGTTGAGTGCATTTTAACTAGGAAGTTTAATTTATACTTTCTATGTTTATTTATAGGGAAGGCTTTATAATGAACAGGATGCTCATCTGATCAAATGCAATGATGCAATTAAATTGCTTCTTGTTGAAACAGGTTTTATGGTGCTTATTAAAAGTAAATATAAATAAATGTTTGAAGACCTGTGTGATCAGAAATGCCTTTTGATATCAGATGGAAGTATATCAGTGCCTGGAATGCCTCAACTCTTTATTTAAATGTGGCAGATGAGTGTTTATAACATCATTGAGCCAGATTACTAAAAAACACAACTGATATAACCCATTTGGTTTTTTCAAAAGCTTTTGTCAGAGACCTCAGGGGAGGCTATTAAAAAAACAACACAAAGTAATCATGGGCTAAATCAGAAATATCCAGGTCAAAGACAGAATCCAGTATGAGAGTAAACTGTTCAAAATTTGGAGAACTCAGAAAGAGTAAAAATAGATTTTTTTCTGCTGCCAATCGGAGTGGGAAATCTATAGACAGAAACATCCAAACAAGCCACTGTGTCTACTGCCACTTTTACTTTTGCTTTCATTAAAGAGATTGATGTTATGAAACCTGAGAAGCAATTAAAGGCATGAACAAATGAGAAAAACTGATACTAAGCAAGATGAGTGCTTGCATTAGTTATGTATTTTCATGGCCATTGAGCCACAGGAAATACAGCCCAAGGTGAGCTGTCTGAAATACACCCCAGAGAAAAAGAGCTGTTGGGACAATCTCAGAGCTGTCACTGGTTATCTGAGAGAGCTTATGGGAGGGGGTGCCCAGAATACTGGAAAAGTGCAATTATTGAGACTATCTTATAAAAGGGGAAAAGAGGATGGATTTGTCAGCTTAACTTCAATACCTGGAAAAATCCTGGAGCAAATAACCAAGCAAACAATTTGTAAGCCTCTAGGAGATAGCTAAAAATGAGTGACAGCCAACATGGATTTGTCAGTGTGGTGGGTTGACCTTGGCTGGATGCAGGTGCCCACCAAACTTCCCTATCATCCCCCTCCTCAGCAAGATGCAAGGGGAAAGGGGGAATAAGATGGAAAAAGACCCCTCATATAAAGAAAATTTAATAAAGCAAAATCAAAGGCCATGCATGGAAGCAAAGGAGACAAAAGATAAAATCTCCACTTCCGATCAGCCACTTCCCAGGAAGCAGTTCTGGGAGACAAATATCATAACAATGAATAAATGTCCAGCCTTCTTCTTTTGTCTTAGATTTTACTGCTGAGCAGATGTCATATGGAATGTCCCTTTGGACAGTTTGGGTCAGGGTCCTGGCTGTGTCCCCTCACAGGATCACCCAGCCTGCTGGTGAAGGGGGAATGTTGGAGAGGCAGCACTGGTGCTGTGCCAGCTCTGCCCAGCAGCTCCCAAACACTGGGGTTTTATCAGCACCTTTCTACACACCAGTGCACAGCACAGCAATGTGAGGGCAGCTGTGGGGAAATGAATTCCAGGCCCAACACAGTCAGAAACAAATCTTGTCAAACTAACTTCCTTCTTTGGGAGGGTAACAGGTTTGTAGATAGGGCAGAAGCAGGAGATGCTGTATGTCTTCATTTCAGTGAAGTGTCTGACAGTGTTTCACCTGACACTAGCATAATAAGGAAGAAAACATTGGCTGGATTAAACTACTATGAAATGGACAAGGAAATGGTTGGAAATTTGTACTCAAGCCATATGGAAGAAAATAAGGGATGTTTATTAGGACAGAAGATGCCAAGTCACTGAAAAGAGGCCCAACCACTTGGGAGGGTGAGAATTCCAAATGCGTTCAACAATTTGCACATTCAGTCTGAAACACCTAAGATGACTTCAGGGAACAACTGGCTGATCAGCAGCTCTGCAGAAAAAGAGCAGTGATGGAGAATAAGATAAGAGAGGATCTCTGAAATTAATACTATCAGCAAAGTGACACTTTTGCAGAAAAGCCAAATACTATTATGGGATGCACAAGCAGACATAATCTCTGTAAAATACATGACATAATCTTTCTGCTCTATTTGGCATGAATGAAGTCGTAGCTGAAGCGTGGTGTTCCCTCTGCAGTTTGCATTTCAAGAAATATTTGCATCAGGTAAAGGAAGAGCAGAGTGATTAGGGATGTAGAAACTTGACCTATTAGAAATCAAAGAGTTGAGATTGCTTCCTCAAGAGAAAAGACCAAATAGAGACAAGATTAGTAGTCTTCAAATACATAAAAAGTGGCTGGAAAGGGGGAAGATTGGATTGTTATGGGTACCCATTTTCTATGTGACAAGAAATGATGTGCTCTAAATTCCATAAAGGGATATTTATGTAAGACATTGGAAGAACTTTTTAGTGGTAAAAAGGATTAAGAAGTTAAACAGGTTGCCTGAAAAGATTCTGAATCTCCTCCACCAAAGACCTTAAGGCCAGTTTAGATAAACATATATTAAGGATAGTTCAGAGATAGCTAATCCTGCCTAGGGTGAAAGAAGGACCCCTTGATGTTCCTTCCATACATTTTTTTCCTTATTTCTCCAGTACATTAACACAATGGAGCACAAAGGTTCACCATTCAGAGTCATGAACTGAAAGCATTTGCTAATGATGTGCACAATGGATAAGCAAGACATTGGCAAATGACACAATTGTATTCTCCAGTTAAAGTTTATTCAGAGTAATAACTGACAGTATTATGTGAGGAAAATGATAGCAAGGATATCTTGAAATACTTATTCATAGTGCTGGCTAAGCTGGCTAGCAAAATAGGAGACCTTGACAAATTAGAGAGATGAGCAATCACCAACCACATGACGTTTAATAAGGGTGTGATTCTTGGGGTGTCCTGCACAGGGTCAGGAGTTGGACTTGATTATCCTGATGAGTTCCTTCCAACTTAAAGCATTCTAAGATTTTCTGATTCTGAGTCCTAGGTGTGTAGAGGACACAGAAAGGGCTTCTTCAGCCTTGCCCAGTGGTGAAACTGAGCATGAACAAAAGGAGTCCACATTAACACTTTACAATGCTTTTAGGTAAAGTCAAAGGGTTTTATTAGGTTTTAACTTGTATTATTGTATGAATTTGGGTCATGCTTTAGCAGAAGTACAGAAGCCCAAATTTGTATTGTTTCCTTATTACAGAGGAACTGAATGACCAGACTGGTAGGAGATGAGTAGGGCATATTAAAAAGTTTGCAAAAATAATGATACACTGGAGTGTATTTCATCTTACAATTCAAGATCACATGAGCACGGAACATCATGTGTGCCATTCAAAGCAATAAGTGAAATTAAACCCTAGAATATCTCTAATTGGAATTTTTTTATGCTACCTGCCATTTAGAGAAGTTTGGCTTGGAGACAGGACTGTGTTCATCAGAAGAGGAATACAGCAGCACTCACAAATAGGCAGTACATTTTTAACTCTGTAAGACTGCTTCAGATCTCTGTATAATAGAGGTTTGTATTCTGTCAAAGGGTTTTCTTGTCCTCAGTACCATTATTAGCCACCAGAGTCTACACCGGGCCATTCTTCCCTTGCAGATGTGTGATCCATTCCAGTTTGCTTCTTTGAAATTAGCAACTCTCTTTTGGAGAAAGAGATTTCACCTAACAGCAGCACATTCCACTTCTCAGGGAAATGCATAGAATCACAGAATCACAGAATCACAGAATCACAGAATCACAGAGTGGTTTGGGGTGGAAGAGACCTTTAAAATCATCTTGTTCCGGCCCCCTGCCATGGGCAGGTACAGCTTCCACTAAATCAGATTGTTCCAAGCCCCATCCAACCTAGCCTTGGACACTTCCAGGAATGGGGCAGACAGCTTCTCTGGATAACCTCTGCCTCCCCACCCTCACATGAAAGAATCCTCACACCTAAACTACACCTCCCCTCTTTCAGTTTAAACCCTTGTCCTGTCACTATCTGCCCATGGTACAAAAGTCCATGCAGACTTTTCTTCTCCAGGCTGAACAGCCCCAACTCTCTCAGCTGGTCTTCATAGGAGAGGTGCTCCATCCTTATGATCATCTTCGTGGCCTTCTCTGGTCTCATTCAAACAGGTCCATGTCCTTCCTATGTGTGAAGTGGAGCTGGATGCAGCACTGCAGGTGGGGTCTCATGAGAGCAGAGCAGAGGGGGAGAATTCCCTCCCTCGACCTGCTGGTCACACTTCTTTTGATGCAGCCCAGAGAGGTATGTCTACAAATGAGCTTGTGCAGCATCAGATATGAGTTTACTGTGTCTTTTGAAATAGCCAAGGTGTTACCTGGAGCCTTTACCATGAGGACGAGCCAAAAAAGACACTTCTATGCATCAAGACACCCTGTGATTCCTCATAACAGATGTTGTCATCCAAGTCATCAAAGAACAAATCCTTTCTCCAAAAGTCACAAAACAACACAACATTGCCGGGTTTTGTTGAATTTGTATTATGAAGAAACAAAATCTTTCCACCTGCCGAGAGTGTCAGGGAGAGAAACCTTGCTGTTTGTATTTCCTACCTAAATGTATTTGGCTCATATCTCAATAAAATGATTGTTGTATTTCTCCCACCAGCAGTCATCTTCCCAAAGTGGATAATTGTGCCTCAGAGTCTCTAAACTGTGTTGGTGTTCTGTGGGATATAAACTGCTGCACAGAAAACTCAAAAATCATCTCCTTTCAAGGTTTAAGTTCTATCATAAAAGAAAGACAATTGCTTGCACAACTTTTAGATGAGGAAAAGTTATTAGCAGAGTTTAAAGGTGTTGCTTGTTGGAATGCAGCAGTGCAGACTTGACAATTTGAAATTACTATAAGTGTCACTAAATAAAGTAATGGGGTCAAATCTCATGTGTCTCTAAACTGGTACAGGTCCATGGAGTTTAACAACACTGTGCTAATTACATCAGCAGAGAATTTGCCCTCTAGTTTCTAAGGGCCTGTCACAGACAAAAATGCTTTGCACAGGCATTTATTCTCAATTTGATATCCTTGGATGTGCTGGTTTGTGTTCATGTGGTTGCAGACACTGATGCAGGAATAGATCTGTGCTGTTCCCTGGTTCTGGCATGGCTATCAGCAATCTGTACGTTTTCATTTTGAACTCTGGCACCTTGGAATAAGCTGGAGAAGAACTAATAACTCTGCCTGGTGTCTTCAGGTCTAGAGAGATCTGAAATGCTTTTATTGATAGACAATGAACTCTGTTAGTAACTGAGGAGTGTGGAGAGAGTTTAGAGGGGTTCTGCTGATAAAAAAAAAGCCATAACTACTGAACTACTTTTACTGGGAAAGGGAAAAAAGCAAGCAAACAAAACAACTCAACGTACTGTGTATTAGGCTTGAATTCACCTTAGGCCCTTTATCTACTTTTTTCATCCTGTTTTCTCTCTGCTTTATTCCCTGCTCAAGCCTATAAGGATTTGACAGCACTGCTGCCCTTTAGCAATACTAGCTCTGCATGAGAGGGCAGCAAAATATTAGCTGGTTTAATGACATTCCCTGACTCCCTAGAAGAGCAGCATTCATCATCATCACTTAAGAAAACACCTCGTCTCAAGTAGACAAGCTCAAGCAGGTTATTGCATCCACATCCATTACAAGGTTGCAACACCTACACTGAGGTTACCAAGAGTCAACATATGTTTTACTACTACTTCAGAGGAAATTAATGTATTGAACAACAGAGCTAGCTAATTAGCCATATCATTGACCCCGACACCTTAATGGAAAGTATTGTTCACCCACTCGACAGCAGCTCACACAGAATTAGAGTCAGATTGAACATATTATAATTAAGGTCTGAAAGCACTTAAGAAAGAAGAAAAGAGGCCACTTTTGGTCTGTCTTAACCCATCTCTCCTGTTCCCCTCTCAGATGCAACTCTAAGTAGGCTTTCAGTTCACATATGTGTGTTCCAACCTTGTGTCAAAGGTGATGTCCAAGGCAGATTTCCCTTGGCATCCTAAGACCATGGATAGGTTCTTGTGTTAATTCAGGCTAGAAGGGACCTCATCCATCCAAGCTCCTGCTCACAGCAGGTTCAGCAATGAAGCCTGACCAGGCTCCTCAGGGTTTTTACAGTGCTGGGCAGCAGAAGCAGTGCAGAGCTGTGAGCACAATTCTCTGTCCCTCAGCTGGGTTGGTCCTGCTCATCACTGAGTGCCACAGGCACCTCTTCCCTACGTAGGACTAACTCTGCCATGTAGAGTCTCTGTCTGCTTCCTTTTAACTCTACTCCTTTCTAACACCCCAGCACTTTGTCACCATGTGCATAACACTGACATAGTAAGTCCCAAAATGCAGTTCTAAATATATAATTTGTGGTTTCCCAAACACCATCTATTTTCTAATTTCTTTCCCATCATTAATTTTCCTCCTCTTTGCTGACTTATCAGTTGTCTTAAATATTAAATATCCTTTTAAGTCTCCATGGTGTCCAATGAAAAGGAATTAGGCTTCTGAGTGTGCTTTCAGACTTAATCTTGCAATTATCTACTTCATATTGTTCATCACTCTGGCCAGGCACTCTCTTTATGAGAATTATTTGGCCTGAATAAATATCTTCAAAGTCTGAAGACTCAGATTCAATAAAGTTTATGGAGGCTTTAATCTTTATTGATATTGTGAAAGTCTGCAGTGTGATTTTTTTTTTTAACTTAGTGGCACAGTAGCTTCCTTGGTCTCATAACAATACTCCTGTCTAAGAGTTAGAGAACTGTATAAACTACCTTTTCAGAATTTTGATTCTTCTTTTCCTTACTGGACTCAGAAACTGGATTGTAGGATATAAAGGTATGGAAAATATTAAGACCACCGCATAGAACTGAAAAGTAGAAATACAAGATTTATAAAGTGTGTTCCAGATGGCTCTAGACTTCTCACAAAAAGTTTTTTTTGCCTTGACCTGAAGTTTTTACGTATTAACTGTTTAAGTGTGTATTAAGTGTGTGTCACTGCATCTTAGTGTTTATGCAAAGTAACTTCAGGCAACTGTCAAACTTTCAGAATTGCTGACAATTTTGAAATCCTTAAAAATTGAGTTCCTCTGAAATGAGCAAAACAACACTGCCTCATGACAAAAGTTTCAGGAAGCAGACAGAAACACAATAATGGCTTCAGAAGCTGAGATCCCTCAGGAAACACACCATCATTTCAAAGCAACAATGCACAGATTTGCTCAGGATGCAGCTGACTGCTGAAAGCAAGAGCATCTTTCTAGTCTCGAACCTTTAACCAAATACCAGTATGAAGATTTAGGCACCAAAACCAAGACAATGTCCATGGAAAAGTAAACTTGACCTTGACTGAGTAGAAGGTTGAACTAGACAACACCCTCTTGTCCCTTTTCACCTGTTATACTAGGAATCAGGAAGAAGAGAACATTTTTTTGGGACATATTCTTGCATATTTAATTTCCAGGTTTATTACTGTCAGCTTAAAACTATGAATTTTCTGAAGAAATTAACTAAAAACCTCAATAACAACAAAGAAGCTGTAAAATTAAATTAAACGTCACTCTTCAAAATCCAGACCAGAAAATACAAAGTTTGTAAGGCAAATACAGTAAATCTATGTACATATTTTAATGGATTAGAAGTATAATACACGTGGATGACTGTCCTATGCTATGTTTTATTTGCTACACCAAATGCATCATATCTTACAAACCACTGAGAATTGTGCTCCTGTATTAATTACATTTTTAAGTGATTTTCTAATCTTTGAACCATTTTACTGTCTGACTGTTGCAGAGAGTGTATTAGAATTTCACACAGCACTGCTATTTGAAAGAATTTAAATAGTAAGCAAAAGCTCTCCATTTTTTGTGTTCTTTCAGCCATTTATTTCTATTAGTATCAAAGTGGCTGTTTTACATTATGCAAACATTTCGTTGCAAAAGCAAGTTGGATTGTAGGTTAACTGTTAGAGAAGAAATATATGCTGTGATAACATTACCCGGTATGGATGTGTTACACTTAAGGCATTAACTTCAGTATAAATCATTCTTTATATGAAATAAAAGTGCTTTATTGCATTACAGCGAGATCCTAAACCACAGTAGATGGATGTCATAGGATGTAATCTGGGTGCCAGTCAATTGGTGCACTTTGTAAAGTAAAGGATGAAATTGTAGGCAATGATATCCAGAAGAACATAAAAATCTGATGTATACCCACAAAATCAATGACTATTTAGAATGAAGCCTGAAAACTTGGTATAAAACACTATCTTTGCCTCATCGAGCTAGGCCTACATCTTGTCCCATTGAGTGGATTTATGGAGGCAGCACTGCAGAGTCTTTAAATGAATGAGAATTCCCTTGCTCCTTCAGGTCTAAGACACACAGTGGAACATTACGACCTGTTGAGATTTCTCTGAGCAGCAGCAAAGGTAATAACAGCTTCACTGCCAGGGATATGGTAAATCAACCCATCTTTCCTTTTAAGAATATCTTTGCTTGTGAATTTTATAACCATCATATAAATATAAGTTTAGCAAAACAAGGAATTAATTTGTTTTCAGAACTTGCCAGAAATTTTCCATACATGTTCTTGCAGTCAGAAGGGGAAAAAAAATAGTGTGGAGAAAATTACTTTTTTTTCTGGAAATGCCATTTTTCTGAGAAAAGCACCCTTCTTTCTGCCTTAAAAAAAGCCATATACATTTGGACTGAAAGGCATATTTACTGTTCTTTTTTTTTTCCCTCCAAGAATTTCCTCTGTACATTACTAACTAATCCTTAAGTAGCAGTTTTCATCAGTAGCTTTCAAATCAGCACAAAGGAGAAAAATGTCATTGTTCCTCCTGAACCTACGGCGCAGCAAGGGGGAGGAAGGAGATGCTAAGTGGCTTGCATTAATCTCCCAGCATGCCAGTGCAGCAAAACCCACCTCCCAAACCCTAGGACTGTTTTCTACTCACTTTTGCACATCCAGCCAGCACTCCTTGCTTGCCTGCTCTTTTGGAAAGAATCCCACAGAAATCCTCAGCCCAAAATACCTCTAAATATGGCAGAATAGAGATTAAACCTTTTCTATTTGAGCAGTTCATCTGCTGAAGGAGGAACTCAAAGCTCAGTTAGAAAAAGTTCTTCCTTCTCAGTTCGTCAGTTTCTGAGTACTGGGAGCCAAACAGTATGAATTTTTGTGCCTTGAATGTTTATTGTTTTACTTTGTAGCTCAGCAAAGAAGAAGAGAGCAGGTGTGGAAGGCAGGGAAGAACAGTGGGACTCCTTCAAGACAGGAAAAAATACTCTCAGGCATGGGGAGAAAAAGAAAGAATAAGCTGCTCTGTGCTCTGCCTACAGTGGAGGAGATGAACTACATAACCAACAGCTGTTCTGCCTCTTGCTCCATGCACCTCATTTTTTGCATAATAAGAGAAAATTATACTTTGTCATGCTGTATTAAAGATAATTATCTCCTGCAGTCCTTGTGGTTTTCTATGGTTCTGTAGCTGACCCAGTTACAGTCCTTGATATTTGCACAGCGACTGGTTGTTACTGCCTCAGAAGAGAAATTCTTTGCTTGTTCCTGAAGAAGTCTTTATCAGTCCAGATGTTAATCTTGACTATTGGTCATTCAGTCAGCAACAGCATGGTCAGGAAGGACAAAAGGAAGAAAATATCCATGGAAGTTGTACTGATTTCCACAAAGCAGTGAGTGTGGAAAAAAGTTTAGGTCTAGTGGGGCTGGAATTCTCTATGGTATTTGCTCTTCTAACAGAGGGCCTTTTGTAAGAAAACCAGTCACTAAAAGAGACATCCAAGGGATCAAATTTTGGAGGTCCTGTAGGTGTATTCATTCCCAAAGCCAGGAAATCTGAGTATGTCCTTGAGAGTATCACAGAGTTCATGTCCACTGATACAGTTGAATAAATGGCTGGCAGACAGATGTGAGTCACAACTGTGAAAAGGGCCCAAAGAGATGAAAACCAGACCAACAAAAGAGATGCCTTGAATGAGAGCGAGAGATAACTGTACATCATTGAACACAGTGAGCCTTCCAGCATCTTCAGAAAGCCTACACGAGGCTGCCAGTACACCTGAGACACTCCAGTGCATTAAAGGGCTTGCAGGTTGTGAAAGGTTGTGGATTTCTTATCCCTGGAAATGTTCAAGGCCAGCTTGGATGGCAGCGTGGTCTTTGAGCAGTGTGGTCTAGTGGAAGGTTGAAACCAGGTGATATTTAAGATCCCTTTCAACCCAAATAATTCTATGATTCAATGAAGTGTAAAACCAAACCACGTGCTCCAGTATTTAATCACACAAAGGCTCAGCTTTGCCTACAAGCCAGCACTGGGGTCCTCCTTGTCTCAGGGTTTTCTTTGTCAGCCTTCCAGGAGCGCAGTCACACATGAAGTCAGGATGCTTGGGTCCCTCAGGTGCATTTTTACCTTATGGTAATACCTGAAAACATCAGCTGAAATAACTGCACCGTGTACCAGCACTACAAAAGACAGTAGGATTCTCAAGTCACCTATCATTTAAATAGACAAAAGAATGGGAGAATGTAAATATTATCATTCCTGCTGAGCAAACAGAGAGCTGGTATCACTCAGAGAGGTCAGGCGGATTAAGGAAGAAAACCCAGATCTCGCGACTCCCAAACCAGTGTCTGAACCACACAACCACAGTTCTGTTCTCGACAGAGCTGCTCTCTCTGGGTTTTGATCAGCATATATTGCTTCCAGCAGCTACTGTGTCTGATTTCCACATCCTTATTAAATTATTCTGTAGATGATGTAAAAGGTCAGGGGAAAAGAAACCCACATGCAAAAGTGTTGAGAAAAATGCCACCCCTTTTCTGAAGGCTTATTGTAAAATAAATAAATAAAGTAGTATTAAAGAAGGAAAAATTACCAAGGGAGTCATAAAAAGTTAGCTTTAGGCCAAAGAAGTGTTGCTTTTCATTTCTATATATTACATGAGAATATTTTGTGGACTAACAGTGCACGAATAATGTTTTATTAAAATGCATATCTTTACAGCTTTATTTTATCAGGTCCTTCAAGGCCTGGGATAAAAAAGGTTTAACAAGTTTGACACATGCTGATTTAGCATTTATACCACAAACTGAATCTGCTTTGTGAGGGAAAATAGGCCAGCTTTCAAAATACAAACACTGTGAAGTATTCAAAGTGAAACAAAACAAAAGTGAGAAGTGAGAAGAACGAAAAAAAATAAGAAGAAAAATGCAAACCATGATCATTCCAAACCTGCTGTGCAAAGGTTTTAGCCTAACTTTGAAAATATATCGCATTAAATGTTGTGGCACTGATGATTCCAGCATCCAAGTTTCCTAATGGAGTATGCAAATCTGGTTTGTAGAATTCAACTAAAAGGAGTCAATGAGTGTTTGTTCTCTTTTATTCTTTCAAATGAGTGCAAGATCTGGCCCTTCCTGAGTCACCTTAACCCATTCAGCTACCAAACATTAAAACTAGAAGAAAACCTTTTTCAGAATGTAAAGGAGTTTCAAAATTTTAAATTAATGTCACATCCTTGCTTGCAGAAGGAGATATTTTAGAAATCTCCTTGTTCAGCCTCTGTCTCCAACCCAGAAGAAATGCTGCAAGCCCCAATACTTAGGAGGAAATATGCTTTTTCTGTGTTAGGGTAAACTGTGACCTAGATTTCTGTGATTTTGAAGTTAGTCGACCCTCAGTTAAATGCTTATCTAACCTATCTTTACTTTTAAAATGTTTTTAAGCACAATTTTTCTTTTTTGCACAAAGCCTGGATAGCTGGCACATTTTACAACTTTGCATTTCCATTATTAAAATTGCCAGATGGAGACCAGTTAAAATGATTTTTATTTCCGTTACTTTGATATTTTTGCACTTCTGCTTTTCAAGTAACCAGATGGGGGTTAGCTAAATCCTCTGAGCTACTTGTTTATAAATGGACTGTAGAGACAAGTGTATAAATCTATATGCTAAGCTTGCTGGAATTGCTACAGCACTGCAATAGGCAAAGGATGGATAACATATCCTTTTTGTTAAAAGGACACCATCTTTATAGACCTAATCAATAAACTAATTAAGATTTGAGGTGTACCAGTGCCCAGCTTCACGGTGAGGCTTTTATGTTCCATCTACATCTCTTCTACATTTCCCATATTTCTTCCAAATTAGAGACAACAGAGAGCTGCCTCTGTCATGGCACATACCTGAACTTTTATTTGTTGTTATATTGAACAGCAGAGACCCTCTCTACATAATAACATGTCTGTTAGAAGGAAAGATACTTTATATGAAACCATGAATGTTTTCTCTGAGAAATACATTCTTATGATACTCATTAAAACTAAATATTATTTCTAATCTTTTTTCTGACCCCTGTATTCTCTTTGTTTTAAGGAGAAAACCCTTTTCATACTGATCATTTGGAGGTAATGAATTTTTTTTTTATTTATATAACCATCTTCCCACCACCAATTTTTTAACTTAAGAGATTCCAAATCTACTTGGATGGATATAGGTGGACACAGCCACTTTCTGCAGCAATCCAGGTGAGGGAAATTGTGATGGTTGTCATATTCCATTGCAATTTCCCAAAATTATACAGATATAATTTATAAAGCCTGAATGTCAAAAGTTAAATTTAGCAGACCTGGTCTCATCAAATACATATCACGCTTTAGATGAAACCAACAGTCCTTTACTTACATACATCTGTTTGAAATAACTGAGTACTGGAATTTGGCATTAGCAATTCTATAATTTATTAGCTATGTGGAAAGGTCCTTTGTCCCTTCAAAAACAGAGTAGTTTGTTGTTTTAGCCAACAATTTTTATCTTAACTACTGTCTAGTGTCAACTAGAATAAATCTTTCCTTAATAGCCTTCATAGGCAATAAATATTGGGGTGTGTGAGAGAACATGTTTCATGTGAGAACAGGTGTGGTAAAATATTTGGTACCATTTACAGAAATTTTAAGCCATTTTTTTTCTTTTTAGGCTGTATTTAGTATGAGATATGTTCACACTTTCCTGAATAAATAGCATAACTCTAAACAAAAATTACCAGTTTTTCTCCCTTGTATGTTTTACTGCTGGGTAATTCAAAACTGAAAAAAATGGTGAAGTCATCCTAGGGAAAAAAAATAGTTAGATTGGGTAATGGGGCTAATGGAAAGTGATAATTGGGGAAGCTATGAAAGCTGGAAATTTTGTAGTCTAATAATAAAGGAACAAATGTTAATTTTGACTGCTTCACAGTAATCTGCACAGAAGATTTGTGTAGCAATAGGAATCTGATCAATGAAGAAGTTGTCTTGGGATTCTCATACAAATTGACAAGCCCTGCACATCTACTTTTTCTGGTGACATATTACCCTGCTTGTTTAGTTGCCTCTCCTATGAATTTCCATTTTACATTTAACTTCTAAACCATTTGTGAATACAGTGCAGTACTGTGACAACAGTAGGACACTGTAAATCCTTATAGCACTTTCCAAGCTATGCTGTGTGTTCTGTGGCAAATTTCTCTTGGCTTCAATGTCAATGGCTCTGAAACACTATCACAGATTTAATTAATGTCACCCTTTTCGTAATATTTTGCTCTTCTTTGGTTTAACCTTCTATCCCATTTGGAGAGTGATAATAAGTGTTAATGGCTGCCAGTGCTTGTTGATATGAAGTCAGCTGATGGCTGCTGATGAGTGAGCTCAGGAAGGTCTGCAGAGCAAGTTGTTTTGCTTTGTTTCCAGCTCAGCATCGCGGGCAGCCCAATCCTCTCTGCAGGCTCTGCTCCCACAGAGTTGTCCAGATGGTCTGGCTCCGTCCGCCTTTCCTTTCATGTAAGGTGGGGAAGTGGTGGGGAAACTTTGTGTCTGCCTGAAATGACTCATCCCCCGGATCCCTGCGCCTCAGCTGCTGCACAATCCTCAAAACATCCCAACATGTGCCTTACACCATTGTTTTCCTTCTTTCTTCCTTTTTTTTTAATAATCTCATCGCCACATCTTGCTCCTTGAGCCCTGGAAGGATGCAGGGGAGCAGATGTGCCCCCCCCCCTATTATCTCAGTAGTGTGGCAAGCTGGAGAGTGACTGGCAGGACATGTCAGGATGGCTGTGGCAGGCTACAGTCACAGCACAGCAGACGTTTCAGTGATTGAGGAATGTTGGGAAAAGGCCCAATGTACAGGTTTGTGAAAGACATAACCTGGCTGAGATGTACTGGAGATCAGTGTCCCCCCATTCCCCACTGACAGCCTGACCCTCAGCTGGTAAACCATACACACGGTGCTCGTGTTTCAGTCAAATCATAGCTGGAACAGCCAAGACGATTTTAAACTAGCTTGTTTAGGAGGATATGTGAAAGTCCAGGCAGTCCAAACTCAAAATTTTACCTGTTCGTCAATGAAATACATTTTCTTATTGTTTACATCAGTTAATTCCTTTCTGTACCATGAATTAAAATTGAGGGAACTGGGAACTTATAATAAAAAAATATGATGTAGTTATCTTGTTGAAAGACTGCTGGTTTGAATAAACAGATTTAGTACCTCTACCCATAAACAGTCTAAAAAGGTTGGAGTGGGAAAAAAAATAAAAGTACTGGTGAAAATTTTTGGACCATAGGATGACTGGGTTTGGAAAGGACCTCAGAAGGTCTCTAGTCAAAGCTGGGACAGCCATGAGGTCACACCAGGTTGCTCAAAAAGAGTAATCTGAAACATGGGTCTCTGTAAAACATAAAATATATTTGCCATAATAAAAGTACTTGAAATGAAGCTCATTTGTGGAATTAATCAATGAGTGGAATAGGAAGTGCCTAGAGGCTGGGTGCTGTGAAGATCTGTACAGGTCAATAAGGTCATGGAGCATGGATGGCAGGAAAAGCACTAAACCCACAGCCTGCATCTGCACTGGCAGGACTGAGAGTGCACATCCCTCAGAGGTGTGATGTGGTGACGTAAAGGTGTCTCCCCTGTGCTGGTTTTGGCCAAAACCAGCACACTCCACTCAACTATTTCAAGCAAGAGACACAAATAAATCCCCAGGATGTGTTATTCCATAAGCACCAGTCAGCAATACATGGAGGAGAATCGAGGTGTGATTGGAGATGGCCCCATCCTTGGAAATGTTCAAGGCAGGTGGGATAAGAGACTGAGCAGTCTGGTGAAAGGTGTCCCTGTCCAGGGTGGAAGGGTTGGTACTTGATGGTCTTTAAGGTCTCTTCCAACCCAGCTCATTCTGGATTCAATAATTTCATTTTCTGACTCAAGGCTACCGTATCCATGCACTTGGTAGCAAATAATCGATGATGATTTGTTTGGGGTTTTTAAGTTTCAAACATAAATGATATTGTGCTCGATGCAAACAAAGTCTCTCCTGGACTTCATTACGTTGGATAAAGATGAATTTGTCCCTAGACTGGAAGTTAGTGTTGCCTAAGGATGAATGATCATGACACGATTACATTCAGAACAGCAAACTGAGTACATACCTGCTAGTCATTCACATACTGGTGCTTTCAAAGAGATAATTTTCCAAAGGAGAAGAATTCTGAATGAAACTGATTGGAAAATAGACAGTTCTTTATTCATGATTTATTAGATTATGATAATTCCACAGTGAGGAAAGAGGATACCTTTGGCTGAAAGCTTATGCCATCTCAGTAATATGGACAGCAATTTTAGATAGATAGAAGTACAGCAAGAGAAAATGAGGGGGAAAAAGGAGGAATAGGGGAAAATGAAAATGTATGAAATATATCAGGTTGTAATAGAGAAGCCAGAGGCAGAGCAGGGGGTGGCTGACAGGACTACGACCAAGTGGGAGAAGCTGAAGGTGTGCCCGGAGCAAACAGCAGTGCTGTAGCTCAGGGGACTGTGAACATTTATTGCCACATACTGGTATCGTTGCTGGTAAGGCAGTAACAGTCTTTGGCTCTGGGATAGCCTATTTACTTCAAAGTGGTTCTTCTATCACTCTTTAATTTGGGAATTCCTGCCTTTAGGAACCCTTTTCTTGTATTATTGAAAATGGCATGATTTCTAAAAGTCCAATGTATTTTTCATCCACTAGGTTATTTTCTTAATTGTATTTGCTGGAGATAGATTCAATTGCAGTTTTGTTCACCTTCAATTTATGTTCCTATTTCTGAAGCCTTTGGCAGTCTTTCAAAGAGTGTCCATACACACTGAATTTAGTCCCTCAGCTTTAGATGATAGCTCTCAATAAATTCACATGCCTCACTTGCGGAGGGAAGAGCACCTTCCCTTTCCTCCTCCGAGCAGGTCTCCAGAATAAATCATGATCTGAAACACTTCATTGATCTTGGTAAACCTCTCCTTTCTGCCAAACTCGATGGCTGATGAAGTTGCAGCTACTATTCCTCCAGTCTTTTGCCAGGTATTATAGCAGAAAGTAAAGATTCTGTGCTATATTAATGTTAAAGTGTTGTTTTTCCGTTCCAGGTGTCCATAGCTTCCCATGGCAATTTTGCTCAGACAAGAGTTTGGGAATGTCAGTTCAGGTGGTTTCACTAAAATCATTTTCACCTCTGATGGTGAGGGAGAGGGGCCAGGTGGGAGCTGGGAAGTAGGCTTTTTCTTCTGCAAGAGCTGGCAAACATTCAGCATGTGCAGGTGAGGATAAAAAGTGGCACTGCTTCTCCATGCTGGGCTGAGTACTCTTTTAAAACAGCTTCTTCTGAAGTAGTTTCATACTTCTTTCTGTATATGAACTCTTGGTATAGATCATTACTATCCAGAGATAGTTTTCAATAGCACATCAGGAAAGACAGGGGTGGGCAATGGTTTTTTCTAGATCCTGGGTGACAAATATTTTGGTTCTGTATTTGAAACATAGCAGAATTATTTGCTTATATCACCTAAGGATAATGAAATTTGTTTCAAATTCATAGAAATTTAGATATCTAAAAACATCTCTTGGGAATGGATCATCTTAAATATGTAAATTTGGTTAATCTGCACTGAAGGGGAATTTTTATTTGCCCTACTGTGGCCATGGTTAAGGTTAAGGTTCAAAAAAGGCAGCTAGGCTTCCCCACATATGCACAGGCTGCTCAGTCTGTCAGCAAAAGGGGAAATATGGGAAAAGATACAAAATATTTGGTCAAAAGATATTTGACTAATGAGAATGTAAGCCAGAGGCTCCTTTAAAAATTCCATTCCTTTCTGGCATTACAATGGCAAAGTGGCACTCAAGGCTCTGTACTTGGCATCCCTTGGCAGTCTAGGGAAGATTGTGGCTATTCATGACCAGCAGAGCACAGGTGAACCGCTTCATTAATATCCCAAACAGGGCTCAGCTGGATGATTATGTTTTGGGAGAAGTGTTAGGCCCAGTGTTGTGCCAGGTTGTGACATCAATAATGTCAACATGAAGCCTGAATTCACAACTGACACCAGGAAATTAAAATGAATTTTAGATGCAGCATCCATAATCGGAAAAGAAGGTTACTTAATTCTTAAGGAGATGGTAACTAAAAAAAAAAAAAGGCTTAGGAGTATTTAAAGGCAGCCTGGTTTGTGACTGGACAGCTTTTTCTGCAAGAGGAAAAAGCTTTCTCAAACTACTGGGTAAGGAATAATTAGCAGCAGCTGGAACTTCTCATTTGCAGACAAGCTACAAACTAAAAGAGAAATATAAATTATCTGAAGAACCCACCATGAAAAGCAGCACTATCTTCCCCTCCTGGTTTCCTCAGGCGGAGACTGAACTCCTTCTCAGCTGTTGAGCAACAGACACAATTTGTAATTCAGTTCTCTAAACTTCTGTCAGATGGGGGAGCAGTGAAACGTAAGGTGGGAATCTGAAAGAGGCAGATTTAAATTGTATATTAGGAAGGAATTCTTTACTATAAAGGGTGGTGAGGTCCTGGCACAGGTTGCCCAGAGAAGCTGTGGCTGCCCCACCCCTGGAAACACTCAAGGCCAGGTTGGATGGGGCTCTGAGCAACCTGTTCTGGTGGAAGGTTCCCTGCCCATGGCAGGGGGGTTGGAACAAGAAGGGGGAGTCTTTAAGGTCTCTTCCAACCCAAGCCATTCTATGATTTTATGATCTACTGATCTCTTCTTGCCTGACACAATAGGAACCTGTGAAATGAAGGAAGTTTCCCAAGGACACTCCATGAATTATTAGCAACAAATCCAGTTCAGACTTAGGGGACTCAGCCTGTATTAGGTCCTGCAGCTTCCAGAGAAGTGTGGATTTGCTTAGGCTGAACACCCAAAAGAGGAAAGAAGGGTATTTTCCCTGCTCTTCGACAGGCCAACTTTACAATGTGCAATTTTCAAGACTTCCAGTGTCTAGAGGGTAGTGCAATGTTCTAGAAAGCTGCTTCTATTAATCTCACTCTTTTTGCAGTCTTTATTGGTTGGAATTTGTCAGATGAAGCAATGAATGTTTATGCCTGAGGTTTAGAAAGCAATAAAAATGTTTTATTTTCAACATGGGGACCAGTGCTTGTCTTTATTGGAATCACAACCTAGGCCTTGTCTGGGAGAAAAATCACTAACGTGCTTGGGCTTGTGTAAATGAGGTCAGCAAGAGAGAAAGTGTGGCATGAGACTTTGAGTAATTTTGAATGGAAAGAAAGTATCTCCCATAATCAAATTATATGTGTGACTATGACCTGTTGTACATAAATAATTTAATCTGGGCTACAATAGCTATTAATGCTTTGAAAGATACAAAAGTTTATGAATGCATGTAGGAAGTAATGGAATTGCCAACATGGGAATGAAACATGAGAATGAATGAACGTTTAGGTGATGGTCTTTTTTAAAATTAGTAGTCCTCATAAAGAGGAAAAAATGTGTCTCTGCTTTTCCAGAAACTAAAGAAGTTTCTTTAGTTAATAAATGTAAACAACTGCATTTGATACATACGTAAAAAAAATGCTTTCCCTGACTTTCCCTGAATTAGGACCTTTAGAGTGAACTTTTTTATGGATAAGCTGTCCTTTAGAACTGAATTTAATTCCAGCCTTCTATTGATGAAGTAATACTGTTATGAAACTCGCTTCTACTGTTATGAAACTCTTACTGTTTTCACAGGGATAACATGTTGAGTTTTTTCTCGGGAGAGCAACAGCTCATTTCAGTGCACTCCGTGGTGCTTTGTTTGGATACACACACACCTGTACATGGATTTGTAGATGCTTGTGCCTATGCAAGCAGATAAGCACTTCTAAACAAAGGCTCCAGGGGAGTTACATGCCCAGAATCAGGACACTTAATTGGTTTTTGTCTCTATAAAAATCTCCTGCCAGCTGTGATGGCAAAAAAGTTGCCTTCCTGTTTTGTCAGCTCTCCCAGTTTTTGTAATAGGAAGGGAAAATGAAACAGTGTTATCTGTAGTGAGTACAGCAAATCCTGAATCCTGACCAGCATCAGCCATAAGCTCAGCCTGTGCTGGTGCATGCACAGGCTAAAAGGATTCTCCTCCATGCCTTTGGGACTGTATGGGACTGCTCTAGCATCTGAAGCATTTTCTCCTTCCCTACTCACATGTCTTCATCTTTAGGTCAATAGCAAGGCACAGTGTCACAAGGGACCTTGTAACTCTCTCTCTGTTTAAAAGATATGAGCTCAATGCATAAAATAGGTTTTTGTGGTTGACACCTTCAAAATCACGTGCCTGAATATACTTTAAAAAATATGAGTATCAGAAATGGAAGATTTATTTCACCATTTTCTTAATTGAATAATTATTCCCTTTTGCTATTTTTCCCCTTATCTCCCTCTAGGACTTCAGAGCTTTTAAATTATCTTCATTCTAAGGGGTATGGTATAGATGACTTTTTTAAAGCTTCAGGGGTTCCTTACTTTGCTACAGCAACTCTTTAATTTTTGAAGTGGTAGAAGCCATCTGTCTCAACAGATCATGTTCTTTTACACTGAATGACGAACCAGTGTTTCAGTTGATTTATACTTAAAACAGTCTTGGAAAGGAGGGAATTTCATAAAGCTGCCAATTTTTGTGTCTTCTATTAAGCTCCTAGTGTTCTGCTCTGTAGATTGCTAGGGTGGTGTCTGTCCCTCCCAGATGGGAAAGTAGGGCACAGATAAAAAAATAGCTTTCTCAATGTCAAGAAGAAAGACATTGAGAGGAATTAACTAAATATCTCCACCTAGTCCCTTACCAATAATCATCCTATTCCTTGAACTTCTGTGATGGACAGAAAACCAGAGGTAAATATTTGAAGAGTCTCTTAAAAGACAGATATGGATATGGAGCCACTAATTTTCTTTTGTCTCTTTGGAAATGGTTTCCTAAACATTTTACAGTGTGCATTCAGCATAAATTAATTACTCTTAGATTTATTCTTCAACGCTGCACGAGATGGCATTGGGGCCGTACAAATGCAGCTGTGGTCCGTGTGAAAACATGGCCTTCGCAACAAAGAGCTTATTAAGGTCATTACCAAAGTTTTTATTTTCTGGGCTGTGTTATGAAGGCAGCCTGAACAATAACCTTTTCATAAGGCTTCATAAGGACCTCTTGGTGTTCACTGTATGACTTGACACCAAAAGAATGGAGAAGAAAAGACAGACAGTGTCAGCTTTGGCTCCTCAGTCTGCCGTGGCGCTGGAACAGTTAACGGCTGCTTTTCTCCTCTCCACCAAATCTGACCCCTGACTCTGCCAAATGGAATGAAAGAAGCAGATTGGGGTGTGCAAGGAGCTCTTTTTGAACATGTCTGGCAAGTACAAGGAGCTTTTCTTCTCTTTCATTCTTTCTGTTGGGTGAGGAAGGGCAAGCCCTGCCTCAGACTACAGAAGTGTTCTCGCTCTGCCAGTGCTGCAGAACGAAGAAACCTTCCCGCTGGCCAGTAAAGAGAAATTCAGCAGAGGACGTAGATGTTTGGCTCATATGCTGCTTAAAGTGAACTACAAACACCTTAAAAACAATTAGGCTGATGGGAGTTTGGGGATGACTGTCTCTTCAGAGAGGCTGGAAAGCATTTCTCTCATAATGAAGTATGTCGTAATAGTGATTTTCTGCTAGGTGAATAGACACAAAACACATCTTTGTTCGTGAGGCCTTTTATTGCAGCAGTTGTCATGAGCAAAACCTGAAAGTACTTGAAAATCCATTAAAAACACAATCAGGATTTTTAAAAAAAAAAATACCATCTCTTGAAAGTTTGTCTCTGCAGACTGTAAAAGTGAGAAGTCGATAAGTATGAGACACATTTATGCAATTTAAGATTAATGATTAACTGTTAAAGTGCAGGCTTTGTACAATCAGCAAGGAAACAAAACCCTTCAATCTCTGCAGCTGCTGGATGAAGCCAACTTCTAAGTTACAGTGTGTGATAAGAGGTGCTGAATCCCAGCCCAGTTGGCCATTGACCTGCTGTGAATCAGTGATTGCTGTCTCCAGGGTGTTTTGGTTACAGTTCCCAGTTCCCAAAGGGTAATTGTCAGCTGGATTCATGCCTGTTTGTGACTGCTTTTCCTCTGGTTCTGTACAAGCACCGGTGCATGACTTTGGGAATTTCTTAAGACTCTGGACTTAAAATTTCTTGTTTCCCAAATTATGTATTTCACAAAGAGAGAATGGACTAGGTTTAAATATTCATAATTATACTTGGACTTACTTATACCAGTTCTAAGAGTAAGATCTTTAATTATTTTTCTTCCATCAGAATTATTGAATTCAGCCAGAATTTTTTCACACATCCAGGCCATGAACAAGTGCTCAAGTTCCCAAGTTAAAGCAGCATCTTGCCAAATTTAAAACATTTGGCTGGTCAGCAGGAAAGAAAAAGCTGCTTGTAAAGCACTGGAATGCATTTTCAATTAGTCACTCCATTGCTTAAAAGGCGAGGCATTAGGGACTAGGAGGAGAGGCAGGGGGGGTGGCAAGGCTGATGGGGAGGGACAGCATGACACAGTCTGGAGAAGAGCCTTTATCAGCCCCCAACAGCAGCCCTGAAGTTGGAGGCCACTCTTTAATAGCTGAGCTTTTGTTTAACAGCAGGCTCCCCAGGGAGAGCGAGGTTTTCCTGGTAAAAGACCAAGATTTCTTTCAAATAATTTAATATTGCTTTGTATGAAAGAGCAATGGAAAATATGTATTGGGAAGATGCTAGAAGGTTATTTATTTCTCTATTATTGCCTGATAACCATGCTGCTGGGCACCTTGACTAAAAGGTTGTGCTCTGGCAGACCTTCCTTGGCTCCCAAAATATTTTGAGTGAGATAACACCCTTGAAAGAAGATTAAATAACAAACCCAAACTGCTTACTATACTCGGTTTATTATCCTGCCCAACACCATGAAGTTCTCGGTCCAATAGGATTCTGGTAAAGAGCTGGGAGGAAAAAAAAAGTCTCTTGACATAAAATCATCTTTCTAATGCTCAGTAGCCATAACTGCTTTTGCTTTTTTAAATGCTTTGTCCTGTACTTGACCTTCAAATGTTTGTAGCTAGCTGATCTGGAACTTTTTTGACTCCACAGCTGTCTAAACTAAGGATGATGACATTGCTTAGAGATCCTTTTGTGTATGTGTGTATACAGGAATGCTGTTTTCAAAAGTATATATATATATTTACTTTAACATGACTCAAAATCTTGGAAAGCTTGTACTTCTTTATCATATTAACTGAGAACCGATAAGTCCTCGCTGGGGAAACGTGTTATGGCATGAAAGACCCAAATTACACAATAGGCTGGATTTCAGCAGGTAGAGAAAATTTTTGGGGTTGTTGCCTTCTGGCTAACTGTAATAAATTTGCTTAAGTAATATTTCACAGATGTGCTGGCGGTTTCCTGGCAAACAAGCTGAAGATCATAGGAAATTTCTTAACTCAAAGCATAAAAATAAAAGTTTCGAAGACAAAGTCCTCAGCCCTAACAGAAAAAAACATTTAGCTAAAAGCTGGACTGGAGGCTGCTATCTAAGCACAAGAGTTAAAATAAGTTTACAGTGAGTTTCTGTTTCTACTTGTTTTCTCCTACTATAGCTACATGCTGTATGAAACACGTGAGGCTGTTTTGGAAAATCCATTGCCTGTCGCAAGTTCCTCTGTGCTAAACTTGATCTTGTAGTTTTATTTTTAGAAGGCTTATAGTTGCTGTCCCCAGTGTTGTAGGAAAAGCTGACAAAATGCCAGCAAGGTCCTGCAAAATGGAGACATGGCTTTCGTTCCAGACACAAAAATTTAAGGTGAAAAAAATAGAAATAACCACAATAAGTGCAAAAGGGAAAGGTATAAGTTTATTTACAACAACAGTATAGTTTTCATGTGGATATGTTGGTGGAAATAATGGAGCATTTTCTGTGGGAAGACAGTGAAAAATATATCTATGGAAAGTATAAGATGTACTTGTTAGAGATTTAATTCTCGAAATAGACATAGTTTGTGGAATTTTGGGATGAACAGAGTAAGAGACATTGAGCATCTTGGTGCAGTGGGGTATAAAGACAGAGCGTCTGCCTCTTTCTCACCTTGACCTGCAACAGTGGAGGGACAGGATGTGACAAGGACACAAACTTGGCTTGTCAATGTGTCAGGAGAGGTCAGGATATTTTGATTTTTGTTTTCCTTGCAGGCTAAGCTTGAAGCCTTTCTTAATTCGAGCCTGGTCATCAATATGTTTGCACAATATGAAATATTCAATGAGAAGTTTATGTGAATGTAGCTCTAAAACCAGCAAATGGCAACCGGGTAGAGAGGAAACGGAAAAGTGCTGCAAGCACTGATGTCCTTCCCAGCCTCAAATGAGGGATTTACCTCTATAACAGTGATTTACAAGCTTTTGGGAGGAGAAAAAGGAACACTGACCAATCTCTTTTTGTTTGCTTTCCATGCTAAAAAAAAATGAAAGTTTCCTCAGTTCCACAAAGAAACAACTGGATTTAACTTTCCGTTACAAACATCTTGCCCACCTCCTGTAGTTAAATAAATACAGGGCCCAAAGTTTCCAGAGCTGGATACAAGCTTCATCTCTGCAGAATTGCTCAGAGATATGTGTGTATCAGGTGAGAAACACCCTGTGCCCCACTGGTATTAAGAGGGAGGTGGAACATCTGTAACCCCCAGCTCTCCTCCACCCTCCTGCCCCAGATCTGCACCTGCAATCTCACCTTCAGCTGTCTCTGATGTGTTTGTCCTCTCTACACCCCTCTAAGACAAAGCAAAACTGTTGGAAGCATTGCCTAGGGGGAGATGTAAAATTCCAAAGTCTGAACTTGAGGCCTGACTTGATAAAGTGATCAACTGATACGGCCCCTCTTGCTGAGCCAGGAGCTTCAGCTGGCTGAGGCAGGGAGGGAGGCAGGAGATGACTCAGTGTTTCCCCTAAATGAGGGGTCAGTGATGCTCTGGCCTTTGAGCAAAGAAGGCATTTTGTGTCTGGGTAATTTAAAACTGGTTGCTTCTGTCTGACCACTATCAGCTGGCTGCTGTCTGGCAGGCAAAATGGTCACATTCTCTTTTTTTTTGGGCGGTGGGAAGCCTCAGTGTCACCTTCTGGCCAGGGCAAGACTGTGCGGCCTTTGTGCAGCCAGCAAGGGGGGGTTCAGGCTGCCCAAATCCAGCCTACAGCATACCAGAGAGCCTGAAATGGTTTTGGCACAACTTGACTTTTGCCTCACCAAAGAAGGAGGCAGTGAAGATTTTAAAGTTTATTATGTGTCTTATAATACTCTTTACTATGTTTCCTTGAGTGTATCACACACTACCAGATCTCCCAAATCTCTATATGACCACCATATTCCTGCTTCTTTTAACAAACAAGGGCTGATCTTAACTCTTTTTTTTTTTTTTTTTTGAGAGATAGAGAGAGAGAACTGGTGGCAGAGGGAAACTAGGAGCATATGCCTGTGATATAAATATCAAAGTGGAAGTATCTGCCAACTGGGGTAGTTCAGTTCTGACTGAACATTTCACAAGGTACTGTTTTGCTTTTTCCCTCAAAGAATTTTAATTCGCAAATTTCCAGAAATCCTAATGAATTGGTGGAGCTCAAGGAGAGGTGCAGTTATTTGCAGGATGAATGGAAAACATTTAGAAGGGAAAAAAATGCAAGAGAAATATTTAAATAGAGGGAAATCAATGTCAAAAGTGTTACAGAAACACAAAAGGAGCAAATCAACTCAATTTTCCTAAGCAAATACACACTATCAGCAGTTACACAACTTTTCAAATCACCATAGTAATCTGGAAGATGCTTTACCATTTATTTTTTAAGTAGTAAAAAAAAAGAAATTTATTTAATGGAACTATATAGACACCTTCTCCCCTTTCAAACATCCAAAGGGTTACATCTGGCTTTGCATGATTAGACTTTTTATTATTCCACCATAATAGCAGTCTTGCTTTAGATCGGTGTATTTCAGGCACAGCTTCTGTGTTAAAGTCTATTAACTCTAATAGATTTAAAGAACAGAGAGGGGGGAGAAAGATTATTCTGTATTCTAAAGGTTGTGAACTGTTTTTAAGGCGTGTGTCTGTCTCTCCATATGGGGGTGAGGGACAAGGGGAGGAGGGAAGGGTGGGAGAGGAGTTGCATTAGAAAGTCCCTCCTTTAAAAGTGTCAAACTCCAACCTGCACAGAAGAGGGAAAGGGAGACCACCAAGAACCCTCAGAAAATAATATAAAAACAAACCTCAGAGGTAGAAGAAAATACCCAAAAGGAGAAGACTGCAGCTTTCAGTAATCTGTAAATGATTGCTGGCAAAGACTGGAGGCTTCGAGCTTGAGCTGTGTTTGTTCCAAAAGAAAGCCAAGAAGGACGGTGTTAATAAAGAGAGATTTAACTGAGGGCTGTGCTTGGAATAAAGTGGACTACAAAAAGGTCAAATTTGATCAGTTGGAGCAGATTACAAGGGCTTTAAAAGGTAGTGGTGAAGAAATGAAACTGGGACTGTGAAGCAATATAGCACAAGATTGATTTTGGGGGTGGAGAGAAGCTGGGACAAGTGCTTATCAGCTTGAGAAGGAGGAAGAGCTGTGCTGGGTTTGTTGTCATTCCCACACTGAGTAGAGTACTTGCTGCTTTTGTGGTTAGCCTTCCCTGCCGTGGTTTTTCTTCTTTTTTTATTTTTTTGTTTTTAATATACATATTTTATTATTGTTATTACTACAATGGTGTCTATAATCTCTGACTTGGATCCTCTGAAAAGCTGGAAAGTTTTAAGGTAGGCCTATGTTTTCTTCTGTTTGGTACAGGCATTTTGGGTTTAGCCCTAAATTAACTGGAGCTTGAGTTATAATCGAAATGCGAGCCCTGGGCTTAAGTAAGAAAGGAGTTTCTGGTAATTAGACCCCTTTTAAGATACAGCAAAACCTTTGAACAGATGTTTAGAGAGACCCGAGAGAGAATTTTTAAATATACTTCTCAGTGTTACAGTGCAGTGAGGAATTCTTTTTTTTAAATTTCTTTTTAAGGAGAGGTTGCTCTGTAAATTTAAGCTAATAGTAAAGGCTCACACCAGTTGCAACTGCAGCATTAACTCTCTGCTTACCTTGCTGTGCTCTGCATGGAAATGAATGGGAAACTCCAGAGAAGCAAAAACCAACAGCATGAAAGTTGATCAAGAAGTGGAAAATAGTCTTGGGGGAAGGAAGGGGGACTAAAGTTCTTGCTTCATGTTGTTGCCGAAACTTCCACACTTTGTTGCCTCTCTCAAGGCATGCGTTTGGCACTTTAAAGCTGCTACTTTTTTATCTTCAGCACTAATGTTTGGGGTTTTTTAATTTGCAGAGTGAAAAACGGTAATTTGAACTGCTAAAAATTATGGGGGGAGGGGGGGAATATCCCCATTAATTCTTGCTGCAGATATTGAAGATCCACGGTGTTAAATGTCTGTGTTTAATGCTGCTGTAAGTGCCTGGTTTTGCCTTATTGAGAATCCAGACATATAAAAGTTTGCAGATGGTTTGCAGAAACTTCACTAAGACATTGGAAACATCTGGGAGTGTGGATGGCAAAATTATAAAATCATTTAAATATAAAGTTACGTAGATACCCCTCAGCTTTTTTGCAAAACATGAAGGTGCACCTAATAATTTTTTTGAGTCAGTTACAAGGGCTGGGGGCTATGAATTGTGATATTATTATGCTATACATGTAATAATAATATTTTAAAATACAGTTTAGCTTCTTGATTCAAGTTTCTAAAGAACTTATTGTGTTCTGAACTGAAAGAGGAAAAACAACATCTCAGAGTCAAAATATAAAGTCTACTTACATGACTAAGGCTTTTTTACTCACTGAACTTTCTATTTTAGGAGTTTAAAATTCTCTGACCATTTTCTGAGCCTCTGTGTAGGTCTGTGGACTGAGACTCTCTATCCTTGCCTGTGGTATGAGACTTGGCACAGCGGGCTTTTTGCAAGTTTATTTTATTTTATTTTTCAAGTCGTTTGGGGCTGTCAGCACAGAATGATGAGTTTCTATTTGACTCCAAAAGTTCAGAGTGGATGTTCGCTCAGACGCAGGGCTGTGAGGGATGGAGGAGTGCAGGGCTGGGAGGGGCATCTGGGCTGGATGCTCACCCTGCACCCGAGCAGAGCCGGGGTGGCTTTTGTGACTCACCACCCATGAATGCCACTGAAGTGCTTTCTCAGAGTTCCATTTGTGTTGCCTTACAGCGTGTGTGCTCCAGAAGAGCTATTCTAGGAATAATTTTAAGTTTTACCTAGCTCTATGAGACTATTTCTGATTGCTCTGCAAGACAAGTCAGGTGATGCCAGGTTTGTGCTGAGCTGAAGGATGATACAGAGGACATGAAAGTCAAGAAGATTTGAGGAGGAGACAATGTTGCCCTCTCAAAGAATCCTATTTTTTTTAAAAATCCATTTTTTACATGCCTGTAAAAGAAATATCTCCCTGGCACTTTTTCCCTACAGCATGCCTGAAGTTTCCCAACTTTGAGTGTGAATATGGAGATTGCAGCTGTATGGACACAGAGTAGGTCAAAGATGTGATTAAGTCTGGACTTTCTGTGTAGTTTCTGTGTGTGTTTAGAACAGCAACTCCGCACAGATGTGACATTGTGCAGCTCCACTGCAAGATGCAGAAGGTTAAGAGGTGGAAAAAGGCAATATGTAATATGAGCAAAATGATCACTGAAAGAAAAAAAAAAAAAAAAAGAGCTAGAAGTCATCACATAACTCATATGGTTTGTGACTTATTAAGCTACAATGCCACTTCTACCTTTTCTTATAAATTTTAGTTTCTCTTCTGTGGGCCAATTTCCAACCTGTTTGACGCCTCTAAAGCTCCTGGTTTTAGTGTGCCCCCAAAGAATCCTGTAGCTAATATTTATAAGAAATAGAGGAATGTTTCTGTCTGTTTCTTTTAGGTGCACAAACCAATTCTTTCAGACTCGAATTGATGTTGCAAATGCCACCACCAGCTGTAAACTAGTGTCCTACCCTGGTAAATCCTCAATTTTGTTTACTTTCTGCACCCCCGTAATTTATTCTGTGACTCCATCACAGTTTGAGGCCTGATTAGCTGGGAAAAAACTGAAGGATGAAGATCCTTTGGAGGCAGAAGGTGGGAATATTTATATTGGGGCTTAATAATTCCCAGGGGCTCAGAGCAGCCTTGGTGCTGGTTAGCCCCATGTCAGCTGAGCTCTGGCTCCTCTGCCCTGCTCCCCAAACCCTCAGGAAGCGCATCCCTTGACCTGTGAATAAAGGTAATAATGAAGAGAAAGGTCCAATATAACAGACAAGGTTGTGGCTAGTGGTGAAGCCTAAAAGGAGGGAGAGGTGGTGTTGGAGCATGGCAGGGGATTTCACTGGACTTCACCCAGCTGAGCTGGGAGAGCTAGCAGAGGTATTAAATAAATGGCAATATGATGTGTGTATATATAATATTACATCAGGCCTCCCTCTTTGGTTGTGTCTGTCTGGAGCAGGACAGTGAGAGATGCAATAATTTCTGGTAAGTCTCAACTTCCTCTGGGTGCAAGAGCCCTAAACACAGTTTAATGTGCATTTTCTTTCACTGGATTTATTCAGAGTGCTCTGAGTACCAAAGTTACTGGAAAGTGAACACATGGATATTTTTTTTTTTCCTCCTGTTGTCTCCTTTGGGATAAGCTCCCAGCATAAGATCTGTGCTGTGACATGAACACACCACTGCCTGATCTCCCCATTCATAGTGTGAATATAATAAGCACCATGTCCTGTTGTATTCCTTGGAGCCAGGAGAGACTGGTAAAACTTCAAGCCTTCAAAAAAACCCTTCAAAGCCTTCCCAGCAAACGCTGTGTGCTCGCCCAGCCCTCTGCAGACACAGAAATCTCATTTACGGTCTTCAAAATTACATGGGAGCTGAGATCGAGACCTCCTTGGGTATAAGAGAGACCAAAATCAGCTGCCTTGGTTCCAGAAGAGTCTCCAATCCCTATTTACGACTTCTGGGATGTGGTTTTGTTCCTCACATGTGACAGGGACAATTGTTTCTGAAGCATCCTGTGCTCTGGGCCCCTACAGCAGCAAAATCAGAGCAATAGCCTGGCAAGGACAGACCCAAAAAGGGGGGAAAAATATTTAAGTTCTCAAGGCCACATCTCCTCTGTTGCTTTTGTGCCTTAATTTGGCTCCAACAAGGCTAAATTCAGCACTATAAATCACATAACTTACCTATGCAGGGAAGACCTTGTGCCCCTTTGCATTCCTGTCTGAAGAAATATGTGACCTTTCTATGGCACATGGCTGGGAAAAAAAATTAAAAGTCGGTTTTAACTTGACTTTGCAACCTCAAGGTGAAATCCAAGGAAAGAGTAGGAGTTTTTACTCAGAGGAGTGGTCAGCCCCCAGACTGGGAAGCAGGGAATCTTAGTGTCTGCTCTGCATGCAGATGATTGGAATTTCACAAGTCCTATTGAACTGGCCCATCCAACTTGGCTGGTGGAGTTGGGAACATCTTGTTTGCAACACGTCATTGTGTCAGGCGGATGTACAAATTCAAATGTTCTCTCCAAAATGTCTTTTTCCTCCACACACACCATCCAAGCAGCCTGTTAATGGTTGGGCTTTTCAGGAAAAAAAAATTGTTTTTCATGCTTGGCAAATCAGCCCAGGAGGAGCAATTTCATCTGTGTTGGTGTGTGCATTATGAGCTGTTTTGGGCAAATAGTCCTATCCCTACATCCACCCCTGTGATTGCCTGGGAATTGAGGTGGGTTAAATAGCTTCAAAATGTTCAAACTGGGGAAGGGGGGAGGAAAATAGGCACAACAGCTCGAATTTGGCCATGGGCACAGAACAATAAATTGAGCAAAGCTTAAGATAAGGCATTCTGTATTCAGGATCTGAACAGACCAGTTAATGCATGGACCCCCAACACATAACTGCTCAGAAAAAGGACTAAAAAGCAAAAAAGAAAATATTTCACTTGTGCTTTACTCTGAGGACCTGGACAATATTCTCTTCAGCCAGTACTCAAAAAACAAAAGAAAACAAGCCCCGAAAGTTTGGCCCTGGGATACAAAGCTGGACTCCATCACCACCATGAAATACAGAAAATGGAATTTAGGATGTCAGTGGAGAATACAAATTCCCTCCTAATTGCCACAATATGCTTGGTCTGAAAAAAAAAAAAAGCATGGAAAGAGGGTGTGTGTATCTTGTAATAACTAAAAACACATTTGAGAAATGGTTTTCCAGTTTAGCAATCCAAAAATGCAGATGGTGTCAGAGATGGCATTGAAAGGAGTATTAGTGCGGGTCACACACGCCCCAAGTTGTGACACAGATGAGAATCACCAGGGGGATGCTGGCTGTTGCCAAGCTCTGATAAGCTAAATATGAGGAGCAAAACATAGTGTGGATTCTTCTGCTTTCAGTTTGAATGTGTAACTCTACAATCACTCAAGTGAATAATACAGGAATGAAAAATTAGGGCCAGCTGTATTGAAGTATGAATTTTTAATTTTTTTTCATGTTCTTTTGTTTGTGCTTCCTTTGCACTTTGTAGAGGACAGTATGGGTAGCTTTTCTTTGCTTTTTTGTTAGTTTTTTTCCTCTCTTAAAAAGGCAAGATCTATGGGATGATGCAAGAAGTAGAGAAAACAGAAACTGGCAGATTAGGATGTAACACCCTCCTGCATCCATTGCTAATGGCTGAGAAAGTCATGTAGTCCTCCTCTAAGCCCATGCAGATTTATTCTTTCATCTTTATTTTCCCCTGATTAAAATTCACTATCACTCCTTTCAATAAGAGGTTATTCTCCACCGTTTTGCTAAAAACAATCCACTTTTCATATCAAGCCTGTGTAGAAGCTCATTACATCTTGTTCATTTGGACATGAGTTGTTAAATCTTCCAGGTGCTTTATGGGGGATTTAAACATCCAATTCAAATGAATGATCTCTCACAAAGAGGTTTACTTATTGCTGCTGCCATGTTCCTTTGCCTAATTATTTAAATTGCCCTAACCCCTAAAACATAAAATTCCTGAACCAGCAGCACAGCTGTCTAGCCAGAGTCTGTGACAGTGAGGTGTAGGGAGGCCAGCCACCAGGGATCTGCAGTTCAGGGACTTGTGCCAGAAGCTATGGCTTTTCCTTGATGGTGGCTTCCTCCATGAATTGATCTGACTGGTTTTGCAGTTTTGAGTCCAGAACATCTTGCAGCAAAGAAATTCTGTGGTTTGGCACACTGATTACAGCTGCTAACAAAGTAATGCACTGGAAGGGCTCTTTTCCATGTAAATTTGTCTTGCATCCATGTTTTGGGACACATGGAAAGTGTTTGGAGTGGATTCCCTGCTAAGACCTTGAGCCACTGACTTCGGGTTCCCTCCTCGTGACAGGAGGTGGAGGTTGTGTTGTTTCTTCACCTATTATACCCAAGAATTCTGTTCCTGACTGGTGGTTACTCGCATCCAGTTACATGGGTGCACGTGTTGCAGGATGCAGGTAAAACCAGGATCATCCTTTCCTGCACACAGTACTTAATGATGCTGACTTTCATCTACAATTTCATCATCTCTTAAATCAGTGGTAGTCCTAATGTATTCCTCCACATCTTTCCTAAACCACCCATTCAAATTTCCAGCTTTGTCTAGTTCTGCACTTGGTGGAACTGAAATAAGGAGGAAGTTGCCTGTACACAGGAAAGGTAACCGGGCAGTGGCAGCCTTACATTGTCCTTGAGAGATGAGGTTATAATTTCATGCTTTTTCCAGGCCTTCTGTGTTAGTTTGGAAGTGTTAGTTAATCTCTGTGTGCCCCAGTTCCCGGAGGTAAAATGGACCTGTTAATACCTGTCTTATTTACTTTGGCTATAAGATTTTCATGGCTATAGAGATGTACAGCTCTGTCCTATAAAACTCACAGCACTGGGGGCTCAGCCTTGGGCTGGGCATTTCATCAGCTGCCCTCATAACAATAATTTATTTAACAGAAACTAGAATTTAATTCTTTTGAGAGTAAATAATTCCTTGCTTGTTTACTAAAACCCTTTCTTCATTATTTCTGCCTTTGCAAGACACCAAGGACGAGTCACACAAATTCCTTGTGCTCACCAGCTTTTCTTCCAAGGAGTTGTTAGGCTTTGGTTTTTTTTGAAGAGAGATTCATTAAAGATCTCTTGCACTCCTGATAGTCACATGATGCTGTGCCGCAGAGAGAGAAAAAGAAGGTGAAACCAGACAGATTCATAGTCTTTGTTACTAAGATTTTACTTTGCTTGACCTGTGCAAGCGATGAATTTCTTATCTCTTAGGAAAATACTCTAACCATTCCCTTTGGGTGTTGTCTGGTGGATGTCAGAGTCTCCCAACAAACTTGTTCAGACTTCAGGAGCTCTAATACTCCTGAAAAATGCTCTGTGGCACTAAAAAACCCCTTATCATAACCTAAGTGTTACCATCCAACCTTTTTTATATGAGCAGCTGAACGTGCTTCTACTGATTATACTCTAATTTTCCTTAATTAAAAAAGCCCCAAACCTAATCTCATATTAATTGCATTTTTATATCACTTTGTCAGATTTTTTTTTTCTCTGCATGTGTGTGTTTCCTCATGTTTCATCACAAGTGAAAGAAAGTCCTCTCTTATTTTTCCTCATCTGGGTAAGCCCATGCATTCCTTGAATATAGAGGGATGTTGTGTATTCATTATAGGACACTTGTTCTTGAATCAGTCCCAAGCTGGTATTAGTGGACCACTTTGTTATTGAACACCTGTTGACCTGCAGACGCTGAATTTTCTGTTGCAGTTAATTTGTTTTTTACAACTGAGTTTTAAAAGTGAAGATTTTTCTAAAGGTAGAAATGTTGGGTGGCTCAAATGATTATCACAGTTGTACTCTCTCTTTTGTGGAATGGATGGATTTCAGATTATTGGAAAAATTTTTCATGTCAGTTGTGCTGGATTTTTTTTTTCTTCAGATATCAAGTTAAATTGCCTGTAGCCAGTTATCTTCTAGAAACATGGTGTATAGATAATTTTTATCTGTTAAAGAATTAATTCACTTGTTTGGGTAATTTTGCAATACTCTTCAGTAGTAGAAGACTGATTTTCAGTTTAACATACATGAATGGCTGAGTAAATTTATGTATTAAATCAGTAGATGAATGGAACCAGAGCATAGTTGGGGTTGAAAATCTTAGTATGACTTTTGAGTGATTTGATTAAACATATTCCACCCAAGGATTTGTAAGATACTATGGAAAGCTTTAACAGGGGGAGAGGTTAGGGTTTTTTCCTTTAGTTTTAATATTCTGAGTTTTATATTGGATTCTTGGTTTCCAGGTCCCAAAGACAAGAGTAATGTTATAGAAAGGACTTAAATGAGCCCTTGAAGCAGTGGACATTTCAGTTCTGAAAAAGATGTGGACTTAATAACCTTTCTCCACAAAGAATAGGCTATAAATCCACAATTTAATTAATCTCCGCATGTCACCCGAGCACTACTCTACCTATTACACTAATCCTGAACTAGGAGGCACTGGCAGATCTCAAGCTGAGACTGCCTAATTTTGCAAATAGTAAGTAAAATCACCTTCAAGCATTTTTGGGATATATTTAATATCTTGATGTCTTAGGCTGTAATTAATCTTTGTTTTAAGCAAGCAAGGGGTTACTGCATGTTAATCAGAGGTGGTTTCTAGTTACTGTGAGACTTGCAAAAATTTCTGTGCTACTTATTTGAAGAAGTACTGGATCCATGATCCCTGTTAGGTATTTGAACCTTAATTTTTATGTGCCCTGTTATTAGAGGTGCGGGGACTGTTGGCTGAGTTGGCACATCAGCTGGACATCCTTTTTGCCCTGGTTTGGTCTTGGGGAAGAACTTCAGTGTTTCTGGCACTGCAGAGACTGGTGGGGGTCTCTGTAGCCCTTGGACTTACTCCTTGTTGGAAGAACTGACCTTCCAAGAGTTGCGAAATGTTGTTGACTGGGGTCAGGTTTCAGCTGGAGACGCCAAAATAAAGGATTTATGTAGCCTGGGAAGAATTACAGGCTTGGAAGGGGGAGATAGATATTAAAGGTCTCAACAGGGTGATGGGGAGAAAAGCATTTAAATACTGATGTAAACTTTCATTGACTCCAAGAGGAATTAATTGGCAGGGTCTTTTATGTGACTTTTGGGGTTAGATTTCCAGCTGACTCAAACTGACAAAGCTCCACTGAGCAAGATCTACTGACTTAGAGTAACTGGGAGTTGGAGCCCATGTGTTTTGCAGGAGACTTAACATCTTTCTTTTTATACATAAAGTTTCTGGATCTAATAGAAGAAAAAAATATCTTGGTCAAAGTACTTACTGTATTAATTAATTCCAGCCTGTGTTTTTGATGCCCAGTTTTACTCTATCAGAAGTCTGGACTCTAAAAAGCTCTTGGGAAAAAGGTTACATTAAGTTTTAATTTTCTAGTTATTTTCTCCTGTGTTTAAAAGAAACAGATGACCCAACTCTTTGCCCTTTAGTTAGCCTTCAAGTAGACTAATAAATTTGCCATCATCTATTAACAAACTTAAACCTACGGCATTGCAGGCTACAGACAAGCTGAATAAACTAACTACATAAGTTGCATATGAACTTTAAATCATTGGGAAGCAGTGATAGGAGAAACCAAGTTTGCTGTATTGTAAAGCTGGTTTTTTTTTGCTACCTATTTGAGCTGAAAGTTTCCTGATTTTTGTAAATGTGGTGGGTTTGGGAGGGTTGGGTTTGGGCTTGGTTTTGGGGGTTTTTTAGTTGCTGGTTTTGGGGTTTTTTTTCTCATTCCTGCATAAGCTGTTTGTATTTTTAACCCAGAACAACATGATTTGTACAGCTAGCTCTGGAACTTCTTTTAACTGAGTTTAGATCTCCCTGCTGTTCACTGAGAGTCACAGCTACATTTGTGGGCAGCAAGTTGCTCTGTTTAGCATGAGATTCATTAAAATCTGTGGTTAGTGAGAGCTTACATAGTGCATGCAGTTATTATAAGTGTAACTGCAGAGTCCTGGTGCAAGATGCCCCAGATGGCTAAATCACTATTTTATGTGGACTTTGTGGTCTCCTCTTACATCTTTGCTCTCAATTGTTTTCATAAGAAGTTTAAAAGCAGTTTCAGTTCTTCACACCCAAGAGAAATAGCAAGTTACTCACAAGATGTCCCCTAACTTAAAAGTACCTTCTGTAGCAGTAGTTTCATTAGTAAACAACAATCTGAATTTTTCTATCTCAGTCCAGGATGCAGTTATTGTAGTTTACATCCTTTCTTCTTCATCTTATCTGCAGATACTGTTCAACCAGGCACAGCAGAGTGTCCAGCAACAGAAATAGGAAATTATTCTTGCTGTGACAAAATAGCCCAAAAAAAAAAAAAAAAAAAAAAAAATCTGATCTGCTGCAAAGAAAATTTTGTTGTTCACATTTGTGTGGTTGAATACAGGTAAAAAGAAGGATGAGCATGGATGAAGCTGCAGGTCCCATTCCTGGAGGCATAACTCTGTCCTATTCACATACACATGAGAAATTACCTTGGCCAGAATTATTTTTGCTGCAATTAGATGTTTACTGGGCATGTATCTTAGCAGAAAGGTCCTAGGAAAAGACATCGGTTAATTTCCAGAGGGGGGAAAAAACCCCAAAAAACCAAATCAATCAAACAAACCAAAAAAAGCAAAAAAAAGCCTGAAAATGTTAAATAAAAATAACACGCCTTAAAACAAAATGCCCTTTAATGTACAGAAATCCAGCTTGAATGCTCTATGTACCTGTATCAATCTGACTGTACTAATTTTTGCCTTGTTTTCCCATTAACGTCTCTGAAAGTTATTACAAGGTTGATTTTACATCCTGTATGGGCAATTCACGTGGTGGGTTAAATTTAAGAAGTTATGAAAAGACAGTCTCTAACAACAGGGGGAAAATAAACTGTGTTGATGCAGATGAGCCATGTATACCATGAGCTTGGGATTTGAACATGAAACAACATTGGGGTCCAGGTTGCAACATCACAAAACGTGACAGTCTGGAGGAAGGAACAAGTTCTGCATTTATTTTTTTCTTCCCCCTCCATTTTTTCTTATAATACACACCAGCAGCCAGACCACACAGGAAGTTTGCACAAATCTACATGGTGAAAGTGGGATGGGGAAGCAGAACGAGATCTGCAGCAAAGGGTTGGGCATGTTTTATTTCTCCAGCAGCTGGAAGCTTAGTGTGGCACTGTGGAATAAAATCAGCTTTGCAGGGAGGAAGCTGTATAATCAGTATGTATGACAGGCCCTTAAGATGTGGTGATCTGGAACAGAGCAGTTACCTATATATGGTATCTTTGTATTGCCTCGGTAGGAGCTGCCAATTTTGAATTCCTTCAGGAAGATGGTAAAAAATGTGCTTGAACCAAGGGGTTCCAGCAGGAGTTAGCAAAAAGTTTCAGACCCAGAAGGTGTCTCTGCTGTGGAGTGTTTAATTACGGAAGCAAAGAGTTGCACAGAATAGACAGCGCTTCTCAGAAATGGTGAGTTGAGGCTTCTGCTGTTTGAATTTTTTCATATCACAAAGGAGAAACAAAAGTCTTGTGAAAGATTTAAAACCATTAACCCACATGGCAATTAGCTCACAGGAGACTGTGCCAGTAGATACTCTGAAGGCCAAATCCTTAGAATTGGAAAATAATATATTTTTGTGGGTGATGAGAATATCTACAATCAGATAGGATTAAAATGGGGAAGGATACAAGTCCTCATGTTTTGGCCAACTACTGTCTGAGGTCAAGGAGAATCTTTCCTTATTTGGAAACATATCACTATCCATGGAGGTTTTTGTACCTCTTAGGGATGGAAGGTCACATAAAACAAACGCCTGTCTGATCCAATGAGACAATTGCTGTGTTATACAAGAGCGTTAAAATCCTACTCATTGAATTTTCCTTCCTACTACTGAATTCTAACAACATTTACTTTATTGATGCAATGCGTGAAAAAAAGAAAGAGCAAACCTTTCAAGCCTTATGTTACTGAAGAATGCAATTTTTTTTAGCAGCATTGTGTACAGTATCTTAAAAACTTTTTGGACCAAGGAATTTCAAGGGGTAATTTTGCATTGAATTAAAATAATTATCCATCACCATTTGAACTTTTTGTACTCTCGGATAGGTAAATTGTACACTTTAGCAGGTCAGCATGTATTCTGACATTGTTATGGGAAAGATTTGCATAAGGAAAGTGTAGACTTCCCTGCCTCCCCCTTCCCGTGATAAAAATCTCCATACACAATAGCTGTACTGCCACATGTCATGGGGACATTGTGTAAATTACAGAGTTACAAATTTGTCAGCCTAACCAAATGTCTGAAGGAATAATGTCATATTAGTTATATTTCAGCTGTAAGTCTGCTCTGTTTTAACCTTGATTTGTGTGGCAGCTCGCCATACCAACAGCTTGTGCATGGCTGATTATAAACAACTTTATTTTAATGTAACAAGATTCTCATTTAATTCCTGGGAGCTTGATGCAATGGTGATCAAAGCTAAATACAGACCTCTCTCTGAGGTAAAGGATTAGATTAGGCTGACCAGAAAATACAGGGTCCTGAAGATTTCAAGATCACAAAATCTTTTGTAGGTTTTAATTCAAATTTTCTGAAGTTGGATAGTGGACCTAAAATATTGTGCATTATGAGCACAGAGAGCCTTGATATAACTTGGATATAGTTTTGGTTTTAATTTAATTCCATTTTTGTGTGGAAGGACTTGTATGTTCAACCAAGGTTTATTCATTTAGTATTGCAAGTTATTTTTTCTCTACATTATTTTTACACATTAGGGATGAAAATTTTACTCTGGAAGAGCTGGAGTCCTTGAAATCTGTTTTCTTTTTCTGGGGATAGTGTGTGTATCTTGGTTGGATCCTCTCGTGCTGAATCAGATGCAGATTCATACTTGGTGGGGCCAGGAGGGTCCTGCTTTGGGATTTTGTGCTGTTTCTGGTGGTTGCAGTGTTAGGGCTGTTTTGTGGTGCTTTATTTTTTTTTTCCTTTCCATTATTTTTATTTTCTTTATCTTTTTGATTATTTAATTTGCTTTGGCTTGGGTTTTATTTTGGGATTTTAGGGGGGGGAGGGAGGGGCTCTGATTTTTGGTGTTTTTTGGAGGACTGGGGGATAAGGTGTTGATGCTATAGAGGGTTAAAAGTGTCCTTGTTGAAGCAGTGTGCCTGAGAGGTTTTCTGTCTTTACCTGACTGCCTATTTTCGGGAGGTTTAAGACAATTTAGTACTTTTGAGATTACCACCTCCTTGCCAAGCATCTCAGAAGCTGAACAAGAAGTTCAAAAAACATGGGAGAGATTAAGCTGACATTCGTATGTGACTATATTTACACATCTGATTCCTAAACAGGGTGGAAAGGGACTACAGTGTTCACTTTATTTTGAAATCAGCAATAATCAACCTAAATCCATAAATGTCAAATTTGAGGGGTCAAATCAAAACCTGAGTTGAACCTTTGAGTGGCTCTTAAGCTTGTGGTGAACTGAATCAAATTGCAGGAATGATTCTTAAATCAATTGCTCGTTTAAACTCCTGCTGTTTGCAGCTATCCCTTCCTTCTTTGCAAACAGCTGATTTTGAGCGTTCCTCCTTTCCCTCCTGTGGAAAAACTACATTTTTAACTTCAAACAGAATCAAAACTTTTTACATAAACATGGTGGGTAAAGTTTAGAAAAAATTGGGGTTTACTATTTTTCTTCTTCCCCTCAATTCTTCATTCATTATTATGATTCTTGTTTGTTTGAGAGAGCAACAATATAAATTGTGAAATTCAGTTTTCTGTGCAGTGTTGTCAGTGGTAGGAGGAGGTGGGAAACAGCAGTAATAGCCTAAGGTCCTACATAATGTGTTGGATATTTGTGTCACAGGGCAATATGGTGTTGCCCATTATCCTGGTGTTGGGAAATCTTTAGGAGTACAGATAATGAATCCTGTCCTGTCAGTTTTCATCATTAAAAATTTCCTTGGCTCTAAGAAAAATGGTTATGTGAATGGGGATCTCTGGTCTGTAAATACACAGGGAAAAGGTACAGATGCTCGTCTGCACACAAAGACACTTGAGGTCAATAAGCTTTTTTTTAATCAAAAGGTAAAAATGCAGAAATTTGCTAATATGTTCTTTTAAAATATATATGAAATCATATTGTGGAGCTTTCTTTACCTCTAAGATTATTGCACAACCTTAAAACTTGCATTGAAGCCTTCATTTTTTTTGCAGTTGTCAGTCCATGAGTTTTTGAAACAGGAACGACACAAAGATTTCTGACTTCGCAGTGATAGAGAAACTACTCTTTTAAAATCCACATCAGCTTTTGACCAAACTTTCACTTCCACTTCAGCTGTGATGTTTTTCCCTCACTCAGGCCTATCTGGAATATAAATGTTTCCTGATTCCAAATGGGAAGTATCAGCCCTGTTTCTGGGCCAAATTTTCATGGTCCTTTCAAATGTGTACTATAGAAACCAAATAAAACTCCTGCCCAACACCCACAGAAGAAATCAGCTTGCAAAGGTTTCTGACAGTGTGCTCCAGGCAAAGATTTGAAATAATTTAAAATAGTTTAACTCTAGTTCCTTTGTATTCTCATGCTCATGGTTTGCTGTTTTAATGACCTGTTATTTTTAAGACTCCATACCAGCGTTAATCAATCTTAGCTGCATGTCCCCAGATTATGTATGAAGACAATGCATTTATGGTTTTATTTGTCTAAGAAAGCTGTATGCCAAACCAAGGTCTTAATAATCAGGCAGTGCTGGGTGGGGATTTTTTTTTTTGTTTAGCTGTGTTTGTCCTGGAGATTGTTAGGCTGAAGTATTTGTTTAAAAGAAACAAAATGAAAATGAGGGTCTGTAGCCAAGTTTTCGAATGATCCTCTTGCTCACTGGCACTCGCTGAGACAGGAAAAGTGATGGCTAGTGATTCAAAAATCCTTCATGCTCTCATTTTTGGCATTTGAGCTTCAAAGAGTGTCTGGCCTTTTTCCTGCCTCCTGGTATTGGCCGAAGCACTGGTTTAGTGGGGGTTTTTTTTATGATCTGCACAGTCCAAAATTGCAACATTTTTTGGGATGTTTTTAAGACTTTTTTTGCTAAGGCATCTCCTTCGAGACGTTGGCCACCTTTAACTGTTCTTGACTTCAAAGAGTGTTGATAATTGAGTTTCACACAGGCATATCATACCAGAAACAGCCCTCAGTCTGGGGAGGTACACTTTCATTAGGTTATGAACCTCTCCTGACATTTCTTCTCTGCGAATCTCAATTGTTTCTAATCCTGTGTTTAACTTTCTTGCGAACTTTGGTTTGGCAGAGGAACATATTTGCTTGTTTGGGGCAGGCTGCATTTTACTGCTTTGCTTGAATTTCAGAGTGTTCTCCAAAACCACAGTGACTTACTTGGGAATCTTGCCAGTGTTTTAGACTTCAAACAGTGATAGTAAGATTTGTGTGCTCATTTGAGGCTTACATAAAGCTAAAGCTAATATTTGTGGGCATGATTAAATGTGTTTGGTATTTTGGAGGGGAGGGATGTATCTAGCTTATGAGTTATGCTTGCTGCCTTGTGGGGATTCTTATGAAATGTAGCAGCAGCTCAACAGGTTATCTAGCAGAGGGAGAGTTAATACATAGTGCTGATACTCATAAATCAGGAGATTAATGCCTGCCTTACACCTCTTAATAAAAACAGCGGAGAACAACAATCTTATCAACATACATGTAATCTGTAAACAAGTGTTGTAGTCAAATACAAACAGATTTTTATCATTATCCTGCTCCAAACCATGTGACTTTGCAGTGAAGTACTTGCAGGAGATGAGTTAATACATGTCTAACAACAGTTGCAGCCAAAAAAAAAAAAATCATTAATGCTAACATGAGCAAGATAATTGGGATATGTGGGGGAGTGAATGTCCAGATTTGAACTTTTGAACTGCCAAGCATTAAAGCCCTTTTGCTTCCTCTCAGCAGCTGCTACAGGCTGGCTGTAAATTTTTGTGGACACCCAGACTTAAGGAAAAAGTGGAATGTGCTAACTCTTCCAATTAATAGAGATGGCTCTGATGCATCAATTAGCAAGCTGATCACTTCTTGTCCTTCTGCACATAAACTGTTTTCACAGAATCACAGAATCACAGAACAGTTTGGGTTGGAAGGGACCTTAAAACTCAACCAGTTCCGGTCCCCCTGCCATGAGCAGGGACACCTTCCATTGGACCAGGTTGCTCAGAGATCCACTGAAAAGGAGACATTTGTGGCCTCCAGAGGGGAGGCTGAAAAGATGTGTTTCTAGAAAGAAATGATCTTGAAGAAAAAGAGGAGGAGGAAAAGAAGGCTTAGAAAGAAGAAGATAAAGAGGAAAGATCTGAGAATGGAAACAAGTCCTGGAGGACTTCCTGAGGAAGATAAGCAGAGATAAATTTTGGGGAATGCCTGGAGACCTCAGCTGGTGATGCCCAAGATGAGTAACAGTGAGCACTGGCACAGGATGGACCAGCACAACCTCTAACCCACGCCAGGGGTGTGAAGAACTTGTGAATGTAGCCTGAGCGTAGTATGTGAGGTGTAAAGGAAGGTAAAACTGAATTTCCTTCCTGTCTAAATAACTCCTTGCACCTCTGTGAATGGTCTGCTAAAACATGAGCAGATAGTCAAGCCCACATACATAAATAAATATGAGGGCACTCCTTAGGTGGGGGTAAGAGGCACTTGCCAAAACACAAATGAATTCTGGCTCCTAGATTTAAACATGTCATGGATACACATACATGCATGTGATATATATGCTCAAAGATGATGTGGGATTACAGTAGTTCCATAAATGCTATTTACAGTAAGCCGTGGGACTGCAAGCACCAATGTAATTATATGTATTTTCCAGAGGAGATGGCTGTATTTTCCAGAGGAGATGGCTGTCTTTTCAATGCCAGTCCATGTCTAAAAAGCACAAATAAGCTCAAAACACTTGGAATTAAATGGTACTTTGTGAAGAGTAGGTAGGATTCATTACACACATTCCTAATTAGGTCTTAGAACAGAAATTATTTTATATGGTATTAAATAACATATTTTGCTTTGAACTCTCAAACCTCACTCTAATCACCTTCCAGCTTTCTTGGGTACTCTTGGGTACAAACGAACCCCTCTCTTTTTCCTCAAATAATCTATCAAGGGTTGTTATGTGAGGGAAGAGAGTCCTCAGAGAAGTAAGTCGGTGACATAATTGGTTTCCTCTCAAAAATGTGTATGAATGAAGATAGTTGCAGCTGTTAGTGAGTACAGAGATAAACTTTCCATGCTTTAAGTCTTTCGATAAGTATTTGTGTATTTTGCAGCTAACCCATTTTAAGGAAAAAAAAAAACCAATAAATTGCATATCTCTACTTCTTAAAAAGTGAACTCTTATTGAAAGTAAAGGAAATTATAAACTCTTTTAAATCGCTTAACTTTGCACATGAAAGACATGGAAAAAAAGGTGTAAAACCCTGGTCAGTATCTTGAAGCTGGAATAAAGAATGACGGGGGCAGGGAAGTTTCTGCATAAAGGTAATAAATCATTTTCCACCTGATTTTCTCAGGGCTTTGAAACTCCTCCTAGCATAGGTCCTTCTCTTCCAGCAGGTTCTCCTTATAGCCTTTATCACTGATCATTTGGGAAGTTAGACTGGAAGTCTCTCCTCTCCTGCTCCCATCTCCTCACCACCCTTAGTCCATCTTCTTCTCCAAACATTAAATTTATGTTAAATCACAAATGTGGGCAGAATGCACATGGCAGACCCCTAAGTATGGTCCTTTAGGGTGGCTTGGTTATGTAGTAGCTGTATTACCCCATCAAGAAGGAGAACATAACATTGTAGAGAAGGTTTAGGCACTGAGCAGAACCAGTTAATCTCCAGTCATACATGTGGAGCTCACAAGCTAAAATATAAAAGAGAAAGTTACAAATTGTTACAGCTTCAGATCATCTGTAGTTAAATTTCAGTGGTGACTGAGACACCTAACTTTCAAAGCAAAACTTTCATTAAAAGCAGACCAGCATCAGCTCTGAGCCCACTAAACTAGGTTAGACTTTGAAAAACACATAAATATGTCTGTCTAACAACAAAAAACCTTTTAAATTAGGTCAAGTGAAACTACCCTGTAACTGCAGTCATGGCTCCAATGTCAGGTTGTTTTTTTTCTTTATGAGAGTCTCTGTATTAGAGATTTGTACTCATGTAATTATTGGCCAAATGCCTGACTGCAATTTCTTTCTGTCAAATGAAGACATGAACACAAGAAGCGTTTAATTTACATGGCTTATTTGTGTGTTTGTGTGATTTACAGTGATTTTTAGAGAAGTGCCTGAGCAGACAGTGGCCCCATTACGTTCAGTGTGATTTTCAAAATCTGCCAGAAACTCTGGCAAATATTTAAGCAGTTGGTGAAGGCTCAGTTTTTCACGTCTTCAAAAAAAAAAAAAAGCTAATATATATACTGTTAATCATTTTCAATTAGGTTGGATATCAATATCTAAGCAAGCAAGATTCAACTCATGAATGGCTGAAGGACTGGCTATATTTTTAGTGCTTGTGCTGCAGGTATTTACCTGTAAAAGGAGTTTGACAGGACTAAAGTCCAGGCAAATGCATCATTAAACTGGGAGGGGGCACCACTATTCACACCGAGATGCACCTTCAGGGAGGAACACATGAGAAAGAAGGTGGTGCACACAAAGATCTTTTCCAGCAGTGTAAGAAATTGGTGCAGGTGTGAAGTGTTTGAATTTTCTTGGATGAATGTGGTCAGTGAACCACATCTCCTTTCCACTGATTGCTGGCTTTAAAATGTATTAAATATTTGCTGTCTCAACCGTTGGGTTCAGAAAATGCTTCACTCGGTGAGTCACAGCAAATGCATGGCATAGTTAGCATCTGTTGGGGTTAATTGACAGAGAACTCTTCAAAAACAGAAATAGACTCTTAACTCCTCTGCCTACTGTTTCTTCTTTTCACAGAGATGACACGAAGGGAAGAAAATCTTTATGCAGAATCTCTTTGAATTGATGAGGTCACACAGAGCAGTAACAGGCAATGTATGGCTTAGCGTGCCTAAACCATTTTGTAAAACCCAACAATTTACACAAGCATATTTAGGATATCCAAGATACATTCCAGAGAATACTTGTGACAAAACCCCTGTTCCTGCTCTCCCTAAAACCTTCGTCCCCTGGATTCCACCCTGCTGTTGAGTTGAAGGCTTTTTTCATCACATCGTGATTAATACTAGGTGCTAAAAGCAAATTGGTGATAACTGCAGGTCGTGACAGCTCTTGTGCAAGCTCTTGCCAATGGCAGAGCTAGTTCTTTCCTGTTCTTACCTGCAGCAGCCTTCGTATTTTAATCATGGGCCCCAAGCAGAAATTGTCAATTAGATTGAGCCTTGTGGTTGTCTTTGAATAAATGTTCTTTAGCAGATAGATTTAGTGCCTTGCTACTCTATTCCCCTGGTTTCTATGTGCAATATACCTTCCATATACACTAAAATGAAGTATCTTCCTGGGGAAAAAAAAAATCTATCCAATCACACAGCAGATAAAGTGGCTACTCTGCTGAACTCCAGAAAGAAATGAGAGGGTTTGATGAATGCCTTGAGGCCAAAACAATGATTCTCTTGCTGCTTTCTCTTGGAAAAAAAAATCTAAGATAGAAAATCTGAGTTATTTCAATTTAAACAGTATGGAGGATTGTGGTAAAAGAGACAGTGTCACTTCTTTTATCACATCTACATTTGATCAATGTCTCTTGAACAGTTTTTTCCCAAGTGGGATAATGGAAAAAGGGATCTTCTGTGCAACTGGCTACAAATTATTGATAAATGGGGTAGGATTTGTGAGGATGCAGGGCAAGTTGTTCCACTGACTCATGAGAGCTGTGGGGGATGCTGGATGCAAACGCAGCTCAGTTTTACTTCAAAGAATGATGGCGTAGTCAGAAACTTAAAAATCACAGACACTTTGCACATAATTATATCTGTTGGACTTGAGTGGGCTGTGAAAAGGAAAGATGATAGAGTCTGGAGTTTGCTTATGTCTGAGAAAAGTATAGGCCAAGGCAGAGAGGGACTTCACGTCATCTTACATCAAACCAGTTTTTGATTCATTTTTTCAAAGTTGTAGTTATCTTTTATAGTAGAATTGGCTGTATACATACGATGCTCATACCCTGGAGCAAGTGAATGAGGGAAAACATCTCTCACTGGGAGGAAAACACCCCCTTTGAGAGGTGTGTGATGGGTACAGCAGGGTATTGGAAAAATCAAGATCCAACGCTGCTCCATGGTGCTCAGCCAGAATATGTCCATATCACCCCCAGGAGATAGAGGGAGAACTGTCATTTTCTACCTAATACATGGAGTCCAGAACTGAGACTGGGGACTGGACACTGAGGCCGAATCACAAAATCGTTCAGGTTGGAAAAGGCCTCCAAGTTTGAACAAAAATACCTGTGACTGAACACCACCATGCCCACTAAACCACATTGCAAAGTGCCATGTCCAGTCATTATATCCAACACTTCCAGGGATGGTGAATCCACCACTTCCATAGACATCCTGTTCCAGGGCTTAACCACACTTTCAGGGAAGACATTTTGCTTTTTACCCAACCTGAACCTCCCCTGGTGCAACTTGAGGCCTTTTCTCCTTGTCACAGGTGGCCTGGGAAAAGAGCTCAACCCCATCCTGGCTCTGACCTCCTTTCAGGAAGTTGTGGAGGTCCCCCCTGAGCCTCCTTCTCTCCAGGATAAACAAATCCCATACCCTCAGCTGTTCCTCATCAGCTGTGTGCTCCACACCCCTTCCCAGTTCTGTTGCCCTTCTCTGCACATGCTCCAGCACCTCAATGCCTGTCTTGTGGTGAGGGGCCAATTTCCACCAGAAATTTTCACAGGAATAGTGAAGAATAGTTTGTTCTTTGTAATTTTGTCTTCTGGGTTTTTTTTTTTTTTGGTTGTTTGGTTTTTTTTAATTGTTCTTCATTCCACCAGACTAGTTTTTTAAAAAATGAGAATTAAAAAAAAGAGCAGAACCAAAAATAAATCTGACTAAAACAACAGGAAGACAGGAAGAAGTGAAAAAGTTTCTCTAGCATATATTTCAGCAGTTGTCCTGACGGACCCTGAGCGCACACACAAGTGAGTTGATGACTGAAAACATGATGCTTAGGGTTGGAAGTAGACAAAGGGATTTGTGGTGCTTGGCAGCAGATGTGCATTATCCAACACGTGCTCCTCTGTGTGAGAGTATGGCTGGGGGAGGCAAAAGAGAAAGGGAAAGTTGTTACCGTGTTATGAATGGGTATGAATTAGGTACCTTGCCCAAGGTGACGTGGAAATCCTCTGTCAAAAATGAAAATGGTAATCCAGGTCCTGTGGAGAAAAGCCCACTGCGATACACACAAAGTTATCCTCCCTCTTCTAGCTGCAGCTTTCCAGCTAAGCCCTTTCCTCCAGGGCTGTGGGCATTGGTGTTACCTCTAGGAACACAATGATTCAAAGAAAAGGTGCTCGGGCAAAAAGGATTAGTAACTCTAAGCTTCCGACCACGGGCAGTGTGTAGAACAAATGCCTCTTACCGACAGTTCAAAGGTCCGTCTCAGGTTGTGAGGGGGTTTTTTTGGGTGGTTTTACTATTAATTTTTTAATTATTATTTGAACTTCGTCAGAATGGAAAAGGCTCCCGTGCAATGCAAACTCCAGCAATTTTGCACTGAATAAAATGGAGGCAGCATTTGCCTGTGCTTCCCCTGCAATTACAGAGCGATTCTCGTGTCTTGTTTGAATTTCCTTTGTCGTTATGAAACACAACAGGCTGACGGCTTGATATTAAAAGCAATTGTGTTTCCATTCATGCAGATGCCAGCCTGTTTAGGTGAATTTACTAAGTCCCTAGACGTACATTTTTGTATTATTGCTGTCTCTGGGCCGTGCTGAGCATTTTAATTCTCTGAAAATAACCTCTGTTTTCCTTTCATCTCTTCATTAGCTCTTTCATCATGAGGACATGAATTTAAAAATATATATATCTCTCAAAGTTGTATGTAATAAAGATGTTTGTATCATTCCAATTTGTTGAGCTGTGCTTTTAACGTTGCATGGCTTTCACAACCATAAAATGGCACAATTATTTCTGTGTTGTATTGCTTTGTACCCCGAGGTTCCATTTAAAACAAAGCAGAGAGATGTGTTTATAGGCAGTATTGAAAGCAATGTATATGGATCTTGATGTCAGGCATATTTTATTGAAGTAAGATTAAATGACAAGTTCTGCACTATTGAAGTGAAATCAGAATGAGATTTTGTGCTGAGCTGCACGCTGTTAAATCAAAATTAAAGTAATACCAAGCTGTGTTGTTATCTTTGTGGCTTTTTGGTGGCATCTTTTAAAGACGAACTTTATAGCCAATTATGAGTATTTTAAAGTAAATATTCTGAGCTTTCTGGACACATTGTTACATCATAGTACATGCATTTGCTATCAGATATCTGAAGAGTGAAGTTTCCTGCTATACATTGTGCATGTATGTTTGGATTAGATCCTTGCAAGTTAAACTGATTTTCTTTCCATATAAAATCACACCATTAAGTACCTCTCAGGTAAAAAGCCCTTTTTATTTGATCTCGTCACCTATTTTGTTGTTCTGAAAATAGGCTTCGAAGGTTTAGAATTTTTTCAAGAGGGAGAGGTTTAAATTATATCTGTTTTAAAGTTAAATGCCTGGAGTTGGCTCTAATTAATACCTGCACCGCACGAAGGACAACAGTACCAGAAAATTAGTAAAATTGTGAATTTCCTTTCTGTCTACAGTTTTTATTTTGCTGGAAGGGGATCTCATAGGAAACATAGTTTTCCTTCCAAATTTACAGTTTTGAATTCATAGAAGGGATGCATTTCTGAATAACAGAGTGGTTTCTGAAATTACAGGCTTAATTAGACTATTTGTGCTTCAGGATGTGAAAGAATTGCCTCTTAAAGGATGGTCAAATGACATATCTTGCTTTAGTGTTTTCAGATGAGCTGCACTGCAGGAACACCTTGTAGTTTGCACGGGCACTAAAATTTCTGTGATGGTGCAGTATTAGTGTCTGGAAAATAAAGTTACTTGAGGCTTTTGAAGCTGTGGAGTAGATGGCTCAAACTTCTTAGTGTACTATTGCAGGAATTTGAGTATGTAAGGGAATACCAGCTTCCTATTTTAACTGCATGTTCAGCCTGGACTCTGAATGTCAAGTTGGATTTTTTTTTAATCATCACTGGCGTTATTACGTCTCTCACCTCTTTTTCCCAGGAGACAGTAATCTTAGCAATATATGATCTAATAAATATAGATGATTTAAAATCCCAGCTGCCTTTATTCCATCTAGTCATGGTTTAGCCTCTGCCTGGTATGTGTCACGTAGTGACTGTCTTCACCTTTTTTTTTTCCTGGCTGTTTCCCTTCCAGGTTTTTTCTTCTTTTCCATTAAAATTGCAAAAGATGGAGTTTCTCTTGCAATGTGTTTTATGCAGTTCTCAACACAATCAGACCTGGTTCTCATTTTAGGCCTGTAGATGTTGGCATCTCAAGCATATTCTTACTTACTACTACTATTATTTTTTTAATATGTGGATTTTTATAGCTCAGTCCCAGACTCCCTTCACCCACAAGGGTGAATAACATAGATCTACTGTGCAGAATACACTTCTTTGTTCAGGTGGGTTTTCTAGTCCAAAATTTCTGCTTTAATCATTGAGTGATGATTTTATTTAATAGCATATTATATAACTAGAGAGAGAGTATCATATATGATAAAATTCTATATAATAACAAAATCTGTGGCATGGGAGTATGATTTTTGCTTGTGAGCTGAAAGGCTGTGGCTTTGGGTTTTGTTTTGTTTGTGCTTTTTTTTTCTAATGTTGGCAAAATCTATCTACAGATTAAATCCTATTTGTAGGACTACTGTTAGGTGAGGACTAGCAATTGAAAATCTTGGTTTATGAAAACATGTTTATCCAGGGGGAGAAAGGAAGAAAAGTTGCTTTAATTTAGTTTAATGTTTCCAGTACTTTGGGTGGCACAGCAAGAAGGTCTTTTGCCAGGCTCAGAGGGAGAGGAGAGTAAATGACTTATTGTTGGTTCTAATATTTGTCTGTTACAACTTGAGTATGCTAGGCCCAGAGATTTTTAGATAATTTTTGGAATTTTTCCTTTTGTTTCCATTTTTATGGAGAAATTTGATACATGAAGAAATTGAGGAATTTACCACCCAGCAAAAACCAAGTTGAATGTATTTGTTAATACCAACCCCACAGCTGTCTTGACCATTTCTAAACGGGCACATACTTCTAGGGCTTGAAGAATAAATTTAAAAAAAAAAAAAAAAAACAAAAAAAACCAAAAACACACCAGTATAATATATTTAGGCAAAAACTTTGCAGACAGTCACATTTCTGCAAGTTTGCCCAAATGGGCAGAACTGGTGAATCCATAGTGATGACCTCTGTCTAAATGGCACTGCTGCTTTGTGTTCACTGTTAACAAAGAATAAGAACTGTAGGTAGCTACCCTCCTGCAAACAATGAATATTAGTAAATAGCAGGGAAAATACACAGGACACTTTCTGAGATCCAATTACCACTTGTAGCAGAGTTGTCTGTCACCCACTGCAGGTAATGCACAGAGAAGGATGTCTTGAGGGAATTGTTATCCGTTTTTGGGCACTTTTCTTTAGACATTGGTATGAAAGCAAATAGCCTTCCTAAGGTCTAGCTGCTTTTGGCTCCTCATTTCTTTTTTGGTGCCAGATGACCTCTACCCTTGACAGCCAGTGCCAGCCTCAGTCAGCCATGTGAGTGCAGTCCATGTCAGCAGTTGCACTGCCTATATGCTTTTTTCATTTATCCTCGGGATGCGCACAGTTGTCTTGGGGTGACTCTATGATGTGTATCCCCTATCACGGCTCTATGCCGAAAAATTAATTTTGTGCCTTTAAACTGAGCTTGAGAGGGGAGGAGAAAAAAAAAAACAAATGAACTTTTCAAAGCAAGTTCCCAAGGACACAGAGACAGAGACAGCTCTGCGTTCTCTGGCTGCAGGAGCACGGAGAGAGCACCCTGCCTGTCTCTTCACCCAGTTTTTTGGGTTTTTTCTTCCTTCCTTTTTGTTTTCTTCCGGCGTGTTTCCTAGGACTTTGGTGAGGGTTTTTTCTTCTTTTTTTCCTCTTCTGGATTGTTTCAACAACATCAGAACACATCAAGAGAACTTCTCTTCAGGCCCGGAGGGGGCCTAAGGCCACTCCCCCATGCCAGCTCCGAGAAGGAGGGACCACACCTACGAGAGGACTCTAATTTCTTCCCAGGTTTTCTCGTTATAGTGAGGCGTTTTGCTATTTAGTATTGTTGTCCTTTTCCTGTGTGTTTGGTAATAAATAGGTTTTATCTCTTTCACTTTCCTTCGAGGAATTTTTTTTTCCCGAACCTGGTGGGGGGAAGGGTAGTCGTGACCTGGCTTTCTCCCAGAGGATATATATTGCTAGATTTTGGCCAAAACCGGCACAACAGTGAAAGACCCCTCAAGCCCCTGCTGTAATGCAGCATGTCAACTTGGCAGCCTTGTTTATACCGGCTCTTGGTCCTTTCCCTTTCCTCACCTGTTCAAATCCTCTGCCTTGGCACGTGTGTCAACAAGTGTGATCAGGTGTAAAGAGGCATGTGGCACAGAAGTGACGTGGCTGTCACACAGGATGGGCCTCCCGCCGTGGCGATGGCCCCGCACACGGCCCATGGAGAACCCGCTCTCTGACAGGCATGGAGCGTTCTTGACTTTGGGTAAACGTTTGTGTTCTGACCCTGGTGCTGTGGTGCCACTGCTCAGTGATTTCTTCGCTTTCCCTCTCCCCCGTGTGGACGCGCACTGCCGCTCATCCCGCTCATGTTTCGGAGCGGTTTGGAAGTGAGCCCAACAAAGGGGACTTGATTCCAGTTGTCAGCGTCAAAACCTGCAGGCAACAAGACGTTGCTGCTTTATTGGCCACTGCCAGGAAATCATCCTGGTGGAACAGATCCTGAAAGTAATTGAATGGGACTGCTGCATTTCAGGATGCTTGGAGGCTCCACTGAAGGCAAGTCTTCAAGGAACTTCACAAAATGCTGGGCAACTTAACTACAAGTACTGTATGTTGTGCTGGCCTTCTCAGCAGGTGAGAAAGCAGCACCAGCGCTAAATTCAGGTGGAAGAAATCAGAGATGTATGAAAACTTGATTTGGTCAGCAGGAAGTATGAAATATTTGGTTTCAAACCAAATAGCAGTCCAACAGTAAGGTTTTGAAAAATAGTTACAGTGGTATTTTGATGTTTGCTGACAGAAGATATTTTAATTCAACCATCTTCCTTTGCAGAAGCCAAACCAGCTGGAGAGCTTTAGCCATCAGAGGTTTCACAAGCTGATGGATCTGAGACAATTTCACAGAGGCCAGGTGGAAAGAACTCAGGCTGGAAGTAACGGCCTTGTGAAAAACATGATGTCTCATAGAATTGTATTTTGTTTGGGTTGGGAAGTGACCCTAAAAGTCATCTAGTTCTAATCCCCCTGCCATAGGAGGAAGGCCACCCACTAGACCAGGTTGCTCGGAACCCCATCCAACCCAGCCTTGAATACTTTCAGGGATGGGGCCCGTCTCAGTCCTGTCCCATAGGTTGATAGTTCACAAAAAATAGTTTCCCTGCCTCAGAAGAGAGACTTTTGGATACTCTAAAAGTCAGAGCTTCTAGCTACATTTCACTGCTGCCTGTGTCAGTGGTGGACTCCATCAGTAATTTCCAGCTGTAGAGCTGTCAGTCTTCTACTACTTCAAATTCAACTTTAAAGCCAGGGCTTCTCCACAGCTGTGCAGGCTTTTTTTGATGGCTTTGAGAATGGCTGAGAAGTAGGCAGGTGTCTGTGCTGGTTTTCAGTGGCTGGGACAAAGCTTTGTGAGCGATATGGAAGTAGAAAACAAAGAGGGGTCACAACCAGATTGCATTTTACTGGACTTGCCTGTCCCCTTTCAGAAGTTTCCCTCCCTCCACCAAACACAATTCTTTCTGACTTCCATGAAGTTATAAGTGATTAAGGGTAGGAATCCAGAAATCCCAGAGCGTGAGAGCTCAAAGCATTCAGATCAAATGGGGCATGGTGACAAAAATGTAGGCAAAGGACATGGAGCAAAATTCCAACTGTAATTGCAGTTCTGCTGTATCAAGCAGTTATTCAGACAATGAACAATTGAAAAGCTATTCACATCACTTCACATTTGCTTAGCCTTTTGGCTAACATGTCATTTTGGTTATTGTTAGATGGCAACCAAAAGCAGTGAATAGTCTGTGCTATTTGGGAAAGAATGTCAAAATCTGAGTAAAACAATAACTCTTTCTTGGATGCCTCTTATTGGCCTAAGTTAGACATGGAAGTGCTAGGTGAACTCAACCTGTTCTCTGCAAGGGCCTTGCTCTGTTCTGTATCAGATGTGAAAAGCCAGAGAAAAATAATTAGAAAGGATATACCTAATTTTTGCACAGTGAAAGCCAAGTAAAGCAGTCTGAAGAGTGACAGAGGTACAAGGAGACATCTCTAGACAGGACTCTGTGTCTGCTTGCTTTGGAGATTTCTCTCCCAACATGAATACAGGTCTTTTTTTTCTTACTTTGGATGAAACTGAAAGAAAACTGAGAGAAGGGCTCCCTTTGCAGTACCTAGCTGAAACCTGAACAAAAATTAAATCAAACTTCTTTAATCTAAAGAAAGCATCTGGTTCAAGTACCGGCTTTGAACTTGTCTGCTGCTTCTTCTTCTGTAGAAGCTATTAGCCTTTCTCCAGGTCTGACCTGGGGCTTCCAAAATCTGAGAGGTTTTCTCTTTCTTTAGATTGCTGGCAGCAATGGCTCTTAAGTTTAATAAATAAACAAAAAACCCCGCAACAACTTGAATACTCAGTCTAACATCCATGCTTTGTGAAACAATACAGAGGAAACCAAGTACCCAGGAAAGACCTTCTTTAACCACTGAAACTGCAAGGCTATCAGAATAAAACTAAAATTAATATAAATCACTGCCAGTAGTGTTGTTTGGCTTTAGCATTTTATTTGATGCAGAACAAGCACAGATAAACAAAAGAAACCTGTTCATGACAGAGAGCTCTCCCAAATGCCCTAGTCAAGAAAAGATCAAGCCTGTTTGTCCAAATTTTTGTCATGCAGCATACTTTGTGGTTTTTTTGTTGTTGTTTTTTTCGTCTTAGTGAAAATCTGGCAATGCCACACAACTGTTTTCTGTATAACTACCCGGGAGTCCTGTATGTGTTACTGTGTGGCCTGACACAGTGTTTAAAGTGGGAGGGAGTGAATGTCTCAAACCTTCCTTTTAGAGTTTCCAACTTTCATTACTCCTCCAGAACAAATATCAGAAGCAATAACCAAATAGGTTTGGATTATTTGATTGCCTTTAAACTGTATTCAGCTCCTTTCATTGCAAGGACCAGAGTTTAATTGCTCATCTGACTGATAAAGAGACAAAGCTACATGGTTAATCAATAGATCAAACTAGGTCAAGGCATAGGACTTGGAATCCATATGAATCAGGGTTCCCATTCCAAGTTGGCAATAGGCATCTTGTGTGACCCTGGAGAAATTATTTAGTGTCTTGGGGGCCTCTGTTCAGTATTAGAAAAACTTGATAGCAATGAAGTATTATGATGACACAACTCATTAGCACTTGCACAGGGTTATAAAAGTGCTTTCCTGATGTGCTCTTGACTTCATGGGCAAATCCAATTTATCCTCCAAAATATGAATGAGTCCAGTTCTCCCTGTGCTTTAATAACTGAACACGTGTGGGGTGTGTTATGTTTTGGGGTTTTTTCCATGGTTGGTTATGCCATTTGCAATGGCAAGGTGGGAGCAAAAGACTTTTGGACATGAGGGACGCTGTCCTTGGATTGGATGGAAAAGTGTCTCCTGCCAGCTACATTACTTTGTGCAAACAACTAACACGATTACAGTTTTATATTAAAAACAGTAATTCATAGTCACAAAAAAAATCCACTCCCTGAAGACAGCTTAATACAAAGAGGCTGATTTGGTTGCTGCGTGTTCTGCCAAGCCTTTTTTAAAATTAGATCTTTACTTTGTCATTTTCTTCTTTTTTTGCTCAAGGGTACTTCAGAAAAATAGTGGAGAGGTATATAAACGGGGTGTCTCCTTCTATAAATTCTCATGTAAACTGCTAGGCTCAGAAAACCCAGACAGACCCGTCTGCCACTGTGCTGGCCTCTGTACAAAAGCACCTAAATTCAGTGCGTATTACAATTTAATTAAAATAAATTGCAATGAGTATGAGGAAATCATTGAAAAGCAAAAGGCAAAAGTCCTTGGAGATTATTCATATTTGTCACTTAGAAGCAATTTCAGCACAAGTAGGGGGTTTCATGTCTTTAAAATAAGATAATATATGTAGGTTATGAAGCTGCTAACATCTTCCTATTAAGAAATGATAGGTTCTATATCAGAAGATGTGTTTCAGAAGGGATTTTTTGTAGCTGGAACATGTTTCCTGGGAATGTGAGCTGGGTATATGAAGGAGTCCAGTTAGCCTGCTACAGGTGGTCTTGTCCCTTTCTGGAGAGCTAATTTGAGGCAGATACTCAGTTTTGAAGAAGCAAGATAATCCAATACCTATACCTGAAGCACATGAGTGAGTGATGAACACAACTTCTGACAGAGTGGAGACTCTACATGGTGCTTTAATGTGTAGGTCTGGGCTTAAGTCATTAAGCAGCACAGGAGTCTTAATATTAAATAATATTTGTTTTAATTTCCTGAGCTGAAGTGCTCACAGTTCAGTTGTAAAAGTCCACTAATTCATAATATTGTGTTGTTTCTGTTTTTCAGGATAAGGGTGTTTTTAGTATAAAATCTTGCTCATGGCAGGAGGAGAGGATCTTAAAAAGGAGAGTAGGTTCATGCAGTATTCATTAATGGTGAATGTTTTTTCTTACTTTTTACCTACAGCTTGTTTTCTCTTCAGAGGGGGATTCAAAGCTATTTATGTTTAAGAGAGGAAAATTAAATTCCCTGTTGGATTGGGACTGGGGGGAGTGGACTGTTGGGGGTTTTTTTGTTGTTTCGTTTGGTTAGGAGTTTTTCGTTTTTGGGGTTTTTTTTAACATTTTAGATCTGTTTTCATCAATGCTAATACTTTGGAAAAGCAAAGTCAGAGCTGTTTAAGTGGCTTGCAGAGACAGACATCAGCAGGCTTGCAGCCTGTGTTTATCAGGGCTGTCCTGTGTGGCTGCATTTATAACAACCAGCATCCACCAACAGGCCAAAGGGCAAATAGTTTAAAATGTGTTGCAATTTGAGAGGCTGCTTCTTTTTTGTCCTCTCTCTAAAATGGAGTTGTAGCAGTCAGTCCCAAACAATCTGAAGGCAAATGCTGTTTTATTCTTTTCCTATGAACTTCTCTGTCTTGGACCCAATGTAAAAGTTTGTTTTCAGTCCTGCGATGAATCTTTGAAATTTCAAGTAGCGAGTCTGTCCTAGAAAAGAACATTATTGCAGTTAGCTATGCAAAAGAGAAGCTGAAGTGGAATCTAAGTCATCCAGGCAATCTCAAGCCCTGAAACCTAATTTTAGTCTTTCAGGGAATGGAGAGGGATGCACAGATCTACTTACTCCAACATTAGACAAGCCAAAAAAGGCACATGTCATTTGATACTTGAGCCTGTGGAAACAATTTGGAATGAAAATGTAGGAGGAAACTGCTTGCTTAATCATCATCTTTCCACATCTTCACTGAAGAAGAAAAGTAAAGTCAGATAAATCCAATTTGCCTGAGATTTTTCATGCATGCAACTCCTGCTGTGAAGTAGAAAAATATTTCCTCTGCATTTGGAGAAGCCATGATAGCCTGCCAATGGCTAGTTTAACACCTGTAAGCCCACCCGGCTCTTAACCAAGTCCTGTGAATCCAGGCAGATAAAACAATCTTATTGCAAAGAGAGTAAGTTCTATTCTCATGGCTGTGCATAGTCTTTTATCTTCCACACTCAATCCATTACTGTTTTCAGCACTTATTTCCAATATCATACCCAAATAGTTTAAATTGAAAATTGAGATGTCTCTCACTATAGAGAACCTTGCCTGAGAAGCAGGAATATACAATTAACTAAAACATATTTTTTATTACTGTAGAGTGTTTCTTAAATAGTTGTGCTTATATATCAGTGAAAAGCTATAATGATACCTGATTTTAATTAATGATTTCACTAACTGTTGCATGATTTTTCTGATTGTTCCAAATAAAACCCTTCAAGGGCTTTAGATACTTTAATTTTTGAAAAGGCAAAAGGGCAGAAGGGTGTGTTTTGCACTGAAGCCTTCACCACATCTTTTAGCTTTGCCTGTCTTTGTGATTAGGGCGCATAGCACATCACATAAAGCTTCTTCCATTTTCCTTTTCCAGAACTGCAAAGTTTGGATTTATGACTCTCTGGCTTGCTCTGTAAAGAGCAAGGAGTATTAAACCAGGGAGTGTTGCTTCAAAGTGGAACAGCTGCAGTTGGGCAAAGTGGCAATCCATTGGTCATGGGGGGAGCTTTTGTACTGATGGGAGGGGAAGGTTTGTATGATCTAAGGGGGAGGTGCATATCTTCTACAGGAGAGGGAAATGTGTACTATTTATAGTCCTTCAAATACTTCTTCAAATCCTGAAAGAAAACCTGAACACCTAATATGTCACCAATATATCTAAAAAAACAAAGTACAGGAGAATTTAGGGAAGTAAACATGTGATGCTTCCTCTGTGGTCAGCCAGAGTAGAGGATCTATCCCACCTTTGAAACTCCTGAAAAATTTTCTCAAATGGTAAATGAATAGGTTCTTGCCAGTAAAAATTTTCTCTGAAAAGCAAATAAACTTTCCACGAAATGTACTATGGAAAAGCACAAGCCCTCTGCATCGCTTCAACTAGCAGTGGGAAAATGTTATTATCTGGAAGTGAAAAAATTGAACTTTGGGAACTTTGTTTAACAATCATTTCTCTTCCTGATTGAAATAAATGAGCCCAAGGATTTAGCCCTATGTTCGCTCTTCAGAGAAAGGGCTTTTACATTGATTTCTCTCAATAAGCATAATTTTTTATTTTGATGTGCAATTAGGGCAAATTCAACTTTTTTCTCCCAGCTCCTACTTTCACACAATGCCCCTTAATTAAACGCACTATACAGAGATGGCAGGTGACTTGACATGCAGGGTTGGGATTCTGCTCTGATCAGAATGAGAACCACAGTTCATGCCTGCCGGTGACAATTTTAGGAATATAAAGCTGCAAAACTGAAGGTAAGAAAGCCGAAGCCCATAATGGCTCACTACAGAGTGAGCTGGTGGAAGCCGAGCATGGATGAGCTCTGAGCTGGGGTGTCCGGTGCTGTGGTCACATACAGCAAGGGATATATCTAATTAACAGAATCCAGATCTGAAACCTTAATTTGTTTGCAACTTGCTGTTCAACAGCAACCCTCAGTAAGTAAAAGGAGCCCCTGTTTGTCAGCCAGAGCTGTGCTAGCTGTGTTTGTTGTGATCCCATTCCCTGCCCTGAATCCTGGGCAGAAGGCCAGCAGGGACCTTCAGCTCCTCCTGTGGCTTTGGGCACTCGCAGTTTCCATCGCCCTGATAATTCTCACATCCTGTACCAGCGTGTTAATTCTCCAAGAACTCTGTAAATCCCTGTGTGGCCCGTTCCAGCTGGCTGCTGTGGAGCACATGGATTTGCATGCAGACATGTGGACACCTACCTACCTAAGCAGTGCTACAGCACAGCTTGACTTGAAATTTCACGCGCAAGAAGTGTCCCAAAGTATCTTCCAATGGTAAATACTTGTCTGGAGCAAAGCAGGGGTAGTAGAGTGTGGAAGACACAAGGAAACAACTTTGGTGTTTTTTCTACTGTTCTCTAAGGAAGATGGCAACTTCAGAAAGCAAGAGCATCCAAGGAGATTTGTCCAGGTGGCTAAAAGTCTATTTAAAGTGACATTCCTGACAAATTGTTTAAGACTCTAAAATTCCTGACCTGGTCAGGATTTCAGTTCCTTGCTACTCATATTCCAATCCTTCTTGACACTTTAAACTGAGAACGTACTCAAAAGCCTAAAAAGGAGACCAGCATTAGGCAAAAGGGAGACGGAGGTAACCTGAGTCCCTGAAAATGGGCTCTAAGGATAAAACAGGGCAGCCTTCAAATTCCGACATCAGATGGTATTCCAGCAATATCCTGTTTTCAGATGCTACATGTTCTGCTGACTATATGACAGGGATAGCTATAACACAGGGACTTGAGGAGCCTTAGAGAAAAACACCGTGAGAAATACTTCTGGGTTTGCACAGTATGTTTTTACTCTTTTTTAAGGAATCCTGGCTGCTACAGTCCATATTTTCTTAGTTCAAAACTGTACAGTAGCTGTCTACAAACTGCTGTAAAGTGCAGTTACCTGTTATTACCCTGTAAATAATTTAATAACCTCTTCCAGGCAACATGGTCAAGATGCAGATTTAATTTACTTACAGGCCAGTAGTAAAGATGGTTGAATCCACTCGGTTCACTGTCTGTGTCTGGAGGTGTTGCGTACAGGTACATAAATAGTTTACTGAACCTGTCAAATTCTCTGGCAGGAATGAGCGTGCCCTCTGGTCTGCTACATGTGCTTATATGAAACACTTCCCCTTCAGTTCTCGAGCAGTAGGGAGTAATATATTTTCCAATATTTTTGTGGAAGTAGGTAAAAGACATAATGAATCACATAGTAGCAGGAATGGACAAAGTGTTTGACTTTCTGGGGTTATTTGGTGGTTTATTGCTTGGGGTTTTTTCAGGGGGTAGCATGGTATGATATATTTTTGTCTCTATGCACCTCAGAAATTATATAAACTAATTGTAAAAGTGATGTGTAATTGTCTCTGCCTAAATTTGGACACTATTAGATGATAGGGCTGAAATATTCCCTAATGGAATGTTCAGGTTGTGAAATGAAGCACAGGAAAATCAAAAAAGCAAACTAGACTCTACAAAACTCCCCCCACTACCAAGGTGTGGGTTTGTCCCATCTCTACCGAGGAGGTCACCTTAAAAATGCTTTTTGTAGAATTAGTGCCATGAACAGGAATGTGCCTCAAAAGAGAGACTAACCTGTATTTTGCTTAAAGCTGAAATCCAATGTCAGTGACATCCCTTGCCTGGTTACCTGAGCCTTTCAAAATCTTTCATGTCTGATTTTCAAAGTTTTTGTATTGCTTAAAGGAAAGGAAAATTATTTTGACTCTGATTTGTACTCGTTACAAAAAAACTTTAATTGATATAATTTCCACCTCGGGTTGGTGTGTTTTTAATTCTTTGGTCTCTATTTTATTAAAAAAAATAAAAAGACAGAAAAAAGGACAATAATTTAAAGGTGAGATGTATTGGAGGCAAGAGAGAAGAGAAACCTTCCATTTATGAAAACAGACTGAAATGAGGTATTGTCATCTGCAGATGTCCCATCATCTAAATTACTTTTCCAACTAATTAATAAAACCTGGATGTCGCTATTTCTCCATTAACACTATCCCTTTGGAAAAAACATGTTAGCAGCACAATTTTTTCAATTGCTGCCATCAAAAAAAGGCTAAGATAATAGAAAAAAGAACACTCCTTTCAGCTATCATTCTCCAAGATATGAATGCTTTAAGGCCTGGTCACACATAATCAGTAGAATTCCTCTTTATTTTGGTAAGATGGTGGGTGTCTAACACACTCACACGCGCTGGCCGTGTCCTGGCAGTGTTCCAGAAAGGATAATGATTTCCCTATCTCAGCTCCCTCACAGTTTGGATTAGATACAGTATTTTTGCTGCTGTGGTAAACTCTTTCTGTATCACATGGCTGTGTGCTGTTTAACAGCTGTTCCTGTCCTCTGCAGGGATGGATGCTTTAAGCTGGCCTGTTTGCAGGAGTGCTTTAAATGATTTTTAATGAAAAGCATAGAGGTGGTGAGCCACCGTTAAAAAATGATGATATTTTCTTAGAAATTTCCTTCTTTGAAGGTCAGTGAAGATGTCCCTTTGTCCAGTCTTTGGACAGCTTGTCTGTCCCATTTGTGGTTGCCCTCCATCCAAGGACAGTGTGGCACCTTGCTGCAAAGTGATGGCATGGCCACTGCCCCCAGTGTGTCCCCAGGTCTGGAGCCATCACTTGTGTTTTTCCACAACCCTGACCAATAAAGACATAATAGCCCCAGACAAGACACAGTGAAGCCAGAGCTGGCATCACAGAAATTATGTGCCTGTGGCAGTCTCAGTGCCCAGTGACTCCACCACTGCACAGCCTGGGACTTTCAGGCGTTGCTATCAAGTTCCAAGGCAGCAGTTCCAGGCTTGAAATCTGTTGGTTTTGAAAATAACCCTCTTATCATCAATCATGGAAAATTTGGGTTGGAAAGGACCTTAAAAGCCAACTAGTTCCAACCTCCCTGCCATGGGAGCATCTTCCACTAGACCAGGTTGCTGAAAGCTCAGTTTTCCCTGGTTTTGGACACTTCCAGGGGTGGGACATCCAAGCTTCTCTGAGCAGCCTGTGCCAGGGCCTCACCACCCTCACAATACAGAGAGGTACAAGTTAAGGCATTATATCTGTTTATAATAATGTGCAGCTAATATTTATAGAAGTGCCCAGCACTGCCTAAGAGTTTGTCGCTCGCATTGCAAGCTTATGTAAAATCTATGGCTGCTGTAGGGCAAAGGTATAAAACTTTCATGAGTAATATAAAATATACAAAATGTTGTTGTTAATATTTAATACAATTTGCAGCAGTCAATGAGCACAATCAATGTTTATTAATTAAGTTGTTCTGTTGCAATAGCAATTTCTTTTTTTTTGTCTTTTTTTTTTTTTTTGGTGTATGTGTGTCTTCAGGGAGAAATTTAGCAAGCTTTCTTGACCCTTTCCAAAAAAAAAATTGGCATGTTTAACAATAGTGCTGGCAATGTCTTACATTACTCGTTTGCTTTTTCTTCAGCAAGTAAACACAACTCTCTTAGTGACACCTTCTATTTAAACTACACCACATGATAAGAGAACTGGGTTTTGGCCAGGGTATTTAATAAGATGTATTGCAATTTGGGCTGTTTGTAGCAGCCATATTGACGCACTGCAGATAATCCAGCATTTGAGGGGTGATTTTCTTTGTTTTAACTCTGCAATGTTTATGGGGTGTGCAGACAGCAGCATGCAGGGTAGAAGTGGAATTTCTTCACCTGGGACCCACAAGGTCAGGTCTAACTGCCCCTGCTCAATCAGACCCTGTACTGAATTGCCCCAAAACGCAGCATATTGGCTCCAGCCACAGATATTCCCATGCTGGTGATGTTCCCCTTGGAGCTTAACACCTTTGAAATCACAGGAGGGAGGGAATGCCCCAGCCCAAAGTTCTTGCAAGGCTGAACTGGTCATCAGCAGGATTTTAAGTAATCCTGCCACATCTCAGATGGTTCTGATTCACCAAGGTTGTGTGCAAACCATTTGCCTTTGTAGTACTGAAGGGGCTGGTTGTGACGGAGAAGGGCCAGGGCCTGTTTCAGCAGCAGGTATAGCATCCAAGTGAATCCAGGAAGTTATTTCTGTCACCTGAAGTACATGGTTAATCTTCTCTGTGGTTTTTACCTGTCTTCTCCATTTTCCTCCATATTATTTCTCTCTTAAATAAAACTAAACCATTTTAAGATGTCTTCTTCACACTATAAAATAGTTTGATATATCTTTCAAAAATGCTTTTGTGGTAGTGCTTAATGCCACGTCCAAAATTGTGTGTTGTCTGCAAAATCCATCCATTCATTTTCATCTGTGTGCTGGTTGTGCACTGGTTGAGAACTGTCCAAGCATATTTTCTTTCTGGTTTTTTCCCCTAGACAATATTGAACTCTCCAGCAGTATTAGAATTGGAGCACTTCATGGTTTTGGTTTTGGTATCGGGGTTTTTTTTCTCTTCTTCAGAAATAAAAACATTTTACAAAGTAGAGCAGAGCCAAGCAAGAAGTGGTTCTGTGGCAGCCACGAAGTGGTTAAATCATTAATTTATTTGTCTAATGCCTAAAATAAACATAAAAACCATGACACTTTATTTAATTTGTCCTCTGGGCTAAAAATGTCTTGAGGTTACCAGTGTTGTTAGTTGTAATAAGTTTTATGTATGTGTATCTCTGTATAACTGTGCCACATTATTTTGAACTATACTGCTAGGGGTTTATTGAAATATATCAACCTTATTGCTAATATTTCACAGACAGTTCTTCATTTCAGCAATATAGAATTCAATTTAGCAGAAATGTGATATTCCTCCTGAAATTTTAAATTCCCAGCAGATGTATAATTCAATTAAGTCCAGAAGATTAAAAAAATTGAAGTCATTCTCTATACATACACTCTTTCTGCTCAGTTCCAAAATAATGAAAAACTACAGCTGTTCAGTTTTGGTTCATCTATCGCTTTGTACAATTTTTATGGGTTTTATGTGTAATCACATTTGCAGAGAGAATTTTTATACAGCCTGCTCCATTTTGCACAGTTATTATCTTTCCACATTAAAAACAGATTGTAAAAACTGATACACAAGCCTTGGGCCCACTCCTTAAGACAAGTAAAGCATGGTCATTAATCATGGGGGGTGCAGGGGAAGAGGGAGCTTGTAAAACTTAATTGTTCTGTTTCCTTGTGCTGCAAGATGGCCTTTGTCTCCTCTTCTTCCTTCCATCCACACGCTTTTTTCTTTTCTTTTCTTTTTTTTTAGACTCTTTCCAGCCTCTGTGAGGAACTAAAGGGGTCATTTATTTGTGTGTAACTGACTTCAGCAGAAATTGGACACAGGCATTACCTAAAACCATAATTCTCCTCCAAAGGTGAAGAGGTCCCTGCGTGTAAGCGCCTGCATGCTGAGAGTCTTACCAAACCCTTCTTAAGTTCTTGGCTCATGTTCCTAGGCTGGTGCTCAGGGTCAGGTTTCCATGTCAAATGTCACAAACGGTGTCTGTGATCTGTGTAGAATAATTTAATTTCCTGTGCCTCAATTTGTCCATTTTTTGAATGCAGCTGCAACACAGACCTGTTTCAGAGGGTGCTACTTGCACCTAAGCTATAGCTCTGCTTGTTGAACTGAGATGCCTAAAATCTTGCTACTTTATAGGGACATAAGTGAGGTAAACTTATAATATATTCATAAAGATTTTGCTTCAAAATTTGCCCATCTCTTTTTCTAATCACATCCATCTATTATGACCTCTCTCTGAATTCCTGGTCCAGGAAGGAATTAAAATCTGTTTCATCTTGGTATTTCAAACACAAAATACATAAAATATTTTTAGTCGAAGCTCTAAGCGCAGGGTGTCAGAAGGGCATTTTATAAAAAGTTCACCCTGTGATTCCTTCCAACAAAACAGCATTTGCAACTTTCCCTGAACAGTCACTCAAAGGTAAATAGCTTAAGCATTAGTGATCACCACTGCATCTAATCAACTACCTGATTGCCTATACAAATCCAACACTGCTCAGTATTGACCTCAGCGAGGAAAACATTGATTCACTGACCTGTCACTAGATTGCTTTCCAGAAAGTATAAGGGACTTACCCATGCTTGTTGAAGGTGCTTCTTATCTGTAAGGTGTCTTGCCTTTAGTAGATAAAAAAGTATCCAGCAGGGTACTTTTTTCTCTTCTCCTTCCCTGCAAAACTGGAATGTACAGCTGTTGAAACTGGAGAAGTGGATGATTTCACTTTGATTTTGTTTTAGCTAAAAGATCTGGCTTTGGGGTGAATAAATCAGCTGAGGAAAAATAACTGGCAAAAATTCAGTGTTGGCAGGAGAGCAGTATTGGACAGAACAGTGAACAATCACGCTAGGTGAAATATGATGTATGTACTTGCCATTGCAAGAGCAATAACACAGCTGTCCTGTCCATGGTTACTGCTTCAGCAGCCATGAAAAGATTTTCAGATCAGAATCTATGTTAATCTGTGTTACAATTGATATCCAGACCAGTTTAATAATTGTGAAAGATTAAAAACTTATTTACTGTTGACCTGTGATTTTTTTGTCTAGTGTATGTGGCAGCATGTTAAGATCTCTTTCATCTTTGGGTACTGTGCATTCTTCTAACTACTCCTCTAACTCTGTATTTTATTCTGTGAGATTCGCAGAGAGGGTTTTTTGCAGCTTTGTAGAAATTAATCTCCCATGTATCTTAGTTTTCCAATGTAAAAAAAATGCCCCTGCCATCATGTAACTTTTCACCTCCTTCTGAATCTTGTCCTATATATAACATGAAAATCTTTGAGCTGCAGTTGATTAATTACTTCTTCCCTTCCACTTGCAGTCTGCCTGCATCGTAGATGCCTCCTTATGTCTGCTAAGCTGCCAAACCTAAACACTTCTGATGCTGTTAGTCTTCCTTTCTAGGATAGCAGCCTGTCCTTGGACTGTAGGATTTGACATGCATGTGACATAAACCTCCAGGGGATGCAGACCAGAAGGAAAGTCAGTGTTTACTGGGATCTAACCTTTATGCCTACCTATGACACCGGTAAGATGCAAGTCAGACATTTGCCACTCAATACATCTAGTTATGTGAATTCTGCAGTCCTGACACTTTGGACAGAGAGAACATATTTTTCTTCTCTTTTTGTAGCAGCCTTTCCTGTATTTGAAAGACACAGAAGCAGGTCTGTAGCTTTTGAAGATGTTGAAGCTTCCCTTGCCCATCTACTCTCCAGATCATCAAAGCACCCCCAGCTCTTCCATTTTTTGCTACCTGTAGGTCATAGCATTTGGAACTCAGACCATTTCTCTTGTTGTCTTCTGGGCTCTAATTGTCTCATAACTTTGTGGTAACTTGGTGCCTGAATCTTCACTAGTTGTGGGTAGACAGTGTTGTGCTAAAAAGTTACTTTTGTGGAACAAAACATTCCATTTCCCACTGGGCTTTCTAAACGTGGTGACTCTGTGTTTATGTTTCCTGTGATCCAGGTGGTCTCCCCACCTTCCCCTTCACACCTCTGAATGTGTCTTTCAAGACTAAACAGCGTCTTCCCACCATGTCCACACTGAAGTGGTGTATTAGGACTTGCCTGCAGAAAGAACCCTTTTAGCCTGGCTACTCCGAGCTGTAATGAAAACAAATAAATATTGTCCACTTGGATGATAATTTATCTTCCACGTTTTCTCACTGAATTTGTTGTATTGCAAAACTTTGGGTCATGTGCCTGTAGCCTATGTTTTGAAAACTGTCCCTGCTGATGCAGGAAAGGCTCAAGGAAAGCATCCAGAATGGAATATGTTGAAAGATCCCATCCATCTGGCTGACTGATGAGACAATGAAAGAAGAGTGGTTTGGGTTTTTGCTGTTACCCAGTCTGTGCTGAGACATTATCTGCATATCCAAACACATTGACTTTCTCCCAAGAAATCTCCATGTGAGGATTTTTTCACAGTACTCTCATTGCACTGAAAATGTACTGTCCAGTAGATGGGATGGCAGTACTGAGATACTGTATCTGGAGATGATAAGATCCTTGACTGAGTAAATAACACTCATCAGTAAATACTTCTTTGTGCAAAATCTGTATTTTTTTAATAATTTAGTTTCTTTGTCTTTGATTATGACGTGAAGCAGCCACTTGAATTTGCCATTTAACTTGATTGGACTATAGGATACGTGACTGGAGCCAGGAAAGAAACAGAGCTTTCTTACCATCCATTCAGTCCTGCTGTTTTTATTGCTGTGAACATGTTTCAGTGTCAGGGTTTATTCAGGGTTTCCAGGGATAATTCTCCACAGCAACCTCTGGTATAAATTAAATTCTTCAGCACCCTTGTGTAATTTACTTTGTAAAAACTTGTGAAAACTTTTGAAAAGCTTGAGAACTCACCTTTTATCAGGTGCAGGCAAGGGTCCCATGTAGCTGCAAGTCCCACATTGGCTGAGCTGCAAGTGAGCAAGATCCTGGGTTAAGCTTTGTTTGCAACCTACCTATGGCTGAATGTGACTCTGTGGCTCTGAGAACAGTAGGTTCCTTCAGACAGTTTCAAGAACATAATGCCAGTTTGGTAACTGATATCACCCCAATTTGTAAGAAAATTTCTCCTTTGTTTTAAATGCTAAATCTTTTATCTGTAGCAACTGGAAAAAACTTTTGTAGGCCAAGGCGCTACTACAGACCTGCTCCTTCCTACTTGTTTTTTTAACTGCTGGGTGCACATCAGGCTTTCAATTACTTTCTTGTTTACATCAAGAGAGGAAAACAATGCTGATTGTACCCACAGGTGGTCAGCCTTTAGGTAATCAAAGGAAAGCAATTAATTCCTTCCATGCACAACAATGCACTTCCTCCTAATGGAAAATAAACACTGTCACTTCCCATAACGCACCCGAAGAAGAACTCATGGATGCAGGACTTTCTCAGCTGCCATGTTGCTTTTATTTCCCCCTCAAGAGGGAAGAGGAAAGGAGCTGGAGTGAGGCAGGGAGGAACCCAAAATGGATATTTTAACTCCCAGCTGTGGCCTTTTGTGGGAAACATTTAAAAACATTAAAATCCCCGAGGTAGAAAACACTGGAGCCATCCAAACACAGTAAACTCTGAGGAATGAGTGTCTTAAGGGACACTCATGGTCTACTGCAATCCCAGACTCTTAAACAAGGAGTAAATAGATGCTGGAAGTTGTTGAACTCCTGCAAGCAGCACCCATTCTGTGGCACGCCAGGGTCCAGGTCCCTCATGACTCAGATCCAGGGTCACAGCCATGGGTGCACCCTGGGATACTGTCACTCTGAAAAGCTGCTGCCTTCCTCCAGTGTTCAACAAAAATACCTCCTTCTTCCCAAGTGATGCCAAAGCCCAAAATGTGCTGAGAAAAGCAGGCATTATCTGGATGAGGACTGCAATCCATCCATTCCAGCACAGGTAACGAGGCTGTTAGGAGAATCTCACCAAAACATTACAGCATGGGTCCTCAGAAGAAACTGGGAAGAAGGTCTTTAAAATGCTTGAAGGTATACAAGGATGTTAAGTTGCTAATTTGGTTTGGGGGTTGGTTTTTTTCCTCTTGGTTAAAGGGAATCTTAGAAATTTATTTGTAAAGCAAACAAAACAAAACAAAAAAAGCATCCTCCTAAGTGCTACCATGGGACTTGCAATAAAAGTGAAGGAGCTGATAATCCTGTATTCTGTCTTTCCAAAACATACATTTAAAAATTTTATGACTTTGACCTGGGTAAGCATGAAATCTTATTCAACCCCAGCCTGAAATTCTTGTGGTTTCTGTCTTGCAGTGTGGGTGAGCTGACAGTTCAAATTTAGGTTTACTTCATGTCTTGTTTTTATCATCTTTAAATTAAAATGCCTTGTATTCTAGTATTTACAAACTGTCTCCTTATAAACTGAAAGGGAGAAAAAATCCTCTCTAGTTCATTCCCATTTAGTCTGTTTATATGTGTAAGCAGCCAGAGTGACACTTATAGGAGATTCCAGTCTAAGTATGTCCTAATCAAAAGCAAATTTGGAGAAAACTCAGCAATGTAGAGGGTAGTGTTTTATTTAATTTGGGGTGGAATTTTTTTCTTATTACATTATATAATTTCCACAATATATGAATTATATTATAAGGCAGGACCAGTGATAGAAGGAATATAGTGCAAGGGACATGAATTTAATGTTATCCCCAGTTTAGCAGACAATTACATAATGCATTTTTTCTTTTTACTTTATTTAGGACTTACTAAGTTTATTAGTATTTAGAATATTTAGCTTTAAAATAAAATATGTCAAGAATTATTATAAAAAACAAAGAAAGAAGGCAACAAACACAGTTCCCTGTATTTATCAGACCCTCCTTTCCTGTGCTGCAGCAAGTTCAGCCCTAAAAGGCTTCTTATGCAAATAAATAAACTTGAATAAAATGAGCTTGAGAATTCAAAGAATATTGGAAGCTTGTGTGGATCTCTGTCACATTTATCTTTTTCACATACATCAGAATGAAGTTTGCCTCTTTTTCTTGATCTCTCGGTATTTAATCTCTATTGTTAGACAACTCAAGCTCTTCTCCCACTACCTCCCTAAATGTTTTGTGATAACCACAAGGCACTCAACAGCCTGCTCACCCTGTGGCTACTCAAAACAACCTCAAGAAAATAAGATTTTTTTTCCATGCAGCTGTTAGAGATGCCTCCAGATATCACCTTTTCTGCCTTTAGTTTTGTATAAAGGGTGTAATCATTCTTGTGCTTCAAGTGCCCATAGAAGTGACCAAAGTCTTGAGGTCGTTTTTTTTCCTTGGAGGGAAGGACTGCTGTGTTTTGTGCACATCAGCTTGGCTGCTGCTATCTAACGTGTACATTGTAAATGTGAAGTGTCATGACTCCTTCAAGTGGCTCGAGTGCTGGGAAACTGCCTTGAAAGCTGTCAAACCAGCCAAAGTGTGGCTCCTCAGACATGATCTGTCACTAAAAAATCCTTTCAGCCAGAAGTTGCCTCAAATAGCAAACTCACTACTGGGGCTATCTGACCAATTTCTATTCATAGAGTGGGAGAAAAAGGAATGTACAACACTGGGAAAATTACTGGCTGGTAATTTTTTGTTGTTATCCTGTTCTTTTTCCAGACTGCTTTCCTTCTTTCTCGCTTGTCTGGGATGTTGCTTGACAGATGTTTCCTTCTTATCTCACTCTTTCTTTATTGCTCTGCCAGTAGTATCTGATTGATAGAAAGTGGGCAGGCTGGTACTTACAATGCCATCCCTGGCTGATAACTCTTTTGCCAACTACTTAAAGAGAGCTGGAGTCATTGCTCTGTTTTTACTGAAATCTGCTAATAGAATAGGAAAAAGAAAGGATGAAGTGCCCTGTGGTAATTATTTTTCTTATTTTGTATGGAATTTTAATAATGCCTGAATTAAATTTGAGCAAATCCTTGGGTTTTAAGGATCTTTGTGATCCATTTTACTTTAAACATTCAGCTGGGCTTGGACCTGGATTGAGCTCAATGATGCAAAACAATTTATGGCAAAATTTTGAGATCTTCCATCATCTCCGTATAAATAAGCCAGACTGACTTAACTGCAGGTCGTGTTGGAAGTCTCACCGTTTTTCTGGCTCCTTCAGTCCATTCATGAGAGTGCCTATCCTGGTGCTGAATATCTCTTGATCGTGGTCTTGGTTCAGTAAAACTTCATGCAAACCAACAACATGGTTTGTGAAGCACGACAATTAGTGGGGATGTGGAGGGGATCTAGGCGTTGGAGAAGAAAGTTTATTGCTTTCATTGCAATTTAGTAGCCATTTTTTGATGGTTCTTTAAACTCTCTGGAACCTATAAAACCATTAATGTGAGGGAATTTTGTTGAGTAGGAAATGGAGACCAGTCCAAATCACTACAGTGCCCCACACATTAGGAATGATCTCTGTGAGGATTTTTGTCACGGTATTTCTCTTTTGTCACTTTATTTACTAGATGTCAATGTCAATACACCCCATTCATCTGTGATTAATAGGATAGTTCCATTCTTGACTTAATTGGGACTCTGCATAGTCAGAAAAACGTGGTGGTTGTATTACTTTACGTGATAAGAGTTGTGTCATGTAAGCAATTGGAGAAACATTCTGCCTGTGTGTGTTTATTACAGTGCAGTACTTTGTAAAGTCCATTTGAATTGAACAAGGCTTTTGAACTATTGATTTAGCTGGCACTTGGTGCATTGAGAATAATAAACATTTGTAGTATGTAGGCAGCAGTCTATAAGAGGTAGGAGTCTGTCTGCTGACATATGTAATGCAATAACCCATGTCAGCTGCATTGATGGGAAGTAATAATGAATATGGCAAAGCATAAATTTAAAAACAAACAAACAAAAGAAAAAATAATAAAAAAGGGAGTTTAACTGCAAACTGTGTAAGCAAGATCATTTAGGGCATTTTGTCTGACTTTAGGTGCACAGGAAATCCCATAATGTGTTTTGCAACGATGTATACTTCACCAAAATAATTTACACTGTTCAAATTGACTTAGAAATCGATCTAATAGGAGAACAGAATATGTATTTGTATCAGCACAATATATGCTTGTATGGGCTAACCTTCTCTTTCTGAGTGATTTACCTGGATATAATGAAGTATAAAACACATTGTCTGGAAATCTTCCATGTCTGGAAATTTTCCAGCTGGGTAAAGTATCTGTAGATTATTTATTAAGTTTGAAGCATGGTGATATAGCTGCACATCTTAAGTCTCTGTCTCTACAAATGTACCTGAATGGACCTTTCTCCTCTCTCAGTGAATGGAGGAGAGCGTAGCACCCACTAAGATGAAGCAGAAATAAGAGACAGTAATGCAAGGCTCATGTGGGGATAGGTCAAAATTCCTGCAGGTTAATCAGAATCATCTTTTATCTCTGAGAATGCTGATGACTAATGAATGCAGATCAAATCCTCAGCTCCAAATCCACTTAGCTGTATTTTTAAATTTTTTTTTTCTTTTCTCTTTTACCCAAAATGCCTGCCTGAAATGACATCCATTTAAAGTGTAGGCGCTCGCTTTGTGGAGGACAATGGGCCACATCACGTTGTCACTTTGGAGGCAGAACTCCCACAGACTTTCAGCAAGTGCTGCTGGGAAGCAGATGGTGTGTCTTGGCCCAGCCAAGGCGTGCGAGGCTGAACCAAGGCACGAGCCTCCTGTTTGGCAAATCCTTTTGAAATTGGGGTAAATTCTTGCAGCTTTCTATGATCAGGCCTGTATTTCAAATACTAGGATTTTTTTCCCCTTTTTTTCTTTTATTCTATAGCATCAGCAAAGATTTTTAGCCGTCCTGCTGATTCACTGTGATCAAAAAATGGTGCTGGAGTCTTGCTGCTGGTGGGAGGTTTCACACAGAAGCTCTGTGCACAGGCTGGATCCTCTGCTTACATCCACAGCAAGTGGAGGGAATAAAGAGGCCTGTTCGCCTGGTGTACAATTTTATACAGTTAAATGTAATGGTTTATGACAGAATTCAAAGCAACCAACTTTATATTCATAGAGAAGCTCAGAATTAAAATTGGTGGGGTTTTTTTTCCTTTCAGATTTTTTCTCTTCACAAAGGCCCAGAGGCAGCAGCAAGATTAACAAATCATGAGCTCTTAAGTGCACAAGTATTTTTTATTTTTTTCCCCTTCATTTGCAGTTCCTGAGTGCCTAAAGTTAACCACGTGCTTAAGAGCTTTGTTGGATCAGAGGTGAAATCTTGTAGCACAAGCAAAGAGAAATTAAGCACCTGTGTGGAGTTTTGGTAGCCAATATTTTTTAGGGCTCAGGGGTGGCCAGGTGAAATTGCTGGGCTCAGTGCAGAGTTCACACTTAAGCTGAATTAACTGCTTTTTTTTTTTTTTTTTTTTTTATGATATACTCATCATAGTCAGCCCAAAGCATTGATGATAGGCTGACTGGTTGTCAGCTTGATCCAAAGCTTGCCAGCTGTCAGTCATGGAAGAGTTTTGGGTTTTCCTGTGGTATTTGAAATCTGGCTTTGGTTTGTTTTGGCCCTACTTCTCATATTTGGGGTGGTTTTATTGCCTTTCTTCATTGCAGACTGCTCTGCGTCCTTTGATGTTGCAATGAAGGGTTTGTATCTAAATGATTGACCACAGGAAAAACCTGGTGTGTGGTTATTCCTGACATGTTGTGGTAGCCAGAGTTTTTTTAATGCTCTTCTTTACTTTCATATTATTTTTTTTCCCTTTTCCTTTTTTATTCTTTTTTTCTCTCCCTCCCATTCACTGAAGATGCAGGGATTATATAGTTGAATTGTCTGTCAGCCCCTATTTTTCCATCTCTTGTCTCTATGGCTTTTTACACCACTTAATACAGTGTAACCAAATTTGACAGGCACAGAGGTCTCAGATATATTTAATTTCTGCCACTTCCATGAAAATAGCGGGCATGGCAGAGGAGAAAAAGTGGCCTCTACAAGGTAAAGTCAGGATTACATCCTGTATTAGGTATTCAAAAATTTGCATGGGAGGGCAACTTGGACACATAAATCAAAGGGTAACGAGGCCCCTTTGGTTCTGCCACTCACCAAAGCCCTTGTCTTTCTCCTACCTTTGTGTTTAGCTGGATCACAGGAGCAGATATGGCACAATTCTCTGTCCGAGCACTCTGTGGGGTCCAAGCACAGGGGGATGAACAATTCCCTAGTCCTGCTGGGGTCTGGTACAAGCCAGAATGTGATTACTATTCAGCATTGATTTTTCAGATAGGCAACAATAAAAAAAAATTGAACAAGAAGTCTGAGGGTGGTTGAAAGAGATTACAGGGCATTGGAACAAATGGGTAAGGAACTAGGAGCACAAGCAGTGTTCTCCCATATCCTTCCAACCCCAGGGAATGATACGGGAAGAAACAGGAAGAGCCAGCAGATCAATACCTGGCACTGAGCCTGGTATTTCTGGCAGAATCTGGGTGTTTTGATCATGGATCTGTTTACATTACTCAAGGCCTGCTGGAAACAGTGCGGTTACACCTGTCTCACAGTGGGGAAAGGAACTTTGAACAGGAGTTAGCAAGGCTCACTAAGAGAAGTTTAAACTAAATTTGAAGAGGGAAGGGGATAAAACCAGGCTCACAAGAGATAAGCCAGGGGTAGCACACCAATGATTGAGGGACAGTGTGTTAGTGAAGTCCTCTGTTCTGCCTTCTCAGGCGATGGAAATCCATATGGTATCAAAAACACAATTGTTGTATTAGAAACTATGGAAGTGCCTGATAATGGTCACAGTGGAGTCTGGCCTTCTCTCCACAAAGGTGGTGGGATCAGTATCCCAAAGGAACAGCATCTACACCAACGCCTGCAGCATGGGCAGCACACAGGAGGAGCTGGAAACCAGGGAGCAGCAGGAAAACATGACACAATTGCCATCACAGGAACGTGGGGGGATGACACACACCACTGGAGTGTGCAATGCACGGCAATAAAGTGTTCAGAAGGGACAGGCAAGGAGAGGTGGTGGGGTAGGTTAGGGAGTGTTTTGATTGTCTGGATCTTGGCAATGACAGGGTTGAGTGTTTATGGGTAAGGATCAGGGGAAAGGTCAATAAGGCAGGCGTCCTAGTGGGTTTCTGTTCTAGGCCACCCAACCAAGATGAAGAGAGAGACAAAGCATTTAATAAGGAGCTGGGAAAAGTCTCACAATTGCTAGTCCATGTTCTCATGGGGGACTGCAGCTTACCCAGGTGTACACCAGAAATAAAGTACAGCAGAGAGGAAGCAATCCAGGAGGTCCCTGGAATGTGTGGAAGAACTTCCTGACATAGCTGGGGAGGAAGCCAACTAGGAAAGGTGCTCCTCTGGACCTGCTGTTTGTGAACAGAGGAAGACTTGTGGATGGTACGATAGTCTGAGGCCATCTTGGGCACAGTGATCACAAAATGATAGTTTTAGATTCTTGGAGTAAGGAGGGCTGTGAGCAGACCTGTTCCGGAGGGCAGGCTTTGGCCTGTTTAGGATACTGGTTGAGAGAGTCCCTTGGGAGGCAGTCCTGAGGGGCAAAGTTGACCAGGAATGCTGGACATTCTTCAAGAAGGAAATCCTAAACGCACAGGAACAGGATGTCCCTATATGTCAAAATACAAGCTGGTGGGGAAGACTGGCCTGGCTGAACAGAGAGCTTTAGCTGGAACTCAGAGATAAAAAAGGAGAGTTTGTGACCTTTGGAATAAGGGACAAGCAGTGCAGGAGGACTAAAAGGTTGTTGTGAGGTTACACAGGGAGAAAATCAGAAGGGCCAAAACCCAGTTAGAAATTTATCTGGCTACTGCCGTAATGGACAATAAAATGTTTCTATAAATACATCGGCAACAACAAAAGGGCTGAGGAGAATCTCCATCCTTTATTGGATGCAGGGGAAAATACAGTGATGAAGGATGAGGAAAAGACTGAGGTATTTAATGCCTTCTTTGCCTCAGTCTTTAATAATAAGATCATCCCCCTGTACTTGGCACTGGTGAGGCCACACTTCAAATCCTGGGTTCAGTTTTGGGCCCCTCACTTCAAGAAAGACATTGAGGGGCTGGAGCACGTCCAGAGAAAGGAACAGAGCTGGGGAAGGGTCTGGAGCACAAGTCCTATGGGGAGCAGCTGAGGGAGCTGGGCAGGCTCAGCCTCAAGAAAAGGAGGCTTGGGGTTGATGTTATCACTCTCTACAACTCCCTGACAGGAGGGTGCAGCCAGATGGGAATTGGTCTCTTCTCCCAAGTAACAAGCAATAGAACAAGAGAAAATGGCCTTAACTTGCACCAGGGGAGATTTAGCTTCAATGTTAGGAAAAATTTCTTCTCTGAAAGGGCTGTCAAGCACTGAGACAGGCTGCCCAGGGCAGTGGTGGAGTCACCATCCCTGGAGGGATTTAAAAGACATGTGGCACTTGGGGACATGGATTAGTGGTGGGCTTGGCAGTGCTGGGTTAATGGCTGGACTTAATAATCTCAACGTTCTTTTCCAACATCAACAATTCTACAATATAAAATGAGTGTGAGCTGGAGCAGTGCTACCTTGAACACAAAATGCAGTTGGAAAACTAAATTCAGAGTCACTTATTATTTCTGGATGGACTTCGGAGGTGGGGAGGGCAAGGAAATGCCCCCACTTAAATGGTCTGTGTGCTTAAAGTGGCTGAGCACAGGAGAGGGTCAGACAGGCTGGTGCTGCCTGTGTGTGTCTGTGTGTGTTTGCAGTGCCAATTAATTACATCTCTTTGTAGTGTGGTAGCGATTTCATCCAGGGGAAATGAAAGAACCTGGAGTTAAATAACCCTCTGTGTGTATATGTAATTCCTGGAGCTTCCTGTGAATGCTAATATTGTGATTGGACAAGTTATTTCTCAGCTCTTGCAACCATCAGAGTGGAAGTTTTGTGAAGTTCTCAGTGATTTTTTTTCCTGGTGAAAACACAGGAGGCTGGTGAAGGCATGATCTGTTTTTGTTTATCTCTTCAATTCCTAATCGTTGGATAAAAATCTTTGCTTGTTTTCAAGGAAATAATAGGGAAAAGAAAGCTCTACAGCTTGTTAAAAAGATAAGTGTAAAAGTATTAATTCTTCATGTATGTAAACTCAACCTGAAAAACAGTCCTAAACCAAGGAAATATTTCAGTCTGGAGTCTATGGCTTTGTTTTTTTTGTTGTTGTTCTCTACTTCTGGCTGCCATTGTGTGGGATGGTGCCTGTTTGGAGGTGTTAATCTATACATAATGAAATTTCAGAGAACACACGTACTATATCTGTAGTGCTCCAACTGTTCTTTGAGATCCCTGTGAATGCATCTCACATAATAACCAAAGAAAACAGTGGAAAACCTGTGATTAGAAACCTAACAAGTAGAGCTTATTTAGTGATAGATAAAAATGCTGCAATTCACATGTGCTGGCTTGCTTTATACAGCTCAACAAGACAGATCTGGGCTTTTGTTGGTGTAGAAAACACTTTAAAACAGAGTACAGGAATTTATGATTTCCATGACTCACTTTGAAAATCGATCTTTTCCCAGTGTTTTTCTTTTTTCTGCTAAAAGTTCTTTTTTGAAGGATCAAGCTCTGTTATACTTGCTAGTTTAATCTTTTTTCTCCACCCCAAGTCAGTGATGTGGGAACCTTTCAGATAAACAGCACTGAAAGATTAAAACCATTAACAGTATAGCTAATACCTGTCCTAAGTCCTTATCAAAGAGTCATACATAAAATTACTGACTGTTCCTCATGTACCAACTTCATGCTTGGCCTTATTTTCTGGGACATTGTGTGTTTGTCACTTGCTGAATAAGAGGGAGGGTGCAGTCTATGTCAAAACAACTTCTATCTGAGCAGTCTATGGCACATCGACATGAACTAAGAAGTAATTGAAGTGCCAATTTGTTATAGTAGAATATTGCAATTTATTGGTACTTTGTGCACTAGTTTGTTATGTATATTCAAAGTTCACCACTGACATGGTTTGGGGGGAAATTCCGCTTTATGAGACAGCCCTGATGTACTAAAAAAGTTTTGTGAAATGGGTAAAATACTTGTGTTTGAATTTTATTGATTGATAGTAGGGGAGGTGAAATAGGAAACTGTATTTCTGGAGGCAAGTGTATGAAGACAGACCAGAATTGCCAGAATAAAGCAAGCTGGGGAAGAGGAATATGATAAAAAAGCAAGAGGAGGTGACTGTGAACTGAGGACTGGGAGTAAACCAGACTAGAAGACATCTAAACGTAGAAGAAAATTAAAAAGGTACATCATTGGAAGTAAAACAAGGAAGGGCCACTGAGCCTTCTGTCAGGATAAGATGTGGAAGTATGGAGATAAACCTCAGCAGTGGTAGGGGGAAAAGCAAGAACAACAGTCAACTTGCTGATTTCTGGGGATGTTTTTTATGTGTTTGGGGTTTTTCTTTCTCTTTTATTAAAAAAGATGGCAAAATCTCATGCATGTTGATAATATCAAAGTATGAGGTGAAAATTTCAATAGCTGACCTGACAATGTAACAGTCACTGTCGTGTATAAGGGGAGATGTCTCTGGAGTTTATAAAAGTGATTCTATTTTCTAGTCCTCCCTATTTAAAATGCAAGGGTTTTAGAAGCCTTATGGCCCTAGTGTTGCTGTGGGGCGTTCATTTGGTGTGAACTCAAGGCGTGTTACGTGTGAGTGTTACCACCAAGAACTTCCTGAAGCATCTGGGGTTCCCTCAGAGGTGTCTCCTGCAGTCCTGGAAAGACCTGGCCCCGTTTCACTTATGAGATCTGACGAGATCATAGCCTGGGGTGGGAATGGCTTCTGCAAAGAGCTCCACAGAATCGGGGAGTAGGACAGATTGGGGTCGGGCTGACAAGATTTAAGTTGACACACATTTTGTGAAATGAAAAGGTCACGTTTCAATGAAAAAGGAGTGGGGGTTTTGTTTGTGGGATTTGTCTTCTGGCTGGAATTTCACTGATGGCAATCTGGTCCACAAACATAAGTGAATGCTTGGATATCAGGGCTTTATTAAGGATTTCAGGTGGCTGCAACTCATTCATCTGATATGTCCCAGTTGTTCAAATAGGCCAGTGCACTCCACACCTCCTACACCCTCTGTATATGAGGAGCTTTGCCCATGGCTTCATAAACTAATAATATCTAAGAAAGCTTTGCACCACTCAGCAGGATGGCAGAGCTGCTCTGATTCCCCTCCTTCCTGAAGAATTGAACTGGGGGAAAATGTCCCTTTTTGTCTCTACTATAAAATTTTAAACCTAAACAAGTAAAGACTTTAAATAGGGTAAAACTTCAATAAGGAAATTTTTACTTCTATTGAAACATTCCTTGTTTGGTTCTGGGTTTGTTTTTTTTTTTTTCCTATTGAAACACTTACCGCATCACCTCAAAGCTGTAGCTGTGCTCGGTGCTGTCTGTAAATGCAACAAAAAGAGTTGCTTCTGGCACAAAGAGACTATAATTTATATATAATATAAAGCAACTGTAGGGAGTTCTCACTAATACAGACTCCCCATCTGGAAATAAGCTGTTGTTGAGCTGTCTGCTGTGGACAGGAAGGTTGGGCTGGAGGTTTCTGTTCTCTCCATTTGAGACTGCTTTTAAAGGACTTCTGCTGATTGTTATTTTTCCTTCTTCTCAGTACTTTTCTCTTTGGTGTTGATTTGTTTACGGCTCTGTGAGTTGCACCCAGTTTCCACCTGCCATGGAGGTGCAATGAGTTAAGTTGGATCTCATACATAAGGAGCCCCTAATAGCAGTTGGAAGTACTCCTTAAGGTGTGTCTATTAAGACCCTTAACGACCCTTAACTCACTGGTCCTATTTTCTCCCTCGTGCAGCTGGTGTGGTCACTGCAAGCACTTGGTACCAGAAAGATAAATCTTTAATTTTCCTAAACACACATGCATTGTGATGCTATTTTTGGAACAGATGGAAGCTATTTCCTCAAATGGTATTAGTGACTAACATGACAATAAATTCTTACACTTACACTGCAGTTCTCCTTCCCACAGGGGCAAATAAAACATTTCCATTTTTGCCTTCTTTGACCAGAGCAATCAGCATGTCCACAGCATCTAAAGATGAGCATTTCCCTACTCAAGTGAATATCATAGCAGCAAATCTCCACTCCACGGGCAAATGAGTTGTGCCAGGCATTTTAACGACAGAGTAGGTTAGCCAGGTTATAATTGTCTTTAATTTGCACTTGCAGAAGCTGTAACATTTACCTGAACATGATTGGCACTGGGAGAAGAGGAAAATTATATCGCACTTTTGAAAAAAATTCAAAGAAACAACTTCAGATCTCATATTTGAAACAGAATATCCTGCTGATTGACCATGCACATTGGTAGCAGTAGGATTTTTTTGATCCATAGAGCTGAATGATCGTTGTGTGTGAACACAAAAAATTAGTTCCATGGTGGAAAGCATGTACTTTTGCTTTTATTTTATCTTTTATTTTTTCTTTTTCAAGAGCATTTCAGAAGTCTCAGCCCTTCTCCCTGCTGAGTGGCACATTGAATCCCTGCTCTTTGCTCCGTTGTCCTCAGAGACCTGGAAAATTTTTTAACTAAGGTTATCTGAGGTTTTGTCTAGTTTAGTTATTTTTAATAACAAAAAGAAGAGGCTGTCCTTCCATTCCCACCCACTATTGCACCATTTTACAGTAAAATACAATTTCCTTCTTGAGTGAGAAATGGGTGATGAACACCATAACTAGTGCAGGTCTGCACACCAGTCCTGGCACATCTCATGAACTTGCAAACCAAGACTGTGCTTTCTCTTCTGTTGTGTCTTGCAAACTTCCCCTCTTTCTTTGCAGAAGTTCTTGCAGAAAATACCTACAGCCTTCAATTTCATCCTTACTGCTGCATTTTTTGTTATTTTTCAGCTTCTGCAGTGAATGGTTTTTGCTGTCAGTGTTTCTGTTCTGTAGGAGGGAACTGTGGGTGGTTACAGCTGTAACGTGTGCTCCATAATCTCAAAGCATTTGTTAGAAAATTTCCCGTTTGCTCTGTTTCAATTTTTAACCAGTTGAGTGGCGCATGCCGGTGCCCTGGGGTAGCCTTGCTGCTCTGGCATCACAGGCTGAGCTGCATCCCACCAGCATTTGGAGCACTTGCCAATTGCAGCAGGACCCCGCGAGACCCAGAGCCTTCAAAGAGAGGATGACATGAGGGATGGGTGCTGTATTTTAAGCCTAGCAATCACTGTGGGTGGGAATTGAGGAGAGAGGCTCCTGAAGATTTGATTTTGTCTGGTTTAATTTTTTCTCCCTAATCTTCTGGCCAGCCAGTCCACAACCCACATTTCTGCTGAAGCTCCTGAGGGCATATTAGAGGAGAGTGGGAGTTGTCTTTTTGGTAGCCAGCAGCAGAAGGGCCTAAGTATTGACTGGGAAATGTGTGAGAAAAGCAGAAGGCACGAACAGCAGGTGGTTTGGATGGGAAGAGGCATTTCAGATTAGGGGGGAGGAAGAAATAGACCACTGCTTGACTTGGTTTGCATCCATCCCAAGAATCTGAGAGCATGTGGATGTTATGTCCTCATGTTAACACTCTCCACAAACCCTTTTTAAAAATTGTCTTGTTGTGATGTGATATTTGCAACACATGTTTCCTTATACTGTTGTTATAGAGACACTTCTCTCCTCGTGCCAGCTATTAAGAGCCATCATGTGCAATGGCATTTGAGTTTATTCTTCTCCTGGCATTAGCAGAGAACTTTCTTCTCCGTGTAAATGTTGAAATGTTTTGCAGCTTAGATATAAATATAGCAAAATCATATCGTTTTAGTTCCAGCATCTGGTAGGATCACTTTAATATATAATTGAGTAAAAATTAGAATTTAAACAGCAATTTTTGTCACTATTTTGTTACTTTAAAACCAAAAAAATCCAACTTTTTTTAGTCATGATATGGATAAACAAGTATCTTCTTTCTTTCAAACTAAAAATAGCTACAAATTCAGTCTCTTTTCCTCAAATTGCTTGCAGTTTATATTAGCAGTGTCTTTAAGATTTGAAGTGCGGATCTGCTTATTGAACAGTCTGTGGATTAAAGGATATGGCATCGTGGGCTTTGTCAGTGAGACAGACATGAAACCCTGGCTGCCTCTTGTTTACTGGTATGGGAGCTCATTTTTGATAATCTGGTAAAGAAATGACTGCAGATGAAATGCGTGCGAGTCTCACCTGTGTACAGACAGGTTCCTGCAATGCTGGGTGTGCACCAGGTGTCAGTTCTCCACACTGCTAAAATAGAGTATTCAACCCCTCTCTTGAGAAAATACATGGCAGATTTGTGGTGGGTTTTAAAACCGAAACAGGGGATCTATTTATTCTCTCTACTTTGACTTCCCCTACTTTTTCTTTCTTTCTCCTTTTTTCCGCTCCCTCGTCTTTTGGGGGAGCCTTTGGACCCAAAGACCTTTGAAAATCTGCCTCAGGTTTTGTCTTTTCAGATCTGGTCTCATTTTCAGCACAGAAGTTTTGTTCAAGCCTAGTAGTAGTGTGGTCAGAAGAGAAGGCTGCACGGAAGAAGCTTGGGAGCCCTTTTGTGAACTAATTATAAATTTAGGATCTCAGTCTAACCTTCTGAACAAAGACTTTCAGGCACCTGTATTCCCTTTTTCACAGTAATTCAAGCCTTCAAATTCCCTGTTTATATTAAATCAATTGATGAAACTTCTGTGATTCTCTGCAAAGAAACATTTGTTTATACAGAGAGAGCCTGCAGTGCAGGGGAAGGGAAATGACTCTCAGTGTCAGAGCTCCCCATTCAGTAAGTTCCTCTTTGCAAGGGTGAAATATTTTCGTTAGTCCTGGTATGTAATTTGAATTTTTATGTAAAAGTAGTAAGACTATTGTTTGGGAAAATAACTGAGCCTTTTCTAATCTCATTATTTTTTTCCTCTGGTGACTTAAGACTGAAGTCATACACAGGAGATCTGTGGTTGTGTCTGGAAATTAATGTCATTAGTCCCTGCTTCTACTGCAGCTACTTTGAGGGAGGAACTTCTTGGTAAACAATGTCTGCGCCAGAAGTCTCTGCTGTAGCTGGAAACCTGTAATATCTGATAAAAATGTGTAAAAGGTGGGCCCTGCTGCAAGACTTTCAACCAAAATAGATAACATGGGCAAAGGATGGATAAGCCACTGCAGGCTTCCCAATTCCAGTGGTTTAGATTATGTTATTCTTAATCTACACAAAGGCCTCCCGCTTTGGAAGAGATGGCCATAGAGAAAGAAAACTTAACATGATTGGTGGTTGTAGTTTGTTATCTTTTTGCATCACAACACTTATTTTGCCGTGTTCAGAAAGGACACATTACAGAGTGAGAGAATTTTACATGCCATATCTTCATTTAAAAGCTGTGGCACACATTAAATTTAATTACTCTCCTTCTATGGCTTAAATTGAGGGCAGCTTCAAAAATGAGGGTGGCTTCTATTAAACTTAATTACTTTTCCCTGCAGTCTGCATGGTTAGTAATCACGGGAAGATTCTAAACAAAGATACAGTAGAGAGATTCTTTTATGAGAATAGGACTGGAAAGTAGCCTATAAAATATAGAGAGATGCCAAATACCTTTTATATCCAGCTTTAATTTATTATTTTTATAGTTAGCTAGTACAATAATAATAATAATAATTTTTCAGCATGATTAAGAATGTATTGCTGGGGAAGGGGTGTTAGTTGGATTTGGTCTTTCAATGTTCAAGCAATGAATTCCTCAATTTCTTCAAGTTCTTTTGCAGATTTACGGGGTGAAAAAAGGTTAATAATAGAATTTTTTTACAATGTGTTCTATTGACTATAGATGGCAGATCTGACAGTTAAAATGAAAAATGTTCCAGAAGAAACTAATTATTTGAGATGTTATAGGGATGTATAATTATATTCACCTTAAAAAAAAAGGGGGGGGGGGGAAGTTTTATTACAACTGTGCTTTTTAAAGAACAAATGGAGAAATAAAAGTAGTAATTGGTCTTAATTATAGCTAACTGTAATTGCACACGACCGCAATATGCAGCACATCAGCAGCAGATTAAGAGATCTGGGCATATGTGTTAGTGTGCAGAGCAACTTTGAGCAGAGGTGCAGTTTTATGAATATAGTTACGTATCATTTAGGTCTCCTACTTCAAAATCTATCCATGTTGATTTTATTTTATTTTTACAGCTATTATGGCAAGATAATTGTCAGTTGGAAAGTGCTGCAGCAATGATTTGTCTGTTACAAATAAGTCAAAAAACCTTCAAAAGGAAAACTTGTTTTCTTACACCAGTGATGTGGTGTGACCAGGGGAGATTTTCCTGAATGCCCCTGTGTGCAGATTTTCCTATCTGCCCCTGATGCAGATAGATGGCTAGCGGGATTTTTTTCTTAAGCATCTCAATATAATCAGTACCGAGCTCCCGAGGATTCTTCAGCATGGTTGGAAATCTTAGTTAGCAATCTATCCACAAGTTTTTTTAGATCAAACCCCTCAAAAATGTAACCCGTGAGTCTTTAGACGATGTGAAAATGCTGCTTTGAACAAAATCCAGAAATGCGAATGCCTAAAGGTAGACTTTGATTTCTTCTCTTGCACCTGATTTACAGCCTCACTTTTTTCTTTCAGCTGAGTGCACGCAGCTCCTGTTTTTGAGTGCAGCCTTGCCTATAATACATTAAGCTGTCATTACACAGTGAACTAAAGAGGGAGTACAGATGCTTAAAGGAGGCTGCTGAGCTTCAAAACTACTGGCTGCATTTCCTGCTCCAAAACAGATCATTACTGAAAGAACAGGGGTCAGTGTGCACCACGTTATCGATGAACGCGTGCACAATCTTGTGATGGTAATTTCTGCATCTCTTTAGTATGTCAGATGCTTTCAGCCTTTGTCTTGATGTGCCAGGATGCTCTCCCATGTTCCCAACCTGTTTTAAGTTGTTCCTTTTACCCAAAAATAAATAAAGCCCATCTGTCATTGAATGCTTGCTTTCCAAAACGGAGTTTTTCAAACTGTCTCAGTCTTGGGCCCGCAGCAGAGTTAATTTAGCCTAAAACCTGGTGGACCAGAAGGGATCTTTTGAACTGCTGAGAAAGGGTTGGTTTTTTGCCCTGCTTGTTGGCACAAACTATATATAGCCTCAGTTGTAAGAAGCTGGGCTTCTACGGTTTTTTGTCTTTGTAGATTGGGAAAAGTGTGGATGCCTACCCCAAATCAGCAGAGAAGGCTGTCTGAGAGAGCTGTATGGTTTTAAAAAAAAGGGTTTCACTAAGATGGACAATAGTGCACAAGAAGTGAGTGGCAGATATATTCAAGAGTGAAAAGAAATTGGGTGGAATCACTCAAAGCAAAAAGAAAAGGTAAATTGATGGCTGGGTACACAAGCAAACATGTTGAGGTGTAGGTATAATAGAAATTAAACTCATTCCTGCAGGTAACAATAAGAAATCAAAACTTGTTGTTTTACTGAGTGGAGAATCTCATGATTACTGACATGTTCTAAATAAATCATTCACTTCAAATGGCAGCGCTGTAGCAAAAAATGCATCTATTACAGGGCTGCTAATAAGCAAATGTGAGCAGTATTTCTTGACAGCAGGCTGTGATTGTTTTTTAATAAATCTGTGTTAAATAGGAAAGGAATAAAAGCTGACACCCAAATAGCAATCCACTTTGGCTCCTGTTTTCTCACTCCAAGTATCGACAGATGCATTGACCCAGACAAGAAATTCTTGAAGGATAATTCTGGTTAGTAGAAGCCAACATGGAATCAAATGTGTATACATTTGTGTATGTGTTCCCAGAAAAGCTAATGATACCATTGCAAATGCTGAACATGTTCCCCACTCTTCTTTGTTAATACAGTGTTGCTTATGCTCTGCAATAAACTATTATTTCTGTGCTATTTCTGTAATTACATTTAATAATCATCTCTCACAGTCCAATAGTATCAAACGTAGGAGTCTTTTCAACAAACTATGATAAATAGCTCCTTGCCGAACTGTTGTACTTGAGGAAGCTTTATGGCTCTCTTTGTAAGATTTGTCATTTTCTTAATGCAGCTTCAAAAAGCTTCTGAGTTTTGTTATGGACTGTCACTGTATTTTTCCCTTCCCCCTCTGCCTTCAAGTGTAGCTGGGTAAATGAAGCTTAATGTGCCATTTCCAAGCACTGTGACACTCCTCTGGGGCTGGTTACATTTACCATTGCTAAAGTCTAAATAAGTGAGTTTTAATGAGCAGGAATGGTTGCTAATAGCCGATTCAGGTACTTAGTAGTCCATGTTATTTAACTGTGGTAGAATTACAGAACATAAATGGTCTGATGATTAATAGATGAACCTGCTACATATTGCAGCCTAATAGTTTTTGCCATTAAAGTACTATCTTAACATCTTTGGATTTGGATGTGGCTGGGGAGAAAAGGGCTTGCTTCTAGATTTATATCATTGGTAACTTACACTTTAAAACACTTTAAAACACTTTATATTGTAATTTTACAACACCATCGATATATTGTTCAGTAACATTTACGAACTTGTTAGAGAGCAATGGTACTTGTGCACTTCAATTTTCTGAGGTGGACAGCTCAGCAGATTTATTCTCTCTGGTTAGGGTTGTCAAAAATAAACTCAACCCATCCTTTTAAGGTCAGAAATACAACAGGGAGTTAGATCTTAATCTCTTTTCTTCTCCTGTCCCATTAATTTTGGTCAGTGGTAGACAGAACAATAAGAACAAAACTTGACTGTGTTGTTCTTAACATTTCTGATTTGTGGGAGGACAGGTGGCAAGAGGGAAAAAAAAAGAGGCAAAAAATAACAGATGAACAACAAATGAGCAAGAATGAAGAGATAATAGCGTCCAACATCTGTTGCAGTTCGTGCTGAGATACTCCAGAAGATACCGCAGTATTTATGGAAATAGTATGAGGACTGTTTTGAACTGCAGCTAATGGGACAGAGACTGCTGGCTGGCAGGCCTGTTCAGAGTTCTTTTTACATTTTTCCTATTCTGTATTTCAATCTGGCATCATTGTATTTTTGATTACGAGGAGGAGATGTCAGGACAGAAAGGAGCTAAGAAGTAAACTTACCTTGACTAACAACCAGAAAAAAGGAAGTTACTATTCCAGCAGGTAGATGAAAAGACAATATGGACAGATGTCTGAAGGAAATGTTGGCTATACTCATGTTCCAGGTAGACAAGCTGTTTTCAGTAGTTCCTGTATCCGTCTGATAAAAACTCTGCTGTAGAAGAGCAGGGCCTTTTCCAAAGCCATTGAATGCTTCTCCAGAGTCAGGGTTAGGGTAGTGGCAGCAATTTTCAGAGCTGGTTTCTGTTTCCATAGCTGGCAGTGTAGGCAGGGGAGTTTGCATCTGCCCATGGTACAGTGTGTGGCCATGTTCAGCATCCCTCCTACAGCGTGGAACTTCAGCAGGAGTTGACCTTGTGGAATTTCTGCAATTTGCTCCTTCTGAGTGGAAAAATACAGCGATAGTTCACTGCTCTCAAAACTGAAAGTGGGAAGATCCTGCAATCACTCAAAGCCTGGAGATTTGTGGAATTTTTTGGGGGTGTATTGGTTTTGGGGGTGTTTTTGTTGGTTTGAGGTTTTTTTTTAATTTGCTTGGTTTTATTAATGGTTTTTTTCCCTGGTAGTTGCCAATGCCTGTACTTTTGCATACTGAACTGGGCAAACAAGACGATCCCCTTCCTAACTTATGTTAGTTCTCCCAAGGTACCTATACTTAGCATCTCACTTTGTTCTAGAAGTCCTTCAGCTTCACAAAACTTCAGAGATCCCCAAATGCCCATCTCAGCCCAGTCTGCCTCGGCTAAGAAAATGAGTAACTATTTGAATACATAATAGCTGAAGTATCCAAGCTGTTTATCTTCAGTAAAGTATTTTGAGACTGGGATGAGATGCCATTTCCAATCTTGGTATTTCTTGGCAGACAATCAAGAGTTACTTACTTCTCTGAAATAAGTTTAAATAAAGCCTCCAAACTTTTTTAGTGGCTTGAAGTTCGTGTATATTAGTGAAAGCATCTGGCACCAGGGAACACCAGAGTTTTGAACTGTTGGCATTGTGAGATTTGTGAGAGAAATATGGGCAGGAAGAATGAGGTGTGGGCATTCAGTAGAAAACAGTTGTTAGGGTGGCTTTTTCTTTTCAGCATTCATCACTGAAGACATCAACATTTGACCCAACCAATGGCTCATCACAAAGACACTCGTGTAAATTGTACACATAACTGGGACTCTCACCCTACACAAGTCAGATAAAGTCTTAAATATCAGAAGATACTTACTGAAGCCCTGTACAACATGTCAGAAACTAAGGAAATAATCTAGGCTATCACCATCTATAGAACTTGAATAATTTCTATGTCTTTTCGCATATATCTCATGCAACCTTGCGAAGGTATGGCTTCTTGGGGTTGCCCAGCCTGGAGAAGAGAAGGCTCCATGCAGCCCTATAGCACCTTCCAGCACCAGACAGGACCTAAAAGAAAGAGGAGGAACTCTTTATTGGGGAGTGTTGTGATAGAAGGGGTAAGGGATTTAAACTGAAGAGGGTAGACTTATACTAGATATTAGGAAGAAATTCTTCCCTGTGGGTGCGGTGCGGCCCTGGCACAGGTTGCCCAGAGAAGCTGTGGATGCCCCATCTCTGGAAGTGTTCAAGGCCAGGTTGGATGGGGCTTTGAACAACCTGGTCTAGTAGAAGGTTCCCTGCCCATGGGATGGTCTTCCAGCCCAAACTGTTTTATGACTCCGAAAATTATTCTGTAGAATTAGCACATGGCCCAGAATTTTCCCGCAGTTCTATATTTGTTCAACTAAGTTTGACCTGAAGTTGCTGCTGAGACTTTGGGTGTGATTCCCCTCCTTTCCTTGGCATGGTGAGAAGAGGTGGTGGCAAAGTAACACTGCACCAGTGGCACTGTAGCATGAGCTACAGGTCAGTCAAATACCAAATGTGTAAGATTTTCTACCCAGGGAGATTACAGCAGGTTCAATGAGCATATGGGGAGGAACATCTGCTCTGTTTTGGATGATCTTTCTCCTCATTTTGGAGAGAGACAGAGGGTATTTTCCTCCTGCTGAGCTCCCTGAGGCAGTTGCCTGTGCATCACTTCTTTCTCTTCCTGTACTAACAGGGTGAGGGTGTTGGAGTCAGTACTATGGTGGATTCTCCCCCATGTTCTTCCTGCTGCTTGCTGTGTCCTAGAGAGCCAAATCCTGTTCCCATAGTGCTTTTTTTCTTCATTTCCAAGCTGTTAACTTTCAAAACACTTGACTGAGAAAACATGGCAACAGCCACATCCACAAAGGCAGGGTCGGACCTTGGAGCAAAGCACTAGAGTGGGATCTTCATTTCTTCTTCACGCCCTGGCATTTCTTCCTGATGGCCCTGGCTGAATTGCATCCCATCCACGCCCCCATTACCAGTGTCTAAAATTGACACTGCTGTGTTTCTTCCATCTTTAATCTCTATCTTGCTCTTTAATTCCAGAGCAAAAGATGTATGAGACAGAAGTTTCATCTGATGTCCTTGGTGGGTAGTTGAACAAGGGGCCAAAATCTGAGCTGGGAGTTGTAGTTAAATTGCAAGGAGTGAGAATTTGGCCTGAATTATGCTTTGACTTGCAAGTTATAATATTGCTGTCTTCGAAGACATTGGGGTGAAGGTTAAATAAAAACTTAATATTTATAAAATATATAAACTAGTCACAGTGATGAGGGCAGGTTTTATTTGGGGTATTATTTGTACACAGTATGTACACTGGACTTGAACAGTTTTGGTGGCAGGTGAATCACTGAATACATAGAGATTTCCTTCCTCATACCTAAGGAGGAATAAAAAATTCAGAAGTAGCAAATTTAGAATACTGAAAAATGCGGCTTTTAAAAATAATCGTGGGAGAAAACAACAAGCATGTTTGTTCATGTCCTTTATCTCAGTCAGCTAATCTTCCAGAATGTCACATTGCATAGAAATAGATTTTTACATATGAACTTGTTACATCACTTCCTAAAAAAAGACTATTTAGCTTGTACTTAAATAGCACATTCAGAGACTGTTTATGCAGAATTTCTGCTGCAAATGTGTGATCCCTGTTAGGTAGCTAAGCTCGGTGTGAAGCTTTAAAATGGCATTGTATTTATTTGCTGCTTACTGTGTGAAAGAATACTTACAGAAGTATCAGTTAGAAAGCTTGATCGTTTTCAATAGTTTAAGGGTTTTAAAAGATGAAATTGGTTTTGACCATTTTCATCTCTAGTTGGCATAGGGAACAATTCTACCAAAAAGATAGGGAAAAAGCATTTGATATGGAGAAAACAAAACATTCTATGAAATCTATCAAATTAATCATAGCAAAACTGAATCCAGAATTTAAACCCTGTATTTTATCCAAATGTAGCCAGTTTATGTTGCTGCACGCTAACAAATCTGAGAAACTATCCAATTTAAGACCAGTGAAATATCTTGTGTCTCACAATGGTATTTCAATACACACTATTAATTCTTCCAAGTCAAGGCAGACGCAGTCCCCAATGTGATTTTAGGAAGAGCAGAGACAACAATGTGTCTTTGTAGGTGCCATTTTTCACCTGGAATGTGAAATCAATGCCCTGACCATTTGTGGTCATTAAAAATCCCACTGCACCATTCTGCAAGAGTAGAGGCATTGACTCCCAAGTCTTGGTGAAACTCTGAGAAAGTAATTATATTCCTCCTGATATGACCTTCCTTTTAAAGCTAATTTAAAGTTCCTCTTCATCTGTTCTCCCCTGCTTTGAGTGGAAAATCCTTCTTATCCCTTTGTAAACTCTTCTTTAGTTCTGCCTTATACTGACAATTAGTGGCTATCTTGCCACATTACTGATGCATGTCTAGGAGAAGAGAATGTGTCTGCAATTGTGGACCCTACAATTAGAAAAGCTTTATTGGTGGTCTGGTTGAGGGGTGTTGTTCAACCACAAATTTTGGAGCCTTCTCTACCCTGATTTTCTTGTGTGGCTCAGCCAATGGTGCAGTGTCTGTGTGTAGGCAGAGCCAGGAAAAAGTGGTCAAAAGCATCAGGTGAGTTGTTTGTTCTGGCAAGTCAGATTTGCCCCTGGGCAAAGAACAACTCGTGGTTATGAAATATTTGGAAATATTTCAAAGTAGATCTTCCTAGTTATCAACATTATTGCAATTTGTCACACGCATCCGCACCCTTGGCATTATCCAGTTATGCCCAATGGATATTCCTGGAAAAAAAACTCATAACTTTTCAAGCCATCATCCAAAATACTTCTTTTCTCTTCAGCGTGTACTTTTTTCTGTTTACAAATATATCCCTTCGAGTAAGATCAATGCTTGTGTCAGCTCTGGGATTCTGTTTATTAAAGGGTTGAATGTTTCACCCAAATCAGAAATATCTGCTTAATCTATTGGGTGGGTTTTTTTTTTTTGTTTTTGTTTTTTTTTTTTTTCTTTAAGAAAATGAGCACAAGTAATGGAAGTTTTCACCTGTCCTGGAGAAGACAGGACCTTTTAACCCTCCTTGTTGAAATGTTGACTGCTGGCTCTGATGTCTAAAACCAAGACCTCAGGGTTAGGACTCAAGTTTAGGACTCACCTCGTTCCAAACTGGAAGAATCCCCTGTTCAGCATCCTGGGGCTTTTCTGCTTGCATTTGAGCTGCATTCTTATTAGCACACCATATATATCCCTTCTCCAGCTTCGCCTTTATCCTCATGTGCCTTTTGTGCCGTAGGCGGGCTTTATCCTCTCCCCAAAGTGTGAGATGGAAAAAGGAAGAACGGTAACACGATTGCAAGAATGTGTTGCTGCCTTTTTTTGCATCTTCCCCAGCGCCCCGACAGATTGCTTAGCTAGAATCCATATGCTTTCCTTTTCAGAACAAAAATTGTTCTCGGTGGAGACCTAAAGCTTCCAAATCATGAAGGGTCATGATCCTGCAGAATTAAATGATTTCTAAGTGTAGTCTTGACTTATTATGGTTTGAACTCGGTACTTGCTCAGGTTACTGGTGTGCATTTAGCCCAGTATATATCAGATGACCTCAGCTGCACTTTAAAACCTGCCCTGTCTCTTGTGCCTCAGTTTACATCTCTTCAGAAACGCAGCAAAAATCATCAAATGGTTTGGGTTGAAATGGACCTTAAAGATCATCTCGTTCCAAGCCCCCTGCCATGGGCAGGGACTCCTTCCCCTATCCCAGGTTGATCCAAGCCCCATCCAACCTGGCCTTAAACACTTCGAGGGATGGGGCAGCCACAGCCTCTCTGGGCAACCTGCAAAACATTGCAGAGTCAAACTTCAGAGCTGTGTTGTGCCAAATCCTGCCTGTAGGTGGGTAACAACAGCTGCCAATCAGCCTCTGAGAGCAGAGCACTGTATGATTTCTCAGTGAACAAAACATTTAATATAAACACAACACTTTCCAGATATTATGAAGAGTTCTTCCTGAACAACTCTTTTTAAACAGAACTATTAGGCAGTAAAGTCTGTTTGCTGATTTTTATGCAGATCTTCCCACTTCCACTTCACTGTAAGGTTTTGACTAAAATATTTATACTTTTCTGCTTTGGTATACATCCTACTCCAATCCTACGGGAAGGATTTCTCAGCCTGTAGAGAGAAATGATAAACTGCCTGCGTGGTGCTTGGTTCACCCACACTGGCTCTCTGGGCTTTGGTAAGAGCTACGTGGTCCTCTTGAGAGTGCAGAGCCTCTGCAGTCAGTCAAAGCTCCTCACAGGTCTCAGAAACAATTTGTAAACCTGCATTTTGCTTCTTTGGAAGACCCCATGGGAGGTTGTAATATTTTGGGGTGCAGATCTCCCACCCAGCACTGTCCTGGTTTCAACAGCACCTACATCTTCCATATGCACAGATCATGTTGTCCCAAATCTGTCCTTTACAGCTGAACAAAAAATGCTTGGAAATTGTAAATGAGCTTCCTGTAGACACTGCCCTGCTCTTCCCTAATGTCACCTTCCTTGTAACAGCTTTTCCAGGATCTTCAGCCTGGTCCTCCCCTGGCCTTAGCACGGTTGTGCATTAGCTCATCCCATTTGCATTGGAGCTGATTTCAGTGGAATTCAGGGCAGCTCTGACAAAGCATTCAAGCTTCCATCCTCACTCTTTTTTAAGGTCATTCTTTCATATCGCAGGCAGGATGTAAAAATACATGATCTTATATTCATTCTCCCTTTGAGTATTATCCTCTTGTTTCCATCCAAGAATTTTTTGTTTCCTGTATATACAGTAAATTCTGAGTTATATTTATTGTGTGTGTCAATGGGGAGTACTAGGGGTCTGAAAACTGGTTGTACAAGTCTGGTTTCAGTTTCTTGAATGACTACAGAATGACTATCTATTATCTCTAAATAAACTTTAAGGGTTTTCTTGATGAGTAATTTGCTTCAAAAGATTTTCTTTTTTAAACTCTCATGAAATATATTTATAGAGTGGTGCTTCAATTCCTGATATTTATAGGAACACTTACAGTGGACATTAACCGTCTTCAGCAGCCCATGTTCCATTTACTTCCAATGGCATAGTGGGGATAATTGTGTTTGTTTTCTGGGAAAATAATATTTTTAGTTTCATAATCTAAAGGGGGGTTAATTTGTTTTTATGGCATCAGTGTTTACTGAGCTGATGAGAAGCAATGAAATCTTTGGACAGTTGGGAAGTAATCAGACTTCTTTTACTTGTGAAGCTTGAGTTTTATTTGAGTTGGATCTGTATTTCAAAAATTCTTACCCTACATATTTTTTGCTCAAAAATTGAATCTGATCTGACTAAATGTGAAATTGTCAATGCAATTAATTACATTAAAAATGTATATGTTAAAGATCTGCAGTGTCTTTGTTTAACATTCTGATCACATTCAGATTTTTTTACCACTGCATTGACTATTTAATAATTGTTTCCACAATCTCTTATAGAGAGGGTTATTTAACAAGAATGAAAATCTTTAGAAATTTGGGTGCACCAATCACTCACTGCTCTGCTCAGAAGCTGAGAGTGTGGTTCCAGTTTAACATCCTCTTTTAAACCTACATGATTCTGCTTCCTGATGCTTCCTGCAGTACTCACCCACGATTTGCCAGGTTGTCTCTTTAAGCTGGGTGAGCAACTGCTATTTTACAAAATGTGCTTCCATACCCTAAAGCAATAAGATTTGTGCCATTCTGTTATTAGAACAGTAATGGGTAGCTAAAGGCTATGGAGCCCCTTTAGAAGAAGAAACAAAGAGAAGCCCAGATCCAGGTTCTTTCCTTCAAGAAAAAAGCATTTCAATGAAAAGAGATGATGTGTGGGATTAAGGGTGGAAAGGGAAAAAGTCCTGACTGTTGGAACCATTTAGTGATTTGGTTTTTTGATAGGTTACAAAAAATATCATATTAATTCTTTGAATTGTATAAATCATGAGTAGGGCTTGGAAAATAAGGTGGTGTGATACCAGTGTGCAGGAGTTTAATGAAAATAAAACATCTAAAATGTACAGATGTATCAAATAACTCCATAGAATCCCAGACTGTATTGCTCCACTCTAATTCCATTTTCTTATCTCTTTACATTCACTTCCTCTTGCTCCTGGCTGTCACCTTTGATGTCATTTATATCATGGACTTTGTTCATCAGAAACACCTGCTAAATGTATACCTGTCTGCCTTAGCTGGGGTGGGAACTGTTTTTTTCTGAGGGGGCTTAAATATCTGCTGGACTCTTGATGAATGTTGCATGCAAGAAAAGGGTATGAGCCATTTTTTATTTCTTGTTTAATCTTCTTTGCAACCACCAAACACAGTGCCTTTTGAATCTGTGCCTTTTGAAGCAAAGCACTGGGAGGTTTAAGGCAACCTTCTGTGCCCAGCAAACTGCACAGCTTGGAGATAGACACTCTGAAAATGCAAAGCCAGGCATGTTTAGAGGGACCATTTCATCTCTTCTGACACTGTAATGGAGACTACAATTGCCAGTGTAACCATTAAGGAAAAAGCCTGGGTGTCACTGTGGGATGTCCAATATAAAAATAATAATTTATAAACTAAAAAATTATACCCTCATAGCTGCTCATAGTTCATATAGTGCCAAAAAAGCATGGGGGATCTAGAAAGATCTCCTGGAGAGGAGCTCTGAATTATTGTGGTTTTAATATATTAACTCTGTAGTTGCCCCATCAAGAAAAGTGACTTCATAACATGGAGAAACGTTCATACTCTTGCAACAAAAATGTGTGGGTTTGGTTCCATACAAAGAGATCACTAGATCCATAGTTTGGAAATTGTTAAGGCAAGAAAGATTTTGGGACCTATCTTAATTACTACCACCTACTCTTATGAAAAAGATTCCCCTCCAACTGAGAAAGCGGATGAAAGGATTTTCTCTTCCTCAGCTGTCAAGAATAATAAGAGAATATTATGCTGAGAATTGTCCCATACCATAGGTTCCATCTACAGAGGTGAAATTTTGCAATTTGTATCTCAGCTGAGGCAAGCAGGGTATGAGCTCACGAGTTGCCTTTCATGCAGTAAATTTATATAATCTGGACATAAATTTTATAACTGGACAAGAAACCTGTAGAATGAGATGGACATCTGGTCAAGTCTAAGACAATGAGCCCCCTTATGAATCCCTGCTGGTCCTATGTATGGGAGAGAAATGAGAAGCAGAGCTATCCAGCTGTTTTCCTGATGCTTGGATAAGGTCTAGGCAAATGTTCTGGGGGGGGAAACAAGGACACACAGTAGTGGTAGATCTGGGATGTATTTTAAGGACTATGTACATAGGAAATGGTAATGTATTTAATTGTGCTTTAATGTGACAAACCACCACATTAGCCCACTTCCACTATCTTGCACTCGGCTTCCCTCAAAGAAATCGCACACCCACAAAAGGGTTTTAGACGTAAATTGGATGAAAAGTCAAAAATTTGGAAAACAACTATTGTTTAAGACCAGCATAAGAAGATTTAACATTAACATGGTAGTTTCTCAGTGCATAACCTGATTGTAGAACTGTCTAATGCCTTGCTTTTGCTGCAGCACTGAAATAAAAGGGAACATTTTCCACTGGAAAATTGGCCCAGTGCTACGTTTTGTCTATGTAAGATCATGCAGTGCTGGCATTTGAAACAGTGATAATTTTATGCCTAAAAAAATGAGTAATTGTACCACGGAGAACTTGATTCTGATGAGATCCTTAGATCACACTCCATCATCTGCTTTTTCACATTCTTTAGTATATGATCAGGGGGGCATCGCATCCGCCAGTGACGCGTTTGTGTACGGAGCTGTGGATGTGTGTCTGCACTCCTATAAAATACAAGCAGTATAAAGGCGTCTTTAAAATTTTATAGCTGTTTAAAACACAAACTAAGTTTTCCTCCCTTTGTGTCTTTCAGAGAGACTGCCACAGAGTTATCTGGAACATTACCAAGGTAAGCAAGTTCCTCTAAACTGCATCTGTGTGTCAATGTCTGGAAGGTGCTGAAAGAAGCACGACCTTTGGAGCCAGAACACGATCCTTTTCCTAAGGAAAACTGCTGGGATACTGAAAACTGGGGTGCAGAGACGAGAACGCTCCCTGCATGCCACAGACAGACAGACAGACAAACGACACTGAAATACTGGCACAGCCAAGCCCACAGAGCTTAGAGCGACGGGTTGAAGTTGCTTTGAGGCTCAGCACAGTTGTGCACCTGATGAGAAAATCCCAGTTGTGGCTTCCTTCCAGCTGTGCAATTACACCCATGGCAGGTGGTTTGGCTTTTGCTTTACATTTCACCTGGGGGATGAGAGGAGGGAAACTTGGAGGTAGGAGGAAAGAAACGCTGTGATCTTAAGGCATTTTCATCTGGAAGGCAGGAAAGCAGCTTAGACCAAATTCTTCTATGCTGAGAAAGCTTTTCATAAAATAATAGAACTAGACAAGACTCCCAGGCTGCGATAGAGGTTTTTGAAGAGAGACCTGCCTACATATTGTCAGAGGGTGCAATAAAATGCTGTAATCATGCAGATAGAGAAAAGGGTGGAGAGAAGGGAAACTAAAAAATCTGATATGGTAATCTGTCACTTAGCAGAGATGTCTGGTGAGTTAAAAAAGATGCTCTCAGTCCACTTGTATCTTCTGCCACTGGTTTTGCACTCTGAGGTGAAGGAGGTTTTAGTGGGGTTATGGTTTTGGGGGGTTCTTCTACCCTCTGATTAAAGCAGCATTGTAGTTCAAACAATACATGATTTTAAAAAGAATATTTCAACAGGAAGGACAATTTTCTTTAATCATGGTAATACATGCAAGTTGTTTCTGATTCTAAGGCAGAGAAAATATATCCGCCTTTCTTTAGGGGGTGTGTGGTGTATATTAGTGGCTTTTTAATATTGATAAGCTGTAAAAATGTATATTTTCACTATATATGATGACTTCTCCCTCTGTAATGTACCCCTTTTGTTCTGTTTGTACAAATTTGTGTGATTTATATGATTTGTTCATTTAATAGATACATTTCTTTTTATGGTTTACTGTCACTTGGTCTCTGTGGCTGTGCAAGCAAATATTCTGGTGAAATTTTGCCATGTATTTGAAGTGCTGATCAGTGATCACGCCTACCTGACACCAAAGATTTTGTTCATCTTCCTTGAAAAATAATTGCATTTTTCATACACACACACCCAAAAAAAAAAAAAAAAGAAAAGAAAATTGTGTTTCAACAGAGTAGCCACATCCTTGGTCAGGAATCTCAATACTGATTCTTAGCTGTATCTTTTACTGGTTTTAGTGCTAAAATATTTCCAGTTTCACTGCACTTGGTGAGATATTATAAGACTAATATACTGGAAACATGGAGTCCTTACACTGCAGAAATGAATTCCACTTCAAATTAAAGTCAAAATGAGACACATAAGTGTTTGAATAAACATCCCGTTCCATACTTGCCATTAATGATTGTCTAAATGTGCTTTTTGAATTATTACCACAAGGCTTTAATTTCAGCTGCAGCAAGATGTCACAAGTAAAATCAGATTATACCAGCAATGTGCACAAGGCATTGTAATTGTGTTATAAATATTAAACCAAATGATCTTGTCATGATTTAAAACAAATGTTTCCAGCCAGGCGCAGGTTGGCTTGTCCTCCAGCCTTCTCCAGGATTCACCTGTTCCTGCATTTCTCTAAGCAAACAGCTCCTTGGGGTTTTTAATCTTATGTTGTGATGTATTAATCTAATATTTTTTGTTCTCCTTTCAAACGTCAAGTGAATCGTTTTGCTATTATTAATTCATAACAGCAAAATAGTCTAATTTCCCCACCAATACCACATCTTCTGACACCTTCACCCTGAAACCCCTTTACAGCTTATAAAATTTTAGGTGTTGCACCTTGAAATGGTAAAACTAATAACCACTTTCCCATCATTGCTGGGATTCCCATCACTGTATTTTGTCCAGTGGGGCAGAGCAAGTCCCTTGTAACACTGGAAATCCAACTCTCCTTTGCCCAGGCAAGCATCATGCCTTTTCCCAGAGCAGTAATGACTCTTGAATATATTTGTGACCAGGATTGATCAAATCCTTTTCATGCACTTGCAAACTTGGTGAAAGGGTTTTCACTGCAAAGGACGTAAGTGTGAACAGATGTGTCTGTACTTGGAATATTTTGTCTGGCTGTCGAGAAAGTTTAGGCAGTGGTGGCATTAATTATTTATTGTTGTTGTTGCTGTCATTAAAAAAAATTCTCAAAAACACCTTCTGATTTTTTCATAGTTCAATTAAAGAGGTGGAATTAGGGATTTGCCCATATAAAGTCCTGTAATTAGTCAGAAGTACAGAGGAGTATATTCTGAATATTTTTTTCATCTTCAATAGTAACCAAGAGAGGTTACACATGTGGATTTTTTAAAAAAGCAAATATAACAAAGTGTCTTGGTAAATGGCGGCTTTTTAATATATTCATTTTCCATTAAATACTGCTGATGGTTCTCTAATGATTATATTTAAGAGGAAGAAGAAATCACCCTTCTTCTTGCCACTGAAGTATGGGTATCGCTGATAGGCAAAAATAGAGAAATGCGAGTTGGTGGACATCATTTAGTAGGAAAGATAATAGATTAACTTTGCCTCTAGAAAGATATAAAAATCTTCGGTACAATTATATTGTGTCAGTTCTCATTTACCAGTTATTTCTGATGATTTCGGGAAGCTCAGGCTCAAGAATGAATTGAAAATTCAAACTTAATATGTGATAAAGAAGCTTTACAATTTTTATATTAAATGACATTATTATAGCTATGAATGTATATTGTTTTTTCGAAGAAAGGCTTTCTGTGAGCAACAGCACATCAAAGAAGAGATCTTCACAAGGAAAACTTTACAATAATATTAAGTTGTTCATTGCATGACCTATTTAGAGTACTCAGATACTTCTTGTTGTAGACTACATAATTAAATTTTAAATGGAACATGATAAAGAAATTATACTGGTGATCTCTAGAGATTTGAATACCCTATTTGGATCTTTACAAGAGTGTAGCGAAGGCATACTTTTAAAATTTAATAAAGGTCTGGCCTATTTTTTTTCCTTTTAGAGGTTCTATAGCTGCTATGGCAGTTCTGTTTCAAGCTGTGTTTGCTCTCAACATTTCATAGTCGCTACCTGCAATAACAGAGCAAACTAAAAGTATTAGAAGAAATACAGTTTAACTTGAGAAATTCACCATTAAAAATGACAATTAATGAATGGAGATAAACTTCTAAATCTTGGGGAAGCTAAGCTTGTAACCTGGTAAGCCTTTCCTAGCCTGCCTCTGAGCTCAGCAGTGGAGAGGAGCAGTGAATGAACACGCTGAAGTCCTGGAGCACAGTGTGAAGCCCTGTGGGCATGAGGGAGATGATGTTTGGAGCTTAAAGGAGAAAATACTCAGCTTCAATTTCAAAGGAATGATTTCAGTCTCTAGCCACTTCTGTTTGTTTCTGTGAAAGTTACTTTATATTTAAAGAAGAACAAATATTTTAAATATAGACTAACCGCATGGATTATTTATTTGCTTAATAGTAGGTTAGTATTAACAGAAGGAAAATCTGGGCTACTTTTCCACTTTAGTGTACTGGCTCAATTTTTCATTTCACTGAAGGGAGTGTAAAGTTTAAACGGTCACTTCCTCCTCTAAGCTGTTAAAATAAGAAAAAAAAAATCAAGCTAATTATTTGCATATATATTTTTCATGGAAAATTTTGTAGAAGTATCACTGAATCACCTGCTTAAATCTTGAGGAAACTCAGGGAAACTTGTTTTTTGAGGTGAAGGCCACCATAAAATTGTCACTTAGAAATTTTATTAGAAGTGTGGGAGGAAATCTGCAGTGGATGCATTAATGTGAAAACAAGCAGGTTTGTTCAGAATGGAAATGGAAATCTTTGGCTTGTCCTTGAACTTTTATAATCTACAAACTCAATATATTTTAAACCTATGGTCTGGAGATGGGTGCAGACTTTGGCCCTCTTGAGTTGGGGTTTTATTCTCCACCATTCCATAAATTTTTTTAATAATGTCTAAGTTCCATTTACTGTAGAGAGTTCTGTTCTTGAGTGTCTACAGCATTTTGAAAATAGAATTTAAGTACTGAAGTCACTTTGCTGCTTTTGAAAAATGTTAACCTGCAACTTCACCATTATTGAAATCTAATGCAACTAAGCTTTTATCTAAAGCAAAAAGAAGAATTGACAGCCCACCATATGACAAGCAAAATGAAATCTCTTGATCACTATCTGTCAGCAGTCTTTCTAATACCATTGTGTTAGGGAATGATATGTCTTCCAAGAAGCTCAGTACACAAGGTTTTGAATCATTTCTGTCTTGACAGCCTAACACAAGTAACTACTTGTAAGTGCTTGAATGAATTATAAAATCTATGTGGCTCTAAAGAGTGAGTTAATAAAATATCTATGAGCATTTTAATTGCTATGAAATGAAAAGGATTTTTTTGCTGACAGTAGTAGGGGCATGGTCTGAAGACCAGCCTCACATCTCAATTGCTGTCTTCACTGGGTTTGCACAGACGGTGGGAGTTGGGGTTACCTTCCCTGTTTGCTCTTTCGGCTCCCTCCCAGCTGAGATCTTCTGGCAAGCAATTTCTCTCCCTCTGAGAACACCAGGTCATACCTTTCACTCCTCATGTTTTCATGTCCTCTCATGTCACCAGTGCTGCTTTGCCAGTTATGTCAGGCTTGAACGCCCACCTGCCTACACCAGGAATGTCTCTGCCAAACTATGACAGAATTTTCCATACCTCCACATAATATTTACTGAAGCTTTATTCTCCCTTATATAAAGCAGGGATTTGGCATAGTCCATTTGTGACCCTCTTTTCTAATGGAGAACTTTTGCTTTCCACCTTCAAATAAATCCCCTCTCAAAACTCACTCTTGTTTTAGAGGCATATAAATAATTGGTCAAGAAAACATTGCTCATCCCGGATGGCAGGCAGTGCTAGCTGCTAACATTAAAATATCTTGAATGTCAAACTATATGCAGTAATCCAGAGCTAGTCTTTGGAAATGATATCATCTTCTATCTTTTCCTAAACCACATCATTAAAAAGAAAAGAAAAAGATTCCAGCCCTCGATATTTAAATGTTCTCAAGTCAACTGTCTTAAAGAGCAGATTTTCCATAATTTGGATGCCTGCTATTTTCTAAAGAAAGTAGTTATTTTGAAATGAGACTTGAATTTAACTAATCACTCCCTTATCAAAAAAAAAAAAAAAAGTAAAAAAAATCTGATGTTTGACCTTTCTCTTTGCCTCAGATGCTCATTTCAAAGCATTACTTCTTTCATCTAACCTTTGAGCTGCTTTTCTGTACTGCAAGCAGGGCTGCCTATAACCCATTATATCTGCTGAAGAGGAATGCCCTGATGGTGCTTGGTCTTTGAGGCACTGGAATATAAATTAGAGTAATTATTTGGGATGGTTACAAGTTTGGTGTTATTGTAAGCAAATCTGGAGGTTTTGAGGAAATAATACACAAGGTCCCTTCACTATTCTAATTTTTATTTTTCTGAAGTAAACCTTCAAGATCCTTAAAATGCAACATGGAGCTATTCCTTGTAGTAGCTGTCGACATGTCTTTTTTGTTGTTGTTTTACAGCCATTTTGAAATATGTTTTTTACAGCTAATGATAATCTTAAAACACACTTATGTGCAATCTGATCCCTTTCTAAAGAGATATTTTTAAAATCTTAAGAGGAGCCTAAGGAGCATAGAGGTGATTATCCATATGTGCTTACTGATGACTTGCATGCAAAAATTACTAAGATACCAGTGGCAGAATTCGTGTTGCCTAAATTTAGCTACCAGAAAAGCCCTCTGTCAAAAGAACCAGGGAGAAATGGAGAGAAATAGGTGCCTCATCTCAGGACAAGGTGAATAACCTTGGGAATTGTTTTTCTTCCTCCATTGCCTGAAAATGGAGCCTGGGGGAATAGCACAGACTAGATGTTACACCTGATGATAGCTTTAATTTAAAGTGAGCAGCCCGACTTTTATAAGCGTTAAAGTGCCAAGTGACGTAAGCTGATGCCTGATGGAGTTCTGAGGACATTGGCATGCTTAACCTCAAAAAAACTTCCAATATTTCGTACTTAAGTCCTAAATATAGATCCTGGGAAGGAGCCGGGAAAGTCAGACAGAAATCATTGTTGGACGTGATACAGCTCTGACCCAGAATGCAGAAACTCTTCTCATAGTGCAGAGCCCTCAGAAATCACAGCAGTCCTGAAATGGTTCCTAATTATATGTAGCCTTTGAATCTTAAAACTGAGTGTAAGTGATTTTACTCAGAGTCCCGGTTTTGGAACCCACAACCATTTTTACCCAGCAAGTGTAGGCATCCCTCACAAACATTAATGAGTTTGACAGCAGATTTTTATCTTAAAAGTCTGGTAGAGCTTTTGTTTTTATTCCCTGTTGTGAAGCTCTAAAACTAGAGACATATTCCCTTCCCTTTTTTTTTCCCTGTTATTCACCTCAACCAGACTTCCAAGCATCTTTTTAACTTGTTTTACAAAGCACTGCTAAACGTGCCCAATGAGGATAATGTGCAGTAGAAATGAAAGGACTTAGATCTCTTCACTTCCATTCCTGAAGGTGAATTCCAAGATCGCGATTATTTTTATTTATACAGTGCCTAAAGAGTACTAAATACTTTATGGAACAAATAGAAGACCTCTTGTAAAAAGCACGCATTCCTATAATCTAATTTTAGTCTCAAATCAGGCAGTATGAATGCTAAGCAGCAGGGCTTGAAGAAACACAGAAGGTGTGTGAGGGCCACACTAACAAGATTGAGCAGTTATTTAGGTTCATTATCTGTCCCACTTAATAGCGCTGCAATATCTTGCTGGTTTAAGTTTAATTTATATCGGCCTGTGGAGAACATTTGACTGACACAAGAATGGTATTTCTTGGGTTTGATCAAAAAATGAGCCTTTGAAAAGGGAGTTGGATGAAGGTAGAGAAAGGGACCATTACAGGTGGATTTTGAGACGCCATTCCAATGTAAGAAGCAGCAAATGAAACCAATTTGAAATATTAAGCCTGTTTTCCTCTTCTCACTTCATTTCCCAGTTCACTTAAAATGCTTGTGCTCCAAATTAGTGCTTTGTACATATCATTTACTTAAGTGTGGCTTTAGCCCTTAAAACCATCAGAATAAGGTTATTTAGAAATCCAGTGCAAAGGATGAAACTTGTGGGAATAACTCCAGATGTAAATACATGTTTTGAGGGGAAAGAGACGTGTATGCATATCAGCTTCTGGAGAAGCAAACCAGCAACTGCAGTCAAGGGGAGATTTGTTAACATGGCAGAGGAGCTTTATCTTAGCACCTCTGCTGTAGCACGAACAAGGAATGTGTCATATATTATGTAAGATAGAGTATTATATCATACATTTTATAAATAGTTAGAAGTGAACTGCTCATAGACAGAATTCTCAGCATCATCCTTGCCATTGGTCCCAGAAAAGCAGTAGCAAGAGACATGGATGGAGCAATGTCAGGAAACCCACACTGCTCTTCCTAAGACAGCAGAGACTCAGGTTTAATGCTCTCTTCAACATTCTCTGCCTCCTGAGTATTGCTTTTATTTATGAAATCACTGCTATTGTAGCATTTACAAAAATTGTGACTATTTGAATGTTTCCAAAAGATTTGCTATAAACTAAAAGCAAATCTTAGACAATTCTCAGTAAATTATTGAAAGAGGTTTTAAAAAAAAACCCTAACGCATTCCCTGGTGTTCAAGGTTAACACTTTATACTTCATCTACATTATATTAAAAACATTTTTACTGGAGTCCATAAATGTTACACATTTTTAAAAGGCAACGAGCACAGTGGGACTAGAAATGTTACATAAAGCCAGACACGAGACCTGCAAGCAGTAATTGCTGCCTGTTTTTTTTAATTTTTGAGGGTGCTGACTTGAGATTGCCTCTGTGAGATGATGCCCATTTTTCTGCCTATGTCTTGCCATTGGAAGCAGGCAGCCCCTCAGGTTTTTCTGTGGTCAGCAGTAGACTCTGAGCCCCAAACTCCCGTGTTGGGAGCAGTGTCTCATAGCGGTAATTCTCTTACTGGCGGGGAGGTTTTGCCAGTTTGGAGCCACAGAGGACCTACCCCACTTTCTGTGCATATTCTCCCAGTGCAGTTTGCAAGTTGTGCCCTACACAGCACTTCTACAGCAGCAAAGTGCTGCTGTGGTGCTTCTCATCGCTGGGCTATAATGGAAAATATTTTTCATCCAGACCCTTTGGAACTTTTAGAGCTTCCACATCATTTCGTGCAGGGAATGTTTAAGGCTCTGCAAAGCTGTGATGTAAAGCAGCTGCAAATCATAGCTTTTTGCTGTAATCGAACCTTAATGAATGCCCATGGAGAAAGAAAGAGGGGAAAACAAGGCTAGGCTTCACCTGAAACAAAAAAAAAACCAACCCTACAAGCAGAGAACTTTCAGACCTTTCTGTATATTTTGCTTCTGAGCCTTTGGATACAAATGCCACAATGGCTCATATGCTTAATTTTGGAGAAAAGTCCTGCTGATATCAAAGTGATTGCACAAGTCAGTGCAATTTTAGCATGAGTATTGCTGCTTACTCATTGCTGTGAGATGAATATCCTCTGATTTGATCCCAAAGTTGCCACTAAGACTATAGACAGCTCTACTTGATCAAGAAAGAAGAATAAACACATAGCAACTCAGTTTTGGTAGCACCCTCTTGAAATGTGAACTGAGAATCACAAACTGGAACCTTAAAAGAAGGCCCTTAATGGCTCCAATACTATTTAGAGGTATGGATTTTGTTAATTGTAAGTACTGGACAACTGCAGGTGCCACCAACTTTGGTTCAAAGGATAACTGTGCTTTTCTGAACCAGGCTATTAATTCAAGTTCTTAAAAGGTGTCTGTGACATTTAGGAAACCTTCAATGCTTGGAGCTCAGGAACCCATCTTTTAAATAGCTATTCAAAATTTAGTTACTTTTTTAAGCTTTTCTGTTGGGGGAAACAGATGCACCTGCACTGATGTGCTCATGGATGCCAAAGGAACTGTGGCTTGTTGCAGTCACTGGTAGCTTTCATTCCAGGATTGCATGGAGCAGTAAGCAGAAGTTCCTGCAACTATAAAGTTTCATTTAACACAAATGAAATATTATTATTCATGTCATGAGTAATTGAATCCCCAGATGTTCTCATTTTCTATCAATGGCTGGAGACAATATGACTCTAGATAGGCTGTGACAACATGAATTGATTTATTTCTCTTTTTTCTTTTTTTTTTTTTTTTTTTTGGTTTTTTTTTTTTTGGTTTTTTTGTTTTTTATTTCAAACCTGCAAAGTGACTGTGGGGTTTTTTTTTAGCTGATTGCTTGGATCTGACATTACAGGCTGTGCAGCTGTAAAAAAGACCTTCTCATTTTCATTGAGAATAAGTAAAATAAAATATCGCAGAAACAGCATTGCTTTTCCCTGATCCTGCCCCTGTTTATTTCTGCAGAGATAACTGGGATAGAGCAATTGAATTTGGAAAGAAGTCTGCAAGAGAAGATGGTTGCTGCTAACACTGAATATTCAGAATGTGATAATAAAAGTAATCAGGTTGCTAAAAAGCCACCTGTTACTTTTTTTTGGTTTTTTCTCTAAAGCACAGTGTTTACTTTTTTGTCTCTGAATTTATAGCAGACATGGGAAGTCCAAATCCTTAGAAACCTTATTATATGCAAGGAAGTAATTCCTCGTTAAAGTTAAGTAGGAAAAGAAGCCACACTCACTAACATTTCTAACGCTGCTAAAGATGAATGTTTGCACGAAGGAACAGAAGTAGAAAAACTTTAAGTGCTTGTTAAGGCATGCACACACAGTGCATACAGGCAATAAGTCTGTTTTGCTGAACTGTGAGATTGCCCTGAGTAATTTCTCTAATAACAGAGCAGATATTTCCCCTCTGACCCCAGTGGAGCTCCAGGCACGGTGCAGCAGCCGGTCCTGGTATCAGCAGAAACTTTTGCAACCAAAGCACGGGCTGCAATCTGAGCACTGGAAAATAAAAGAAACCTGATGGACAACTTGTAAATATTCTGGCTGATTTAAAAATTCAGAAAATGATTAATGATGAAGGTACTTTATTTATTGGTTTCCCCCCATGACCTATTCTTCAGAGGAGCTGCACTTTTGTGTCCAGAGCTGTGTTTGACAGCTGCCTCCTATTTCCAAAGACAGTATTCATTTCACTATGAATTGAATGTACAGTAGCAGAAACTTTTAATTGGCATTTCTTTTTAGCTTTCTCCTATAGAAATGATGTAGTGCTGATGCTTTCCCTCTGTGTTACGGAGAATGCCTCTGGAAATAACAGTTCTGTAGCTGGAGCAGGAAAAAAATCCCCACAGAATCCCTTGGGATAATGCAGCACATGCAGAAATAGGAAAAGAAATCATATGAGAAAAACATTCAGTTAAAGCAGCAACTTATGTCTTCTCTTTCAAAACTTGCAAGGTGAAAAAGAGCAATGTGGTTTAAAGGGGATATTGATTTGGTGGAGCTACGCATGAACTCATGCCACAACCCCAGTACTTCTCCAGTCTCTGAACCTCTCAGAATTAATGCAGGGGTTTTAGACTGATTGCTTGAAGTCTTTCTGTAAAAAAAAAAAGCGTGTCTGATGAATGGCAAGGACTTGAGGAGATTTAAAAAAAAAATTAATTAATTAAAAGTTTCTTTAAAGAACTGAGAAAACCTTTGTCAGCTGTACTTCCTTGTAGTGCTGAATAGTTAGAGCAAGGCAGCCAGAGACTCAACCTCATTCTTCTGCCTTCCATTTTGTCTTGTGAGTGATTGACTTCCTTCAGCAGCTCCATCAGGTAATGTGACATAAATGGGAAAAAAATTCCCATCATGAATTCATCTTACTGTGCCAGGGACATAGCAGACATTTTTAGTTATTCACCCATTTCAAAAAGAATTCAAAGCTCAGGCAGATGTTGAAAGTCTGGCATGTGAGTTTGGTTGCTGTTCTCTAGGAGGTTTTCAATTTTTTATCTGAAGTAGGTGATATTTTATTAGCTTGTGGAGTGCTGTGGGGCTTTGTTAATGGTTCTGGATAATAGAAAATATGGGGCAGGAGCTGTTTATCTTTACAGCAGTGTGAGAGATGTTGTTCGGGAGAAAGCCAGTGGTTTGTCTCTTCATCTGGAATTATCTGGCATCTGCAGTGTAAAACAGGCTGGCAAAGTTGAGAAAAGCAGTCTTGGAAAGAAATATCTGAAGAAAATATTCTCAGCCCCAGCTCTCTTTTCAGAGTATAAGGCATTGTTTTCCATCCTTGTTTTCTGTGCTTTTATGGCTTTTATAACTCCTACTATTCTACCTTTTCAAGAGGTAGGAATGTCCAGGTTTTTTCTGACTTTCAGCTGCAATACTTTCTTTGGATTAACCAAGAACAAAAACATGTTTCCTTTCATAGATTTAGCTTTGTACTAACTTTATTCTGTAAGATAAAGCACAAATTTAAAGAATTGTGTATAGAGTTCACAAAAACAATAAATAAGGAAATAAGGACTACCAATAAATAAGGAAAGGCCAAAAATTCTCTCCCCCCTGCCCCATATTCTGTATTCATCAAAGCTGGTCTCTTCTGACCTTCTAGAGGCTTATGGGATTTATGGTCTCTATAAATCTTATGGTGAAGCATCAAGTCTAAGATGAGAAAAATCACACTAATATGAGAAAAAGACACACAAAACAAAACAAAAAGCCCAAAACCTCCATCAAACCCATCTTTGATATTATTCTGTTGTGTGAGAACTAGAGACAGTTGCACACGATTTTCCTCTGTCCAACACTGCCTGTGCAACACTCACCAGTGGGCTGCTGCTCTCAGGCATCAATGCATCAGTCGTCATTTACTTTTCACACCAGGTTTTTTAGACTTCATTACATGTAGAAATTCTCAGAATGTGCTTTCCTAAAAAATCTGCTTCAACCACCAGTCTCTTTTACCAGTGTTTCCTGACTGAAAAAAAAATTAAAAAGAAAAGAAAAAAGGGCTTTTATCACATATCCCATATGTGCTTTATGGTGCTGAGACTTGATAGCTGAGATATGATTTTATAATGAAAAATCCCCTAAGGAAGTATGCAGATGTACTGTGGAAATATACTGACACTCTGTGCTTTATTTGTAGGAAATGTATGAACACTTTCTCCTTTTCTTTTTAATGGCAAAGAATACTAAAATAAAAAATAAGCTTGTGTCTCTCATGAAACTCCTGAGGATATGTCCAAGTGGTGGATGAACTATGTACATGTTAAAATGGTACTCTGCAATGCATTCCCCTAAAATTTGGAAAAGACGACTGTCATTGATTATATCACTGTCTCCATTTTTTTCCCCAGTTAAATCTGTAGCCTTTTGAATTTGAAATGAATGCTGCAGCTAGGAAAATTCAGCAAGATGCTAGTAAAGGGGGCTATTGATGGCGTGCTCCATACTGGAAAGCTGTCTTGTTATTGAATGCAAATGTGACTTAGATATGTAAATTATATTCAAGATTTCATCAGTAAGCCTTTAATATATCTAGAAACTATCTTAAAGCATTTAAATAAAATGTTAATTGAAAGTATGGAATAGTGTTAGCAAGCTCTTTCAAAGAAAGCTTCAATTCAAGGCACGTAACAAGGAAGCAAGTGCTCTGATCTAGTCAAACAGAACCTCCCATGGTAAAAACCTATAATTGTTTTAAAGTTCTCCAAAAACCTACATCTCTGTTCTCATCTCATCCCACACACTGTGATATTCCTTATGTTCCTCACTCTCCTCTCTCAAAGCTGACTTTCTTTGTAGCCTTCTCCCACTCCCAGCGTGCTGCCTTCTCTCACCTCCCACGCCTGGAGCTGCCTCCTGCTGCCCATACAACAAGCACTTTTCTACACATCCCAGCCCTTTTCCTTTCCTTGAGCTTGTCTGTGTCTAATTCCTTGCAAAGCCATCAGGATGTCTTGCCCTGCATCAGAATCCGGAGGGTGAACTCAGGAGAGCTCGGGAGTAAGCCAAGCAGTGAATTTAGAACTTCTGAGAGAGATCATCAGATGGAGCAAATGACTGATCTTCATATTTAAAAATAAAACCACACTTATTTTAAAGGCTGAAGAGAAAGTGATTGAGTTAGACTGCATCCCTCTGGTGCTCATGGAAATGCTTTCACAAGCAGCAGGGCAGCTGAGCAGTGTTGGCTTTAACCAGCCCAGGTCAAATTCATCAACGAAAAAGATTTAAATTAGCCCTAAGAGCTAGAAGTGTGGGAACACAGAAGCATGAGCATCTCTTGCTGCAGCTCTGCTTTTGATTGTCACTCCTTACCTGCTCATTAAGCAGAAGGATTTGGGAGGTATTTGCTAAGTTACCTTCCTCTCTGCAGATGGTCTGCAACAGTGACAGCAGCTGTTCCAAAAACAAGCAGCGAACTGAGGTATTATTGCTCTTTAGCTATGTTTACAAATTTGTAACAAGACTATTATTTAAAGTGTGGATTTTTGTGTCTGCACACAATATGTCATTACTGAAATGTTGCTGGATTGATGGAGGGCATCAAAGGGATGTGGCACAGAGAGATTTCTCTGCTTTGGCATGGTTTCTTTCTTCCAGAGCTTGTGTTAATCTTGTAGGTTTGAGCAGAGGTTGCACAAATTGATGCTATAACCTGTGATTTGTGCTCCCATGACCAGGAAGCTGGGGAGAAGGGCAGACACATGATGCTGCTCAGCTGATGGGAGTTCACTGGGGAAGAGCTTGAGTTCAGGAAACACAGAGTTCTACACTGAAAGATAATAAACGGAGATAAAGCACATCTAATTCTTGCATGTTGGATGCACTTCTGATACTAGAGGAAAATTGCCAGCTAGGAATGACTTTTACAGTCTTTTTTCACAAATCCCTACATCCACAGACCAAAGGAACCCAGCCACATCCTGTGTCTTGGGGAGGCTGTTGGAGGATGCTCCTGCAGCAGCAGTTTGGACAGGGTGTGCTGCTTTAAGAATGATGCCTCATGGCTATGACCCAAATGCAAAATTCATGCAAACGGGACCCTCTTCTTGAAGGTCAGGACCCAAATTATACACAAGGAGTGAAAACTAAGGTCCTCTTCATGTTCTTCTGGTAGAAGCTTCTCATTTTCAGTGTATCTTTTCTGTTGTGCTTTACATAAAATGGTTGCTTTGAAGATGTTTTTTGCTTTGAAATTCATCTATGAATGGAGGTTTGTGACTGGGTTTTTCCATGAGAAGTATACACAGAAAAAAAAAACTAAAAAAGAAAAGGGGAAATGCATGTAATAAAAAATTTAAATATAAATTCTAAACTTTCTGGTCTGGAAGTGAAAATGCAAACAGCCTCAATTCCATTGGAAACATGTTGAGCTTCCGTGTGGTTCCCCACTTGCATGATTCATAGCTGGTGTTTGTGTTATGCCTATTTGGCTTTGAACCAAGCCAAGCTTGAGCTTTCCACCTTCTCAGGTGAAGGGATTCATCCCACAGTTCCATATTGGAGTGATATGAATCATTCCTGTCTGTTTTCACTGCTGACTCAAAGGGAACTTATGCAGCAGGGCTCCCATGGGTAAGTCCATGTTGAAGACAAGTGGAGTTAAGGGAGAAAAGCTTCACTTTTGTCTTTCCCATTGGTTCAGTGAGACTGGGATAACAATTTTCATTTTCTTGAAATAATACAATACACTGTAGTGATGTACATGACCCACTATGGGGTAATATTTGGTGAACCATTTGGCAAAAGTAAGGCATATGAATTGAAGACTATGGCAAAGTGAGAATGTGTCATGTGGTTTTGAGCATTAGTTGTTAATACAATATATAATTACCTTTCTTGGAGTATTTGTTATTTCTTGATATTGCTTGTATGTTAGGAAGAAGAACTAGAAAAATGCATGTAAGAATTGCACCTTGCTGAACTGGTTTTATTAGAGGTCAGTAAAATGCAAATGGAAGAAGAAGAGCTGATGCAGATGGTTTGAATTTGTTTAGATTGCACGTGAATATAGAAAATATACATTCTATAATGTGAGACTGAAGGTTGTACTGGGGTTCACTGGAAGACGAAGGTGAATATACTGTAGCTATTCCCTGTTAGGGGAGGTAGAAGAAAAGATCATCATTCTCTTCAAAGCCAAAATGCTGGTATTTGCAAGACTTTTCCCTCAAATAATGTAGCCAACAACAGCTCAGAGTAAGATTTCCTGTGTTCCAGTCTGCTGTCATTCCTCTAACCTTTGAATACACCTGTGTAATCAAATCAGAAAGTAAAGGTCTATCATTTACTTCTCTTAATACCCTTGGACAGATTGCTGTCTCATTAGAAAGACTCGACAAAGTAATTCAAGAACTGTAAGGCACTAATAAGACACTGTCTTTAAAAATGGATTGGCTGAGTAGAAAGCCTGGCAGGTCCCCAGGATGAATATCTGGCCACAGGCTGGAATTATTTCTCTGCTAATCTCCTTGGTGTGTTCAGAGGATCTATTTGCATCTTGTGAAGTGTGAGGTTTGGAGGCTGCTGACCCATGAAGAGCTCCCATCTGTGGATCCAGTTTGCAGCGATGCCAGGCAGTGGCTGAAGATTGACTTTTCTGCAGCTCCAGTCCATGGGCCAGAGCAGCACCTCTGATCAGAGGCTTATTCAGAATATGCCCTGCCCTGAACTGTATTTACTTTTCATTAGGGTGATGTACATGCTTAATGTAGTTTTGTTTGCTGTGCTGAAGTAAGTTGTCAGAGCTTAGCACTGTATATTTTTTTTTTTCCCTATGCAGCCTTGGGAGAGGAGTCATTGGATTTTGGAAAGAGAGAGCTGAGAAAATCAGAAACCCTGCACCTCACTGGGAAGTGACTGGGCACAGCTCTTTAAAACACAGGGTTTGTGATTGCACAAAATTGATCTGGAAAAGATGCAAACTCCATATGAACTAAATTCAGATTTAGATTTAAAATGCTACTCACACAGGCACCAGCAAATACACCAGCCAAATTCACTCCATTATTAAGTTAAGAGGCTACGAGGTGACCCTCATGAAATGTATTAACATAATGTCAATAATGAGTCTTTTTATAGGAAGGTGTTGAGGAAATGCAAGCAGAGTTTCTAACATGGTACCACGCTTCCAGCCTGGCTCGATTCTCAGTTCACAAAGCTTTATGTCATGGATCCATCTGTTCCCAGAAGATGGGTGTGTGTTGATGCCATTTTCATGGGCTACTTTGTTTCTAGCTTGAAGCTTTCTGAATTCTCTGGAAGTTGCCTGAGACTTGGTATTTGTTGCCTGGGGCTCAGTGTTGCCAAGATGCTCAGCATGGAGCAGAGATTGCCTTCACAGGCTGGGTGGGACCTTTACTTAACTCTATCAAGGCTCATTAAAGCTTCAAATCTCTGAATGCACTTTAAAAACTGAGTGACAGGAACTTCTGGGAAAGTTTTGTTGAAAAGCCTGGCATAACTGAGTAATTATAATATAGCAGTACTTCATGTGCAACTTGATTGTCACAGCCTGTGTCAAGAGAACTCATAATTTCTGAAGGATAAGACCATATGTTCCAAAAAGAGCTTTCAGAATGTGAGACACTTGTTTTGGAAGTTATTTTTTTGCTCTCCATAAAAAAAAAACAGTGTTATGAAATGAGATTAAAAAAATCCCCCACACTTAATTAAACTGATCCTTCGAGAAGATGTCCCAAACCTGTTTGATAAGCGTGTTCTGAGGTTACTGATTTACTTCTGGGTGTAACTGAAATAAAATGTTGCAAAAATAGTTGAAAGGATGCTGTTACCCTAAATATGAGGATGCTTTCCCACTTATGCAGTCTAATGCACTAGTTGAGGTCCTCTTGGCATATAATGACAATCATCTTGCTGTGGATAATTGGCCCCTGACACAAGGTATGGACAGGAGAGTCCACCAAATGTCCAGACAGATTTGTGTGTAGCAACTGGAAATATTACATGCTGTGGTTTACATCAGCATCGAATATAAATGTAGGTGACTTCAGCGTCTTCCATTTTCAGCTGTATCTAAATCACCTGCACTGTCCTGAAAACTTTTTTCTTCATGAATGCAATGTGGAAAGGTGATTGGGCATCACTGACGTTTAAAAGTCAGACCTGAACGTGAGCTGACATTTCTGAGGTCGTAAGGCTTACACAGAATTCTGCCCCAACAGGAAGGAATAATATTGACTAACAAGATTTCACCCTGCTTTTGGAGACCCTGAATGTACACTGTGCTTATATTTTTAGAATGAAGATTTTATTTTCATTGCAATATTCTAACAGTGGGATGGTGAATACTAACAAGAGTCAGGTTGGTGGGTTGGCATATTTTTTTTCCCAGTAAGGGACAAGCACACAGGGAAATGTGATTTTTGGCCCAAGAGATTACAATATATAATATAGTTACAAGTACAACTTGATCGGCTAATTAAAGCTATCCATGTTAGATTTCCAAATAGATTTTTTTCTGCATTTCGTACTGAAGAAAAAGGCCAAACTCTGCTTGCCTTGCCTGGGAGAAGCTTTACTTACATAGTTGCTAAAAAAATGGGATAAAATCACTCTTGTAAATATTTTCTTGTCCCAGCTGTGAGACTGTCAGGTCATCTTAGCTCTGCATACTTAACCTCTTCATTTTACTGCTAACTTTTTTTAAATTAGGGCAGCATGATGAAAAGTCTACCTGTAAATTTACCTACCTTAAATACTTGGAATTTTCTAAATGTTTTATGTATGTTTAATTTTACCTTTTTTCTTAACACTGCATATTTCAAATAACTCCTCATCTCTAGATTTCTAGTGAATAATTATTAAATACATGGCAGATACCTCCACTTGAAGGGATCTATGTAGATTTGGCATTTTTTTGCACTTGAAACTTTTGCTGACCCACAGTTCCCATGGAGTATTGATTGAGACATTAGATGAATCTGAACACCATGTTGTACCTGCATATTGACATCAGTTCTGCAGATGTCCTCATCTGGAATGGCTGTTCAGTGCTTTTTTGTGGTCATTAGAGAAAATAAGGAATATCTTCCCAAGGAAGATATTTAAAATAGGTTGTATGGATTGTTTCATACTCAATGGGGAAAAAAAGCTTTGTGACACATGGAGTCTGAGTTAATGGTCAGCGGACACCTTCTCTGAAGAGGTCTAAAGTCATATGAAATCAACTTGCCCCTTGACTCTTTATGAGAAGGAAAAAAATAAACAACTCCATAAATCCTTTCCATTATGCTGTCTCACAGAATAATACCTAATAGACTGACAGATGCTAAAAAAACCCACCTATTTTCCATGATCTGTCAAGTTAATTAGACAGATTCTGCCTATGTTCATTTTATGTTCCAAATCCCAATGATTTGGTTGGCTGGGTTTTGGCTGGGCAACTTGCAGTGTCTGCAGGAAACCACCTTGTCTGTAAAGGCTGCACAGACTGGCGTTAAGAACAAACCAGTTCTGGAGAGCAGAGCCTCCATCAGGCAGATCCCTCCATTTGCTGATCCCTACAAATCAGCATTTGCTGATGGGTAAGTAGCGAGAGGTATTTCAGAAGTGATGTGAGCTGCCTCTGCTTAACAAAATAGCCACCTTTTTCCTAGTTTTAGCTTGTCCCAGTCCTCATTTCCTAATCTACTCAAACCACAAGAGAACTGTTTAGCTAATGAATGATTGAAAAGTATGAGCACCGAATTCAATAAGTCAAAAAGAAAACAAACAGAAAATCCCACAGAGATAACAAAATGTATGCTTAAATGCATCATTCAATTACTCTACTCACTCTCTGCTTCCCATTACGCTCTCCTTTGTCAGTACACTGTGTATCTAAATGGCAATCTCTTTGTGACAAGGAATTTCTCTTCATGCCTTTACCTGCTGGTGCAGAACACGGTTGGTACTTTGCAAATATCAAACAATAAAAATAATTGATTCAAAGCAACGTAGGACTTGCATGATGGCAAGTGAAGCTTCTCAGGATTTTCCCTAAGAAGTACTGATGCAGCCACCAAAGCCTGCACATTTTGAACTGCCCTGGTCTTAACGAACAAGGAAAGCAGTTTCAGGTAACTGCTGTTAAACAATTTTAGTTCCTTAAGTTTCCAAGGGCAATACAAGCCACAGAAGAATTGTGATTGATACAGAATTATTCTTTGGTTTCTCTTAGAGGATAAGTCAGCCAGGAACCACGTTACTATTATTTGCTGAAAATTGTTTGTCGCCCAGGATGTGTATTGTATCAGAATTTCCACTCAAGATTTTCTTTCTTGAAAGTTCCTTGAAAGCTGGGTCATCAACTTGGCACAAATGGTGCAAACCCACCTCAGAAGGGAGGCTGGAACTAGATGATCTTTTAGGTCCCTTCCAACCCTAGGCATTCTATGTTTCTTTTCAGCTCAAAGACCACCCTCATTAAATACAGAAGTCATTTGCCTCAGAGAACGGAGCCAACTCCTTTGTCTTGCACCATTTTTAGGAGGTCTTTTTTAACTGCCTGTAATGCAAGTAATTCAAAGGCAGAGTTAATGTTTGTATTATTAGACTACATGGCATCAATGCTTCTTGGGATCTCACAATCCTCATTTTCAGCGTACTAGCATCTGAAAATGGTTGTATGATCCTCTAGAGACTTTGCTTGGATATTGCAAGCAGATGTTAGGAAAAAAAATGAAAATGGATAGTGGTATTGATGAGTCCCATCATAAAAAAGATAAAATAAAAATGTCATTACCTTTGCATTGCTGTGTAGCTTAAGATGATGAAATGCTGCAGTTATTATGGAAGAAATGGTCTTTTTGCATCCTCCAGCTATAGTCTATTGCACAAGATTAACACTGAGAGTCTTTGCTAATTAGTTTTTATGGTCAAACAGTTTTCATGAAGTTGGTTTCAAAGAAATCAAAATTAAACTCTTTATAGCTCTGAAAGGTAGAATTATGGAATATGAATGCATAGATAATCTTTACAAGCTAGAGGAAAATGATCGTTGAGCAACTAAAGTATAAAAAAGACCCAGCAATATCTCAGGTATTGCAATATATTCTGTTTGGGTAAGTGATGACACTAGGATTTTGGAAATGCAGTTAAAGTAGGGTGGGGGATACACAGGGCTAGCATTTTTCTGAGAGCATGCCCTGATGGAAAACTTCACTCTTTACTCATCTTTGTAAAATTAAACTCTATAAGAATAGGATGTGGTGGGCTGAATTTATTCCATTAGAAGAGTGGCCAAAAATTAAAATGCATAATTTCCCCCTCCACCATTTTGCTCCTTATTTCCTCTTTGTATTGTTTGGTTAGTTTGCTATACCTTCAAAATAAGCCTTGTACTGGCTTCATCCCACAGTGTTACTGCACCTTCTATTTAAATGTGTAATGACAAAACCGAAACGTGGTGCTTCTTTCCCAAGTCAAACCACCTTAATTTACCTGTGTGTTTGTGCACATAAGCTTTACTAAACTGCAGCCCACTAAATATACTCTCTCCAGTGAGCCTGTAGCAATTACATTTCACAGACGGAAAGGGAAGCACTGGATTTAGTACAGTTTTCAAAACAACTTGTGTTTATAGCAGAAAAACATTTAAGCATTTAGGGGCTCGTATCCTAGTCACTACCAATAAATTTCTGGCTCCCAGAAGATTTAGCAACTCAAGTACTTCTGAAAAATCTATCTTTTGTTCACACAAACTCATAGCTGAATCAAAACCATTTAATTCTTTTATAGAAAAGAAAGGGGAGGTCTTAATTTTATTGGGGGCTACATTCTGGAATCAAGACTACCCTTTATAGTGGTTGAGGGAGGCAAAAGCATACAAATCCAAAAGGCCTAGATGTCTTATCTGTTTCATAAATTATTTTTGCCCCATTTCTCTATCACTGATCCCTTTGACAGATGAAAACTTTACCTCAAATAACTATGAAACATCAGAGGCACGCACAAAAGAAGTTCTCATAGGCTGGCTTTGTTCAGGGTGGTTTCATGGGGACATGCTATTTTTCTGCTTGTGGTGTGGAGGCCTAGAACAGAGATCTTTGCAGTTCTGATATGGTTTGCATATTTGAGATTCCTCATACACGGCTTTCTTTGGTCCCACTGTTAACATTTGCATAATTAAATAATGGGCTGAAGCTGAGGATTATTCTGACTTAATCTAGATTATTCCATCTCTAAGAATCTGCAAAAATTTAGTGTTGTCCTGTAGTAGTACAGGATGACCATGAGTTCCTTTCAATCAAATCTTGTCCTCTTGTGCCAGGATTTGGTGTTTTTGTTGCTTTGGGGTTTGTACCTACTCTTACAAATTCCCAGAATCATTGTTAAGAAATGAATATAATAGTAGAATTTTACCCTTTCAAAGATGCATCTGACCAAAGGCAATGGGGGTAATTAGGTGTCTATAGGCTATTCTTGTTTTCAAAGTCTTATCAGCTCCATTTCAAAACAGGTGTATCCTCTCTCAGGCAATCTCAACAGCCTGCTGAGATATTCACTTTTTTTTTTTTTTTTTTTAATTGACAATGCAGGCCAAATAAATGTTAAACTTGATTTTGAGACACATCCCTTCAACTTTGTGTTCAAAGACAGGTTGGATGTGGTGTTGAACTATCTGGTCTAGGGGAAGGTGTCCCTGCCCAGGGCAGGGGATAGGAAAAAGATGATCTTTAAGGTCCCTTACAATCCAAAATTTTCTGTGGTTCTATGATCCCCAAAATGCTCCAATGTCTGTCATTTTCTATTCAAGACAGAACTACCCAGTAGTAAATTCATTTATTACTACACCAGATTAAAGAATGTGAAGCCTTGGCAATGCAAGAAGAGGTTAAATTATGGAGTGGCCCAGATACACTCCATTAATAAAAGAAAAAAAAAACCATATTTCAAGTGTTGGGAAAAGTTTCTTCAGTTTTTGTAAAATAGGTTCCATTTTCCAACAGAATCAATACAAGAAAAGGAGTTGGCGCCATTAAATCATTAAGAGAATACACTTCTTATTTGCAAGTTACGATTAATTTTTTCTGAAGCTTAAATGCAATAAACCCCTGTTGTGTGGCAGAGACTGTGACATTCTGTTACAGGTTAATTTCTTTCCTTGAAAATTAGAAAATAGTGTGACTTGCAAAACAGGGGAGAGAAGGGGGGAATATGCCAGCAGCTGCGCTTAGACTTTTTTGCCTTTTGGCTTCTTCTTTCATTTTCTAGTCTGCTGCACTTCTTTCAGTGATTTGGATGCTAGATGCCAATTTGAATTTTCAGTGCATTTAGCATCCTACAACACCAGGGAATTTAAAAGAGAATTAAGACTATAAGAATATACAGGGCATAAAAAAAAAAAGGAAGATATATTTTTCAACAGTCCTTTTTATCTTTTTACCTGTGATCGCAGCAATAACAGAATCCAGTAAACCACTACCACAAAGAGCCAGTCACATATTTGTTTTGCAAAGGTGTGTTGTTTATAGTGGGAACTAGATGGGGCTGCCTCGTTGCTTGCAGTCTGTGGAGGGCTCTTTCACAGATCAACAGACTATAAGATTTTCCTGGATATGAGCCACTGATGGACCCGTACAGGCTAGTAAGAGTCATGTAAGAGTCTTTTATCCTGTCTCAGCAGGGACATCTTCCCCATGGGCTTCACGAGAGAGTGTTTTCCTAGCAGCGGATTTAACGGGGGGAGAGAGGGGATGGAAAGAAGATTAATGTTTCTGCCAGTTCCCCGCAAGTTCACAGAAAATATTGGCTAGAGCAGGAGTGGCCCGACTCCGTCATGCTCCAGCCTTTTCTGTGTACTTAGAGTGGCATGTTTTTAATCAAATGTGAAATATAGCTTTAGCAGGTCGAATGGATTAGCCTTCCTTGTAAGCAACTCTGCCTGCTTTAGTCAAGAGTGCAACTTTTTTTTTTTAATGTTTCACACTTAAGGTTGTCGTCTTTAACTTCATCAGTTTAATGGATCTTTGGAGTTTTGATTGTTAAAGTTGGGAACTATTTAATAACCATATCCAACTGAGCTTCCAAGTAGATGCTGTGAAGACGGCAAGGTAAGAAACTCAGCTGGTCTGTCATAAAAGATTGGAAAGGCTTGAGACAAAGAGGGAGGACTCTGTTCCTTTTTTAATACCATATTGGGATTACAGTGTTTCTAAATATTTAAGTTTTCCTTGCCTTGGGATTTCAAATCTGCCTATGTTTAGGAAGTTAATATCCTCATACTCAAAAACTGGGAAATCTGTTCATGACAATGTACATAACTGATTTCCTTCCTCTAATGCTGGTTGTTATGTATCAGAATCTCATCAGTCTCCTGTTTTTATATAGCGCTGAAGTTATCAAAGATAACAGGGGAGATTTTCAGCTACCTTATTTCTGGGCCTCAGAATCAGCTGAGCTTCTAATAAAGTTAGGCTGTTCGTATCAAACCATCCCTTATCAGTAATGTACTTTGAAAGCTGTTCTATCTGGTTAAATCCAAGTGTAATAATAGACCTCGTACCTGTCACATCCTCAGGCTGCTCTGAAGTGTTGTTGCTCCACTAAAATAAATAGTTCAGGTGATTTCTCTGTGCCAAGAAATTCAAGTATATGTTAGAGATAATTTTAAAAATAATTTGATTTTCAGAGTTACTGAAGGGCTTTTTTTAAAATTTATTAATCACTTCCATATTTCAGTGTCAGATATGGTACAAAATTGCTGTCAATTTTTCTTCCAACTCAGATTTTGAAAAATCTTTGTGTACGTGTGTTATTTGTATTTATCTTTTACATTTCTGACCTGTGGTTAAATATGTGGTTCAGACAAGTTTCTAGGAGCTTGTTCATTTTACTAAATATGGTTATAAAAATAATTACATTTTTAAAAATCCCCAAGTCTTTTAAAACTGTCTTTATAAGAATCTGACCAAAAAGGGACAACAAAGTAAAAATATACCTAAGGATTCATGGGCTGAAAGAGGTCACTTGTCTTAAGACAAGGCTCTGTTCGCATAGAGGTAGCTAGGAAATTTTAACATTCTGTTTATTAGAAACCAGCAATGAGCTCTCTGAAGACCCTATCTGAGATGACTCCTTGTCATATCAGAATTTGTCCTTCTATGCTGTAACAGTCAGCAATGTGACAGCAGACTGTAAAAACTCCAGCAGTCCTGACATTCTGCAAAACTTTCAGGCCATGGAGAACAGGGTAACATGGTAGCTTGGCCATTTACCATTGGATTAAAAATATAAGACATATTTCTTTGATTTCCATGAGGATCATCTGCTAGCCATTGCAATGTGACAAAATTCATTACTTACCATAATAAATTTATATATTATCTTAAAGAAAAAAGAAAATAGTGCATCCCAGTAGTATTGCAAAGATGTTGGAACCTGTTTCGTATTCCCAGCTCCTCACACATTCCAGTCACGTAACTTATCTATTCCTCTGCCTGTCTGTCCATTAAGTAGGAATAAAATTCAGAGGATGCCTGGTGTCTTCTGCACTTTTTTAATTTGACTGTTGGTTCAAGGCCATGTTTCAGCAAAGCATGTCAGCATTTGTTTAAGTCTCACTGCCTTTAGAGATGAGCGCAGTGTTTTGAGAAACTGAGGCCTCTGAAGCTGTGTGAATACAGTACATCCTCAGTATAAATAATATCCCTTGCTTTATCTGATCAGTGATGGGCCATGCTTTCTTTTTTTCCCCGCTTTTTAAAGCAACTGCCTTCATTTATCACCATCCAGGGACCTATTTGGGTAGTCAGTGGACAGAAAACAAGGCATGAATCTGTTGGAAAAATAATTTGGCTCGTGTAGTTCTTCTAAATATAACTCCCTGATCAAAGCGCAGTGTCTCTTGTAAGTCCCATCCAAAACAGATATTAGATGAAGAATATACTGAAGCCTTCAGAGTTTTGACTGTGCCTTTTCAAAGGCATGCCATCCTGAACGTACCACCATGTGATGCTGTTTGAACTGAGCAAACATTTTTCCTTCAACTTCTTTCTCTTGCATTATACAGCTTTAAAACGCCCCCCAAAAAAAAAAAAAAAAACAAAAAAAAAAAAGGCATCTTCAATTAAAATGATAGGGATTTTTGAAGGCTGCTAGAGAAGAGCCGTTGCAGTGTTATGTCTAAGAACCAATTCTTTTATTTATAGCAACTTATGGACATAAATAAACATAAACTGTTTCAGGGTTTTGTGGGACGTTCATAAACATGAGAGTCCTTGCAGATGAAATGGAATCCTTCTGAAATGACAGTTAATAAAAGCTGGTTTTGATTTAGCTACTAACCAGTTTGTACTGTAACAAGTGTCTTTCAGGTGACTCTTACTGTCTTGGGCAGAGATGCAGGTGTAGGCATAAAAATATAACTAAACCCTAGTGAGTCTTTACCAATTACTGAGCATTGAAGCTTCATTGAAATGCTTTTCCAATGCTGTGGTTTTCTGAAAGAAAATTATTAGCTGTTCTGGGGGTGCAATCACAGGAGAGAAGGACGTGCAGAGGCACAAGGCTTTCCTACAAGTGCACCAGGGAGAGAAGGCTGTTGTTCCTGTAAAACTGCCACAAACAGCGCTAATTAATATACTGATTTTACAAGTGATGTAGGGGACTTATGTAGACAGAATTAATTATTAAGATCTCTTTCTTCAAAACACTGTTTCTAAGCTGCTTTGCATGATTATAATATGAGCCTGCCCTACAAAGAAGTTGCAGATCTAAGATCACATCCAGACAACAGTCATGTACTTTATCAACAGTTTGAAGATGAATGTATGCACACACCTGGTAAAATTAGGGAGCCTGGTTTGGAGAGATGCTGTCAGGATCAAAGCAACACAGTGAGTGAAGTCAACACGCTTCAGGGGAAAGGAAGACTTTACTGTCAGTGACAATACCTGCAACTGCTCCCTCACTTTCTAGTTTTCAAAGTATAAAGTTTTTGATAGTTCTATGAACTTTACCATGTCATTTTCATCAGAATGCAGAGAGGGATGTAGTAAATAAATTCTGCTGTGATTATGCTGGAATTGCACTCTCTTGGTGCTGGATTTACTCCTGAACTACCTGCAATAATCTGCAGTAGCTGTTCTATGGCAAGCTGGGTTTGGTTTTGGTTTGGTTGGGTTCTGCGTTGTTGTTAAGGTTTTTTCCATTGATCATTTTTTGGGGTGGTTTTTCTTAGATTTTTTGTTGGGTCTTGTTGGTTTGTTGTTTTTCTTTTTAGCTATCTAATTTGGGTTCATGCTTCAGGGACCTGTTCTAAGAATTACAGCAAAAATCAAGCCTTGCAGCAGAGAAGAGTTTGCAACAGATCAAAGGCCAGATTGTTATTTCTAATGCTGGTTTTATTCTTAGCCCTACACAGTGATGCTCCTCATGTCAGGAGCACAGATAAAAATGAGATATTGATGACTTCAGACTCCAAAACCCTTTGCTTGTCTAGAATGCAGTTATATAAGTGGCAGTAAGAGATGCCTGAATGAGATTAATATAGGCTGCTTTGCTCCTCACTACAGGTAGGAATGAGAAGATCTAGGGAATGACTATTGAAAGCATTAAGCAGTTAAGGTGGGTAGTAAAAAGTGGAGACTGACTGGTTTTTTTCTTTAACTTCATGATAATATGAAGACATGAGTAGCTGCATTACATAAACCATCAGGTTTGATGATGCATTGCATAGATAACTCTTTTCGCTTAAGAGCAGCTTTAAAAGATCTAATGCTCCTTCTCAATCTGATTATAAGCAAATGGAGAATATTTAATGATTCAAATCTCTCTTTACAGCCTAAATGCTTACATCCATCTAAATTAATAAAATTAAAAACAGAGTTTTTGCAATTTGAAAGCAATTTAGTCCACCAAATAACAACAGCGTACAAGTAGAGGTTCAACCTCCACTGACTGGGTCTTGTCTCTGTACTGGTTGGGTTTGGGGCAGAATCTGTTCAGTTTCCCATCTCTATAAATTGACAGTGATTTCATTACTGCCACTATACCTAATATGTGTAATTCAAATAAGAATTGAGACCCTGGAGGTTGAAAAGCACAATGTCAAATTGCAATAACTGTGAAGCCAATCACTGTATAATTTCCCTTAGGTTTCATGGGTAGTGAAGTATCTGGATACCTGGATAAACTTTGAATAGTTGGGGGAATATAAATTCTAGGGGTTGACATAAGGAACTGAGCTTTCAGGGAAGGAATGTTTGTTTGGGTTGTTTGCTTGTTTTACCGCAGAAAGTGAAAGTGTTGCATTTATTACATTGTTGTAATTCAGAGAACCACTGAATATTTTGGGTTGGAAGAAACCTTTGAGATCATTTAGTTCCCACCCCCCTGTCATGGCCAGGGACACCTTCCACTATCCTAGGTTTTTCCAAGTCCCATCCAACCTGGCATTGAACACTTCCAAGGATGGCACAACTTCTCTGTGCAACCTGTGCCAGTGTCTCAACACCATCACAGTAAAGAATTTCTTCCTAATATCTAATATAAATCTGCCCTCTTTTTGTTTGAAGCTATTACCCCATGTCCTGTCACTTCATGCCCTTGTCAAAAATCCTTCTCCACCTCTCTTACAGACTCCCTTTATATTCTGGAAGGTGCTAAATTCTCCACAGAGCCTTCTCTTCTCCAGACTCAAGAATTCCAATTCTCTGAGCCTTTCTTCATAGGAGAGGTGCTCCAGCATTGTGATCATCTTCATGGCCTCCTCTGGACTTGTCCTTTTTGGGAACCTGAGATATGTCCTTCTTCCAGGGCCAGACCCTCCCAGAGTAGAGGGAAAGAATCACCTCCCTTGACCTGCTGGCCATATTTCTCTTTATTTGGCTTTCTGGGCTATGAGCACACCTTGCTGGGTCATGTTGAGCTTCTTGTCCACCAACACCCCCAATTTCTCCTCAGGGCTGCTCTCAATCCATTCTCTGACCAGCCTGTGGTGGTGCTTGGGATTGCCCTGACCCAGGTGCACTTGGAATTGTTGAATATCGAGGTTTGCACACTTCCATCCCTCAAGCCTGTCCAGGTCCCTCTGGATGACATCTCTCCCCTTCAGTGTGTCAACTGCACCACACAGCTCAGTGTTGTGGGCAAACTTGCTGAGGCTGCACTCAGTCCACTGTCTGTGTTGCCCATAAAGATGTTAAAGAGTGCCCATTGATGCGTCATAGCCCATTCACTACAAAATAAACCTCACCAGAGGAAACAGGCTTGCTCCTTTCTTGAAAGTACAATATTAGAACATACTGAACTTAAATAAATCCATTGAATTTCATTGTGGAAGAATCACTTGAAAAGTTACCTAAACTGACACTAAGAGTGCACTGGGAAATGAAGCAACAGAACAAAATTCTGATCTTATTTATACTGATATAATTAAGGAAGACTCTTTGGTCTTTAAAGTGATCCTTGTGCATGAGGAGGGACAATGGGGGCTACAATAATAAAATTAATATACCAAAGAAAATCACTGACACTGGTGTAAAGCTGCTTTATGGGTAACAGTAAAGCTGCTTAACACATAGAGCATCCATAACACATTTTTCTCAGGAGTTTGTTCACATATTATGCACACAAGTGTGGGAATGAGAAGGGTGATTATGTTCTACATTAAAGTCTTTTTTATGTCTCTCTGGAATATAAAGCAGCTGTAGGAAAGAATTTACACCTATATTCAGCTCCCTGCACATGATGTCTGGAACATAGAGGTGATATGTGTGTGAGTGGGAACAATGCCCATATATATTTCAGTGCCAAATAGGGTTTTCTGCTTTGCAGCGCTCATAGGGAAGCTTGAGCACAGGACTTTGCCCATGTGGCTTTCAAATTGTGCTTGTGCCCTTTCTAGGAGTGGGTTCATTCAAGGCAACATGAAATAAAATCTACTAACCTTGTCCTTGCTGCAGACAGAAGAGGGATCGTGGCCTCCCTTTCTCTGCAAAGAGGAATCTGGGGTGTTGAGCTAGCAGCTGCTCCTGCCATAGGTGCATCTGACGATGATGCGGGGGAAGGATTCAGATTTTAGGCCAGACAATGTGGATGGGGCTGTGAGCCATCCACAAATGTCTGCTGTGAGCACTTGTGTGCACTGTGTAGGGCAGCTGGTGTCACTGCTCCTGGTTTGCTTTCGTGCCTCTTGGGGCTCTATGGAAAATCCTATCTATTATGTTGCAAAAAAAATAGATCAGTCTATGTCTGCAGCTCTTCTACACAGAGCAGCACTGAGAGCCATGTCATCCTTAACTTCTCTAGTGCTGGTAAAGCTGCTATTTCTCTTCTATTAAACATAAAGAGTAAAAAAAAATAAAAATACTTAAGTGTGGCAACTGTGCACACAGCTCCTGTGAAACTTTTGAAATGCCCGATATTTAAGAAGTATCCACTAATTAGGGCCGCCCAATTGAAGCCCTAATTTTTCAGATTTTTCAGATCTTCTGAGGGACTGATGCTTTCATTGATCTTTGACAGGAGTGGACAGTCGGAGCATCTGAAAATCTGTGAGACAGGCAGATGAATGTTGATGCACCAGAAGGAGAGTGTGGAAAGACAATGATTTGTTTGACATTACTAATTGTTTTGTTTTGGCAATTAAGTATTTTTTGAAGCAAGTGACTGATTTGGTGAAAGGGGATTAAGTGTGACCCACTGAAACTTGTTTCCAGCTGCTTATTATGAAATTAGTTTTTGTTTCAGAGTAAAACACACAGACAGACCTGGTGGTATGGAAAATATCAATTAGCTGTATATACAGAGAAGTCCCTTTCTGTAAGATGTCATCTTCTCTGTGACAGTCTTCTAAATATATTCTTTTGAATGTTTTAATTATTTGGTGATGTTTTTAAAAATATAAGTGATAGGGAAAATAAATAGATTGTGGTGGAAAACAATTGGAAATACTTGTTTATTCTTTTTTATTTCCCCAAGACATATTCAGAACAAATTCTTTTGTCTATTTTAAAATACTGCTGCTGGTTTGGTCAAGAGGAGTATAACCCTCTGTCAAGAACTGTTTGATACCATTATGAAATATTGATTTTAGTGCGTCTGTGTTAAAATAATAATCATAATAATACTGTGCTATTTGCTTCATTTTTTTCCCCCAGCTGAGGAGCAATTACTCTGAAGTTAGGTGGTAGACACAGACTCAAGCAGGAGAGTGTTTGTGTTACTGTGATTATCAGACACACAGACACTTTAAAGAATGAACTTGAGAACACTCTGTAGCATTTTGGGCACCTTCATTCCAGGCCTTTTCTGCACTAAATGTCTACTTGAAATACAACCTAACATACCTCCAAAGATTTGGGACTCAATATTCCACACAAAACAAAAATCAATGAAAAAAATTAGATCTTATGAATTATTTACTTTAAAGGAAGGATGGGGCTTTCCCAAATAACTAAATCTGTTTATAAAACACACATGAAGGAAAACAAGGACCTAGGATGCCAGACACTTTGGATGTGTTTTTAGGAACATGAATGGATTTTATAAAGGGTTCATCCAGGCTGGTGTAACTCCTTCCACAAGGCTGATCCTTGGCCATCCTGGAGCCCACAGCCAGTCACCAGCTCCATATCTGTGGTTTTGTAGATGATCTTTCTTTGCAGCTCTCAATGTAAAAATGAGCAGCAGAAAAGGACATACAAAAAGAAGAAAAAAAAAAAAAAAGAGGAAGAGAACAGAGCTCTTAACAGTACAGCTTGATTTGATGTTTTGCCTGAATCTTCACAAGTGTAAATATTTGACTGCAGTTTTGGTGCTTTTTTTATTCCCCTTCAGGTAGAGTATTTGTTTACATAGCATAACATTTCCTCCTTCCTCTCTTCTGTTCTTTCACTTCACGAGTGAAAATCTGCAGCTTTTTTGGCAAGGGTTTAAAGATAATAGCAGTAGTGAGTGTGAACGCTGCTTTGTCTCGAAAGTGTATAAATAAATCACTCTCCTTTTACCAAAGGCTTCCATAGGAAAGATCATTTGAACTTTGACCCATTTTTTTCGCAGCTTCACGCCAGCAAGAGTCCAAATGGACCTGGAAAGTTTGGTTAACAAAACCATCAGATTTTTTAATGTGAACATCCAAGTTTCAAACCCTTGCTCTGGTGAGACCCTCCTTACAAAGAGGAGGGCAGTTTGGCAGCTAATGCTGGAAGTCTTGCTTGACTACTATCTACTTCATTAATCTTAATGAATACTGGGAGCATATATATCAAGAATGTTGCCCTCTTTTATATGAGAAAAATAGCACAGAGTTCTATTCCCAAGAAAAAAAAACAAACTGTGGATACGCCCCTACTTCCAGGAACCACATTCATTATTTATTCTTTCATACAGTCGCCATTGCCTCCAGCATGTGTTGCCTCCTACCACATGCATGTGGTAGGATTGTTCAGTTTCAGGGGAGGTTACCTTCTCTTTGGAGGTTTTTTGGAAAAGTAAGAGAGGGACTCTACCACGGGCTTCTATTTATGTTGTTTGTTCAGAGGGCAGCAGCAAACAACTACACGTATGTTCTCTCAGATGTGTAGATGTAGAGATATCTGGTTATAAGGCTTACCAGTTTCTATATGATGGTTGAATTTAAATGCCATAAAAGCGAAAAACAAAAACTAATTTAGCCTTAAAAATCCATAAACCAAAGCATGTGTTGTTATTTGGGAGGTTTGTACCCCATTTCTGCGATCTTGCACAACAGAATTATCACAAAGAAGATTTTACACTGCAGCATCTCTGGCATTAAAAATCTCCCTCTTTCGAGTGATTTTACTGAAGTGAAGTATATAGCTGTAAGATTTAGGAGTAGCTTAATTTAAGAATATTGAAACCTGATGATTGAGTGAAACAGCTTTTCCTAACGAGTACCTTGCTCCCAAGGTACAGAAGATGACTTGCAATTTTTTTTCTTAATGAAAATGGAATAGGAGGAATTAGGTTTCACAGGCCTGTTTCAGAAGTGCTAATGCAAGAAGAAAATCAGTAATGAAAGTACAATTTTTTTTTTTTTTCTCATGTAAAGGAAAGTTGCTGAACCTGTAATGACTGACAAGGGCCGATTTTCACATTACTAACAATTTTCTCTGTATGTTTTATTATGAAATTATTGGACACTTAAATACTTTAATAAAATTATCAGGTTTGAAAGACTAGCATGGGATAGTGCGGAAGATGTCATGCTGTCATCTGCGCCATTTCCCATTAAAAAAGCTTCCATCTTAATTATTTTGATTTATGAGTTAGGAAAGAACACCTTTTCTAGAAAAATGTGCAGGCACTTTGCGATTAGTTGTTCACACCCATGGCTTTTCCAGGACAGAAGGTCCAGCTAAGTTGATGATTTTTTTGTCTTAAATTGGTCATATTGCTTGACTTACGGGACAAAAAATGATTCAAGACTGTAATATTCTTTTAAATCACACAAGACAGGCAAAACCCACTCATTTGTCTGGAAGCAGATAGAAGAGTGTAGCAGAGCAACTGAAATAAATAGAAATTATTCTGGGATGAACTTTGTGACACCCAAAAATATTTCCTTGATATGTTCCTAAACTCTAGATGTTCTGAATGCTATCAGGAACTTTTAAGCTATATTTGGCTTTGTGTCCATAACGTCAACTATCTGTGAAACTCTGTTCTCTGTCCGTGGAGAAAGGAATCCTTGAAAACCAGGTTTAATGTCTCCTTGGGTTTTCATTTTTGAACTAATCCTCTGGGAATTTTATTCTCCCTTCATTTCAGTCATTTTGGTCTTTGAGAATGATTTCATACCATTTGAAGGAAGGAATCCAACTTTTGTGATACTGAAATGCTTGATACTGCATGATTTTATGTAAGTGCTGCCTGGGAAGTAGTATGTAGCTAGACTGAAATATGGACAGTGTGGGTTCCCATTAGCTGAAATACCTAAAGAATTTGTTATATTTAGAATTTTGTTCACTTATGCTTAATAGAGCTCCACTTTAAGTTAGGGAAAATTGGTTTCATTTTCTCTTGCTACCATTAATAGCTATTAGAGTTGAAAATAAGGCTTTAAACATATCATTAAGGTACACTTAAGTAACTTGCAACTGACAATTAACTCAGCATGGTAATACATTATCATAACACTTTTCTTTGATAGGTTTGTCTCTTAAAAGATACGAGGAAAGACAAAGGATGGTTTTGTAAGACTCCTGATGAATTTTTTTTTTTTTCTATTTTAATATAATTTACATTCTGTTATTTTATCAGTGAAATGTGTTCCATCATGTATGTTCAGAAAACACTGATTTGGTGCTTCATAGAAAGGTAGAATCACAGAATGGTTTGTTGTTGTAGGGGACCTTAAAGGTCATTTAGTTACAACCCTCCTGCCATGGGCAAGGACACCTTCCACCAGCCTGGTTGCTGGTTGGTTTGATGGCAGACACTTGTAACAGACTCTGTTGAGGGGGTGTCTGGACCTGGGTTTTGTTGTTTTGTTTCTGTGCATACAGTGCTCCAGTGGGACGGATGCAGAAGAGAATTTGCTGCACACTTCATGGATCTTAAAGTTGGGGAGATTACTTCAAAGAAAGATACAGGCAGAATTCAGATCCACATTCAAGTATGATTTGCTTTCAGGTTTTATTAAAAGCCTTTTTTCAGCAGAAAGCATGATGAGTTCTAGGAAAAAAATCTGATTACCGACATCTCAGCATAACATGCCGTGTGTTTTCCCTTTCAAGACAATAGTAAAATCCAGCAGTGCACTGAAACTGAGAGCACTGCCAGTGCTGTCTCTTAAAGAATGGAGTTAATGGTGAGTGGGTGAGCGTGCAGCTCCTCAGCACAGGGACCAAGGACTGCCACCTCCCAAAGCCAAGCGGGAACGTTGCGGTGACAGCAGCAGCGTTGGTGACATCCTCCCCTCCCTGCAGAGCCAATGGGCACTGACCTTATCCTGTCAAAGCATGTAAAAAGCGATGTGGGCAGCACTGGCTTTGTGAAAACTGGACACATTTATCCAGGACATTTCACCGCATTACCAGAGTCACTTGTAGAAGTGTAGCTAAAATTGCTGCTACGTGGTAAGTTTTTTGCAGCGAAGCTAGAAATGCAACAAAGGCAAGAGTAGTGTGAGTGAATGTTTTTCAAAATGCTCTGAAAGCAAACCCACCAGTGCCAGGCATGCAAAATCCCATCAGTTCTGTGCCCCAGATCTCCTCTCCTGCTTTCTTGTAAATCCACTCGAACATATTGGTTTGAAAATTGCACATCTTAGAGCTCTGCAGCCTGGCAGTCTGAGCAGTTTGTTTTGTTTTGAACACTTTCGCCACACTTAAGTCTGTAGAACTTAAAGAAATCACACTGGTTGCATGCATTTTCCTGGAGCTGATAGTAGCACAGCATCCAAGCATAGTATTTCCTAGCTCACTCTCCTCCTCAATCATTTCTTGAAAATTCCTTCATAATAACCTTATCCAAACCATAAATATGAAAGTCAAATAAGCCCAAAGGAGATTTATCATCCTCTGACTCGGCACTCCTTTCATGATTAATAATGACGTTGATTCCTTTGGAAATGAAACAAAAATTAATTTAAAGGTTCTGATTGGTTTTAGTATTAGGTAAACTTTACATATCGAACGAGCGTAAAACAATTATCAGTCTTATTAACAAAATTAGCTACAGCAAATTTACCAGAAGGAAACTGTTGCTATTTAGCTCCCTAATTATGTCACTATTCTTTGTGACCAAATGATATAATGAAAATAATTTGATCTACTGCTGCTGAATAGAGAATTTTGTAGGAGCAGCTGAATATCATAATCTGTTTTGAACGTATGTTTGCCTACTCTTCTTCTGTTTCAGAAAGCAGAGGTCAAGGGCTTCAAAGAATTTTGCAATGAAGTGAAGTTGAACTGTGCTAGGCAGAATATGGAATAGATTCTTTTACTATTATGAAATGTTAGATAACCCTTTCCTTGAGGCCATAACCCTTTGACTTCCTGAAGTGATCTATGGTGTATGAATTTCAGACTCTGGAAAAGCATAGGATGTCTTTTATCCTTCCTGGCACTAAGGCCAAGGATTGGATTTTCCATGCTGTGCTGTTGTCTGCCTATTTCCTTGCAGCGTGCCTCAATCCAAGCACATAAACTTGGCAAGTTTTTCTTTCCAGCCCTGAGAGCTGATAAAACAGAGAGCAGCTGGATGCCCTCTAGCCACAGGCACTTCAGCCCAGGGGGACAGTCACCTGGCCAACCTTGAAGGCCACCCAAGCATTGGTGATACACAGAACTTGGGGTGCCAGCTCTCATCTATTCTGTGTGAGTATCCTGTGCTCATGGGTTGGCAGTGCAGTGGGGTAGAAACAATGAGAGCTGACGAAGCTGATGAGAGAAATCATACATGATCTTGGAAAACTTCTTGCAAAATATCTCTACTGGCACTCCTGTACTTCCACCTCAGCAAGCATTTAAATGGTGGGGTCTCCGAGCGTTTCTGTCCTACCAGATCTGTCTATCCTCCCTGGCTTCCTCCTGGCTGGTCAGGATACAACCTCACTCTGTGTGTGCTCTCATTTCTTCCTTCCACTTGCCATCTCCCTTCCCTGAATTGCCATCAGTGGGCAGCTTGGGTCCAGGGACATTTCCTAACCCCATACCTATAACAGCTGTCCCCATTTCTAAGTACAATCTTTCCCTCTCTCCCTCCCAGTGTAGTTTTATGAACTGGAGAAAGGAGATTAAGACACTCTGGTGCAGTAAGTATTCTGCAGCATGAGAGTGACCTGCATATTGTAAAACTGCCTTAGGTTGTAACAATGAACTGAACTTCAATATGATCAACTCCAATATTAAACTACACAGAAGTGAATGGGAAAGCTCCTGTGGAATAGAAACCCCTTGAGTGCATCCCCTGGCTGCTTGCTTAATGCTTATGAAGATGCTCTGAACTGCACAACTTGTTTTCTTGCCTACACTCCAACTTTATATCTTTATGGTTTGTGTCCTCTGGGAAACATTTTTATTTTTGTTTCATTATTTAAAGCAAGCCTCATATTAATGATGGGGCTGCTGTGCATTAAGGCACTGTGCTACCAATACACATCAGCTCATAACTTTTGGTGAGGCTTTCTGCATAATTTATGTCCAAAGGAGAGTATGCTGACACAAAATCGAGGATTTAACCATGTTTACTGCTGCTTGTGATAATTAGATCATTTCATACTGGAACTACTAAGCAACTGAAGTAAGGTGGGCCTCTGAGTCATTGTTAAATTTATATTTAACTAAATACATTAATATGTTTAATAAATTATTTTTTTATATTTAATACATGAATCTATTTAATAAATTTATATCTATTATTATCTTAAATAATCAAACACAAAGCACTTGAAATATGTTTTGTAGCCTTTTCTTTATATAGCATAATCAGAAAACCCATATGCTGTACATAAGATACTTGGGTGCCATCAGATGGACCAGTGCAAGAACAGGCAAGCAAAAATCATGCCCTCATAGGATTTGCCCAGTCATTCCCTAATTGCTCAGCTTTATAAAGTTTCCTATGGTATTTCTTGAAAGACTTGTGTAAGGCCCCAGAAGAAGTTCTAAATATCGCAATTTTTTGACAGTTTCAGCACTTCTAAACGTGACTGGAACAGAAAGGGCTTCAAATGAGAAATCAAATCCACATGTGCTTCTATTACCCCCTGGTTTGGCATATTTTAAATCACTGCACACATCTTTATATGTTTTCTGATCAGCCATGCTCTGGCATCTGGTTAAAAGCATGTAACAAGTCATATGGCTCAACTTCTCTAAGAAATAAATATACAGGGGGTGTGGTGTCAATGTGAGAAAGATCTAGAAGACTGAACAGGCACCTAGTTCAAAGGCATTGTAGAAAGATGACTTGAGGGGTAAAAAACTACAAACCACGTTTCATAAAATCAGTTGTTTTAGGTGGGAAGTAGAGGCATTTTTCCTTACTGGTGGATTACGGTAAAATTATAAGAAACATAAAATCATACTCATGCAGTCCTTAAAGAGGCTTTAGATCCAGGAGAGCTAAAATGTACACCTTCTTGCCCAGATAAACTGTAGAAACATTTAGTCCTTTGCTTTGAAAGGCATTTTCCATCAGTCACTCACTCCTGTGGCTACTTCTAAAAGTTATTAAGCATTAAAGACCAGAGGTGAGAAAGAGGTACATATATAATCAAAGCATTAATTTTGGGTGTTCATTGTGACATTCCAAAGAGTTCTTTTGGTTTCCTGATGTGATTTGTTTCTTTCCCAGATTGGACAATACCTATTCCTATTTTTTCACCTTTCAGCAGTTCTCCTTGTTTCCCTTTAGATATCCTGAAGTGACACATGAGGGTGGTGGACTCTTGCTGAAGTTCCTCTGTTAGATGGAAACGTTTGTTGAGTTGTCTCTGAGATGACAAGAGGTGTAACCTTTCCCTAGATATCTTCCTGCTTAGTTTAGGGTGCTTTTTCTGAAAGATGGGTGTTAAGCAACAGGTACATACTGCACAGATCAGAAATGGCATCCAAAATTAAGCCATCTGTAGGATATGCTAGTGATCATCCATCTCTGACTCTCATCAGAGCATGGAGGCTTTAAGAGAAGCCATGACTTGGGTTTTGTGGGGGCTTAATATGTTTCCCCATTTTCATCCTTTGCTAGGAAAACAAAAACATTTATTTCCCAAATCCCGATTCAGAAGGGATGAATCTTTTTTCTGTGGGTCAGAGCCTACCATGCTTCAATCTTAACACAGAAATTCCTTTTTACAAATCCAGTCTTCCAGTCCCCGATTCAATGTGATTAAGAATAACAGAGTTCCTGCATATGTTATTCCTGCACTTTGTTTTCTCAGTCGTATCTATGAGTGAAATGCACTCAAATGCCAAAAATACATAGCATTTCTGAAGCTGATTGTTATTAATATTGTTCTGTTTGGGTTTTTATAGCTGTAAACCTTTTTGAAGTGCCTAGCAAAAAGCGAGAGGAGCAGCTTTGGAGGGGAGAGACAACTTTGAAATCCACAGAGCAGAAGCTTTAATCTCCAGTTGTGACTGACATCAAACAAAAGTGCAAAAACTCCCTTTGTTCTTGAGCACAAAGGGTGTGTTTGTTGTTTGTTCAGGGTAAGTGAAAGGCCCCCATGAAGTCCCACTGAAGATGTTTAATGAATCTGGCAGCCTCCAAGCTGTCTCTTCTACAGAGTAATCCTAGAGACAGACCCATCACACATAATTTAACAGAGTGTGACACGACGATCTCTACTCAGGAGACACTTTGGAGAGGGAATACTTTCAACAGCACAGACCCCTTAGAGTTGGTGCTGTGGAGCAGAGCTCTTGGTGGTGGTGGCCACATTTTCATCTCTTCATTGAGGAGAATTGCACAGGTATTGCTTATTAAGCTTCTTTGAACTCATAGTTTAAACCAAGTGAATTGTACTCGCTTTACTGCAGGGGGCAGGGATTTTGGCAGCCTCAGCTTGTAATAGAACTCAAAGTCAAGAATATCTAAGAAAGGAGGAGACTTGCTACCAAAATCAGGTCAAACAGGGACACGGGTATTAGGGAAGGAAGGGAGAAATTATATCAAAATTGGAACAATAATGGAAAAGACTACAAAAAAACCAAGTGAGTGAACATTCTTAGATGTCAGATCCATTAAGTTTTATCACATATATGTCATCTTTTATCAGTTTGTCCTACTTAATCATTCCTTGGATGAGTAGAATAGGAATAACCATGGCATGTGTCTTTAACCTCCCTTGTCCTTGCTATGATCTAATGTTTATAGCCTGGATATTGTGGAAGTTGGGCTGTTTACTGCCAGGTCTCATGTTCTGTTGCCAAGCTAAGGATGTTCTGTGTGGCTGGGAGCATGTGGAGCAGCTGGTGTGTGCTTTTATGGTCTGGGCATGTATTGCCCATGGATAGGACAGAGGGGGCTTAAATCCTCCTTAGACTTGAGTGCTCCAGTGGGTGCTTTCATCTTCTCTCAGCAAAATCAGTTTTCAGCCCTGCCTCATTCTGCATGTGGGTAATCTATTTTCACATTTCTTCTATAAAATGGGCATAACTTTGTATACCTGCTTTGGGACAAACTATGGAGTGGAGTGTCACAACTCATAGAAGAGCCTGTGAAGAAGGCACTGTTCTCTTGGAGAGCACCATGACTCGGGTTCTTTTTTTCCCTAGCTTCCTCATGACATCAATCAAATTTTACTTTATCCCTAGTGCTGGATGTAAATGCAAAATTCATTTGTAGTATAGATGTCAGCCACTCCTGGGACTGCTGAGGGTCTAAGCACTGTCTGCTGTTGCATTTGATCCCCCTGCCAAATGCCAACCAGAGCCCCAGAAAACCATCAAACATCAGGTCTGATGACCAGGATTTCGACTTGGTACCACAACAACCTTGATACCCTGGAACACAAAACACAACCCCTTTCTATGAGCTTCTCTGCCCAGCATCACCATTTGAAATATTCCTTGTTCTTAAATTGCAAGAATATTGTGAGGTCTATCTAAAATAGCAGTCCCTGTTTCCCTCCCTTTTTCCCCCACCCCTTATCAAATCAGACATCCAAAACCAAGTGCCTGTGTGCTCTGCTGACAAGCACAAGCGGATTAGGGAGTGACGGGTTTAACAAAACTGGCTAAAGGTTTTGTAAAATGCATCTTGGAGCCTGAGCTCTGAACGAGCCATAAAATTCCTCCCATGAGGTACAAGTGAGGTTTCTACAAGACTGGATCAGAACTTAATAATGTTTTTTTCTAGGTTTTTTTTTTTCTTGCTTTCTAAAAGGTGCCAGAAAACCATCTGACTTTTTAAGATGCTGTAAGACTAACAATGACTTAATGTAACTATTGTGTAAAAAATCACAAATATGTTTTACCACCATCAAAAGAACTGATTTCTGGGCTGCATGCAAACCATTTGGGGCAATTAGCATGTAATTTAATTTGCATTAATCAGCACAAGGTCAGCAAGAAATTAACTTTGGGTGTAGATTTTACATATAACAGCATTTGAGAAGAAGGGAGGAACTGTTTTTACAGGGTGTTAATTTGGAGCTAAGTGCATTCAGCAAGTTTGGCGTGGCTTGGCCTTGCAGGAGAAAGATGAATGATGTGGATTTGGGAGCATTGAAAGCACAAAATGATGTGGCAATTTACCAAGCATTTAATGTTGCAATATATAAACACTTTAACAGACTTCTTGGCACTTGTAAAGATCAGAGCACAGGTTTTGCTGAAGCATCGAGCACTCTGCTAGTGCTGAAGGGCCCTGTCTGGCTGAACGTGGACAGGGTCCCACAGGGCTGCGTGCACTGACCATGGGTTGTGCCAAATAATTCAAGAACACAGCCAGGTATCCCAAAAGCACAGTTCTCCCTGCAGCTTTGCAGTATTTCCTTACTGGAAGGAATTCAGGCAAACTACTCATTTTGTTGTGTGCCTCTTCAGACCTCCAGCCATTCCCTCCATAGCCATTTGGTTTCACAAAGTCTCCTGGGGCTCCATGAGCCTGTCATGTGAGCAACATGGTAAGTGTTGTGAGAAACCCACTGCTGATGACATAGAAATTGTTTTTGACAAATGTTATCTGAGCATCTGGTTATGGGAAACGAGATGCTAAGAAGTCTGGTGGTGTTTGGCTATGGTGAGGTGGTATATAAAATGTGCAAGGCTGATCTTAGGCCTTTTTCTTTGAATGAAAAGCATTTATCACTTGTGTGGTGTGGAAGGTGTCTGAGAGTACTTCTCTTGCATTTCCTGTTTTTTCACAGAGGGCAATTTCAAGGCTCTTTGGAGCTGCAATTTGTCCATCTATAGTTCACACACATCTTTTCTTCAGCAGGGTTGGAAAGAACCAAGGGCAGCACGGCACAGCCCATTTTAAGACAGGATGCCATTGCCATGTCTGCAGCCATTGCATAATTGCATAAATATTATTCTGGAAAAAGAATTTTTGGACAACGTAGACACACACAGAGGCCTCACATCCAATTACTCATACTCAGCTGAGATGCTGAGGTTGACCCTAGTTCACCTATGCTTCTTGCCTCCTCAGAGGCAGATCCATGGTGGGTTGAATTGGAAATCAAAAAGGATTGATTATACTTTTGGGCTTTTTTGTTAAGTTCCCAAACTTAAATGGCATTAATCAGACCAGAGCATGTCCGAAGGAATTGGCTATACAAGGAGTTTTGGCATGCAAAACACATCACTTTGGGACTCAGGATCCAGTTTGATCACAAACTGGGATCATATCTTTATGAGATAGCTTAGTTTTGCTTGACCTTTTCTCCCTCTGTGGCTGAGGATACATTTACATCATCCACTGAAAGACTGGAGCTATTGTGCACAGCCTACCTGCCATGGCAAAAAAGTGTTTGTCAGTGGACTTACCTGACTCCTTGTGTTGCTCCCATTGCTTCAGCAAGGTTTTGGTATCTTGACCCTCCATCTTGGCAAGATACTCCTAAGCAATACTTCCCAGTTAGCTCACTATTAAGAAAATGTATGTTCAATTTTTTAGTTGCACGACAGACCAATAAAAGCAAATTTGACTTTAGAATCATAGAATTACATAGGTTGGAAAAGATCACTGAATCCAAGAATCAACCCAGCACTGCCAAGCCCACTACTAAACCATGTCCCCAGATCCCATATCTATATGTCCTCCAGGGATGGTGACTCTACCACTTCCCTGGGGAGCCAGTTCCAGTGCTTGATAACCCAATCCTTTCCATGAAGAAGTTTTTCCTAATATCCAATCTAAACCTCCCCTGGTACAAACTGCTTTGTCTTGTCCTATTGCTTGTTACTTGGGAGAAGAGACTGTCCCCACCTGGCTACATCCTCCTGTCAGGGAGTTGTAGAGTGAGAAAATCACCCCTGAACCTCTTTTTCTCTGTAGTAAATACCACCAGCTCCCTCAGCTGCTCCTCATAGGACTTGTGCTCCAGACCTTTCCCCAGCTCTGTTCCTGTCTCTGGACACACTCCAGCCTCTTAATGTTCTTCTTGTAGTGAGGGGCCCAAAACTGAACGCAGGATTCAAGGTGTGACCTCACCAGTGCCCCGTAGAGGGGGACAATCTGCCCTGGTCCTGCTGGCCACAATATTGCTGGCACAGACCAGGATGCCCTTGGTCTTCTTGGACACCTGGGCACATTCCAGCTCATGTTCAGCCACTGTCAACCAGCAAAACCAGGTCCTTTTCCACTGGGCAGCTTTCCAGTCACTCTTCCCCAAGTCTGTAGCACTGTGTGGAGTTGTTGTGACCCAAGGGCAGAATCCTGCACTTTGCCTTGTCAAATCTCGAACAATTGGCCTCACCCCACTGATCCAGCCTGTACAGGCTCTGCCTTTCTACCTTCCAGCAGATCAACCCTCCCATCCAATTTAGCGTCATCTGTGAACTCACTGAGGGTGCACTCAATCCCCTCATTAAGATTTTTGCTAAAGCCACCTTTTTTTTTTTATGGAGATACCTCTTTCTTCAAAAATTTGTGCTCTGACATTTTAAGGAATTCCTTAGCCTATATTCTCAGTTTGTGGACAATTTTCATCAAAAGTTTTGAAATGCATCCATCTCCTAGGTGTTTTCACAGGATCTGATTTATTTCTTCCTTCCCACAAACCAAGATCTTAACTCTGAATTACAGGCCCTACAAAAACTCTGTGAGTTTGGGCACTTAGAATCACGAAAAATCACTAGTCATTATTTAACATCATGCACAAAACTGTCAAGAGTCAGATGACATGAGAAAGGTCAAAGAAAAATGTGTTGTAAATCTAACTGAAGATTTATATCCCAGCTCTTTCATTTTAATCAATGCTAATAGATTTTTAAAGACAAAAAGAGGAAGAAAGGAAGGAAGAGTATCCTTTGAACAAAAGATGTTAGGTAGAGAGTTTAAAGTATTAAAAAAGTGTGGTGATTTTATTTTTCAATCTTGATATAAAACTAATTAGTGAGGATAACAGCTGAGGAAACAAGTGTACGTGCTATTTCATTTTTAAAATAGTAAAAATTATTTTGTAGCTATTAGTTTTATTTTTATGGCAAGTCTATAGAATGGATACATTTCCTTCCCTTCAGAGCATTTTTAAATATAAAATCTGACTATAATCAGATAATGAATCAAGAGTTCTCATCCAGTATTTATAACCAAAGGTCAATGAATCTGATCTGAATTATTCAAATTTCAGTTTGTTTCTCTTCCGTATAGGACAATGCCATATTACTTACCTTTTCAGGAAACCTGGGGGTTTCCTGCAATTTCCCCATAGGCCTATATTTCATCTTGGATAGGGTAGGAGTAAGGTCCACTTATCACATCCCATTCATTGCCAAATGTTCTTTTGGTAGATGCATCCACTTGTCTAGATGCTGGATCCCAGAAATTAAACTCCTTTCTCTTTTTCAGTTGCATGTGAGTTTCTGGTCAGCATCACTCTCTCTGGTGAGAGTTTGTTTTTAAATATCCACTTTCATCCCTACTTGTTGGATGAATTTCATGGATGTGTGAAATGAACCTTCTGTGCAGAGCACCATAAGATCATTTTAAAATAGGTTCAATAGAACTGTTAAATGTGGTTCTATTTCTAATTTTAGCTTAAGAGGATGAGTAGCCATTAAATTCTCATCTGTAATTATTAACATTTTTCATGTTCATTGATATGTGCTAATACAAACAGCTCATACATTTGTATATATTGCAAGTTCACTTTCTTTACATTATGCTCCCAAGAACACAAGGTCCTTGATATCCCACATCATTAAAGTCATGATCTTGGCATTACTACAAGTGCAAAATAAAGATATTCCTGTTTAGACAGAGCAGGTTCTGCTTATGCTTTAAATAGATTTTAAATTAAAGCAGAAAATAAATGGTTCTGTAACCAGCTGTGTTTGTTCTCTCTCTGCCTTTTCTCTCTTTCTCTGAGATCTGGTGCTCTGTTGCCTCTTCTGCTACCCTTCACTCTTTTGATCAGCTTTCTCCTCCTTCCCTTTAGTTGCAGGCCAGATGTTCTTACGACATGTAGATCTTTCCAAATACTTTATTTCCTTTGTAGGGTAGCCATGTCTGCAACCACAGCCTGGCCAGTTGTAAGTTGTTTCAAGTGATGTATTGTCTTTAAAAGATACACTGAAGTGCATTTCTCTGTTAGAATTTCTGAACTGCACAAGCTGTAAGTTTTGCCCCCTTCCCTGTTAAGGGTGGGGGAAGCACTGGAGCACATCTTTTAGGTAAATAGGAAAGGATTGTTCCTTCTGTCTCACAGATGCTGAGATGCAGAGTCAGCGCTGCTGAATGCTCGAGGGAGGCAGCACACACCTCTTCTATCACAGAGAAGCAGTGGGTATGGTCCTGCTATATGCTTTACATGCAAAACTTTTTATTCCCCTGCTGCCCAAGTACTAACCTTCAGCATTTATGCACCATTTTGTACTCATGTGTTTTCTGTCTGTGCTATTTAATTTTCATGATGCTCTTTGGATACTCCCAGGTGAAAAAGGTTAGAAAAGACCTTTTGCATCATGCAGACCAACAGTCTGTAAGTTATTGCCACCCCTATGACTCAGACAGAAAATCTAGGCATATAATCTACAATATTTACCAAAACAGACAAAAGGAGATGGGCCAAATTTTAGACTGGTTTTGTTGCAAAAAAATAAATAAATAAGTGATTTTTTTGTATCTCTACTGCAAGAGCTTGAAACTAATCTTCCTTCTCCTGAGCACAAAGATATTGTGAGTATGTTTAAAACACACAAGGCATACAGAGGTAGTACCTGTCCACATCTGCATGAATGGCTCTAAAGCTGGTCAACATGGTTTCACCATGAAATCATATTTAGATACTTGGAGGCAAGGAACTGAGTCTCTGTGACTTGTCTTTTAACAGCCTAGAACAGCAAAGAAACTTCTCCACCTGTATGCATGTGCATAATACAAATAGCAAATGTCACAGTGTTTCTGCTCTCCTGATAAAAATAGTATCCTAGATGTCAGATTGCTGGAGCTGAGGACAACGACTGATCTCCCATCTGCAACTATGTTAAAATCAACAGAGGAAGCAGAGACAAAAGTGTGATAATTTGTTCTAGGTAAAAATGAACAAAAATTTCAATTAGAGCAGAGGTAAAGCCTGATGAGATACAGCCTTTTGAGTCACAGCCAATTCCTTGCTATTCACATTCACCAATTAAGTGGTCCAGAGTAAAATGATTCTAACAATACCTGGGTTTGTGTTTCCAATAACACAAAAGCTGCAGGCAATGAGTTACTCATTTTTCTAGATTTTAGGAGAAGATACCTAAATGAACTGTCTGCTTTCTGAAAGCATGCTGGAAAGACTCCACTTCTGAAGCTGAGGCCAATTTCCTTTCTACTTCAAATTTTGCATAGGTGTAACATACTATAGGTCACAGAATCACAGAATGGTTTGGGTTGGAAAGGACCTTAAAAATCATCATCCATGTGCAAGGACACCTTCCACTAGACCAAGTTCTTCCACAACCAAGCTGAACAATTCAAGGGATGGGACAGCCACAGCTTCTCTGGGGAACCTGTTCCAGTGCCTCGCCACCCTCACAGGAAAGAATATCATCCTAACAGCTAATCTAAACCCGCCCTCCCTCAGTGTAAAGCCATTCCCTCTTGTCCCATCTCAACATGCCCTTGTTCAAGGTCCCTCTCCAGATTTCTTCTGGGCCCCTCAGGCACTGGAAGGTTCTGTAAGATCTTCCCTTAACCTCCTCTTCTCCAGGAGAAAATAACTCCAGATCCCTCAGCCTGTCCTCATAGGAGAGGTGCTCCAGCTCCCTGAGTATCTTCACACCCCTCCTCTGGACCAGTCTGTTTCAGCCCTGGCAGTCTTGCCCAGGTACAGCTTGATTGCTGCAGACATCCTGTAGGCAGGTTGCAGCTACCTGGAAGTGCCAGGCAGGCTCAAGGCGTCTGAGCTGCACTTTGACAGCAGCCACAGGGTGCCCAGGGCCATGGCAGTGCTGTGGAGCACAGGGACAGACACTCACTGGTGAAGCTGAAACAGGAACATGGGAATTCTCACCTTTGCTTTAGGCACTTAGGTGGGATTCGTCTTGCCTAATATATGCATTTAAAAGTTAGGGATCTAATCCCTTTGTAGTCAATGGAGAGTCGTGGTAATGCTCTTTAGTATAACTAATCTCCCCTCAGTGACAATAGAGAAACCCTAGATGACTAGCTTAGACTAATTGCTCAGCTTCAAAGGTGGGATTTAACCACCTAAAACAGTAAAATGCTATCAGATTAAAGTGTAGCTTTTCACACCTATACAAAATAAATGTGATTTGAGCCTAAATAACTGCACAGAAGCAGATAACCAACTTAGACTGCAAGTGCCTCTTGTGAGGAGAAGACGTATTTTAAATGTTTGTGCAACCCACAATAATGCACTGATTTATACATCTTGCTGTGTTCTGTATTATGGTCACACTGCTCTGGAGTTTATTGGATTTTTTCATTTTAAAGATGGAGATGTGAGCAAGAGGTTAATTGGTTTGCATGAGATCTGACACGGGGACACTTGGTAAAATGGGGACATGAATCAAGGCTTTCTATTCTTCTCATGATTGTACTCATGATTTTTGGTCCATTGTCCTGGGCACTTGTCCACCATTTCTTTTTCACGAAATGTAGTCCATCACTTGGCTGGTAGAAACACTTTTTTAGCATAGCAAAACACCACTATATTTTGGGCTTCTCAATATTTTTTAAATACTGTAAGCAAATGGAATGGTCAAGGAATAATTTGCACCAGAAGTAGAGAGCAGAAGGCGTTTTTTTAATTGGTATAAATTTGTTGTCATTACTGGCTTGCCTCTGAAGTTTTGATCATTTTCCTGTGTAAATGATTGTTATTCCTGTGGCCTTTCAAGGATTTGCAGCATCGCATAATTAGTTTAGCAAACTCATTGGCCATACGTGGAAGGCTTGGGTTTCCATTAAATACAGGGCAATGAAATTATTAAATTTCCACTGTATGTAATTTGTGCAGAGCATTCTGCAATATATGCATATCAGTTATGAATCTACAATCAATTTTCATATTAAATGTTGGATTTAAACTCCACAGCTGGACTTTCATCCTGAAAGAAGCCAGATAGCCCTGTGCATCTGGTTTAATCTTCCCTTCAGCCATATTATTTTAAAGGCACTCCTGCTTAGTACATCTTACAATTGAAAAATAATACTCATATTCCCTCTCACCCTCAGCAGCTGTGATCCCTCTGCAGATGTTGTTCTGTCAGATGTTTCATTACATCTGATAGAAAGCGTAGGTTCTTTTTGTCTGTGTTACTGCTTTGCAGGTTTTCTTTCCTTTTCTTTTTTTTTTTTATTTATTCCTTTGGCTGTAGATGAGTCTTTCCATAATACTTCACTTTATCTCCTATTGCTGCTGCTTCTCCTTCTTTCAAAGTGCAGAAATTATCAAGAACTTGCAACTGCATGGAGCAGCCCAACAGAAGCCCATTGATTCCCTACCAAAGGGCTCTGTGTGAGCCATTCTGCTCCAGCCTGAAAAGAAAGCTTTGTTCCCTCAGCTGGTAGTGTCTTAAGATGCTGATCCTTGCCATATTTTTTGAAAACTGTAGCAGTTCATCAGACTGTTTGACACTTCCCGTTCAGCTGTGTACTCTGCAGCATACCCTGGTATTTGCTGCTGCTCCTACATCAGCCTCACCAGCCCCAGACTGCTCTGGAGCAGCCTGGGCACCACGGTGAGCTGTGCTGGGCACAAGTCATTTGGAGGTGAACAGTAAAGGAGCTGAAATCTGGACTGCTGGTGGCCATGCCTGAAATGGTAGTAATGGATTTAGTATTTGGGGCAGGAGGAATGGGATTTGTCATGTTGGTTGAGTATTTTCCTGGCCGCCTTCCATGACTGTTCAGATATTTTTAGCATGAAGTACAAGCTATGTTGTCTCAGTTGACCTTGGAGCATGACATTTTAACATGGAATTGGTTTGACTTGCTAATCATTAAAATGATTTATTATTTTTTATTGCAAGAGCAACTAGAATCCCACTCATGTTTTGCAGATGAAAAGGGAAGCAAATTGAAACCTGTCTTCCCTTGACTTGCAGTCCTTCATGATACCCATGTTTCCTAAGGTGCCGTCTTTCTCTCTACACCATTAAAAGTAGATTATGTCCAGGTTTGTTTTTTAATTTGTCTTTTAGACATTTGACAAATATTATATCAGAGTGACTGAAACTAATCCCAAGGTTTCACAGTGCTCAATGAGAAGTGTAGAACAAAAGGATTGTTTCTGTTGCAAACAATTTATGACCTTAATAGAAGTTTACAGCTGCCATCAGAAAGGCAAGATCTGGCTACCAGTGTATTTATACTGGTGATTTCTCTCTCTTTGCCTTCATTCCCAGACTCAAGTTTAAAGATCAAGCCCCTAAATACCAACTTCTGTTAAGGAATTAGCAGCAGTAACACTGCATCAGGATATTGTAGCAGTCTATTTTAAGGCAGTAGTACATAATGCAGGAAAAGAGCATCAGACCAGCCACAGACATAGCCAAAAAGTATATGAAAGTTGAATTCAAATTTTGAAGTCCAGATCAATTTTAGTCTGACTGGACTTTTTGACAAGTTGTCAATTTTGGAGAATTTGTGTTTATTGAGTTTTGCACCTCCTTAAGTTAACCTGACCTAAGAGGAAATTACAGTCATTTTTAAGATGCATTTTACTGCCACAGTGGTGCAGAAAAGCTTTTGACTGAAAGGGCATCAAGGACTTGTTGACTTTTTCAGTCTACTAAATAAGCACATGCTCAAGTATCTGATGTACATTAAAAAAAATTAAAATAATAAAATAAAAAAAAGGCCAACCATCCTCCTGCCTCAAAAGTAGCTGCACGATTTAAAGATTTACCCAGCAGAAGCTGAAACCAAGATGTGAAAATAAACCTCTCTTTGACTACCTTGGCAACTGGGAAGACCACAACCCGCTCCTACAAATCACATGGCGGATCTCCCAAATAGGGCCAAAGAGGCTGTTTCCCTGAAATCTGTGTCACACTATAGCTCCTTTCATACATAGGAAGTGAGTAAATCATTGAATAATGCAACATCCTTCCCCGTCTACAAGAACTGTGCCAAAGCCAAGCGTAAGGGTCTGGGTTAAAGCAAACTCAGTTACTTGGTAACCGAGTTGGGCTTCGGAGGGGTTAAAATTGGAGGGATTTTTGACTTGTGTTCTGGGGGGGTTAAAATTGCCAAGGAAAACTGAAAACTTGAGGAAGATCCCCAGGTGCCTGCATTAATACTCCCCAGTCCCTCTGATGCGAGCTGGCAGGTCCCATAAAGCCACTCAGCCTTGAACAGGGAAGGGAAGGAGGGAGAGAGCAAAAGCTCCAGCTGCGGCTCCAGAGCCCCAGAAAGAGCCTCTAACCCAATTCCCTTAAAGTGCACAAGCCTCACGAGCCACAGCATCTCTTTGCCACTGTATTCACTGAGTTCGCAGGGCAAACAAAAGATCCATACCAAGCAAGCATCCTTCCAGAGGGGGAAAGCTTTTCCTCATTTGCCCATATATTTCCCCCCCCTTTTCTTTCAGTTTTATACATACAGATATGTATGTATGTGTACATATATATATATATATATACACACATTATTATTTTTGTTTTAATTTGGGGGGGGAACATTGCTAATTTTTTTTTGGCTGGTAATTAAGAGAGCTAACACCAGCTAGGCTAGAGTGAACGCAAACAAGACCCCTATAGGCAGCACAGTGCATTAATGTAAAATATGCCCAGACAACATAACTTGTCAGAGAGGATTATTTCTGCTTAGTGAATCTGCAGGGGCCCCTTTGCTCCACCACTCAGCGTCTGACTAGAGAGAGAAAGAGAGAAAGAGTAGCCATTAGTGAGTAGCTACTGTGGCATTGATGTTTGAGCGCACTTCTGAACTGGCTTTTGTTGAGAATATCGGTGCAGAAAGCATGCGCTGTCCCAAATCCGCTGTTACTATGAGAAATGAGGAGCTGCTTTTAAGGTATGTTGTCTCCTTTGTTTTAACGCGTGCTTTCGAGTTGCCTGGGCCCGCTGCAACTATAACCGTGCTGTGTATTAAGTAGTTTCCCTATTTAAAGGAAAAGACAGGCATTGCTGGGTGCAAGGAGCATTTTCCACTAGTTCGGGTCGCACATTTCGTGTATAACGACAAATGTACGGAGAGGGCAAGGAGGGGAAAAATAAATATGTTTATCTTTTCTTTTTTTGTTGTTCTTTTCCCCTTAAAAGGGAGCTGGTATTTCTTTTATCACCTCCTTTGCAATATTTCTGCCTGCTTCATTATTATGCACTGGGCATGGAATAAGCATGGAAAAAGCTCAGGGAGACTCCATATTAGAGCTAGTGCCCTAAATACCACTTTAATTTTCACTTAGCCTATGTAAATAGTTACTAATGCTTTACCTAGTCTCTACCACTCTAAGATGTTTTAAAAATACCTAAATACTCCTATAATGTGGGATTACACATCTATTCTCTAATAATGGTCCCAGGTTTAGCGGGGGGCCAGCATCGACTACTCTTTTCAGAGATACACAACACGCAGACACGCACACACGCACACACACACAGAATTATGCTGGAATTGGCACCCCGCTTTGAAAAATGTAGTCTTTTGTTTATTTGCTAGCAGACATTGTAGCATTGAATACATCTTTTGGTCTGACAATGGGACAGCTGAACAATGGTGTTGTCAAACTAGCTTAATGTGTGTCGGGTGATGGGGTGGTTTGGGTTGTTTTGGGGGTTTTTTCCTTCCCTTTTCTCAGCCCCTTTTTCATTTCCCTTAATGTTTTTGTGTGTACAGTAGAATATAAAGTGCGTTTCCTGTTTTGTGGTGGTTGTTTCAGTTGATATCTGCTGCTAATAGTGCAGGGAGGGGGAGGTTTGCATCTTACAATTATGGCTATTGCATTAAGTTGCAGATTTATTACTAACCTCTCCTTTAACTGTGGTGAGAAAACTTATTGATTCTGAAAGCTTACAATACTGCTGTCAATCTGGCAAATACATACTTGCCAAATGTGCCCTTGCTTGATTTTATGCCTGATCGTATCAACTTTAACTGCTGTTTTGAAGATACTGTTTCTAATTTTGTTTAGGTAATGAAAATGCAATAAAAATGATAAATCGGATCTCAAAGTGGGAGCCCATGCTACTTTCCATTTTTATAATCCAGCTATTAGCATACGTTAGAATTTTTAAGGTCAGACAGAATAATGTACCTGAATGATTCCCAGCCCCAAATCAAACAAATTATTCATATGACATTTCTTAAATTATCTTTCTGTTTAGAGAACCACAGTTTAGCACTAAAACAGTTAAGAGTTTTGGGCTTGAATTTGGCAAAATGCTCGTGAACCTTATACATTGTGAGAAGAAATTGTTACAAAGCTTTTGAAAAATTTTGAGTTACTACTTGGACAGCAGCTTGTGTCTTAAATAAAATGAATTGTCATCACTCTGTGGAGTTTCTTAAACTGTTTAAAGTCTTCTAATACTTTACATGTTGAGCAAATGTACTGCTTTTAGTAATAACTTTAATGATTTTGTGAGAGAAAAGATATATTTATTAGTGGCTTCTGGTTTTTCCTTTGATCCATTAATAGTAGAGATTTTGTGCTTTTTTAAAAACTGGACTCTGAGGCATGATTTATATAGGTTGAGGGGTCTCTTGGACCCCTTACTTAAAACAAAAAGACATTAAGGATTTATCGGTAGCAGTCAGAGCCCTCTAAAGCATGTATCTCAGCACAAAAATGTTTTGTGGGGAGACTAAATACTTGCTATGCTGTTTTGCTTTTTTTTTCTTGTCATTTTATCTTCTTCCCTCGAGTCTTGAGATGGTGTAAATCAATAGCAAAGAGTTTATGCGAACAAAAAGGTAATATCACATAAAATACTTGAGAAGCCAAGAGGTTATGGATTATCAGGTAGCACTTGCATGCTGTGTGTTGTACATAAACATGAAGAAAGCAAGGATGGTGTTTAATATAATGGGACCATGACATAATTCACTTCCCTGGGAGAACTTCTTTTGAGACAAACATTAACTCATTCATAACTGCTCTGCTCTACCAGAGCTGGAGGGGGGAAATAGTGGCATGTTTTTATGAAGTTATTTTATTATCATGTCATGTTGCAGCAGCCTGGGCTTTCTAGCAGCTACTGCCCTTTGTGAGTGACAATAAAGTGAGTCCCTCACTCTCAATTACGTGGAAATGCCCCTTTAGTGATAGCCCAGAGCAGCCTGAATGCCACGTCTGTAGCAGCCACCAACAGACACCTGGGCAGCAAAACCAACCACCACTTTTAAGGACTATTCAATATTAAAATTGTTCCCTAAGCGCTCTGCTCACAGGTGAGTTCCTACCAAACTTACTGTAGTTTCTATGTTTTCAGATAAAATATTGCATAAAATACATATACTATGATTTTTTTTTTGTCTTGGATTGAAAATTACTTTATTCTTTTCTAAGGGTATTTTCTGACATTGCATTCACATCAAAGACTGATTTTTGAATTAGTTTGTGCGAATCCTGCTCAAAAAAAAAAATAAAACCTCTATGCATATTTACTGAAATATTGCTTTTTGAGCCATAACAATTATTATTAACATCAAAGTGAAGGAAAGCAGTAATACAAGTAATTTCTTAGCTTGTTTGACGAAAATATTGGCTTTGAAAGACTGTGCAGGTTTAGAGATCTTACACCTGAATATCGGAGGTGTCCTCAGTGCTGCCTGTTTTGAATCTCACCCATTCACAAAGCAACGTGGTGCCTTGCAGTTGTCAAACTTGGCAACATCTGTTTCCACAACAGAGCTAAGAGAGGTAACTCAGGCTGTACATGAGTTGTTATTTGTTCTTGCAATGACCAGGTGTGATGTCAAAATGAACACCCTCAGTCCTACCTGTTAGAGAAAGAGCAAGATAGGTCTCAGCCTGGGTCCTGGCTTTTCCATAGGGAAAAGGAATTGAATTATATTCATTTATTAGCCCCAGAGTCTTTGTGTGTATTTCTTTATTTATTTATTTACTTTAATATTCATGAACCACAATCATCAGCATGCTAATATTGTCTTTGTTAAAACAGAATGAGACTGACGTGCTTTTGTTATCAAATTTAAGTATGAAGGGATTGAGACCTGCCCTGCAGATAAAGACTTGGTGGTGAAAAGCTGGATGTGAGCTGGCAATGTGCACTCACAGCCCAGGAAACCAATTGTACTCTGGGCTGCATCAGGAGAAGGGTGGCCAGCAGGTCAAGGGAGGTGATTCTCTCCTTCTACTATGTGCTCATGAGATTCCACCTGTGGTACTTTTTCCACATGTGGAGTCCTCAACAAGTCCTCAACATGGAACTCTTGGATTGGATCCAGAGGAGGGCCATAAAAATGGTCAGTCTGGAACACCACCCCTAAGGAGACAGGCTGAAAGACTTGGGGCTGTCCAGCCTGGAGAAGTGAAGGACCCAGGGAGATGTTAGAGCAGCCTTTCAGTGCCTAAAGGGGGCTTATAGGAAAGATGTTTTAGCAGGGCCTGTTGCAATGGGACATGGGATTGGAGCTTTAAACTAGAACAGGGTTGATTCAGACTAAACACAAGGAAGTTTTTCCACAATGAGGCTGGTGAATCTCTGGAACAAGTTGCACAGAGAGGTGGTGGCTGCCCCATCCCTGGGAAAATTCACAGTCAAGCTGGACACAGCTCTGAGCAACCTGATCTACTTCAAGCTCTCCCTGTTCATGGCATGGGGGTTGGAACTAGATGACCTTTAAAGGTCCCTTTCAACCCAAACCATTCTATGATTCTATTCTATATAAGATTGCAAACTATACCTTTGGGGCTGAAAAACAAAGCGAGTGTTCAATTAATATTCATATCTAGAAGTTTTACTGCAAGTGTAGATTGTGCTTGAATACTTAAGAAGTCATTCAGGAGTGAATCAATACTAATTATTGTAATCAGGAGGGTTAATTAGCTGAAGATGCTGCTGATGGAAAGTTCACTGCTTACAGCCCTGAAAACACCTAAGTTGATGAAATCTGAAAGCAAGATGTCTAAGAGGACTTTGTGTGGAGAGAAACATTTGGCTTTCCTTTGGCATTTCAAGAGCCAGTCACTTCAAAGGGGAAACATAGCTTGTACTTTGTATTTTGCATTATATTAATTCAGAGGGTATTAGAAGATGCAACTAAACCTGTCGTGAAGATATTTTGTGGTAGTCTCTCAATAAATGCAAGTACCATTTTGGATAACCTGCACTGTCTCTGCTGCATTCATTTGTAGATTACCATAAATTAATATGGATAATCTTATGCATTTGAAATCTGGTTCCAGCTCTGTTATTTGGAACAGTTATTTTATTTTTTTTCTCCATTTGTGTCCAGGCACAGGGACTTTACATGGTACATGTACATAAATTACATATCCTCTGCTTCCAATACACATATATATCTCTGTGCATGCATACATGCGTGCACTTAAGTTTAAACATTTTTCATTGAGGATGTGTATTTCTATAATCCTGTGCCCTCAAAACTCCCACTCGGTTTCCATCTGCAGAACAGTATTCAACCACATATGATTCAGAGGACAGTTATTGAAGAAATAGTTCATGAAATTTAAGTTAGATGATAAGGAATAAAGACTGAAAAGAAATGACTGAAGAAAATCCTTTTCCCTCAATTAGAGCAGTTGTGTTTCTTAAAGTGAGCATTACTAAATTAAAAAAAAATCCAGCTGTATAAAATCTTTCTCACAAGTGACTTGCAAAAAGATTTTATATTTAATGCTGGGTGTTTGGGTTTTGCTTTGGTTTTTGTTGTTGTTAGGTTTGGGGTGTTTTTTTCCTTTTCCCCTAGTTGTATCTATTAAGATTATAACAAAGACAAATGTCTGGACATTAATTCAAGAAAGAAGCCCCAAATCTACAGAAACCCCCCTCTCAGTCACACACACACATAACCCCCCCAAGTCAAGTGATGCTTTCAGAGGAGAGAAATTCTATTTCAAAACACATCCTTCTTTTCTTTCTAATGACATTAGAGATTATCACGTGCAGGTGCTATTTATCTTTGCAACTGCTTTCCTATGACTGTTTTACTGCTTCCAACACATTTACTTGTATGTCAGCCATAGAAAAGGTAACTGAAAATGGCAGCTGTTGAGAAAGCATGTCGCCATGCCTGGAATGACATGCATTATCAGGGCAGCAGGAGTTGCTGGCTCTACAGCCCATTTCTACTTGACCTGCGGAATGATTGGCTGCCTGGGATGGTGATGAATCACTGGAGTTTATGAAACAAGACTGCTGGCATCCTCACAGAGGAAATAAAAAAGGGATTCTTTTTTCCCCCTCTAACATTCTTGCTGTGGCAAAAAGCTTTTTTTTTTTTTTTTTTATTTTTATGTTTTGTTTTGCTTCTTGCTTCTGTGTTATTTCACCCTGCAGCAGAAGTAAATGTGTCAATTAAAGCCGCTTTAATACTGCTCTTGGCAAGTTAATGATGCACTGAAGGTTAACTATCTTTATTGGATGGAAGTGGGCAGGAATTCTCCCAAATTCTGAGTAAATCTTGATCTGGACTCTAATTTTCTCATCTCTCACTCCAGTCTTTAGACTGAGATAGTGTAACTAGTAATCAGCTCAAGCGGGATGTAAAAAAAGGATTTCAGCTGTTCTCACGCACAACTTTATTTTCTCTGATAGTGTCAGGATCAGTGACCATTCCGTGGGCTAATATCAATCAGATCCATCTTCAGCGTTTCCAAACTAATGACTAAAATGGCATTTCTGGAAAGCACCGACTCCCAGATTTGCACTCACTTTCTAGGTGGTTCGTGAAATTATATTGTGCAGTAAGCCCACGTTACTGGATTAGGCTGTTATGAGCCTGTGCTTGTAGGAAAGGACCACGGGGCTGTAAATCTGCCAGTGCAGTGACAAGGCTGACACAGCGTGGATCACAAGCTGCCCTGTAAAATGCAGCCAAGTAAAAATCATCCTTCTATTTCAATTAAAACACCCAAAATTTTGTTTGGGGGTGGGGGATGGAGAGAACTGCTTGCCTGTCTCTCCATATAGCGTACTCAGTGTGCTGATGTGTTACCCTGCGTCCATTATTCGGGTTAAAACAACCTATTTTTAAGTTAACTCCCTCTGATTCAAAGGAATAAGATTACCAATAAAATCGCTCAGGAAGTTTTAAATACAGCACTTACATGAATATAATGCCTGTTGCCATTACATGAGAGAGGGTTTTTCTCAACTCTGATGCTTTGCTGCCCAAGCCTTTTCTCCACTAGTTTTGAAAAGCAGTTTGCATGCTGACATTGGCTATTAGACTTTTCCACCTTCCTCCGAATAATTCAGCTGCTGCTGGACACTGCAGAGGCTGCAACACTATTGATATTTAAGGCACAGCCTTCCAATGCCCCTTGTGAAATAGAGGAGGGCAAACTTTAACCAGCGAGAAGGGCAGCACAGGGAACTGTTGCTTGTGTCCTTCGGTGTGCGAGGGGTAAATGCTGTCCTTGCTCTGGAGTTCCCATGGCAGCAAATCAGCAGGTCATCCTCAAGAGCAGCCTTTGAGGATGCCAGACAACAGTCTGTCACCAGGAGGAAGAGAGAGCAGAGAGTTTGAGGAAGGGGAAAAAAATTTTAGAAAATCGGAGAGAGTATAGGGGAAATTACAAATAGAGGAGTGAAAGGTAAGGGTATTCAACCATAGATCATCTGGAAATTGAACCTTGCAAGTGTAGATACCTGTGGATGATAGCATAGCTGTGCTACAGAGTGAATTTAAGATTCAAATCCTGCACCTGCCCTCTCTGGAAGCTGCAGGTCAGCATCTGAAGAACTGAGGGCCTCTAGAAAAGAAACAGAGAATTATCAGAAAACTTAAAATTTTAGAGACTCTAAATTCAACAACCTCTTGATTTCATTTTCCTTCTGCCTAAAAAAGATCTATCCTCTGCTAAACTGTGAGGAAGAAGCTCACTCTGAAGCTTGAGAATTTGCCTGCATCATTTCAGCCCACATTTAATTTTAATGAGAGAGTTATATAACCCCCTTTAAAAATAACAAAACACTAACAGAACTGCATTGGCAACACCAGGTGTTCTGCAGTGCTGCTCCAATGAATCATATGGAGATTTGTCTGTGCATGGCTGATGAACATACATTAAACTCAGTTAACCCCCACCGCTGAATAAAGCAATCCAAAGTGACCAAAATTTTTCCTAAAGAGCCTTTCTAGTAAAACAATGCCAAATTAGATGCTTGGCCCAGGAACCTCATGGTTCCAGCATATTTCCCTTACAAAGTTTTTGAATCAAGGGGTTGAGTTTTTCTTTAGAAGTTGCAGATGAATTATTGTGACCTTTCAAACTGAAACATTTTCTGTTAAACACTAAGTTGGGTTAAATGTTTTGGTTCAGAAAACAAAATCAATGCTCCTGTTTGTTGTACTGAGCCCCAAATCACTGAAATTGTTAAGAACAGCACATTTAACAGGTATCTCTGGGATACCTGTTAAACATGTGACTTCATCAGTGTTCCTTTCAGACAGAGAATTTGTGGCAAAACTGAACCCGTGACTTGAGCTTGTTAAATATCTTGGTTCAGATTCCATTCTTGAGTCCAGGAAGTCCCTCAGCCATCAGTTGCTGGAAGGAGTGAAGGATCACAGTGCATCTGCCATACTCATGCTCTTCCTCTTTCCACCCATTGTCAGAGGCAGGGTCATGGACTAGGTGGACCTTTTGATCTGGCTTATGTGGCAGTTCTTACACTGTTCATTTAATGAGGGAAGACCTCAAACCACCAAAATCAGACATGGTGCAATTTTCTGCACATCCAAATACCTTAAAATTGCTGCAGGATCCTTTTCTTTATGTCCTTCATGTCCGATATTTAATGGTTTCTGTCTGGGAAACAAAGATAGCTACTTTGCATATTTTCAGGGTGATTGCTGTTTTTGAGGATTGACATGTAAGCTAGGCACTTCATGAACAAATTAAAAAAGAAGTCCTGTGAAATTTCCTACCTTAAAGATGCCACAATTTGAGTTTAAGGTGAAATCCAATCATTTGCAGTGCAAAAGAGAGAAAAACGTGGTACAAGTGAATGAGAAGGGAGAATGAAGGTTAAGCTCATAAGGATCCTGCTGCTAGAAATGGAGCACAATAGGTTAATGCAGATATTGTAATAAACCCCTCAGATGTCTTCACATTTTGTTTTTAAAAATAAGACTCCCTTCAGCTTCTTGTCTCTCTTGATGCTCCTTACCCACATTCTTTCTTTGCTGATGCCACACTTACCTTTGTCCATGGCTTTTGGAGTTGAAGATGCCCTCCAGCATCACCCCCTGATCCAGGCCATCCTCACCATCCACTTCCCTGGTCCTGCATCTCTCCCAATAACCAGCCCCTCCAGATGGGCAAAAATCTCCAGTAAACTCAAATTTATATAAAATGAGAGAGATTTTTGAGTGTTCATTAGTTCTTCCTGTGGGTGTAGATGGCAGGGAGGAAGGTTTTTTTGTTACAATGGGATTTTTCCTCTGCTCTTTGAAGGCATAGGTAGGGCATTTGCACATTGTGAGGATGGAGCAAGACAGACAAAAGCACGAGATGTGTGATTTCTCCTGTCCTAAATCATACAAGCTTATGGGTTTTCACATGAAAATAATATAATTGCCAAATACAAGAATATTCAATTCCCTCTTCCAGAGGTATTTGGAAAGATGTCTTTTTTTTACCATAACTAACATGTCTGCTCTCTATTAGGAAATCAGGTCTGCCCAGTGCTTGCAGTACCCCAGTTTCTCTCCTTTTTGGGTAGTGGTTGTCGATAGTCAGCAGGTGAGAAGATAAGGCAGTTCACAAAAAAAAAAAAAAAAGAAAAGTGAAAAAAACAGTCAATGTCTGTTGCCAAGTCAAGATAAGACTGGGCTGACAAAAGCCTTGGTCTTGTGTCTACATGCACAAGGCACTAACACAAAGGTAACACCTGTGGATCAGTAGTGATGCTCCTCAACAGGACTGCAAATAAATAACAGGATGGTAAGACTTGGTCTTGCAAAACTTTTCTTGTTACTGCTTTACTTCAGTATTCTCTAAATGCAGTGCTGAGCTCATGAACAGCCCAACAGGGGCAGAAGGTACTGGGCAGCTTCTGCTCAGCACTAGACCTGTGCAAGATTGCACTGGAGGGTGATGACTGACCATCCCATGTGCCTTGGGGCTGTTCACAAAGGAGGGTGCTCCTTCATGTTAAAGGCCTTTCCAAAAAACCCTCCATTCCATGTAGCATCTGCCTTGTGCCATGATATGTTGCCTAATTGTTTTCGGAAAGATTGAGTTATTACCCACAAAATGGAACAAAGGCCCTTTACCCACAGTGGGATGAAATCACCTCATCACTGGTATAAAATAGGAAGGGAAAAAAAAAAGAGAAGTGAGTGGGAAGTTTTACTATAGCAACCAAGTTTACATAATATCAGTGTGCTTCAAGTGAAAGCTCTAGAAATGCTTAATTTGAGGTACCTTTTCACAGGGCTAATTTTAAATGACGTTTATTTCTGAAGATTACCAATGAGCTACAGTAGCCTACGGAAGCGGAGGGGGCCTCACAAGCAGCTAAGATTTCAATACTTAAAATTCATTGATCAGCTGTAACCAATATTTTAATTTTCTTTTTTAAAGGGTTTCAGTTATATGCAAGTTATTTTATTTCTGAGAATGAGTGGAACACTGTTGTGTGTTTGGATTTTACAAAATCCCTACTGAAAGGTTAAGGCTTCATAATGCAGAATTTTATTCCAATGTCAGACATAACTGACAAAGACAGTTTTGCTCCAGCTAATCAAAACCTTCATAAATGGTAAAATGGTGTAGAATTTGGGTCCGTTACATTTTTTATGACTCAAAGAAATGCACTGGTTTTTGCTTTTATTGTTAATGATTTTTACACCATTCTGTAGTTCTGCCCAAGCGTTTTGTGTCACTTGTGCTTGTGTGCTTTGCTTTGCTTTTTCTTCATGCCCTTCTTGCCCTTCCAGAAGCCTGCTAGTAAGAGTTAAGCTGATGGGCTTCCTCCCTTATAGGCAGGTAGGCTCACATCCCATTACACAAACCACAATGCTGAACCAAGTGACTGTCTGCTCTTCATCACGCCACTACTTCCAGGCTCATGGCTTGCCTAGAAGGTTATTTCTTCATGAAAGACAGCAAACACCTCGTTTGCATTCACTAGCCCCAGCTGGACCAGACTCCTGTTCCCCCTCACTTTAGTGGAAGATCCTGAGTGATTCCACTGGAGTCATTTGAGCCTGCTCCAAATTTACACCGCCGTCGCTGAGCTCTGCTTCTGCTGCCTCTGTTAGAAACTTGCTTTGATGCCAGAGATAAGCTGAATCCCGAGCATGTTCATTGGCTTAGGGGGGAATAAAGCAAAGGATTTGAACTCTCTTCATACTGCCTTGCAGGCTTGGGAGAGAGTGAAGTCATTCAGAAACTTTCCCTTGAAGTGCTTCCAACAGTAGCATTTCCTTGGCCCAAAACTGGGGGGCAAGTTGATTAGAAAAATGGCAATTAAGGATAGGGTGACGAGGGGGTCTGGAGAGGGGACGTGATGTGAGCTCCACACTGGATTTGGCTCTGGGATCTGGAAGGGAAGGGGGTGTCTGCCCTCTTTGTCACTTGCTGAATGAAGCCACAGGCAGTGATGTCAGAGTGAGCTCATACACACGACAAGTAACCGCTCAATCCTGGCCTTCTGCAGCTGAATTTTTAATGGGGTTTTTTTGGTTTGGTTTGTTTTTTTCTCTGAAGAGATGTGTGAATTTCAAAGGTTGAGTTGTTTGGAGAAATTGCATGTAGCTCTGTTTTTGAAAAGCCGCTTGAACAGTGACTAATCTGCAAAGGCGAGGTCGAACTGCTTCATCTGCCCCACTCAGACGGATGGAGAAACTGAGGGACAAAGAGTAAATGAGCCAAACAGGGTCTGGGCCTCTCAAACGAGGGGAGGAGGGATAGGAGGCAGCATTTGTAGCTGGAATAGGATTAAAGCCCGAGAATTGATGATTCCAAATTCTTGGTTCCTCCCTCAAAACTGCCATATGCTCCACCAGTTGAAAAAGCTTAATATTGGCGGGCAGCAATAATGCAGCTCCTCTAAGCCAGTGTTTACAGCCATTGTCTGATTTATGCTGTGAAAATTAATGCAGCTTCACTTGCCACCCTCGCTCCCCATTTCCCTCCGTACTGTAGCAACACATCAGAGATTCCATTTTTCCCTTAATTTTTAATAAAAGTTGCTATTTGCACACGTGCTGGTCAAGAAGCCGGCATTAATGTAACAAATAACAGAGCTGAGCCTCTAACAGTGTGTGAAACATTCAGGTTTTTTTGTTTCTTACCACTTACCCTCTGCCATCGAGAGTTAATTCATACATAGACACTACATAATTTATGTTTGAGAACCAAATTATTCGAATGCACTTTTTCCCTCTAAGCTCTCCGTATCTCGGTATCTTTTATGGAGAGGGTTTCTTTTTGCATTTGACCCTGTTCCTGCTTCTAACTTTTAAATGGCAAAAGCAAATGTGCTTTGAAAAGTGTGTTACACTGTAGTTGTTAAATAAAGCAATAACCTATGCACTTGTAATGCTTTCTCTATGACCTACTTACATACTACTTCACCCTCCTTATAGTATGATTAAAAGCTGCTTTGAATCCACTATTCCCTCAAGGGATTTGAGGCTAGAATTTAACAAACTGCTGAGAAGGCTTAAGTCAGTAAGAGGGCTTCCCTACAGCTTCTTCCAGCTAATTCACATGTAATTAAAAGGAAAATAAATATTTCAAAAGAACATACGTTTTAATGAAGCATTTTTAAGCACTTACACCTTGCAAAATGGGGCAAATTTATAAAGATCTCTCTATTCCGTATGCAGATTTTAAGCAAAATTATTTGTGATCCTCTCCTCCTCCCTCTTTGCATCCTGTGTGAAGTGTGGATTTACTTTTCAGTCAGCAGCAGTGGGACTGTGGTCCTTAGAAGCGACAGGCTGGTGAGACTGAAGTGCCTTAGATTTAGCATGTACCAAAAAAATTCATGATGAAGAGGTGCAGATCCAGCCCCAAAGGGCGAAGTGGGGGTGGAGACTTCTTAGTTAAAAGAATATCTTCATCCTCACTGAGCTGCCTGTATTTCTTCTGAGCTAAAACCTGTCCCTTCTGCAGTGGCAAGATTTTGAAATTGAAAGTTAATCCAACTCTGCTCTGGGCCGGATTAACCACCATGGAGGCCTCAGATCAAAAACCAGGTGGCTACATCCAGCTGGAGAAAGTTGCGCTGGTTTCTCCCTTCATTTGGACTTTGCACTTAATTTTTTTATCCACTGTATAGTCAGTCCTACACTGTGATGGATGAGTGGCATAAAGGAATCACCATGACTTTAGAAAAGAGGAGGCATAGCTTTGCTTTGTGCCTTTCTACGTGGATGTTTAGGTGCCATGGTGACGAGGACAGTATGCGAACATATAGAGCAGAGCAGATTAATAACACTATAGATATCTGTTCAGGATTGCAGCTGTCCTATGGGGATTATGCTGAGAGCCAAGTGAACCTTTTCTTTCTTTAGACTTGCAAAGTAGGCAAAAATTTTAGCAGCCTGAGGGGTTTTTCTTCTTTTTAACTGTTTAAAATTGAAAAGTCTCTTAGTGCAATAAACTGGACTCCAAACATTTGCCCATTCTGTATTTTTTTTTCCTATGAAATCAATGTTGGTCAAAATTTAAATAAAACTTGGCCTGGCTGATAACACGGTTTTTATGGGTTAATTTAATTTTTATATTAGAATGCTCTTTGAAAAGTTTAAGCATAGTAGGTTTTAATTTGCATTTGTTACTTCTTGCAAGTGTCGATTATCCATAACAAATCAAATTATAAAACCTAGAGAGAGATTCAGATGGAGAAGCACACACAATGGAGAGGAACGTTCTGTCTGTCTAGACTGCTCAGATCATCCAGTAATCTTCGTAAATATGTTAATATTCTTTTGCCTGGAGCGGCTTTGTATTGAAGCAAGTAGGTCTTGAAGATGGAAAGGAAAATTTATACAGACTTTCAGGGGGCGGTGGTGTCGTGGGGGGGCTCCAGCTATTTGTATGTGTGGAATTTTGTGTGTGCCTTGGTGGTGACACTTCTGAGCGCGGCCAACTCTGAGAGCAGCGAGGTTGGGACGGGTTTTTGGGAGGTTACAGCCATGAGAAGGGATTTGCCGTCATTAGTTATTTAAATCCCTCTTTCTGATCAGTGAGGACAGAGTTACTACCAGCCTCTCGCCAGCCAGGAACATCACTCTGAGCATTTAAAAGACTGCCAAGGTCTGAATGGCAGGAGTTTGAGTGGAGACGCCCTGCACCCAGAACCTGACCAAACCATCCCAGTGCTCCCAGTTTGGCTCCGGCCGCGCTGGGAAGCGCCGTGCCCGGGCGAACCGCGGGCGTGTGCGGCCGGCAGGGCAGGGCAGGGCAGGGCAGGGCAGGGCAGGGCAGGGCAGGGCAGGGCAGGGCAGGGCAGGGCAGGGCAGTGCCCACCCGGGGCTGCCGGCGGCGGGGGCCGCTGCCCGCGGGGCTCGGCTCTCCCAGCACGGCCGCGGGGCCGGGCAGCGCTGCGGAGCGCCGGGCGGATCCCGCCACCCCCGGAGCCGGGCCGGGCGGAGCCGCGGAGCCCCGGGCGGGCAGCCCCCGGCCCGGCGGCGGCAATAGGCCTCTCCCGGGGCGGCGGGGGCGCAGGGGTTAACGGGGAGCCGCAGCGGGGAGATGGCTCCGCCTCCCCGCTCAGCACCTGGCGCTCCACCGACAGTTGCCTCAGCAGTCGATTTCGGAGGGGATTGGCGGAAAAAAGCGAGAGGGGGAGAGAAATGTGACAACTGCCGGGGCTGGCGGCTGCCGCGGGGAGGCCTCCGCACCTGTGCCTGCCGCTCCGCCGCCCGGCGCAGTTGTGGGATCCGCCGCGCCCCGCCGCATCCTCCCGCCGACCGCCGCGGCGCCCCCGGAGCCCAGCATGACTTCTTCGTTCAAGCTGGATTTCCTTCCGGAGATGATGGTCGACGGCCGCTTGCTGGTCTCTGACAGAATGTAAGTGGCGGCGGGGGCTGCCGCCGGGTCCCCCCCAACCCCGGCTCCGGGTACCGCCCGGCACCGAGCCCCCGCCGCGGGGCTCCGGCCGGCTCCCTGCCTCCCTCCCTCCCTCCCGCACCGCCCGCCCTTGCGCGGGAGGGCAAAGGGGACTCGCACCCCCAGCCCCTCCCTTCCCAAAGTCACTTGGTGGTCCCCGTGCCGTGCCCCCTCCCGGGGCGTTCAGCGTCCCGCAGGTCGGTGCCGCGGGCGCGGGGGCTCTCGGCTGCCGCTGATGATGATGCAACGTGGAGAAACGCGCCTCGGTCGCGCGTAGCTGAGCGCTCTCCCCTCCGTGCCCAGCGGAGCCCTCCACAGACACCTGTCCCCTGCACCCAGCCCGGACCCACCCGTGTGTCCTCACCCCTTCTCGGCAGAATAAAAATGCCCCTGCAAAAGCTTCATCAGTTTTCAAATTCAGATGAAATACTAAGTATCCACTGGGAGTACCAGGCAGAAGGCAAGGATTTGGCTTTTTTTTTTTTTTTTTTTCATACCGTCCCCGACAGCTGCCTGGTACAGCGAGTGTTAATTAGGGTGAGGATGGTTGTTTTACGTGCAGTTGAAGTGGGGAGGAGATGCATTGGAAGGCGCTGAACGCTGGAATTTCAGAAGGAGAAGTGTTCCCCTAGCCCGGCTCTGCTCTGTTAATCTCGATCTGAAAGTTTCTGTTATCATCCTCTTGGGCATTGCCAATTGACAGGTATTTTCACGTAATCTAAGCCTTGTATGAAAAAGTAAAAGCTAGAAATTATGAAATAGACATTGGCTGAAAGATACGAAGTGTCAGGACTGTGCTGCGTTTTTTTACAGTATCCAAAATATCTTTTATTTTGTTGCTTTTTCTTCTTTCATCGGGGTGACAAATGTGGTTTAAGTTACATCAGAATGAAGCAAGAGGCTTTGGCATTGACTCTGCACTGGAGCTGTTCTGGTTGAGGCAGCGCTTAAGTTACAAGTGTAAATAAACCCGTGTGTGCAGCAGAGAGTGTCACCTGCAATTTGCACAAATCAGGTTGCATACTGTGCCCCGATCTGAGACTATTCGGACTTTTATTGCCTTTTTTTACTGGCAACCAAACTTTCTCTAAGGTGGAATGCTTTCCCTTGCACCAGCAGGGTTCTGCATGGAGACATTCAGTAGTGGCCAGTTGTTCAGACAGCTGAGATTTAGTGAGTGTGTGGGAGAGGAACAGGAGTCGGGGGGGAAGCTGCTTGGTGCAGATGACTTACACTATTTTTACAGTCCTTGAAGGACAGTGGAGTGTGTAAATGCTGCCTCTTGTCTTAAATTTGTGCTCTTAAATTTGAAAGAGTTCTTTGTGCTGTGTTTTGCTCTTCCCATTGTAAAATCCCAGGTTTTATTGGCGTTAGTCAGTTTTGGTAAAAGTGCTGTCAGTTTCTCCCGTTTTGCAGAAGGATTGCACAGGTTTCACCATTAGGATACAAAGTAGCAGCTGAACATTGGTATCTCTTGCTCTGCAGCTCTCTGTAGGGACCTACCACAGCCAAGCATCGCCTTGTTTTCATCATCTCAGCTTTGATTAGACTTTCTACCTGCTGTCCTCCCAGGCAGTCAGAAAAGATCCTGCTAACAAACGTCTCCAAGCTCAAAGGCACTATTAACTATGGCTGATGATGCCCTCTTGTCACTTAAGCTTATATAACTTTATCTCCAACTTGCCCCTCGAGGTGGGGGAGTACCACGTCAAGCTCTTTCTTCTGCATCACTCTCTTCATATTCCTCTTCTCTGTGAAGCATCTTTAATATATTTTAACACAGCTTGAAACATAGTCAGTGTTCATTAGATGCAGATCTTAATGTGTGTCCAAAGATACAAAAATTAGTCTAGAGAAATGTCAGCTCCTAAGTGGATCGCGAAATACAGAAGTTTGATAATGGAGTTGTTAAATGCACACATCCTCGTAGGGTTAGTGCTGGTTGCTCATGTATTTTTCGGGGGGGGGAGGGGGTGTGTAACTGTAATCTCTTGAAGGGAAAAAAACTTTACCTCCTGTATCATCAGTGGTCATGATGTGATGTGCTTCCTTGTATTAACCAAGCCTTGCTTTGCTGCTGATCTAAGTAATTGTGGAGATGGTAGGATTTCAAGGGATCATGTGTCATGCATGCAAATTAATATTGAGGCTAAATTGCCAGTAACTCAGGGAGCTTCTATTCCTGCAAAAATAGTCTTGAAACTAAATGCTGTGTGTGGGAGCTTTGCTACACTGCCTTTCTCAAACTCTGTCATTTGCTGTTTAAAACCATCTTTATCCTGTCCTTCTTAGCCAAGTGGTGACATACATTTATTTGCAAGTCCCCAGCTCTCTGAACTAATCAGTGCTGACGAGGATGCAGTTTGATTACGCATCAGGGGTCAGGGGCACACGAGCACCTTCCCCTTCAGCTGCCCCCCCAGGCGAGCGGCGAGCCGCCAGCAGCGTTAGCGGGGTGGCGCGGAGCATCCGAGAGCACGCTCTGAGTTACCATGCTGCACAAAACTTTTAACCTCACCATCTGCTCCAGCCATTCCGTGTAGCTCGGTTCAGTCTTTAGCAGAAAGGAATTTCCTATTTTAGGGCAAGGCAATTAGCAAAATATATGTATAACACTTCTCTTTCACTGCACAAATTGGCAAAACTAGATTTTTTTTTTTTTTTATGTATGCCGGTGGCGTATCAGATGTTTTGGGAAATTGGTAGCATACAATATCACTTGCACTTCTTCTTTGCACATTTAAAAATTCTTTGTAAAGGGATTTATTTTCAGAATCATCCATTCTTTCAACAAGAGAGAAAAAGGGAATTTTTCCAGGAATAACTTTCAGTGCATACCTAGTGTGGAAGTTAACTGCCAGCTTGATAATTGCAAAGTTAAAATGCTTTTACCTCTATGAGAATGTTAATGGCTCTTAAATGTTGCTTCCTTTCAAATTTTGCTGCTGTTACATACTGCTAGATGGAAATAAAATAGAATATCAGAAACATTGAGCATGGCTGTGCATAATTAAATGGTATGCATGGCATCAGTGTACCTGGTTAGTTACTGAATGGCAATTTACTAGTAAAAATTAATTAATGACATGGCATTGGAAAATAGATACTCTAGGCTATGAAGCATAAAGATGCATGAACTTCTGTTCTTGAGGGCAGATGGCAAGCTGGATGCTCTAACCATGGTACATGCCTGCAAAGAGCCCTTGGTTGGTGCTCTGGGAAGGATCAGGAATTGTTTGATTGCTGTTGTGCACTGCGGGGAAGAGGCAGTCCTGAGGAAAATACATAGATGTATGTAGGTGAAACATGTAATGTGTGGGTGTATTTGGACAGGGTAGGAGAGGGTTAATGGTTACTAAGTGAGGTTATAAAATCTGAGTTCATTGTAATTTGCTGATTTCACTGGCTTACATGTACATGCCAACTGGATGATTGTGAAGTGGTTGCTTTGAGGATTAAATACTCATCGTTGTAACCCCCCAATGTTGATTTCTGCAATACCAACAAAGGTTTTTCCATTCCATGTTCCACATTTCAGTGTCTGGTATTATCTTTAATGTAAATGAGTATCAGTGTTTGTTACTACTGAAACAAACTCAAATTTTACTTTAATTTTTGGTAGCTGGACATAATGCCAATAAAATACATTGTGCTTCAAGAGTGTGCATGCAACTGCATGGGTTACAAGGCAATAATGTAAAAAAATATTTAGTCTTTGAATTTCTTTCTTTTCTAATCCAAGATGAGAAAAATCAGATATACGTGCAATATTCTGATTAAAAAGCCAGTGAAGATCAATTTTTGATACTTTTTGTTTGTATGTGCTCTTTAGTAAATAAGAAATGTCATCATTCACAGGGTATGCTTGCACTTTAAAATCCAGAACTTCCTTTTCTGCACTAAACCTGCAATATTTTTTTTAGCAAAAAACTGGAGATAACAAATTTATGTTTTTAAACTTCACTGCAGGGAAACTCAATATCCTGTCAAAAATAATTTTTCCACTATCTGGTCTTTTTTATGTCTAGAATATCAAACCATGGTTTGCTAACCGAAAATAGATAGCTGGGTATTTTTAAGACCATAGTCTCATCCTTATACTGGCATTTTATTCTAACTTTGATTCAGTAATAGCTTTATTTTAAGTATTATGACTTTTACTTAAGTTACTTGCATGACAGATTCCTTGGGCCACTACTGAGGAAAAGGAAAGCAAAAAAAGAGGAAAATTTTTGACTGTTGCCAAGGAGCTTCAGAAAGGAAAATAAATCTTTGCATGTCTATTAAGTAATTACGATTTCATGGTGTCCTTCTCCCCATCATCTTTTCTAGAACCTCATTCAGAAGTTAACCTACGATAACTCTCAGCATGTCAATATTTAAATATATCTTTCACTTCCTAGATACGATTTCACAAGTTTTAAGCCTCCCCCACACGTATTCATCATCCAAATTAATCATCACTTATGATTGCTGTAACAACTTTGATAACTCTAAATATTTCATTGGCATTTTAGGATGTTTGAAATCTTATGAGCATTTGGACTATTCAAATTTCATGATTAATTAATAAATTCATATAAAAATATTTGACCAAACCAATACAGGGGAAAGGTGTACAAAATCTTTGCATTTTTAAATGCACCTGGAATACAAAGAGTACACTTTGGCAAGGCAACACTCTACAGAGAAATCATTGTTTTATGGTTTAAGCATATAAAAACTTCTTTCCTTCTAAAGTGGAGAGGTGACGTTTTGGTTTTCTTTTTCCCCATTTCCACACACTGTGTTTCCTATAGTGGATTATTTCTTGTATGTTCATATAGTTGCAAAGTATATTGCATCTCCTGACATGATTTCCTCTGATTAAAACAAACTGGTGGCAGGGCAAGGTTAACCAGAGGCTACAGTCACAAAATAGGGAATACACATAGAAAGCAAGGCTGGGCTTTCCTTAGCAAAGAAGTGGGAGAACAAGAAAAACCTTCATAGGTACAAGAAAAATGCAGGAACAAGAATGCCTATTCAGAAAATAAAAACTAATTGGAGCAATAAATGTAATGTTCTCAAGTAATTGTGAAATAATTATTCCCCTTTAGAATCATCATACTTTAATTGCTTTCCAACGTGTTCCTGCATTCTCCGTGGCTGTGGAAAGGAGGAGAAGTGCTTGTGTTCCCTTCAGGATTTCATTTTTCATTTGCAGTAAGCTGCTGGCTTTCTCATAAAGGTTTTCAGAAATATGTTGCCTTAAACGCTGTTGTGTTCTTCCATATGGTGTTAAATAGAAAAGGTGAATGGTGGGTGCTGAAGGTATAAATTCCCTCCTAACATCCAGATAAAGCACCTTGAGATTTAGTTGTGCAGTTTCTCCATCCTCTGTATCACAGATTTATAATCAATCTCTCATTTTCATTGAGACCGAGTTACGTAAATAGGACACACTTCAGTAGTGTATTCTCTTTGCTCACAGCTTGATTCTTGAAAATTCAGCTGACAATAGTTTAAAATTATAATATTAATAAAGAGGAGATCATCTGGCCTTCAAAATGACATCTGAAAGCGGCTTCTGTTTTGTGTTAAATCTTAATTACTGTATTTAAATGAATGCCTAAATGAGCCAATTCACTAAGGAATTGCCTACTGTACCAATAGTGCCTGTTTGGTGATTTTTTTTTCTTTTAATTTACACAAATATAAAAAAATAGTTTATATGGATGAGAACAGCTGCGTTCTCTTGCCTCTTACGACTCAGCTGAAGAAGGCTGAGTATCTTGAGTGTGTTCTCTGCCCTGGGACAGCTTCTCCCTTGCCTGCCAAATGGTGGCAATACTTAAAGCCAAGTACAAAAGCGATGCTCCAAAACAAACATTGGTGTAAGAGCTGTGAGACCCTGCACTGGCCTCCTGAGTCACATTTTGTGAGTTTACCCATCACTTGCTATCAGGGGCATCATATTGTCATAGCTGAGGGCAGGACCTCGGGCTTAGGACCGTGGAGAGACTTAGTCCATGCCTGTGAGCACTCCAGCCTTTAGTTAGGCTCAAAGGGATGTGCTCCTGCCCACTTCTGCTCAGCTTAGGCTGGAAGCAGAGAGCTGTGTCCACGTTACCCTGGAAGGAGACACCATGCCCAGCTGTGTCCAGCTCACCCTGCTCCCCAGTGCATCAGGGATGGACTCATCCCCTGCAAAGGAGTGTGCAGGGAATTATGTCCTTGATTTCCCCTCAGCCTATGCATAGTGAGCCACTTCAGGTTTGCCAGGGAAACAATAACAGCAACCTGAGTATTTTGGTTTATGTTTCTCACATCCCTGTTCATTTCTTCAGTTGTTGTGTGGATCTTACCCTGGGGTTTTCGAGTTTACAACCATGGTTATTCCAGAGATGTAGCTATTGCTCTTTCAGGAAAATGGCATTAGTGATCTACTCATTTTTATTTTTTTATCATTATTATTATTATTGTTTTCTTTTTTCCATGTGGGTTAGCATGACAAAGAAAATATAGTCCTGCCAGAAAAGCCTAACACTGTCCCAGCAGTCATAGGTAGCAATTCATTGCAACATTAATTTACAGCTTTTTCAGTGTCTTTCCACTTAAATGTACTCACTCCTAGACAACAGTGGAGCTTTTGAGAGGGGTATCCAGATACAAACGCCCTTCAGCTGGTGTGTGTAGCTGGGTATCTCCATGACAGGAGGGCTACAACCCTTTCAGTCCCAGGTTATGCTGTGCTTTCCCTTGTGCTCTGTTCCTGCCTCCTATATGCTTTGAAGCAGTTCCAGTCTGATTGCAAGTCACAGCTGACAAGAGAAAGCTTTGGTTTGGTTTTGTTTTGTAACCCTGAAAAATAATGAAAATCTAGCATCCTCTTAATCCAAAGGTGTGACAATGTCTTCTTCCTTAATATGTAAGCACTCTTCCCATTTCTTGCTCCTCAAAAGCTTTGCACCACTAAATTGCTCAGAGATACAAAAAAAAACCCCAAACATCCACAGCTTGCTTGACCCACCACTTGTGTTGTTGACTCCAGGGGCCCTTGGTCCAGTGATGGTGCCTGGCCCAGTGGGAGATAAGTGCACTTCATTTGCCTGAAACAGACCCAGTAGTTGAAAATTATTAGCTTCTGGGAGAGGATAACTGCATTTGAAAATCTGCAAAATCAAGTGATCTATTCCCTTCTTCTCTTTTTTTTTTTCCTGGCTCATTCAATTGCTTGGCTCTGTCAGCCTTTGCCTGCAATTCATTGCTAGTGAGAGAGACATCTGGTTCTGCCCTTTATCAATAAATGCTTTTATATTTTTTTTATATTTCACCACAGATGGAATGTAGAATGAGCATTAGGAGTTTGAAATGTTGTCAAACACACTCCATGCCCAGTGGCTATCGCTTAAAGAAAACCTTGTTCTATACCTGGTTCTCATACAAGATGATCTAGAAATTGCAAGTCAGATGGCTGTGGTTGGTCTTGATTTCACCATGAATTTTAGAAAAGTTGATCCCCTTGTTGTGTCTTCCAGGGAAATAAAAATAATTTTCATTTTATCTGCAATGTCTCTCTATTAACGTATAGAAAAGCTGATAATTTCATTAGTCAGTAAATTAACTTTCAGGTTTTTTCTTTATTCAGTAGAATTTCTTCTTTCAAGATCTTATTCCTTAGAAACCAGTTTCTCATATATTAATGGCCCTCCAAACTACATTTAACCCCTGCTGTCCAAAACAAAAACCAAGCAAATGAGAAAAAAAAAAAAAAAGAGAGAGACAAAAAGAGATTTCAGGAAATCCCAATGACTATTACTTTAGGTATGCATTTATTCTTTAAAATTGATTCCAGAAAATATCTTGACTGGGGGGATATTCTGAAACTTGACGACAAAATCAGAAATGCCAGTTTAAGGAATAACCACAGATGATCTAGATGATTTCTCCAGGAAAAAAAATGCAGAAGTCATTCCTCTTGTCCTAAACTGACCCACGTCATTCAACTTCTTCCTCGAAGCACTGGATTTTTAGGATTGCCAGGTGAGCACTGGCTTTTTCCGGCAGGTTCAGTGTTGCCAGCTCTTCCTGGAGATCAGTATTGAGTGGGAGGGCACCAGGGGGAAGAGGAAGGAATAAAATTAGCATTTAATTTTGCAGGATGTGGAAAAATCAATGACAAGTGAAGCAATTCTTAGAAAAAGAGAACCTCTCTGGACACGTAAAGCACTATTATCTGATGTTTTATTACCAACTATAGCCTGCAGTCCATGTTCAAGCCAAACTTCCGACGGGTTTCCAGGAGCTTGGCTTGAATGAGGAATGCATAATGCTGGGCTTTGCATCCTGTGCCAGGCTCTGAACGATGAATTGCAGTCATGTATATGGTTTTTGCAGCCTTTTTCTCATTGCTCGCCTCGGAGTGAACTTTGACATGGAAACACAAGGCAAATAACTTTTCAGATACTGTCCTACCTTGCTAGCAGAGTTTCTGTCTTGATGATGAAGTGGAAGATAAGTCAGTTTTAGTTAGGCAGGTATTCTTTTGAGGCATGTTCACACATCTCAGGTTGGGGCAGAGGGGTTCTACTGTTCTTGTCAAATCTTTTCCCCTTTGCCAGAGAGAAGGATTCATCTCAACGCCTGAGGGCTCTCAGCTTTCACAGATATCTCTATTGTTTGGCTGCAGAAGATAGAGTACAACTTCCCCTTTTAAGTTGGTTTGTTGTCTGTGGAGAAGAGAGTAAATGCAGCAGCTTCATAACTGTGCTCAGATATAGTCGAAGAAAGTCTAGCACTATATTACAGTTTTTTAAAACAACTGGGTTTGCCTGATTTCATTGTCCCCTAAATGCAGCCTAGTATCTCACTTGGTAGACCACATATATTTATCTTCAAGACAAGGCTGTGTAGAATACGAAAAGCTCAGATTTTCAATATCTTCTTTTTGCCATTCTCATGTCTTGCTGTTCTGGGGTATTTCACTGGAATAGGATGAAGCTTTATATATGCTTTAGTATGTATTGTAGAACACAATGATTTAGGGTCAGATTCTGGGTATTTCAGAGACTTTTTTCTTTCTGCAATGACTGTTTCAATGTGGCCATATAGGTGTTGACATAGAGTTCTAATTTTCATTGGAAAGTAAGACAGCAGCAACTCTTCAACGTCCTGTGCAAACCCTTCCTTTGAAACCAACACTCGCAGAGCAGTAAGACCTGTATTCCAGCAAGAAATATTGCTTACAAGGCCTAATGGGGCCCAAAGAGTCTTCAAGAACACTGTCTGATCTCTGTGTTTTCCAAGTATTATTCCAGGCTCCTTCAGGTCGCTTCTTCCCCCGCATGCACAGTTTATCGGATTTGGGAAAAGGTCCTGCAGCAGCCTTGTTGCTGCCTGTGTGTCTGTGTTGATGAACAGCAGGCAAATCCTAGCAAGAGACACATGCTGGAATTCAGAAAGGAACAATTTTCAGCTTGCTCAGATGCCTGTATTGCTACCTGGAATCTCTGCAGGAGCTAGAGACTATTTGGCTGATTCTGTGCCTCTTTGCTCTGTCCTCACCTCCGCATCAGGGGATGCTTAGACTTCTTTACTTTGCTGGCCTTCAGAGGATTTGAAAGTCTCTGAGCACCCCTAGGCTCTCCATTTCTTCTCAAGTGGGAAAGGCAGTGGAGAGGACTGCTGCTGACTTCAGCCAGTAGGGCCTCCGATTTTCCTGTTTGGTTTGAAGCCACATATACAGAGTGAATTTGGAGTTGAGAGATGCCAGGCCTCTGGGTAAAATGAATATTGTGGAGCAGAAAAAGGTATGTATTTAGGCAAGGCTTTGCATATAAGATGCAAGTTCAGGATTACTTAGCAGAGAAAATAATAATTTAAAATTAATGTTGTAATTAAAAAGTGGAGCATCATTTGTGTTAACAATGAAGGTTTTATTTTTAAGCTTAGCAGAGCCCCAAATCCCAGAAAATGCAAAATTGCTGCTGATAATTTCTGGACATGAATGTGGAAGGCTTCATGGAAACCTAGAAATAAATCAACTTCCCTCTCCTTTCCCAAAACTCTTTGGGCAATAAAAAGGTGTAAATATTTAACAGCAAATAATCACATTGCCAAGAACAGCAAACAAAGCCTTTTTATTCAATTCTATAATATGCTGTAAATAATGAAAATCCTCATAGATCTAGCTGAATTTTTTTTTAGCAGTGAAGAAGCTTAGCATATAGCACTTTAAAAATCCATTGGTATAGCTAAGACACTTTTTCCAGCCACTTCCACTTCAGGCCATATTTTTCTCTGTCCCTGAAACATGCAATTTGCCCTGCTTATGTTTGTTTAAAATGCTGGGAGCCTTCAGCATGCTCTGATCATCCATGTTGCAAGCAAGAAGCTTTCCCTGCCCTTTCCTACCTTGTAAGTTAAGAAACACCCTGCTCTGCTCTCCTTTATCACCATCCTTTCAATATCCACAAAAACACCACTGCAGTTCCTTCCCTGCTTCTCTGGTGGAAGAAGTTCCTACAAATATCTGCAAAACGTTTACTTTGTTTTCTTCCTTCTTTGATAACTAAGAGAAACCTATTGAACCTGGAGAACCACCTAGAACTTAGATCTGAAGTGCTTAATGATTTTATATTCTTACAATCCTGATAGTGATTCAAATTTCGAAAGTCCCTGAAAGCATGACCAACCTCTTTGGTCTGTGTTCACTGACCCAGCAGACTGGAATTATCAGCCCTGACTATGATTTTCTAGGTCTTCTGGGGATCTGTTGCTTGACAAAGTATAGTAGTTTTTCTTGCATTTTTGTAGTGGCTGTTTTAGTGGGTTCTCTCAGCTCTGTTTTTTAAACAGTCTTGTACTACAGTTGTGAACCAAATACAATACTATCACGTTGTTTTCTTTTTTCCCACAACCACAAGTTGCCCTACTTACCCAATGCAAATCACTGTGGATCAACGTAACATGCCTTTCTCAAGGGCATCTGTTAATTCTGTGTGACAAGCTGGGGAGTTTCAGCCAGGAATATTGAGCACTGAAAGAAGACCTGGTTAGGCTCAGTAGGACTTAAATTTAATCAAATTTAATCAAATTTTAAGCAATCCTCCTAAATTATAGCTTTGACAGACTTCGTGTGTGAGCAGTTTCTTCAACATTGAGGTGTTTGGGTGAGACTTCTATTATTAACAGCATTCCCCTTTACAGTAAATATATACAGCTCCAAGGTGTATTAAATATATGCAGAAGGAAGGCACAGAGGCCTCAGCAGATTACAACCTTTTCTCTAAGCACTTGACTTTTTATACAACGAAACTGGTGGTAAAACTCAATGAAAACGAGTGGTTTAGAATCAGCTCAAATATTCAGGTTCCAGAAAGACTGGTTGTTATAAATAAATTAGGGACTGAATCCAAAGCTTGTTGAGTCGATGGGCAGACTCCCTTTGATTTCAAAGCACTCTGTATCTGTGATCCAAATGCACCACGAACAAATAAAGACAAAGAATTTATGTTGATTGGACATATTCAGTGTGACAAGAGCTTAAGTCTGATTCTCCTCTTTGCTTATGAAACACAACTGTGTGCTTCTCCCCGGGGTTGTTGGAAGACAAGTATTTTGGTAGCTGCATGCTAGGACTCACAATTAGTGCAAGCACTGGCTCCTAGCGCTAAGAATCACGGTGCTCTATGAAATGGAGAGAAAGTTATGGAAAGGGAGAGAAAGTTATGGCTGATAACAGTGTGTTTTGGGGTTATCCTGATTTGCCTTCAGGGCTTTAAGGGTGTTAATTTATCCTCCTATTTTTATTTTTCTTAATTCTTTTTAAAAAGTCATCTTGATCTGTTACAATGTAACAGATATAAGTTTAATGGCATCAAAACACTTGCAGTTAAATTGTGGTCTTTAGAGAGAGGAGGTTTTCTGCTGGCTGAATGCCCTCTGTTCTTATCCCTTGTGCTGCTTGGAATATTCTGTGGGATCAAGCTCTGGGTCCACCTGCCCTCACACCTCTGAGACTTGGGAACACTGTAGGTTCTTTCTGTGTGTAAAACCTTGTTTAGAAAGAGGGTTTATTTTCTTAGTCATGGAGCTCAATGCACTCCAAAGGATGGATATGTTCAAAGTAACACCACAGAAGCATCAAGATCACTCATGTCTCAGACTTATTCTGGTTTACTGCTGAAGTAGATGCTGAATAGAGAAGCACAAATCACTTTTGCTTTACAACGTGATTAACTTACATGAAGCAGCACTCTGATACAGATTTATTTTTTTAATATCAGATACATATTTTACCCTAAAATAGTTTACTCTTCTGGATCTTCTGAACAAATCAAATGCTTGATTTCTCTTTCTGAAATTCATGATCATGTTAGCTTTGAAGCAGCCTTCATTCTCATTTCTAAACTGGTTAGTTTGTCTCAAAGTGACTTCCCCTCATGAAACCTTGATACCTTTTCACTTGCTATCTGTTCTGATCTAGATTCACTTTTGCAACTGCAAAAGGCATGATCATTTGAACAAGGTGTACTGAGGTGTACACGCCAACATTTTTAGCTACTGTATTCCACATTTTTTTATAGACCTCAAATTTTCAAAGTAGCTCCAATTAATCTTTGTTCTGGTTTATTTAGGATCCCCATGCAAAGAGTAGAATAATGGGAAAAGTAAAGGCAGAATGTATGTGTGGGTTAGTATAAACCACAATCCTTTTCATACTGAACATCAGCTTGTTGAAATGCCTCCACTCTTGGCAGAAGACAAGCTTTGTAACCTAAGAGGATGTGATTGGAGTGGAGTTTTCATGCCCCATGTGCTCATTGTGTTCTTGCCACTGATGCAAACATTATCTATAATTACATTTTCAAGAGACTGAAAATTGCAGTCTTTGTGGAACAAAAATGCAGCTGAAGAATGGAATGTATATCCTCTCCACCCTCATTATAAGGCTTATAAAAATCAAACTATAAGGCCCAGTACCGTAGCTTTCAGATACAGGAAACCAGCACTATTAGTCTGCAGTAAAGCATTTTTCACTCAAAATTAATGCCTTTTGATAATCAAGCTAGTGCTGTTATTTCTACTAGTTTGCCACTGAAACTAGTCAAACTAAAATTTGTAATTCAGATCAGTATAAATAAAGTTGAGTAATTACTCTTATTTGCTTATTTACAATATTTTCATGGATTTGAGCTTTTAGTCACAATTGGTGGCAACATTAAAAGATTTATTACACAGATCATAACATGAGTGTTGAAGCATCCTACCACACCATGCTGTGGAGCAGCCATGTTTTTCAGGAGGAAAACAACAGTACTGAAAATTCTGTTTTCATTATGTTCTGCTGGACACCAAGGAGTTTTAGTGCTGCTGCTCAAACTGCACATCCCACTAAAGCACCTTTTCCCTACATCAATGTTACCATCTTCATTCCAGTAGCTGAAGAGCCAGAAGTAGAAAGGAGAATACACATCCTTGACTGTTTGTGTAAAACAAACAAAAGTGCTGGAAACTTATATAAAAGTTTCCAGGTATAGACAGCCAATCCTGATTTCCTGCAGTATGCTTTTTAGAGTAGAAATTAATGAAATCATAGTGCATCAATCATCAGTCACCTGTGTTCATAACACCCATGCATTCATTTCCCTCTTACGGACTTCATTTCTGAATGGGGTTTTCCCTACAACAAGTGGGGCATTTGAATGTTCTCTGAGAGTGGAGTTTCTCTCTGATACCAGGGAGATAAATGCCTTTTAATAGAAAGGCACATGCACTTATTGGTTCTATTATTTACTGCATCAAGGAGTGTGCATAGAGGTGTTGAATGATCACATTCAACATTAGCTACTACTTACAGTAGCTAATAAATAGGTAAATAAGGGACGCTCCCAAATGCCTGTAAATCCACGAGAATAAATGCAGAAATGTAGGAATTTATTGTTAGAAGCAGAAATAGTCTGGACTAAAATTAGTGTATATTCATTGCTTTCCTTTCAAACTGTGTTTTATTTTTTTATTATTCTAAAGGAAGTTATAATTTGGTTGCTCTTCGTAGGTTCACAGTTATTGTTAAAATCAATTTTAAAAATAATTTGGGTGAAATAGTACGAGTCTTATTAGATATCTGTTTATGACCATCTAACTTTATGTGGAAAGGGCTCTGGGCAACATCATATTGCAGTCAGGTGACAATAAAGGCAACTAGAGCCACGTACTTTATGCAGTTGCTGCCCAAGTTGGTGATACTTCCTCCAAGTTCTGCTCCCTGATTGCTGCAAGTTATGCACAGAACACTGTGGTGATTGAGTGCTGGAGTTCCCAGGACAGCATCTATTCTTAGTGGTCCAGCAAAACTTATTAAGAAAAGTAATTAGAACAAAGCTCAAGTACATTAGCCTCTTTAATGCTCCTGAATTCTCAGAGCTGTCTTCAGCATTGGCAGAGGCTGTTTGCAGTAGAGAAGCTGAAGCAACTTTCTTTGCTGAAGTTAAACCCACTTTGGCATCGTGGTGGGAATTTCTTCTTACATAATAATATCAAGACCCAGACAGATCAAAGGGCACTGGTATTCCAATTAGTGAAAATAACCCACTTTGCTTTTATTTTTATGATGGATTTCTGTCAAGATGTAAAGTTCTGTGTTTCTGCCTGCTTCTTATGTGTGGTGTTCTTCTACACCATGTGACCTCACACCTTTTCTGTCATCTCCTGAGGCTCAAGAACTATCCATTTCCCTTTAAAGAATCATTTTTTCTTTCTTACTTCTTCATCATAAGTCTGCCATCTTAACTCTGGTGGACTAGAAAGGTATTTTCTTTCTCTGTTTGCAACACCACCCAGCATTGCATTTGCTCAACAAATCATCTCCGGCATCCTCCTGAATATTTGTTTCTCCATTGGAATCCAAAAAGCAGTTTCAAGCCTGTTCAGTCTTGTCTGAGGAATCAAAACTATGTCTCCTTGGGCTTTCAGGAAGTCTTTGGGGAGATCTCTTTGACGTTTAAACTACTTCAGAAATGTGAGTGGCAGGTGTCCTGAGATGGGAACATTCACTAAAAACCTTCAGTACGGGGAGATGTGTTCTATGAGAGAAGCTACAAGGAGAGGTGCTGTTCGTTTTTTCTTATACACCTATATTCACTCATCTTGGGTACTTATCCCCTTCTCCAGGCATTCCCCTCCCTTCTAATTCTGGTAGAGATGGACAAGAGTTAGCAAAGTGCCCTTTGAGCTGTAGATGTCCCATTAGGCAGGAAAACAGGTTTCTAGGTTTTACAAGTCCAGACTACTCACATTCACTTACTGAACAAGCAGTCTATTTATAAAAGGGCCTACAAGCTATTTTTTCTTCCCTTATGCCAATTAGTGACAATTTTTAGGTCTTCTCTTGTGCAACACTGAGGGTTTTTTGTCTTTGTTCTTCAGTTGCCTTCAAGAGGTCTTTTGATGCTTTCTGTACTGTTGCTTTGTAGGCCAGGCAGTCGCGTCTCGTGTCACTCCTGACAACGTGCAGTCTGTATAGTAAATTTAATAGAATAACACTCATTTGTCTTTATCTCAAAAATAAAATCCTCTTCCAGTGGAAGCTGCTGAGTTGCTGGGATTGCACAGCAGCTTGTGCTTCTGGGAACACCTGAAGGACAGTTGGGAGGACCCATCACTGTGGCCACACCGAAACTCTTCTACTTGGTTTTCCTTCTTAGCAATTTTTAGACCTATGGGGGAGTGAAACTTAATTTTCAATAAATTGGCTTGTGCCTGCATTGAATCAAGCTTGTCCCATTTCAGATATTTGTATCATAAATTTCCAATGGCACTGAACATACGTTTGCTAATTTTAAAAGATTCTCAGGACTTTCCTAAGGATGGAGAGGAATTATGTCCCATAACTCCTGAGGAAGGCTGACTTTTGCCTGGCACTGCAGAAAGGATTGATGTTTCACAACCAACTTTTTAATGAAATACACTGTTTGAATATAAATATTACAGTAGTCAGAAAGGTCTGCCACTACCTGCCTGAAAGTTGGTGCTTCCCCACACTTAAGGAGTTGAATGCTGATCCTCAGGCTATTCCATTCTGTGATGCTAATAGCATTAATACAGTATCATTGTGTTTGAGGCTTCAAAGATACTATACAAGCATTTTCTTATGATTTCCTGATCTTTGCATTTATACCCAGCTGTTTGTTATTCAGTTCAGCCATCAGCATCTAAGTCTCAATGGACCATGTAATATGCAGCTGTAGCCAGATGTAATGCTTCCTATTCCTAAATGTTTCTGTTAGAAGCTAAGAGTGGCAGGCTAAAGACGACTGATAACAGTGTTGCTTGCATTAATTTAAACTCTACAGTGATTCTGTTTGGCAAATTTATTCCATGGCCAACAAGCAGAGCAATATTTCCAATCTCCATCATTGCTAGTAGTGTTGACATTAAATACACTGAGTATGTCTGCACTGATACAGAATGTACTTATGGTGCTAATTCAAATAGGAGAAGGATGTCCAATTTGCATAAACAAATATATTTTCAGATACAGTTCTATTTAAGAGAGATAAAGACAGGAAAAAGCTTGTTCTAAACAATGACTCGCAATAATTTAGAACAGTTCAACAAATCTTCACCCTCTTTAATTTTTTGTTCTCTATGGATAGCCAGGGAACTTTTGTACTACCTTGTTCAAGCCACAGGCAGATCTTGTTCTACTCATCTTTCCTGGCATGGGTGGTGGCACAGAAGGGAATTGCAGTGTTTGAGTTTTCTGCCACAGATCACACTGAAGCATTTGGCAAATCACTTCAGCAGGTGACTGGGACTGCACTCATATCCAGGGAGTCTTTGCTAAGCCCTTCACTAGAAGACAAGTTGAAAAAGTTCTTCAGCCTGGAGAAGGGAAGGCTTTTGGGAGGCCTTCTAGCACCTTCCAGTAACAAAAGGGGCTACGCGAGTGCTGGAGTGGGACTTTGAGCAAGGGACTTTGAACAGGACTACAAGGGGGAATGGCTTTAAGAAAGTGCAGGCTTAGATTAGATATTGGGAAGAAATTCTATACTGAGAGGGTGGCGAGGCACTGGAACAAGCTGCCCAGAGAAGCCGTGGATGTCCCATTCCTGGAAATTTTCAAGGCCGGGGTGGATGGGGCTCTGAGCAGCCTGGGCTAGTGGAAAATGTCCCTGCCTTGTGGCAGTAGGGTTGGACTTGATGATCTTAAAGATTCTTTCACACCAAAATTGTTCTATGGTTGATTCTAAATTGATGCCAGTGCGTGGTTAGAGACTTCTAAGAAACTTTGGACAGGAGCATTCTTCACAACCGTTGAAATGCCCTGTCAGTGGGAATTTAACTTTTCTCTAGGGATTTTCATTTTTCATTGGCAGTGTAACTTTATAACACACACTTTAGATTCTGCTTTGTCATTTCGTATTATTTAAGTCGGTGTAAGAATGAAATCAAAATCAGGTGTGTAGTGGTGGGTCCTTGTTTCTTCCCTGCTCCCAAGCCCAGCTTCTTATATATGTATATATATATATATAATTACTTTGCACACGAAGTAATCTTGATTCATCAGGGTTGTTGAGGTGATGGGCAGTGCTCTCACCTCCTCCTGTGCTCTGTGCATGCCCTGGGTGGTTGATGCTACACAGCAGTCGGGTGCAGCCCCAGTGCTGGGCACTATGGGCTCAGGTTGGATTCCAGAGTGAACAGCATTACACAGAGGATTTGATGTGATTGTAATGAATTGCATAGGGGAAGTGCTTGTTTGAAATCAACTCCATTAACTCAGAGCACAAACCATTGCAAAGTCAACAGTTTTTCTGAGTGGCCACCGCCAGCCATCTCTTTTGAAAACACTAATGGGCTGTTTAATTAGGTGGTGAAAATTGTTTACAGTTGGTGATCCCAAGTTTTGTCATTTTAATAATGGTTAAATTCAAGCTCTTCTTTGATTCTTGGCAACTCTCTCATTATTTCATAACCTGCTTATGTCTAGTTTAATTCATTTGTGTGTCTTAAAACCGACCCTCTTGTGCAGTAGTGGTGTTTGCTTAACTGCACTGTGTCATTGCAATATGTGGAGAACAACTAATATTCAGCAGTGGATGTTAAACAAGTAAAACCCTGGAAGAGAATGTTTACTTTTGTGGAGGATGTATTCCTTTTGTGGCGACTATATATGAGACCTAAAGATAATCCAGCCAATATCATGTGCATTGCAACTATTCCTGTGCATCTCTTACTTCTGGGATGTGCTGGCTTCTCTTCTCTCTCTCCAAGCTTAAGAAGATCTGGACACTTTGGAAGTCTAAGAAGGAACTTAGAGAATGTGGTTTAACCCACTTGCTCATTCCCCCTCTTCCCCCAGTGGAATGGGGAGAGAATGAGGAGGTGGAAATAAAATTCATAGGTTGACATAGTTTAACAGGGCAAAACAAATTACAATAATAAAAGAATATAGAAAAGAAGTGATGCACAGTGCAATTGCTCACCACCACCTAACCAATGCCCGGCCAGTTCCTGAACTGCAGCCCCCAACCAGCTTTGCCCCCAGTTTATACACCGAGCATGACACCATCCAGGGTGGAATATCCCTTTGGCCACTTGGGGTAGGCTGTCCATGTGTCCCCTCCCAGCTCCCTGTGTTCCCCCAGCCTCATGGCAGCTGGGGAGGTGTGAGAAACCGAAAAGTCTTAGTGAGTTGGTGTAAGCCCCGCTTAGCCACAAGTGGAACAGCAGTGAGTTATCAACATTATTCTCATCCTAAAGTCAAAACACAGCACTGTACCAGCTACTGGGAGGAAAATTAACCTGAACTGAGCAAATCCAGGACCTTATATGTTTGATTTTGTCTTCACTGACCGCTTTAGCGCAACCAAGAGCAGAAGTTTTCTTTTTCTTTTAATTTTCTGATGTTTATCTTTTTGGTGAAGGTGGACTGGATTATTGGAAACTTAATTTTTTTGCATGTTTATGGCCACAGGATGCCTATGGGCTGCTTTTCCTCTTCACCCTGTCTAACCATACAGCAAAGCCCCACAAATCCCTGTCTTAGCAAGCATACAGTCTAAACAACAAGCAAAAAAAAAAATTGTTGGAATGTGAAAAATTATATGTAAACACACCTGAATGACAGGAGATGCATCCAGACTCATTGGATGGCACTGGCAGAAGCCAGGAGATGCCTGGTTCCCAGCCTCTTGGTCCTTTGCCATCTCAATGGACTTGGACTTTGGTTTGCTTTTTGACAGCATTATATGCCTCGTATTTTGCCAAGCAGCTCAAGCAGAGGCAGATAAACAAACTGGCAGATGCTGGGGGAGGGAATGTCTTTTGAATTTGGGTTTTTTTCCCTGTCTGTTTCAAAATTATGTCCTCTACGGGTCTTTGGATTCAGAAGGAGTAGGAACCTTTCAGTTGAGTTTTGGATGCCACTAAGATTGAACCCCGCTGAGTGGGGTTTTATGAGGAGCTGGAGACTGGTCCATTCAGAAACCACATTGTGGCTGAGGCTGTGGTACGAAATTCCACAGCATTTCTAAACCTCTTTGCACCTCCTTGTGTTGCAGATGTAAAGGCATCATTAATATAAGCATGCAATATGCTGCATGGGTAATTAAAGCATTTCTGTGCAGTTTTTCCTTGCAAAGTGTACAGACAGTTACAACCATATGTGACTGCACTTAGATAAAGGTTGTGCTTTCTGGAGCTCAGAAACCACATGGGAGACCCAACCCCATCTTCAGAAGGCACTTGATGGCTTCTGAGTCCCAGGACATCTGCAAGGGACATCACTATGATGTTTTCAAAGAAAGTCCATCTGCAGTTCAAGAGTTCTTTAGCCCTAAAAATTCATAGGGAAGACAAAACCTTAGGTGTAACTGTAGAGCAAATTGTACCACAGCAGTTGTACATGAGTGACCAGGCAAGTGTATGAAAACCAGAGTGGTAAGAAGGATGTACACAACAGGGTAGGCATTTTCCAGCATGACAATACTCACTTCAGGTGTTTTCCACTTCTATCATGTGTACTCAGCTTTCTGAGATCAAGGTAAATAGGCAAGCTGAGGATTGTTGTATTCCTGTGTTTCTGACATTACTGGACTTCTGGAAACTACTGTGATGCTATTGCAGTATGACAGGTGGTCTATTATATAAATAAGAATGACTAAAGAAGAAATTGTTTATGTTCAAGGCACAGAACTGCATGAATGATTCAGAGGAAATGTGATTTCTCCCATTTTCCGGCTGTTGTATTCTTGGAAAGTTCTTTAAATATGCATAGAAAATACAAGCAAAATAGGTTTTTCTAAATTTCTAATTGTGTGTGCCGCTTTCTCTCTAGGGAGCAAACAGATGAACCAAAATAAATAAGGTTTATTCTACAGCTTTAGTGATAAAGATACTTGACCTGAATAATAGTGGGAAATAATGAGTGCAAATGTTTGCAAGAAGCTGTCACATATCTTTATTATGTTATCAATACAAAAGAGTTGGGATTATGGTCACATAGTAGTGGCACACCCTTAAAGTATTATGGTTCACCATAAATGCAATTTTAAAAGTACCATTCAAACTTCCTACTTATAATGGGTGTTTTTAACAGCTTTTCCTGCTTACCTTTGCATCTTAGTTACACACTCATAAAAGTCTGTCTCCCGTTTGGAACTTCATGTAGCAAACTGCATTAGAGCATGAGTTTTGGGCTTTTGGGGTCATATGTATGAGTTTGGCTATCTTCAAAGCTAGAAAGCAAAGGGTTAAAAGGAGTCTTTGTATTTCTCTATTCCCAAGCCGCCTTTTAAATTGAAACATAATTTTATGAACATTACATCTGCATGCCATTTTATTTTACAGGATCCCTTACCTCTGGGACACTGGCTTGGATCAGGATTTTTTTTTTCTTGCAACAGCTGTTCAGTGCATGAAATAAGCCAGTGGATGTGGTCCAGTTTATAGTGGGAAAGTGTCCATCACCAAACCACCATCTCAATTGGCACCGAGTATCATCCTTGTCTCAGCAAAACAGCCAGAAATTGAATGAGCATGAATAATGAACCCTTTGCAATTGTCCAGGTCAGGTTGACAGCAATTTTGCCTCTGTCTATTGATAAACTTGGCAAAGGTTCTGCATTTCCAGGCACACAGAGGCCTTTCTTAATGGTTAATTCTCCAAAATAAAATGCACCAAGTTTGAAGTCGCTGTCTTTCCTACTGCTGATGAATAGGATGATGAGTTTGCAGAACATTTTAATACAGGGAAAATCTACTTCTTACCCTGAACAGTTTTCATTTTAAAATCACAACTACAGGAACAGTAAAAGGTGGCCTCATGTTGCAGTAATCCAGAGGATGAGATTTAAATAGTATAGACTGTCACATGACCTAAATTTTCAAATTTGGGTGTCTAAAGTTAGACACTGAAAATCAGGACAATTATTTTAGTCTTCCTACCCATTTTTGCAAGTGCAGAAATACATTGTTAAGTCTCATATTCATTTTCTATGGAAGTAGTCATGGTTTAGTTTTGACTTAGTGCTTTTTCTCTGAGGAGCCCTGAACAGTATTATGAAGTATGTCAATGTCTTGGTAAAGGAAATTTGATATTGAAGCACAGCAAAGTTGAATCTGTGCTCTCATCCTAATGTAAAACTGTCCTTTCAACCCAGCCTGGAGCTTTTGGAGGTATTCGCAGGGAGGATTATCTTTCTTGGCATCCTCTATAATCACTGGAGAATGAGACGCTCCAGTTCTGAGACGTCATATTGGAGCCAAATGTTGGTGCTCTGCATTCCATCTGAGAAGCTTTCTGTCTGGTGTCTGTAGAGGGAACCCAGGTCTTGATTCCTATGCCTAAAAGTATCTTTGTGAGTACCTTCCTTTGTGGGATTAATGCAGTATAAAAAGATAACGATTCTCTCATGGTTGCCACATGAAGGGCATTCGTCCCTTCAGGTCCCACTTTTTCTTATCTAGAGACATCCATTGATCAAAATGCCTGAGTGGGGTTGATAAATCTTGGCTTTGTCAAATATTTAGTCAGGCCTTTCCCTTTGAAGGGCCCGGTGGGACACCCGTGTGTTGCACAGAAATGAGACCAGATTTTTGTGTCAGGTTTGTCTTTACATAATCCATCTTGATTGGAGTCAAGTTAGGTGAAGAATGTGGTGTTAATTGTCTGGTCCCATTTGTCCCGGCTGAGCCCTAGAGCCACCTAGAAAGCAGAAGGCTCAGGAAAAGCAAAAGGAGCATCCCAAATGCTGGCTTGTCTCAGAAGCTCTCTATCAAATGCTGAAAGCGAGGATGGAGACTTACAGTTTATGTGTTTTGGGAACTTCTGGTGAAAATATTCTCACTGTAAAATGTCAAGTCTGTGTTACCCAGTTGGTTTTGTAGAAGTCCACCAACTTTCTGTCAAGGAACACTCCTTTGCTCAGGGGTGGAAGCAGGTGAAAAAGAGATGGATCTAGGTGAGCTTGCAGGCTACCAAGGACCACTGTCTGGACTGGCCTGATTTGAGTGAGAAACTTGAACCTTGGTGCCTTCATGTCAACCAAGTCACCTGCCTGCCAATTGTCTGATGATTTCCTGTGCAGTGTTGGAAAGAGTAGGGCCTTTCCATCCCTCTGCCTCCAAGCCAGAGAGTTCAGAACTCACAAGGACAGTGCAAGGCAAATCTTCAAAATTAAATCTTTCCTGGCCTGTAGAGATCATATGTCATCACTGTCCCCCTTTCCCAAGACTGTCTGTCTTAGAACACCAAATTCATCATACCTTTTCTACCCATAAAATGAATACTGTTCCTTTAAAGGAAAGCTATACATCCAGTTCTGCATTTCTTCCTTCTACTCAGTAGATTTGTTTCTCATTTCAGACTCATTTGAGACCTGAGACTGTGCAAGATCTTTAGAAAAAAGACCATTTCCTCGTACTGTGTTTGTACAAAACCTAATTCTGGGGACCCTGATCCACGAAAGGTCTGAACAGCTCCTACAAGACAAATAATAATTTGGCAAATATAGGCTTAACCTCTGCAAAACCAAATGAATTTGCTCGTTGTTGTAGGGTGAAAGGAGGAAAAAAAAAAGTGCATAAAGAAAATGGCATCTGGTAGGCTGCAGGAAAATGGACCAGTCTATTAGGAATTAGCGTTAACAGGCCTCTAAGTTTCTTTCCTCAAAATTACTGCAGTCAAAAAAAATACCACTTCACATTTGTGCTTAATTTCACCTCTGTTTATTCTCCTCTCCTGTTCCCTGAAGAATGTAGATGAGGTTTAAGTTAGTCTTAATAGTAATAGGTTTGGAATCTAGCACACTTTCACAAAATTAACTTTGCTTCTGTTGATCTGGGAATTAAAATGCTTCATTAATTTAGCAAGTCCTGGTTTGACAGCCAAATAATGCATTTTGCGAGTTGTACTTTTAAGTCTAAAATTGTTATCTGCAGCCCTCCATGGATGTCTCTGACATTCAGGGCAGCTTGCAGATCTGCATGGCCTGGAAAGGAGGAAAAAAAGACTGAACATATGCATATACAAGTGCTATAATACAGTTTATATGAGTGACTGTGCTGTGTCCAAGCAGGTGTTTAAGCACTACATGAGTAGGTAACTATTAAGAAACCTGTTTCTTCCCTCCTTCACAACATACACTTATTCTGTTTTCTTTTTCCTTTGTTGTTTTTTTCTCTCCTCCTTTACCAATGCAGCTCTACACAAGCAAGAACCTTTTTGGTAAAGGGAAAGAGTCTGGGAAGCATGATGGCTTTCTGTGCTGTATACTGGGGCTGGGGGAAGGGAGCAAAAAAACCCAAATATGTCTGTATTAGAGGAAGAGATTTGTTATCTCCCTTCTTCACACCAGGCACCATGTGGAACTGACTCCTGGGAAACTGAAGAGGTGCTGACATCACCAAGTTCTCAACTGTACAATTCTATAGAGTGTTCTCATGTTCTCCTGTTTCCTGTTCCAGTCATTCTGCACAGGCTCTTTATCTTGTAGATGTTTTTCCTCTAAAACATCCGTGAGCTACATGAACCACGCCATGATCATGTATCAGGCTTGTAGACTGCTATTGCACAATACATACCTGCAGAGGGCTTGTATGGTGCCTTCAGAATTTTCCCTGACATAGAAAATTAATCTCTTCTTCATGTCTCTTATAAACATTCCCCCAAATCGCTTTTATTTGATTGTGGCTTGTCTCAAGGATCACTCTGGTCTGGGCTGTAAGGCACAACCCAAGTAAATGGCTACAGAACACAACCATGAAAACACTTCAGGATTCTCAAGGCTCCATAAAACTAACTGCAAAGCACTAAAATATAAAACAAGTTGAAATAGTTTTGTTTTATTGGTGTCTAAAAATGCTTATTTCCCTTTACTGTCACCTCAGAGTGGTGCAGACCAGCAGTTTCACGAGGAAGTAATATAAAAGCAGGTACAGGTTCCCCAGCGTGAGGCATCACTGGATTCCAGGTTATAAAGGTAGAGAAGTTTAGCCAGTCCAGTAATCCTGCTGGATGAATATCCATCAGAGTTACCAACATGGTAGATTCAGCTTAATTTGCACTTTGTTTCTTTGCAACTCTGTGATTTACACCTCAGAATCACAGAATATGCTGAGTGGGAAGGGGCTCTTAAGGAACATTGAGTCCAGCTCCTCGCCCTGCCCAGGACACCCCAGGAATCACACTCTGTGCCTGAGAGCATTGTCCAAATACTTCTTGAACTCTGCCAGGGTTGGTGCTGTGACCACTGCCCTGGGGAGCCTGTTTCAGTGTCCAACCACCCTCTGGGTGAAAAACCTTTCCCTAATATCCAACCTAAACCACCCCTGACAGAACTTCAGGCCATTTCTTTGGTGGGTGTCACAGGTGAACTCAGAGAAGAGATCACTGCTGGTGTCTACAGACATGTCATGCAAAGACAATCAACCGTAATTTTCTATTTGTGTACCCTTCTGAAAAAGCAGGAATTTTTACCCACGCTAGACAAGGAAAATTTTTGGAATTTCTTTTCTTTGCTCTAATTACCATATGTCAAAATGAGTCTGTAGCTTCTGTAGCTGAGGCTAATTGTGTTTTGCTTGGGAAAGTCTGTGGAGTGAAAGGCAAGGTATGTTTTTGTGACATAGCAGCATGGCAATCTCTTTTGCCTCCGTGCACTGCTTTATAACCTCAGCTATTTCAGATGTATCTCCTCTTTAGTGTGGTTAATAGCAAAACTTAATATTTCTATCTCTCTTTTGGGAGGGGTGGGGGAAGAGTTAATTTTGCTCTTCTGTTGTCTAGGAAACAGTGGTTGTACTTACTTCCCTTTTGAAAATAGATAGTGAATTCCACATTCAGGGAGCAATGAATAAGAAAAAAAGCCGCAAGATTAGAAGCTTGAATTAGACACCATTTGAGAGAGCAAAGATAAGTTCGTGTGTGCTGGAAACTTTTCGGTTGCACTGGAGTGGAGTGGGGAGAAGATCTGCTTTTAAAGAAGGTGCTCAGGGCTTTTAGGCTCTGGGCTGTTGGCGCTGATTCAGCAAAGCGTTTAACTAAGTGCCTAATTTTAATGATGTAGGGCCCCGCTGAGTCCAGGGCTGAGGATGTGGTCCGGTTTGTACATTAAGCACTTTGCCTCCCACCACTCGGAGAATTCAACCCTGTGCACATCTTGCTGAAAATTATGAGAGAGACACCAGCAATTGCGATCTGGGCTCCTGTGCTGAAAACAAGCCATCCATCCAATTTAGGGCTGTAAATACTAAAATTGGAGATGGGGTTAATGACTCAGAACAACAGAACAGGGAACAGGATTTAAAAAAAAAAAGCCTTGACGGTTGTCACAATGGGCAGCAAATGACAAGTGCATTTCAGTGCAAGTTTAAGACGATTATACTTGGAAGATGGAACTAAAATATAAAGCGAGGGCTGTATGCAATGCTGCACGTTCAACTGGAAATGTAGGTTATGTACTTGGTATTAATTCATGTCCCAGTGAACAGGAAAAAAAAAAAATCTTTCTTTGATTCAGATGGGACTTGAGCTGTAGATTTTTCTGACTAAGAAGCTCTGGATAATTCTTTTCTTATGTATTATTAATAGTTCTATTACATTAAACCTTAGGTGTCAGAATGATCCACCAGAGGTGTTTCTCCCCCCACTCTCAATCCATTGTTCCCAGCTGAAGTCTAGGGTGCACCTGGGTAGGTGAATCTGGGCTTGCAAAACTGGCACACAGATGCATGTAAAGAGAGACACAATTTTCAGGACTAATTTCTTACAAGCAGTTCAGCAGATGTGTTTTCAAGAGGGATTTTAGTGTAGTCAAGGAGGTGCTGCCCTCCAAAAGGAGCAGTTTGAAGAATTGCAGAGTCCTGGGGAAGAAGTACTAAAACAAATGAGCAGGAAGGGGGAGGGAGTGATAAAAAAGGAACATGTTGGGAGTGGTGAAGCAGAAAGATCCTGTCAGGGAGTGAAGAACAGGTTTTCTGGATGTGTTTAAAGGTGTAAAAAAGGGCAGCCTCAGAGACAGCAATGCAGAGAAAACTCCTCCCAGGGTTTGTGATTACTACGATGTGATTTAAAAAATCCCAACAAAATACAAAACCACTCAAAACCAATACAAGGCAAAAAAAAAAGTCACATGGAAAATCCTCCTGTCTCTTGTGTTAGTGATCACAAGCAGTCCCCTGTGAATGGGGCCAGCATTGCTATACAAACGTGTATGCCATGCTTCTGAGTAGCAAATTCCAGCCCCCTTTGAGGGGAGCTTTGCAAGAGGTTTTGGAAATAAATATAAATGCAAAACCTAAAAACCAAGAAGGAATATGGAAAATGGAAAACGCTCAGGAGGATTTGTGATGACTTTGCAGACTGCAAGTAGGATGCAAACTCCCAGGTCGGAAGATGGTTCCGAAATGGCAGTCAATTAAAATAATATGTGATAGAGGGTTGACAGTTTGGGTGTTTTCAAATGATCCAGCTCTAGCTTGGAGTGCAGTGGGTAAGGTGCAGCACTTAGTTGGATGTTCTCCTATGGCAGTCGTTAGTCACCTTTTCCCTTCCCATAGAGCAGAGAGAGCCCTAATGACAGTGGATATAATGATGCCTTCAGGGATGCTTAAGGAGTAACACAGCTCCTATAGCAAGGTGCAGCCTGGCTGCCTTCGTCTCAGTTTCAGCAGTGTGTGGAGGAGCCAGGACATGCCTCGGAGGGGTTGTCAGCCTCCCTTATCACCCCAGAGCTGTTCGACAATTAGCGGCTGCTTCCTGCACACGGCCAGGAGTGGAAAGGGAGCTCCAACTCCGCCACCTCTCACAGGGCTGGAAGTCATTTGGCCTTTGCTGTAAAGAGATGAAGAATGTGAGCTACTGTTCAGCGTGGCCTGTGCACTTCACCAGAAAGGGTTACCTGGCAAGGCCTCTGCGAGAGGCATCTATGTCTCCTGATGAGCTTTGCCAGTGCTGCTCTTGCCTCATCTCTCTGACATCAACTTTCCTGAGCTACTGCAGCCTTATGTAACTGCCCCAGCTCTCCCAGCAGCCTTTTCTTGGGGGGAAAGGTGCTGATTCACCCTTCACACAGGTGCTGCAGCACAGGGTCGGGCAGCACCTCTCCGGAGCAGAGCTAGGGAGAAGTAAAGAGAGGAGAAAAAGTTGGAGCTGGAGGAAGGTCACACTGCAGCACTCATGTTTCTACCTCTCCCCTAGAGATGCTTGCAAGGAAAAGACAAACCTGATGGATGGTTGTATTTTCTAGAGAATGCAATGCAAAGCAAGTGGTTCCTGGCACTTAATAGACTCAGGGCTGTGTCTGTACTGCTTTCAGAGGTTCACCTTCAGCAGACTTTAATCCTGGCTGCCATGGGTCGCACTGACAAAAGACACAATGCCAGGGGCTGCAAGGTGAACCACCCACATGCCTGGCCCCTGCAGAATGCAGAATACCAGCACTGATGTCTTTTTGCTGTCCTGGGTGATATTGTGGTGGTAGTTAGTAGCACTCCGTTCTTGCCCAGCTGCATCATCATCTCCCCACAGCCCTGTAGGTATTCACCCAATGCTGTGCTTGGTTATGCTACAGAGATGGTTTCCTACATATGGATCCCTGTATTGCAGTGGCTCATAGACACTTAGGGCTTAAAATAGGAATTACTGGCCCTGGCTCAAGCAGCCAACTCAGAAATCTGAGTCTGTAATCTTGGGTTCTTCTGTGCCCCTTGGTCGAGGAGAAAGGGCACCTCAGGGCTGGATGTTTGTCTCTTCTGGAGCCACTGGTGTACAGCAGATGGAAAAATGGCCTTGAAGGACCAGTTTCTATCCACTGATTAGAGAAGGAGCCAATAGTGTGACTTACATAACCTCAGTCATCTGAGATGGGGCAAGACAACTTGTGGAAATACCTAGGGGTGTGGGTAGAAACCAAGAGAGGGAGGCATTTCAAAAATGTGCTGTTTTAATGAATATTTTCAAAGCAAAACAAAATTGAAGTCCTGGAGTAAGGCAGTCTACAAAAATGCCAGACTTCAAAAGCCAAAAAGGAGGAGATACATGGATTTCAGTGTGCAGAATGCACAATATATAAAAATATATTTTTGAAGACTTTTAAAATTCAGAAATCAGAGTCAAGAAGAAAAGAAGAGGTGAGATGAGAAGGAACGAAGACGGGTTTCAGGGTTTTCTTTGTTGTTGCAGTTTTGTTTTTTTCACTGCTCATCAAAGCCTCCTTCAGGACCTCTCCATCAGTCAGCTCTAAGGACCTGTCCCTAGAAGTGCCCCCTCTAGCAAGGATTAGCTGTTTGTTGTGAACATGCTAATTTCTCATGGTAGTTCTGAGAGTGCATTTTCTTTCCTTGCTGATAGAAACCATATTAGCTAATAAAAATAATTAAATTTATATTCTCTAGATGTAATTGGTGATTATGCCCTCTAGGTGGGAAAAAATGCTTTCAGATGAGCAGAAGCTTATATTCTCCATTCAGATGACTAAAATTTCTTAATTTCCACAGAAGTGGACTGCAAGAGAGTCATATCCCCCAAGCCTGCACAGAAAGGGCATTAGCAGCCATTTCCTAAAGTAATTTATGGTATAGTTCACTGTATTATGCCAACTCTAACAAACTCTCTCCGCCTTTACTGCTAGCATGGCTGTAATTCCAGTTACTCTATTGGGAATTTGGCTCTTGGAAAGCTAAGTGATTTATAAATTTTTAAGAAGCGATGCATATCACCAATCTAAAGGAAAATGGGCTCTTGCAGCCTGTGCACCTGCTGTCTGGGAGGGGAGAGGATTTCTTGCAGGATTCCTCTGCTAAAATGGGAAAAACTTGTAATCTTTAGGGTCGCTTGTTTTAACAGACTGTTGATGAAAAGGCCTTTGCTCCTGGAGCCTAAAGCCTTCAGTTTACCCAGAAATGGTTAAAGCAAAGATACCTATTTTTGCAGCAGTCTTGAATCATCATATGAACTTCCCAGCTGCTGGCTACTTTGTGTGAGGGAGCAGTTTTTTGTGAAACCGTGGTGGCCTTTATTTAGGTCACAGTTGACTCCCTTCTCCTTGCATCCCTCCCCAACATGCTTTCAGTGTGGAAAACAAACTCTTTCTAGGAAACAATTTGTTAGCAGCCTCCTTCCTTCCAGCTGGGACTTCTGAGCCCTGGAGAAGTTTGGCGCAGAAGGGATGCAAGGCAGGGAGCATGGAAAGAAGTTCTCCTGTGTGAATTCATACCACAGTAACTTGATATTTGATTTCTGGATGAATGCAGTTACTTGTGGAATTCCGGAATTGCCTCTGAAGGACTTCCTGTATGGATACCCATGGCAAACATACACTTCAAAACATGTCTTAAAAGAATTTCATACTAATACATTTACCCTTGGTCCTAGACAATGTCCAGGTCAAAAGTTGTGTGGTATTCCTGCTCCCCTGACACAAATGGCACCTCACGCAGTAGAGAGATGGAGGAGAAGCTGCCTTCTGCCCTGCTTCAGTTGTTAGTGTGTCATCGTTGCTAGAGAAACACAAAACCTTGGGCTGGGATTCTGGCAGAATAAAAGCCTTTCAATTCATATTTGATCACATTTAAAGGAGGGGGAAGGAGGGACCTTGTAAAAACCCTGTTCATCCACTAGAGAGCATATAGGCAGTGCTTCTCCTTGGAGAAAATAAAAATGTCAAGCTCTTATTATGCACAATAATGCAATGCAGTTTAAATGTTTACTGCTGTTCTACCCACCGCAGTTACAGATGGAGAAAAGAGTATGTGAAAACTGGAAGAAGGCTTTGCAAATATATAATTTTCATGTTCAAAAGCCTCTTATCTCCTTGTTAGTGTTTGATATCTTCTTGTTCTTAAAGAGTGTTCCTATTCTCCCCATGGAAATATTAAATTATTTACCAAGTTCCTGAGAAATACAGGGGTGGACTTGAGAAGGTGCAGAGCTGATCTCTGCAAGGGCATTTTATGGCTTTTAGAGGATTCCAGTGTTTCATTTCTGGCTGATGTGGTTGGGAAGAAGCTTCTGCAAACAAACTGATGTGAAGCTGCTCATTCTGCAGATGATCAATGCAAGAAGCTGGCACTGAGAAGGTGATATCCTTTGAAGTCTAATGATATTAATGTTGACTCTTAAATATTTCATAGCTGTTACTCTTTTGTAGTGATTTTAGTGCTTGAGTTAAGGAGCACATTTTTTTTTTCATCATCTAATTTCCATTTTTCCCCTCTAAACTGCCTCACTCTGTGTGTATACAATACACGTATGTAACTTCAAATTTAAACCATGGGGATCTGCATGCGTTAAATGGATAGTGGTACACCCCACTAATTAATTAAACTTTTTTCCCCCCATGGATGTCAAATTTACTTTTTCCAAAGGCTGTTTGTTAATACAGTGCATGTTAGAGGCAGTTTTTTACAGTGGAATACATCACTGACTTTCTCTGCTGCCCTAGTTAACCTTATTCCGTCCATCTGCAGGTTACAGATGATTCCACTTACACTTGTAACCTGCTGTGAGAGCTAGGCAGGAAACACAGTATAGAAACTTCAGGTAACTCCTCTGATACATATCTTTTCATCTGGATTTCTTTGTGCTTGTTTTATTTTGTGAAATCCTTGGTAGTGAATTTGCTACATTGTATAGAGCAACATGGGTTTGTTGTACATTCATTAAGTGGCCTTTCCTGGTATATTTTTACTTTTTGTATGCCACAATTCTGACTTAGCCATTAGCAAAATATTTGTGTAGTACTTGGATATTGGATGGATTTCCACTGACACTAATGGACAGTCTGGTCAGGATTTTATTTGCCCTCAGCATCAAGCAAGACTTCCTTTTTGTTGCCTTTTGCAAGTGATCAATGGATCCCCTTAGATTATAACCTGAAGTTAGGAGCAGAATTACATATTAATATCTTTCATTGCAATAAAACAACTGTTAAAGTCCATTACTTTTCTGAGGAAAAGAATGGGATTTGTTTAATTTTAACTGCCTCAGTAGTGTACTGGTGCATATATAAATGCTGATGAATGAAATCAAGCAATTAGAATTAGGAAATAATAACACAACGCATCTAGTAATTTCAGCAAGTTTGCATTTTGATTCTGATTGATTTTTCTAATATTTGCTAAGTGCATATGTATCCACAAAGGCTTTATATCCATATGCTGTATTTTTAAAATGCCGACATGTTGGCTTCTAGGATCTAGATCTGTTGTTTGACAGCATATTATGATTTAATTTCTGTTACCTAAAAAACGACACCATTAATTAAAATTAAAAATTTTATTAATTAAAAATTAAAATAAAAAAAAATAGCTGACGCAGAATTTAAGCACGTCTGTTCGTTGTTCTCTTTTTCAAGGTTTTTGGAAATTACACTTGCTGCCTAACACTGTAAAGTTGGTTTACATTAAAGGCAGGGTTATTTTTCCTCTTTGAATGACAGCGAGTATTTGTGTGCATGTATGCAAGTGTGACATGAAAGTATGACGATAGCTGCCTCACAGTTCTGTTTTTGCTTTTTAATTGATATTTGGATGACATAAAGCAAGCAACTGCCATATGACAATGAAATGGACCAACTTTCCCAGCTGGATGTCATATTTGACGAAGGATGTAACCAGAGAAACTGTGAATTATGTAAAGTGCTAAATAGGATTCTGGGTGTAACTTACTACCCTGCGGGCTGGAAGATACTGCTTGTTATTTACTTGCACTTTCTGAAGCAACATTATTCTGGGTGTTTCTCAGAAGTGCTAAACTTTGTTATTGGGGAAAAAAAATTTCGAGGAGTGAGTGTCATACTTCTGGTTTCCTATGGGGAAGGAGTGGGAGGTTTTGGAAGGCTGGATGTGAGTAGTATTGATTATGATTTCTTGACCTCTTGTCTGCCATGCCTTGCATGTGTCTGCTCTGCTGCCGCCAGGTAGGGAACAGGGCGAGCCAGATTTCCTGATAGCTCCTGACGAGGACGGATGCTGCTGTCTGGGTTCACTGAGATAAGAGTTCCTTGGGCTTGTGGCTGTGTTTTATATTCTGTGTTTACCTCACCAAGGAATATTTTATTTGCTGGTTGATTGTGTCCCTTTGTGGCTCTGTGCTTGTTTCTTTTCCAGTTAAACTGAATCACATAATTTATTTTTACAAATGGTTCTTGAAAAGCCAGTGTACTAACATCAGGCACTTGCTTTGCAGCATAAGCCTAATGCAGCCTCTCTGAAATAGACATTTTAAATTTTAACCTCAATATAAAACTTGCTACTTTATTTTTTCTGCTTTTCACACTGCACCTGCTGTTCTTCCTCAGGGTCCCTGGGTTTGTTGTTGGGCCATGTGCAGCACATTCTTATTTATCTACGACCACGAGTGTCATAGGTGATCTGTGGAGGCAGCCAAACTTTTTGCAGTAGCATTTAAGTTGTGTCAGGAGGTTGTAGCCACATGAAGGTGTATGAGATGGTTTGGTTGTAGGAGGGAATAGTCTTAAGAAGGACCAGATTTGGTGAAGAGTTTTGCTCTCGTGCTAAAAATTGTTGCTTCATGATGCATTGGACTGGACTTTTACAAAAGCTCGCAACTCACAGCAGATAACTGGAGTCATAGTAGGCGTGAGGTTGGTGTTTGTGGGAGGAATGCATCTCAGAAAAAAGTTCATGTCCATCAGTTGTTGGGTGTTTTTGTTAAGATGAGGCAATATTAGCTGCTGGATCAGGCCCTGAGCTCAGGGTTGTCTCTGCTGTCTCTGGCCCTGCAGGTGAATGGACAGTCCAGGGGACCTGCCAGGTTTCCATCTTCTGGCAGAGGCAGCTCACCTCGCCTGTCCCTTCATTAACTGGAGGGGACAAAAGTGAGTGATGCTTTAAATAATCAAGGTTTGAAATAAATAATTCGGCTGCTTTCTGTTTTATATTTCTGCACTTTCGGGTTCTTTTATTTCCTTCATGTTTTTTGGGGTCTTTCAAGGCAGGTGGTGCTGTGCAATGGGAGAGACGAAAGTTTTCTGTGTGTGAGAATTATGCAGGGTGGAGAAAGTCCAGGGAGAGGGAGCAGCATGGCTGGGAGAGAGTCTTGGTCTTGCTGAGACTTTGGTGAATGGCAAACCTTCTCTTTCCTAAAGACCTGTCCAGAGACTTTCTTGCCCTTGCAGCTAGCAAAAGTCTCAGTCTTTTTCAAAATCTTGCTGAAGGAACAGGAAAATATCAAGAACTAGAAAACACCTGCATTATTCCTTCTTTCAAAACCTTCCTGGCTTTTTGGCAGATGAAGGGGAGACCTGCTGCATGCCTCCAGGAGGATTTAGGTTTCAGCTCATGGGCATTTTCCTGCATAAAACCTTGTTCAAAGCACGTTGGATCAGCTTACAGAGCAGTTCTATTGGGTGCAATGCACTGGGAATTGCTTTTTCCCATAATCCAAATGTTTTGGGGGCAAAAAGAGAGTGCTGCTGTGGTGGTGACTCACAAGAGTCTCGTGCTGCTGTGTGCTTCACCTTCACGTGTGAAGCTCTGTTCCAGCATGAAGACAGAATGCACCACAGCACAGGTGGTTGCCACCATGAGCATGTGCCTTGCTTGGTATCTGTGCTTGTTTTCAGCTTTAAGGTCTGCAGAGCTGGGTGAAAAGGACAAGAGTTTGTTACTGTACTGGTGTGGTGGGAAGGCCTTGCAGAACCCCTGCAAAATGACAGGTTTTGTGTCAAAGCCGCAGGAATCTAATAACTTGTAAACAGCTTATCCTTCTCCAACTTTCCAAAAGTATTGTATTTTCACATAAATTCTACCTCTTTCCTATGAATACAGCTATCTACAATTACAATTCTATGATTTTTTCACTCACACATGAACCTAATTCCCAGATTACTACACTAGTTTTGAGACAATGTAGCAATATGTGAACTATTTGAAAATTCAGAAATTTAAATACTGCTGTTGGAACTTCTATCCATCTGTCAGAATTCAGGCAGTGGTGTAGCAGATGTTGCCCAGTAATTCCTGTTGCACAATGCAAAACTATTAGGCTTAGCAAGAAGGTGTTAAAAATGCAACCAAACTGAATTTTCCGTTGATTTCCTGTTTTTAGCATTTAAACTACAATATGAATGTCAAGCTTCCCATCTGGGCCTCATCAGTTAAAACTTTTCTTTTGGTAAATGTAGTAATGAGTTTCTGCTTACTAATTTCACTGCAAAATCATAGGCTTTAAAAAAAAATAACCATTGAGACACTCAAGTGAAAAGGAAGTTTGATATGTGCTGTGTTTTTATTTCAAGTGCATATAAGCACCTTAGTGAAAAAAAAAAAAAAATACATTTCCCCCCTTCTTTATTAACTTGGCCAAAGTCTTGGGCTAAAAATTGGAAAATTTTATAGCCTTCAGTGCACTGTATTCAAGTTCTGTTTTTAAAAGCTTAAAGTAAGAAATTTTTTCAATCAATTCACTAATTTCCAAAGGGTTTCCAATCCCAAGTATCCTAGTTTTGCAAAGTTTTGTGAACCTTTTCCTTTTATGATAGTTGATCATTGTGTCCTATATCTAAGTTGTTAGTTATGGGGAAGAATTATGAATATAATTCTCTACAATCACCATTGTTATCTCTGTCCTTCCCAAAATAATGCAGAGCTTAAATATATCATCTTTAAAAGATACATATTTTTTTTCAGTTTTCATACAGCAAGTAACCAATGCTCAGACTCATCTCAGAGCCTTTTAAAATACCTAGTTCTGCTAGCCATTGTTGGATATTCAATAATCTCATTTTTCATTAGAAATGTTGGGTTTTTTCTAGAAGTCATCATACAACCTCCTGCTTTCAGTTTGAATTTTGAGTCCAAGTGATTTGTTATTTTTTATAAACATTCATAGCATACACTCTGTACCAAAATTCAGCCTTTTCAACTTTTCTAGATTTCTTTTCCTGACTGTGTTCTGCAGCGAGTTAAGCCCTGCTTTTCTGTATTAGTTAACCTCTTGCCCTATAAATATTCGTTAATGGAAATTTTTCCTGGTTGGCTCAGGTTTGTGATAGTCAGCGAGCCTGGGCTGATAAGGAAACCCTGCTGCCAGCGTGCCAAGGAAAGCATTAAACCACAGCTGTACTCCTTAGTGCTCCTGTCTTTACCTGCCCCAATCGCATACCATTACACTTGATTTACCCAGTGTAACATGATCCTTATACAAAGCCAAGCTTGGTTGTCATAAGGCCTTCCATTTTCATGCCTTTCTTATCTCTTTTCCAGCTGCATTTTCCCCAGTGCAACAAATAGCTCTGATGTAAAACTTTCAGGGTAGAAGGAGCCAGGACTAAATTTGTGCTGCTTGGGTTTGGATGGGACTTAGACAGATAAATGTAGCTTGGGATTTTTTTTATTTTTTTATTTTATTCTATTCCCTTTTAGCCTCTTGCTCTCTGATTTCTTTTCATGATGTTAATCACCTTGCTTATCTCAGTACTGGAGATGTGATATGAGCTGTGAGATGCACCATTCTGTAGCATACACTGCTGTCTACATGTTCTTGATCTGCCTGCAAGTGCCTTGGGAGCCTGGCTGCAGCCACCTCAGGCTGCCTTTTGGGGGGATGCAGGGGGCAATTCTGCATTTCCGTGATGCTGTGTATTTAAAAGCTAAATAAACGAAAATATGCACAATTCTTCCATAATAAGTCCCACCAGGGCACCTTCCTCATCCGACTTTGACATAAAACAGCTCTTAGCACTGATCTTTGTGTTGGATCGAGCTTACAGTGTGTTTTGCAAAGAAAACTTTCATTCATGCGTCCCTGCAAATTTAAACAATCAAAGAGCTTAGAGAAACCTAAAACAAGCTGCAAAATGGGAAGGTGTTGCAAAGTTCAGGTGATTAAAAATAATATCATGCCTTTAGAAGTCTTAAAATTGATGGAGAAATGCAAGATTTCTGTGACACAACTTAAAAATCTAACCATATATATTTCTTTGACTTAGGAACTTTCTTTCTTGTTTTATTTTTTTTTTCTTTGACGCCACATAGACTGAAAACTTACTTTGCCCATTTTTAAAAGGGAAACCCAAGGATCCCTGCAATCTTAATTGGTTGTGTCCTTCCAGTTTTGATTTTGATTTGTACTGAGTATTTTTGGATGCATCAAAAACATGACTTGCAGTCAGAATATGTGTCCTTGTCAACGTTTCAGTAAGCAGAGGTCAAACCAGAACATGAGAATAAAACTTACATATTCATAGTTGCATAAATTGTCCCAAAAGAAGGTCTTTTATTATCTGCTGTCCATTTGCTTGCTTATTTAATAGTTTAGTGGTCACCATGAAGATGTCAGCTGTTTCTTTACTGATAAATTTTATTTTATTTTGCATAAGCCTACATACTTTTTCAGACAAGAGAATTAGTGTAATCTCTTTCAGAGTGATAGCGACATGAGTTCAGTGCCTACAAGAAGGGATGATAGCACTGGATGTCTGTTAAAAAGGAAGAAATCTTTGAAATATTCCATTCACCTATGCAGTTAAAGTGACTAGAGATTCCAATAGTCCTCAAAACATTGATGCAACTTCACTGTATCTGTAAGTCTATAAGCACCTGCCTCCAAAACAAACAAAAAACCAAACTGTGAGAAAAGAGAAAGTATTTGAAAGATAAAGCAACTATAAACAGTTACTCTACTGAAGGTATGGCAGTTTCTTAACAGTGTGGATAAAAGAAATAGGGCAGGAAAATCATAGGAAAGATAATGTAAACTTTAATGAAAACTTACGTGGTTTCCATGAATAGCTTTAGGGGGGTTTGGGGAAAAAGCCATTTCATAACAGAATAAAATAATAAAGGCAATGATCAGTGGTAGTCAGGGTCACAGATGCAGCCATCTGAAGATGAAGAAACCCAGGTGTGATCCAACATTGCTTTGGTTCCATTTTTGCTAGCATCTTTGTCACCAAGGACTGTTTTCAGGAATGTTTGAGGGTTTCTGCTCTAATCAGCTCCATGTTGCCCTGAGCACAGTGATCAAAATTCTCTACTATTCTGTCTCACTACAGTAAAGCTAAACCTGCCTTCAGCTGGGATAGTTGCAATGGTGAATCAGGCCAACCCATGAGAAGAGGTGACAGAGTTACAGGGAAGTCAAAATGTCAGGAAGGGAACAAAACCCCCACCTGCTTACTAGTGAAAGCAAAGACTGTGACCTAATTTCCCTTTTTTTCATTAGGATGTGGTTTAGCAAAATTGCCACCATGTGCCTGCAGAGATGATGAGCCCCAACCACACCACAGGACCTCCCAACAGCTGAGCTGTGCAGAGCCCTGCATCATCTGCACTGCAGATCATCTGCCATAGCTCTGGGGGCAAAAAAAATCAGTCCCAGAGGCAGCAGGTAACTCCTGAGAGACACAGGGCCTCTGCCAAACCCCTGTGTGGGGCAGCAGCACTCGTAGGAAGCAAGAGGAGAGTCAAAAGAAGAGCAAGGGCTGTGGCAGAGCCTGCACACTTTCATCTGCCCTGTGTTCATGCCTCCACCCCTCACAAGCACAGCCACTTGCCAAAGGAAACTGCAATTTTTATGAATGTCTTGAATTGCAGCCAGGTAATTACCTTCAGGAAATTTTCATGTTGCTAAATGATAATCTACAGAAAGTGAATGAGGAAGACAGGCTGGAGGGGGGAAGCTGAAAGTTTTGTAGTATAATACACAGCCATCCTGATTTAGAAGCTATGAATAGGAAGATCTAGGTGTGATCTCCAGGGAAATAGTCTGTCCTGTAAGTGCTAATCCTAGGAGGATGCTTTGCCTTTGGTGGATATACACAATGTCTGCATACTGGACTCAACACATTGACTTTTGATCCTGAACTACCCAAAATTAGCATTGAGCAGTATCAGCCTACTGTAACAGTGCTGAGTGTCAGAACTTTGCATGTGACTTTTCAAGAATCCAAAAAACATCTCTGCTGAAGAGGCTGTTTCCTTAAGCTGACTTTCACATTCATTTTTGGTTTTTTCACTGCTATTAATTTATTTCCTGCATTCCATTAAACATGGCATTTACAGGTCAAGGAGCATTAAAATTATTTCATTTGCAAAAAAAAAAAGAAAAAAAAACCAAAACAAAACAACAACCACAACTGAAAAACAACAGCAAAATCCTCTCTGCCTTTGTTGATTGTGCAGTTTACCAAAGATTTACATTTTTCACATCTGTTGCCCTCCCATTACAGTTTTCATCTTGCATGTAAAATTGATACAGCAAGATAAACAATCTCCCAATGGCTGGAGAAGGAAAGCTTAATAATAGTTCTGATTATTTTTTTAACCAAAATAATGTAAACCAGCCTGTATTTTTTATGATGTCACAACTAGTGGAGAGTTTGACATTATCACATTAACTGCTAATGTATAAATGCAACACTAATGTACTGGAATTAAAACTTTGTATAATGACCTACCCTTGGTTCAGCCATTAAAAATACATTAATACTCTGTCTTGCAAATTGGACCTGATGCAATTTTACTCATCAACAACTAGTTTCTGGGGGGTTTTGTTTGTATGGATATCTGTGTTTATTTTCTGAAGAATTATTCTGACTTCATCTTTTGCAAAGTAGAAGTCAGCAACATCTCAGGTGCACTTATATAGCCTTTATTTTATTTTTATGTGCAAGAATAGTAGCCAGAACAAGGAAACTCAGTCTCCCTCCTATCTTGTACTGAAGCTGGCCAGCTTTATCTAGTGCTGTGTGCTTCAACATATCCATTTGTAAAATTCGTGTATTACCCATCGCATGTGCAAATTGAAACTTAATTTACAGATGTTTGTAGCTACTTTCACATCCTCCTAGGAGTCACCCTGTGTGAGTAAAAAGCAGTTGTTGCTGGGACATGAGAACATTGGAGCAAAGGCTTTTTTTAGAGATGGAGAACAGGTTACAAAGGGCTACATGGGGGGGTTACTTCAATTTTTTTAAGATATTTTGGAAGCTTTAAAAAAATCCCCATTTTGAAGCATGTGGGGCACAAGACTGCAAAAGATACCTCCCATATAATAGGTGTTGTTTCTTGCATCCCCCTTCTACAACTTGCATGCATCAAGGTTTTAAAGCTCTTAAAAGCAAGCTCTGAGTTGAAGAAAAAGACTGCTGGAACAGTAGTGGGCATGTCGAAGCACACTTGAAGATAACAACTGTCAGGACACAGGAGATGAAAATGCAACCAAGTACACAGGCTGCAGGAAAACCTGGCCTTGGGCATTTTGCTTTCACTTCAGTAGTTTTAACCCTTTGTACTCCAGAAATTATTTTTAAAGTTGGGGGAGTACAAAGGAGGCGAAAATCCTTTGTGAGCTGTTTCTGAAAATTGAAAATATACAAATAACTAGTAAATAGCTGCTGGGTCACGGTTATAAAGTACAGGCAGGGCTGCCTTTAGACAGCTTGGCTTTTATCTGATTGTGAGCTGTGTGCTTCCTCATACGGGAACTACCGCCAACCCAATTTTAATCAGTTGCAATTTTGTTTTTGCGTCTAAATTAGAATAGCTTGGATTGAAGGGGAAGTGAAAAGAAATGTCTGTCAAAGCATTTCTATAAAGCAAGAACTCTTTCACTTTAGTTTCATCATGCATCTTCAGTCTGATATTCTTCATTTTACCCAAATATTACCAGGATTATTACTCTAGTGTATTTTACATCAGCCTTCTGCTTGCAAAGCTAAACAGTTCATGAGCCATGCTGGGAAGTTTCCCCAAAGACCTTGCTCTCTAAAACATGTGAGTACAAGCATGACTCAGATTGGCGGTGGAGAATGGAAACTTTCGGTTCTGTTGTTGTCTAGAATCCACCTTGATTTGGGAACAACCAAAAATATTCCTTCCTGATGACTGCTCGGGGGCCTCTGTGAAGAGACTCAGTGGTATCAGTTACTGCAAGTAAGCAGACACGTATTTGGCACATGCCTCAGCAGAGACCAATGTACCTCCCAGCCAAGCTGAGGGACATTAGCAGGACAGCGCTTGATTTGTGACTAAATTCCAACCTGTGACCCAGCAAAGCTCCTCGCCCCTGAGCCTGTTGCTCCTGCACTTTCCACCTGCATTACATCCAGTTAAAACGAAAATGGCTAAATGCAAGTTTCTGCTAGCATCTGTTCCCATGCCTGTTGTCTGAAACAAAGCCTAATTATCACAGCCCCTTCCTTCATATTTTCTTTTGACTTACCCAATTGTCTACAGCTTTGATATCTAGAGCATAAATGCCAAGGCTGAAACGTGCATTCAATTAGATGACTCTTGACTGACCTACATAACAGTTCATTCATGAGATAATGTGACCTGGAGTCATGGAGATAGAAGCCAGTTGATTGAGCTGGCTTGGCTGTGTACGCTGCAAACTCTCCAGTGATTGAGGAATCATCTAAAATTAGCCATATGCTGTACGTTGTCGAGAGCCTTTCAGACCCGGCTCTGTTTCAGAGATTTTTTTTTTATGAGATGGGCGTATAATTTGTCACATTGTAATTCTTTAATGCTTAACTTTATTAGCATGAGGTACTTGGGTATCAAATAAAACGAGCAATTAAGTGATTTATGCTTAAGGTCTGCTCTCAGTTCAGGGCGTAGGTAGCCAGCCTCCCATGTAGGGGCGATACCATGCACTGTATTTACCACTTCCTTCAGAGAGCTACAAAATGGTGCTTTTTGAAGATGAACCTCGTTGTGCATGTAAATCCCAATTGCCTATTACTGCGCTGCAAGTTAAAATGTATTTTGTATTAAAGGTTATTGTGTGTTTGTAGAGAACCACAGGGTGTTTTCCCTAGCTTTTGCCTACTACATTTGTGAGCTCGCAGCTTTCAGCTGTGGGGGAAAAAAAAGTTAACCAGGGAGCGAATGGTTTCAGCATAACGATTAAGTGACAGTTTTTGTATTGCTGAGCCACAAAGGAAGCTCAGATAAAGGTTGCAGGTCAAAAAGGAACCTTGAGGAGCATGCTCGTGAAGTGAGGCACTTCAAGAAAAGCTGCAGCTGTCACTTCCACATCTGAGGGGCTGTGAGGTATTTCAACCATTTTCTTATTCTATCTTGTCTTAAAGATTCATTACCAGAATAATGTGAAACTATCTGGTGTCCTTTGGGGCATAAGTTCTTCTATTTTTATTTTTTCCCTCAGTAAGTGTGGTGGGAGCAGTCTTTGCTCTGTCATGTCCAGTTCCTCTCAGATGGAGCCGCTTCGGTGCTGACTGACGCGTGTTGTGAGGAGGACAGGGGGACATTTTGTACAGGGAGGTTGTGGGCTCTTCAAAACGTATTTGGGGCACAGCACCATGGTTCCTGAGGCTTTCTCTTTTAGTAGATGCATCCCGTGGGGGTTTTACATGCATTTAAGGAGCAGGTTGCTTGCTGCCTCCTTCTCTGTCTCTTCCATGAGCTGGTTCTGTGGTTAACTCTGTGCTGACACAGTGGTGATCCTCTCCTGGGGAGGGTGAAGATTAATCAAAATGCCGAGGAGCTGGCTGTCAGATGTCCAGCAGGAGGTTTCCTGAGAGCCTTTTTGTGAGTTTCTTAGGGGCTTGGGTTTTTTTTTTAATTTACATTGTATAAGAATTAATAAGGAAGTGACAACCAGCACAGCAGTAAAAAGGCATTTAATTTATTCTTTCACATTGTAGATTTTGCAGTGCTTTTGTATGATCTTTTTTTTTTTTGTTTATGATGCATATACATTGTTTGGCTTTGAGTGAATAAATTGTTGGGAATGCTGGAGAGAGGAGCAGCAGAGAAACTTTTATATTTTGCACGAGTTTTTTGGTTCAGACAGACCACTTGGGCTCCAAGCTGAGGCTGAAATTGCACAGGGCCCAATTAGTGCCTGTTACCTTTGCTGTTTGCTCTTGATCGGTTGCAGAGACAGAGGTTTAATTAAGCAGAAATGGGGATGTGGAGTTAATGTTCATTATAACTAAAATCGAAACAGCTGTTTACCTTGCTGAAGCCTTGTGTGTTAATGTCCATAAATCTCACCTCGAGGAGAGCTTGGAGGAGCCAGCTCCTGTACACGCCTTTCCAGATACTGTGTGATATCATTTTACATACTCATTTTCACAACATTTCCTAATCATATTAATTAACACATTAGGGTATAATTCTTATTGTCTGCAGAAATTACTTCAATTAAAACTATTAACATATTATCATGATTGTTATAGTATTTGCAATTTGCTTTGTTACTACTCAACAACTACTCCAGCAAACCCAAATATTTGAAATCAGCATGAGATTGTCATGGCTGTGCTTTTCCTCTTAACTGTCACATCAGGTCTCACTGTAAACTTCCTGAATAAGCTCAGTTTCTGTGCTGGTGTTTCCTCTGTGAAAAACAAAAAAAATATGTGAGAGGCCACAACTCTCCTGCAAGTTGAGGCTAGAAAGATTTTGTCTTGATTAGGCTCTGCAGTGCCTAACAGGAGTGTTATCACTGTGCAAGTACATATGGAAAGAGTAAATAATTACAGTGGAGCACAAGACAGTAATGGATAGAAACTGGTCACATTCATGTTAAAAAATAAGTAGGTTTTTTGCTTTTTTTCTGTTCTTGGTCAGAGCTGTGAGTTTCTGGTCTGGCTGTCTTGGAAGAGGAATGAAGGCAAGAGGCTAGTTTTACTATTGAGCATTTTCAGACTCAAAATCTTCTTACAGGCAAGTGAAATGTGCTCCCTGTGTAAGAGGCCAAAACTTGTTGTTAGTGAAATTGAAATCTTTATGGTCCTATCAAAGATTATTATTATTATTATTATTATTATTATTATTATTATTATTATTATTATTAATCCAGATCTACTTATTAGGAGAAAAGAAAGAACACTGTTATGGGGGAGGAAAGCTTCAATAATACGTTTGAAATGAATGAGTGTCTACTCCTATCCAAGGTGTTTTGCTCACCCTTACTCAATAAGCTTTAATTTTTGGAGCTGGGAAGTGGGTAGGGCAAGTAGGCAGATACCAAGGGCTTCATTGGGAGAGGTACCTTGATAGTGGGGGTTTCTTCTTCCTCTTTGCCATGATGAGCATGATGTTGATGGTTTCCTAATCCTCATTCTGAGTTCTACTTCTGGCTGTTTTAATGGTTTTTTTTATGTTTCCTAACATTTTTACACCTTACTCTTTCTCCCTTGGATTGCAACACCCATCCAATATGTATGTGATGTCTTACATGTGTTGGATACTTTTTCTGACTTACCTTAAAACCACAGATTTGCATTTTTCAGGCAGCTCTAGGTGAATTTTTGTAGCCCTGGGGTCTTGAATATCAGTCTGTGCCCTGTCTGATACCTGCTCGTTCCTCCACTCCTCTGCACTGTACCTTGTGTTGCCTGTTCCGAGTTCTCGGTTATGATACCAGGTCTGTGTTCCTCTGCTCTCTGTTGTTACTTGTAGGGATCATAAATATTTCATCCTGTGCAGAATAACTGCGAGTTACTACATAAACCACATCATTATGCAAAGACAAGCAAAAGCAAAATACATTGGGCAATAGCCACCTGGCCATTAAGAAAATTGCTGCCACAGCTAAAGCAGCTAAAACGAAGCTCCAGGTTGGGCAATACAAGTGTAGGCAAGCCTGACATGCCTGGGGCTTGTCACAGGCTCAGCACAAAGTCTGTGTCCTATTACTGGCATCACTGGACTACAGGACATGAATGAGATCACTGTTTGGGTTTACCCTTATTGGCTGGGTGACACAGGATGTCCTTTCTGGTGTTGGGTTTGTAAAAACACCTTAAACTGTTGAAATAGAAAAGGGGTGCTTTTCCTTTACAGAGCAGGTGTGTATTGGTGTAGTATTAGCAGGCAAGTTAAACAGAAAACAAGAAATTTTATCTAACTGAGGTAGGTAATTGCTATCATTATTCTAAGCCATATGTATTCTATTCATCTTCATGATATTGCTGTGACAAAGCTGTTATCCTCCTTTACAGATAGAGAGTATTTATCTACAGTTGCCCTAGGACGCCTCTATAGTCAATGGAAAGACATTTCTACCTCCATTTTAGTCCACCTGAAGTCTGAATTGCCCTCTAAAATGATTATTTCTCTTCACAGACTAAGCAGGAAATCCCACACACATAAATTTAATAAATCTGAGCCAAAGAGATTAGAGATTTGTCTGCAGCAGATGAGTTTCAGAGCCTGTGCTTTCACAGCTGTTACTAGTAACTAGCTTAGCTTAAATTTATTTCATATATGGAATATATAGGTGACTGCTATAGTTTAGATTGTATTGTTATACACCAAATTGGACATGTCCAAATGGCTGAGTGTGGAATTCTATTTTCATATTTCGGATGAGAAGATAATGCCCTAATCAGGTCTCGTCTATCTAATGTGCTCAGTGGCACTACTCAATTCTTTTCAGTTTGGCTACCACTCCAAACTGTTAAACCATCTGCTGATAGCAGCCGAAAAGATGACAATATAATAAATTACTAGAAAAAGTTAAGATGCCTAACATCTGCTCTCCACCAAGCTCAAGCATCTTCCCTGAATTGATGTCCTGTCATCTCTTGACACAGTAAGGGAAGATGCTTGCTCTGAAGCTGTTGCAAATTCAAATCATTTGCAGCTGGACCTACATTCCAGGCATCCATCCCAGGCCTAAATAGGGAATAACAATAGAGAAGGGAGAAGACAAAAGCAGGAGAACAAATAGCTTCTCAAAATACCTTAAGAAATTCCTGGCCCAGGTAAAGGCCTTCGTCTACTCATTATTCATTATGATTAATGAAGAAATACCTAATGATGGCAAGCAGAATTTTGCAAGACAGAAATAGAAACTGCTGCCTCTTCAGAACCACATGACTGTCTGTCCTGGAACTACATTCTGCATAATGTTTTAATCAAATAACAGTTTGCTTAGTAGCAATGGACCACATTGGTTAGTGCAAACGGAATGCAGATGTGTTCTAGATAAGATTATGTAGCTCTGAAGGTGCTGGTAGGCAGACACTGTTGAGAAAATATACACACAATATTTACTTAAAACGTTCCTGGAGCCTCCTTTGGTGTTATTAGTCTGTCATGAAAATCTGCAAACACATACTTATCAGAAACTCACTGCAAAACATTAGGCAGTTAGTGAAGTCAAATATAGAGGGTGGATGCCGTGGCAGAGCACAGTTAATGGTTGAGCTGTGACTTAACTTACATCCAAGTGCAAACATAATTAAATTAGGAAAAAGTCCTGAACCAAACGTAGGAGGTGTAGCCTGCCTGGAATGCAAAGATGAACCTGGATCCCATCCTACTACTTCCATCTCCTGGAGTAGAAATGGAGGAAACAGGAGTCCCGAGCTGAATCCAAGTTAAAAGGTGTAAAACAAACTAGTAGGTGCTACAATGTTCTGCTTGTTATTGTGGTACAAATGTAAACAAAATTAACTGATCTAAGAGAAAAGACTTATGGACTGGAAATTTGGTGTGCATTAATTTGGGAGATTTGCCTTACATTAACTAAACCCAAGTTGTTTTCTAGTTTCCTTTTATAAGTTTTTTCAAGTCTAAAAGCATCCTCTTAAGACATGATTTCTCTAAGCATAATAATTGATTTCTTCTCTGTTCCTAATTTCTCTCACATACACAGCCCTATCAGCTGCTTACACAGTGAACAGGTGAAGGAAGGGCACTCCTTCAGCACAGATACCTCCATAGTAATCTCCTGTGATTTTAAGCTCAGTAAAATTCCACTGGATCTAAATTCACCTTAAGCAGAAGGATGATCCTTGTAAATAAATATGAAATCGTATAATGTAGTTATAATTCATAAAAATACAAACATAAAGAGTGTAAATACCTAAATACTCCAGTAGCCTTTAGTATATAGTAAAGCAACTGGATTTGGTCCTGGAGAGTGTATTCCACACTGTATTCCCATGAGTCCTGTTCTGCCACAGATCTGTCATCCATCCATCCATGAAAATCTATTCCTTCAGGTCTAGATTAGAAAATGCTTCCCCCTGTTTTTTCCTTGTAACAGTAGTGTTCATCATTCACTCTGCTGCTTCTCCTTACCTCCTTCTGTCTCCTGGTTAGACCTTGGGGCAGCTGGCTGGTGTTCCATAGAACCAGCAAGGTTTTCCTGAGCTAGACCCAGTAGAAGCACTAATGAAGTTCTATTTTAGCTTGTGTGATTTGGCAAGCACTGGCTACGATGTGATAATAAGTGAAATAAGGAGCCAGCAGGCTGGGCTGGCAGCAGGAGCAGGGAGCACCACGGTGATGGTTAATATGAGATTCTTGCCATCAGTGCACCTGGATGTGTCTAGGAACAGGCACTCAGGTTTATGTCATACTGCACCAACCTGGAGAAGTCCTGAGGGGTTGCTCGGATGCGCTGGTTTGGTTTGTACACACCAGTGCTGTTTGGAAAAGGTGGGAGAGTATAAATCTGTGTGCATGTGTGTGTGTCCCTGGCTGACACATTTAACCTAGTGCAGAATTAAACCTGTAGCTGTCACTGTCTCATCCCAGCGTGGTGGCCAGCTGTGCCTGACTGATAGAACAGGCTGTTTTCCCTTTTAGGGGTATTATTTATAGCGTTATCTTTCAGAGTAAGGTGTGAGACTGGTGCATTTGGCTGGATAGCAAAGCCAGTGTGTTCATCTGCTACAGGGTAGAGGTGATGTTTCTAATCAAGCTGAGGCTGAATGGACTTTCCAAGAGGAACAAGGTGAGATTTCTAAACAATTTAAAGGATTTGGTTCAGAACAGGCATTAATCAGTCATTAAAAAGCAATTGCAAATAACCATTACTTTCTGTCCATCTCCAGTGTTTCTCAAGCATGTCCCTGAAAGCTCGACACCATTCTGCAGCTTTAGCAGTAATTTGAATGCAACAAATCGTACCTGCAAAGCACAGATGTTGAAAGCTGAAAAATCTGAAGGTGCCGTATGTTTCCTGTAATTGAAAGCAGGTGCCCTGAAGGAAGCAGAGATTCTGTTTCACTTTATGAAGTATCTAGTTGGCAGAGCAGGCGAAAAATACCTGCTAAAACTTCATTCACTAGGACTGGATAAAACAGATTAAAACTGTTGTTTTACGACAGCTTTTGGGCTCCAACAAGGGATCAAGATCCTGTTGTGTTGGGCAGCACAGACAAAAGGAATTAAGTCACAGGGTTTGGGGTAGTAAATAAAAGGAACTATATATATTTAAAGGATGGGATGAGGGGAAGTACCATGATACACAGACCTCTTGGAGTGATTCCAGAGGAGGACTACCAAGATGATTAGAGGAGTGGAACACCTCTCTATGAGGAAAGGCTGAGAGAGATGGGGCTTTTTCATCCTGGAGAAGAGAAGGGTCTGGGGAGAACTTATTGCACCTTCTAGTTCCTAAAGGGGGCCTGGAGAGAGCTGGGGAGGGACTTTTGACAGGGACATGCTGTGATAAGAGAAAAGGAAATGGCTTTAAGCTCAAAGAGGACAGGTTTAGGTTAGATATTAGGAAGAACTTTTTTTCTCTAAGGGCAGTGAGACATAGGAACAGGTTACCCAGTGAAGTTGTGGATGCCCCATCCTGTAAGTGTTCAAGGCCAAGTTAGACCAGGTGTGGAGCACCCTGGTGACGTGGAAGGTGTCCCTGCCCATGGCAGGGGATTTGGAACAAGATGATTTTTGAGGTTCCTTCCAGCCCAAATAATTCTGTGATTCTATTAAATGATAACCCTTCCTAGTGCAGCACTGAAACCAGACCCAGCACCTCCATCACTTTGGGTCTATTCTGCTCTAGATTGGGGTGGATGCTGCATCCCAGGTCTGCATCTCCCAGTGGCCTCACACCCAGAACTCTTATCATTGCTTCAGTGAATGCTCAGTATGGTAGGCTGCCGATTTGCCTTTTGCCTCAGTTGTTGTTTATAAAGAATACAGGCTTAAAATTAATAAAAGCTATGAAAATCTGTGCTTTGGAGGATTACTTTTTGGGAAGCAACCTGTAAGGTGAAGCTTGCAGGATAATGAACAGGAGAGAAGTGCCTGGTGAGTTGTAGCTGCAGCTCCACCTGCAGAGTTCAGAAGCCTTTAGGGAGGACATTTTTTGTGTGTCTGTGCCTCAGTTTACTTATGGGCAGTGGTAAAAGCCCCAAGGGCCCTCTGAGAATTATTTCGTTGTTGTTTGTGGGGGGGTTTTGCATGGTTTGTGGTACTTCTAAGACCATGTAAGATCCAAATGTTATATACACCATGAGATTTAGCAGAATTGTATTCAAGATGAACACAGTCTGTGGGTGTAGGTAGTATTTGATACTTAAAAGCAGAAAAACAAAATAACAGAAAAGCACCCCAAATCATCCAAATTTACTGATGCTTCCAGTCAGTTTTGTAGTGCTGGAAGCTGGGACTACATCCCCTTCTGTTCTGTGTTTTGGTGGCTATAGCAAATATAGAAAGATGAAACAACTTTGATCAAAACATTTTTCATCTCTTTTTCTAATGAAACAGTGCCTGCCACAGTGCCACTGTACAGTTATTTCATCTCTCTCAAGATACTTTTCTTAAGTTCTGAAACTGCTGACTGACCTGTGTGCACTAGGCTCAAAGCTCTTGCTCCCATATAAAGGCTCTGCAGCACTTTTACTGTATTCTTTCTCTTTGGATTGCCCACAGTATTTTTTTCCTCCATCAGTTCTAGGTGGACATTTTCTAAGACTTTTTTTTCTTTATTCCATCAAACTACCTACTACAGAAAAGAAAGAAAAAAAAGTCCTTTCTTCACATTGTGACAGAGAACATAGATTTGGCTGAGAAAATAGTGAATTATGTTTACCACCTTTTTCTAACGACCAAGAATAGATGGGAAAACTTGGGGGGGAAAAGTGGAAGAAAGGGCCAGATATTTAATATATGTTAGTCAGTTTTTCATTCTTTTTGACAATCTTATTTAACTGACTTAATATTGGGTCTTAATTCCAGGCAAAATTTTAGAAACTAGGAATTTAATGACCACATCATTTCTCTCTGTGTAGCTTCCTATACATGAAAGGTCAATGTCAGTCAGACTGTACCATTTGGCATGAAGATGAATATAGAAGCTAAAGAGGATTTAAAAAATACATGATCTGGCATTTGAAACTGAAGTCTGGGAGTTGAGTCCTGCTTTTATTCCTTTATCTGCTGGTGACCTAGCACTTCTTCTCTGATGGGGTATGTTTACAGATTTAATAGTTTTTTTGTCCTACTGCACGGCAGTGGGGAAAGTCCTTCAGGGGCTAATTCAGATTTTTAGGTAGGTCGAAGAAGTGTCTGGTTGATGCTGCCACTCTCCCTAGAGGCATTTCTGTGCAGAAAGTATGTAAAACAGGGTTAATACTCTCCACACCTCACAGAACCCGAAAGAGAAGTCCATTTACCTAAAAATCTTTGTCAGGGATGTCTGGTCCCCTTGTTTCTTGTTATTGACTGTAGAAAGAAGGGAAAGTGTCTGGGTTACTAATGTGGTGTTTACTGAGGCTTCTGTAGCACAGTGAAACCCATCTGAGCATTAGTGCCTTAATTTTCCCATCTGTGAAACATAGGTTATGTCTTGCAGTGGAATCATGATCCTTGCTGCTTCTGTGTTCAGAATGCCTGGAGAAAGAAGGCAAAGTTAAAAGAAAAGGTGGTACATTCTGATCAGGGTGGTGTTTGCTCTGAAAACTGCAATACTCAGCCTGAAAGTATAGCACACATGTTGGACATACACAGAATGAAAAGGATAGCACTGAAAAATAAATTAGCATTAGATGGCTTAAAAGCCTTATTTCTTTGTGCAGTAGTGCTTTTAGGTGGTGTTGTTAGGTATCTCAGGAAAGGAGTTGAATATTTCCAGTCAGTCTTGGAAATATCCATTTTAATGTGCACAGTAAAAGTGGAGGAACCTGTGTTTATGATTTGAATACTTGCAAGCAGTCAGGGCTGTGTGCACAGTCCCTCTGCATCTGCTGGCTTGCTATTCTTTATCTTTAGTTGCTCACCTTTGATAATTGCATCAACTTCTCAATTGAAAAATACACATATTTTAAATATGGCTTTATTATGCATTGTTAAAGAGTCAGAGACAGCAGTCAGCCAGCCTGCAGAGATGTTGTTACAAACATTATAACAAATGTTATAAAATTTCTGAATTTCCAAGGTTTTTGGAAATGACGCCTGGCTGAATAAGCCACATCTTCTTGTCATCGATTTGTCTATCTGTGGAATCACACAAAGCTCCCTTCTGGCATGTATGAGCCTTTTGCACTCCTAGTGCTACATGGTTCGTGTTTTCCATGGTCTGTCTTGCCAGCTGTGTGGCCCCATCATAGGGTTTGAATTGTAGTGAAAGTATTGACATAGTTAAAATGATTGAGAGTAACATGGTGATTAGATTTTGGGAATAGTTTGAGGATATAAAAAAAAAATACTTCCTTTTTTACACTGACTTAGTTAGACTGGAGATGATTCGTAACTTTGAGCTATTTAGTGATGGCCCTTGGACTTTAAAGCACATCAGAATAAAGATACTCAGGTGGTGTCTGACCAGCTTATCTGGGTTTTAAGGTGTTTATAATGTGGAGTTGAACCTTGGAATCAAACTGGCCGACAGCTACAAGTTAGAAGCTGTTATCTCAGGCTGTTTATAATTTAGTTTCTGCCTAGCAAGTCATTTGAATGGGAAGAGGTTCCAAAGTACACATTTAGCATTCACTCGTGGGGCTTTCCTTTCTCTGTCTGCAGTAACTTCTCCTATGGAAGCAGAACTAAAGGGTCTGCAAAAATTTGACCTCATTGGTGCTCGCAGATGCTACTGTGAATGTGAAATTACACTAACTGCACTTCCTTGGGGGCTGCTAAAAGATTTCTGTAGCTTCAACTACTGTGATGTGATGTTTGGGATGACTCCTACTTTTATAACTGCATATTTAATTGCATATCTTAAAGAGTGGAAGGTGCTACTGTGGAAGAACTTTTCCCTTCAAACGTATGTTAGCTTGTTTTAGTTTTCTCCTTTGTGGTTTTGTCATGCATGTGTAGTATCAGCTCTTCCAGAATAACTTTACCATATTTAAAGTATGAGCTGAGTTTGCAATTTGATGTAACCTACATTGAGGCTTCTTCTCTGTTTCTAGGTACAGGGAATTTTTGTATCTTCTTAGGGTGCCTAGGTTATCAGGCACTATAAAATATCCATCACTCATTCCTACATCTAGTATGGCATTTTCAGACAACAAAAAATCTCAATTCCTAATTGCTGCAAATCACCATTTGTAGCAAAGTGGGACAGGTTTTGAATGAAATGTAAGATCTGGTGATCTTTAGCCTCTTCAAGACAATTGCTCTTTGCTAGTAAGTAGCGTACAATTTATTAAAATCAAAAACTTTGATACTTTCTATCCTGTCACATAAGACCCAGCTGCTGCTGAGGTGCACAAGATAAGGTTGTGCTGCCCCTGGAAGAAGAACTCACTTGTTTCATACTCTCTGATATTTCGGTTTCATCCCCTCATGATCTGATGGCTTTCTGTTGTCACGTCTCATTTTCATAAGGTATTGCTCCTGCTGTTGGTTGTAGTTGGATCATGTGGTAGCTGAGGTTTGAAGGTCACTCAGGAGATTTCCAGTCCAACCTCCTGCTCAGAGCTGGGTCAGCTGTGAAATCAGACCATGATTCCAGCCTCTGGCACTGCTGTGTCTTGAAAACCTCCCAAGGTGGAGACTGCACAGTGTTTCTGGGCAGCCTGTTCCAATGGGTGACTGTCCTCATGGGGAAAATATCTTTCCTTCTATCCAGTTAGATACTTTCCTTTTAACTTGTATGTGTTGCTTCTTGTCTTCCTGTTGCGCCATGCAAGCGACCTGGTCTTGTTCAGCCTGGAGAGGAGAAGGCTTCAGAGGAACCTCCACGTACTTATGGGAGGATATAGAGAAGATAGGGACAAGATCTTAAATTGGTAGATATTCCCATAGCAATTTATCAGTGAAGGTTGGTCTGGAGTTGTTCATGCTTTGAGAAGTCTTTAAAAGAAGATGCTTTAAAGAGAAACAATCTCGTTTCTGCCAGTTGGCAATGTGTGTGAATTTTAGGAATGATTCTGTCCCTTCTTCTCGTCTTTGACTCAGGAATCCAATCTGCCCTGCATGACATCTTGCCTGGCTCATGACAGTCTGCCTGCCACTTAGTCCTTTGGGCATCCACAATCCACTGGCAGCCTGCTAATAGATGCAGTGAGACTTGTTCTGCTCCAGGATTTCTAAACAGATAGAACAGGTTTTCCCCTGGATTGCTAACACTGCATACATGAAAGTAGGAATGCTTGTCTCCATTTTTGCATATGCCTGAATTTTCTCTGCAAGAGCTGTCTCATGTTAACTTACTGCCTGAAGTTATACAAATTACTGCTGCAAATGGTTAACACTTAAGGAGATGGGGAAATTGCTGTTCAGACAGTACCTATCAGTCTGGGGAGCAAGTACACAAAAACTTGTTTCATTGTAAGGCAGAGTGGCACCCAAAGGCAAAGAACTGCATTGGTGTTCTTGAGCTGTTTAACAACATGGGGTTTGTTTGTTGTTTTTATTTTGGTTTTGTTTCTTGTTTGTTTTTAATCTGCCAATAAATGCACATCTATTTGAGCTAATTTTTTAAAAAAATCATTTGGGACTGTGCTATTATTTCCTTGTTGTATATCACTAGGCTTTTGCTTTTATTCTGTAATCTTAAAAGACAAATGAAAGCAGATTACAAATCAGGGCTGACTCTCTAATTTGTATTTCTAAATCTTACATGACCCTGTTCCTCCAGCATGGCAAATTACTTAGGTACCAACTTCAGACCTAAATTAAACAAACCTCTGCTGTATTTTGCTTCTGATCCGAATTAAAACTAGTGCTTGTATATATTTAATGAAAATAATATTCCTGTCCTTTTAAAGGACTTGCTACATTTCTCATTTTTAGGAGTTTGTTTCTACTGCTAATGCCTCTTGTGCTGCATCCAAAGCACCCCTGCAGGTTTCACAAAAGCGTAACAACCTCTTCACCAAAAACGTTTGTCTTCTGAATCTGGAGGGTTGTGAAAGTAAGGAGTAGGGAGCACAGAAAGAGAAGGATTTGAGATTTTATGTCAAATTATTTTCCAAGGCACAGACAGAGGGCTTCTCTTCCTGGAGCAATGCTTAGTAGCTAGACTATGATACATTTTAACTTAAGATATGACTAAAAAAGAGGATTAAATCTTTTTTTAACAGCTATTTAAATTACAGCACTAGCTGTGTAAAAGTATGTGAACAGCTTTACAATGCCAAAATGAATGTTGACGTAGCCTAGTAGCCTGATTCCACAAAACCCAGAGAAAATGTGTAAGTGAAAATAAACAAAATAATGGTGTGTGGTCAAAGATTTTATTCTTTTTTCCTGTAGCCTTTCCCAGATGTTTTCAAATTGTAACGCAGTGACTTCTAAACCTGAAGTTGCACCTACATGTTTGTTTTAAATAGATTTTGTTGAATTTCTTTTTTACCAGGAAGAATTTGGCAAGTCTTTTTAGGTCCTCATATATTGGGCTATTTTGACAGAGAACTAGATATATTTTCAAGATATCACTGTTTGCTGCTACATTATTATACACTCCTGTACATTAATAGTGCTGGGTTATTAGCATTATCCCACACATTCTGTGTTGTTGCCAGCAGGGTGAATAAGAAAAACATCTGCCTGGGAGGTAGAAACGTGTTTTTGTACATGAATACACAAACATGAGAATTCTGCACCTTCTGGTTTGAACTAACACCAGAGAGCACAGGAGAGACCTGTGAATTTCTGCAGTTGGGAACTGGCCCCTGTGTAAAGCCTGTGGGAGGAGGTTGGAGGGGATAAGGTGTCTGTCCACATCAGTGTTAATGAAGAAGAAAACTGGCAGAGCGACTGCTTCCTCTGGGAGTGAAGCTACGGATGTTGTGACACCGGGATACTCATGCTGTTATTTCCTCAGCATTCGTGAGCTACTTTGTCATTCATTTAAGTCTGTGTTGCATTGCTTGAACTTAAATGCAGTGCTGGGAATATTTAAGGTAATGTTGTTCTTTCCCATTTATTGTATTTTCCCCAATGGCCTTTTTTTTTCTTTTAAATATTGTAATTTTGTCCATTCAAGATGGATGGGGTCTGTTAAGCATGGCAACTCCTGATGGCTGTACAGCTCCATGGCATTGATGAGGAGATACAGTACTGGAAAAAGACTGTTTAAAATAAATGAGGAGCAGTTCTTGAGCGTTTTTATATTCAGAGAAGTGCATCTACTTAAATTTCCCAGAACACACTGAGCTTTTACTAAATATCTTAATAGGGTCAGGGTTCACAGTGATCCTCCTGTTGATACTATGGAGTTCTGGCAGCTGACACCTCCATGGAAAAACAGGAATGTCAGCAGATGAAAGCAGCATTAACATCCTGGCAGATGCATGTTATAACGGCATCTTTAGACAGAGCTCACGTGCCCTTAAAAAGTTATTTTCTGCCACAAAAACTTGAGTTTGAAAAGTCTTGTCTTGAAAGGTACCTATGATAAATCAGGTCTACTGGAGTTGTCTGCACAGCCTTTCAGGAAAAGCCCAGGTCTCTGTCACTCAGTTCTGCCCAAAGTTTGCATTATTAAGAGCAAGATGGAAACAGAATTCCCTTTCCTTTTTAATTCCCTCCCACTATCTTTTTAGGCATTTTAAAATATTGCATTTTATACCATAATACAAAGTTAATCAGAAACCTGGCAGAAAAGAAATCCTACTGCCAGTGAAGATGCTGTACAAACAGCAGAGCTGTGAGTATTTAGCAACATCACAGTAGCCTTGTTTCACATTTGCAATTAATACACGTCTGTGTTTGCATTTGTTATAGGACTCTTGACAGCACCAACATAACAAGAAAAACGAACAACCTGAGTAATAAATCTCTGGAGGCATTCAGCAAGTGCCATAGGGCTCATTAATCTTGATTATTCCCCATAATAGATAACTTCACAAATCATCTATTCTCCCCAATCATGCACATAAGGATAATGTATATGTAATAGCCTCCCGTACTGTAAAACCCCAAATAGAATTTCATTTTTTAAATATAAGTTTTGACAAATGCAAGACAAATATTTATATAAAAAGGATGGGTGTGAATAACAATGAACTGGACTGAAACAAGTCAGGCAGTGACTGCTGTGAGGAGATGGGGTTTGAGTTTGTTGGTTTGTGGGGGGGTTTCCTTTACTTTACGATGTCTCTATTTGAATCAAGAAATTCATTTATTTATAGCCTGAAGTAGATGGGATTTTCTTCTTGAAGTTTTGGCCTGGGAGATAAACCAGTCTGCAGCTGCAGCCTTCATGCATGCTCCTTAAGGAGTGTACGCAGGGGAAAAATAGGAGCAGCTAAGAAATACCCCAAATTCCAAACAATTTAATATTTATAATTTATACTACTGATGCCTTCTTTTTCTTGTATCTTCCCAAAGCCTTCCTTTGAAACCAGAGTTATCAAAGAAAACCCTAGTTCTGAATTGACATGGTCTTCACCTGTTTACCAACTTTTCTTAACTACAACTTAAATATGCCAGCATAAGAGGTCTGTGAAAATCATCCTATTTACAGTAAGACTGTATATGATCCTTTCAGTGAGAACAGCAGAAGTGCTCAAATACTCAGAGTTGCAGGCTGTGCTTCAACTCACAAATACCATGATTACACTAAAATTGATTGTTCAAACAAGAGAAAATATAGGAGACATATTAAGAGTTTTTTTAAAATGTACAAAATATTATGGTTTAAATGCAATCAGTTTTAAAGGGTAAAGGATAAAGTAAAGGAGAAGCAAGTGGAGTGAGGAGGAAAATAAAAGTTTTTTTTTTTTCCCAGAAGTGGACCAGTACTTTTTATATCTTTGTAATTGTAGTGACCTTAACCTGATGCTTAAGAGTGGGTTCTGCTGATTGAAGTTTCAGAAGTGTAAAGCTCTATTCACAGGTGAGCCTTCCTCTTACACAGTATAAAGCATAAGATTTGATTGCCCTTATCTTTGCTCACATACCCATTTGGCCACCTTTCTTCTCCCTCCCTCCCTCCATGTGTCCAAATGCTCTCGAAACCCCAGGATTTTGTTCTGTGACCTGGAGCACCAAAATAGCAGTTTTGTGTGAGTGGAAAGGATTTTACAGAGTAACAACTGAACGCTTTAGGGCGTGTTTCTTCTTCTTGTTCACTGTCCCTCCTCCAACCTTTGTATTAATTACTTGGGATTCATTTCCTTAAAATTTATTAGAAAAGAGATCATATGCATCATCTTTCAGAGCTGAAAAAAGAGCAACCTGAAATTTGGATCTATTTCTTTTTTCAAGATCTGCTGTGCATGTTATTTGAGCAATTCTGTTTCTGTAATTGTTTTGCATGTGAATGCATAATGCCCATCTCTAAAGTATTACAGTCTTTTAATAGCCTACACTATGTTGTGTAGGCATGTTGTGTCTCTGTTCCTAAATAGATACGTGTTAATCATATCCACAGGCAAAATACCTTCTGGCAAAGAGGTGAAGAATGGGTGTTGCCTCTAGGAAGTTTTAGAAAGTGGAGGAAAAAAAAAATGTTCACAATCATCTAAGTTCAGGTGGACACAGGATCCTGTACGTTTGACTTTTGTGTTTAGACCTTTCTTCAGACTTCAGCAAAGAACTTTTGAAGATAATGTCAAAGAGAAGTGCATTTTGGCTTGAATTTTTTTTGTTTTATATCAGCACAGTCTTGTTGTTTGAAATAAGTTTTGAATCAGGATAAATGGGTTGTATTCTTAACTGTCTGAGAAAAATTCAAATAACTCCCTAATCTCTCTTGGCCTCGGTTTCTCCCTGTATAAAACTATACTTATAATGCTCCACCATCTTTATAAAATGTTCCACAGTCTTCTGATGAAAGGAATTATTTTAAGTTCAAAGTGTTGCTCTTAGTGAAAGAATGATCTTGTTTATTCTTGAAAAAACACTTTATATAAACATCAAAGAGCTGTTTGTACCGAGTGTTTAGTATGCCATAAGGTGCTCCTGTGTCTCAATTAGCAATATTTTCTCATTCATTTCTCCAGGAAAAGGAATGTGTTTGGTGATGTGGATGCCATGTGATACAATTCCATCAATGTCAATATGTGCAGCAAACTAAATGCAGTGTTTGGCATTGGCCATAATTTCCTATTCTGTATACAAATTAGCACAGCAATGGATGCAAAGTGATATGGAGTCACTTATAATCATTCTCCTTCCACTGCCCTGCCTGGCTGATTTCCCCTAAGAGCCAGGAGTCAGTGCTGGAGGGCAGCTGGAGCTTTGCAGTTCAGGTTGTGCCACTTGCAATCACCTCCAAAAGTGGGAGTGTCTTTGTCTTTTGTTGAAGGAGATCGTCAAAATATAGGGATTGTTTCTTTAGAAGTTAATGCAAAAGGCCACTTTTTCAGGTAAGAATTGACACTTGTTGACAACTTGCTTCTTCTGGAGGTATGGAGAAGAACACCAACATGCAAGAAGGTCACCACAGTAGAACAGAAGGTGGGCTTGATGTAACTTTCCCTTGTCTGGGTTGAAAAGGAATGAACACCACAAGTAACCAGTAACCATGGATAACATAGTTACTGAAGGACAGCATTTGTGTTGTTTTGACAGTCTCAGTCTGATACTATTGTCTTTTTTCATGAAAAAGCATTAGAAAACCTTTTCCTTCTTTTTTATGCAGATGTAGTGGTACAAAAGGGGATACTGACCCTTCTGGTTTAAACTAGGATTAGTGGGTTTAAACTGGCAAAGAATAGAGTTAAGCAAGTCCAGAATATGAATATTGGGACATCTTTGCATCTCTTTAACTCATGATGAAGAGGACAACACTGTATTAAGGCATTTTGAGTTCAAGTACCCAAAGGATTACAAGGAGAAACTGGTCCCCCTCCAGACCTTGCTAAAATAGGATTATAAATACAACTAAGTAAGTGGCAAGGTTGCTGCTGGAGAGATCATTTCCATCTTTCAAGATAACATCTACTATTGTAGGGAGGCAGCACTTAACAGCCCTTCCAGTGGTATCTCCTTTTACCTGAAAAATCATCTCCATAAGCACTTTGTCAGTGTTCCTGTGCTTTCTTCAGTGAGATTAAGTGACCAAAACCCTGTTCCCTGTGTAAACCGAAAAATACATTAGATGGTTATTTTTAAGTTGTTTGGAAACTTGACAAGTGAAAGCAGCTCTAAATACATCCAGATTCAAAACACGTTACCCTGAGTGTCTGAAATAGGAGTTGTAGTTGTGACAGACTCCCAGTGCTCACATCTCAGGAGCTTAAAAGATGAGAAACACATGTTTAAACTCAGATGCCCAATTTAGAAATAAATTTATACAAGCTCTCAGTCTCTAGACTAGGACCTGTGTTACGGAAAAAAAGTTTATGTAATTCTGTTTCCATTACAAATGGAGGCTAATTTTCACAAAAAGACTCTTAATACTGAGCAAACAAGTAAGTTTAGTACTAAAAACATTCTCAGTGCTTCATTGCCTTGGGTTTACAATATCATTTGCACGTCAAATTATATTTCATCTTATGATTTAGTAATGCCAGAAGAATAGATCTAATTCTCTGTCTCATGATACCCTTAAAGATGGAAGATTGCTTTCCATGGAGTGTAAAACTCAATTTGTAGTCATGTGTATAAAACATGACTTTATGGCAGATTAGCTTGCTGTAGATTTAGATCTCTCTGACAGTGAACTGAAAAATATTAGCATTTCACTGAACACAATATTAATGGCAAGAAGAGAGTATTATTGTAATGGAGGAAGTAGAATGAGATTTTTTAAAGTAGAGCAGAGGAAAATGTATTTAGAGATTTTCAAAGAGTTTAGGTAGAGTTGGTTTAACTTTTCTCTCTTCCTTGACCTTTTCCCCCCTCTCTCTGAGTCATTTTGAAAAACAAAAGTATACTTGCAGTTGTCAGATTGACCTCTCAATATTTTTAAATAAGACAGCAATTATCGTACCAGAAGATTCCTTTGGATCATATGTGTTTCAAGTGACTGTAGTAAAATTTAATTTTTAGATATTTTTAAGGGCTGGTTTTGGTTTGCAATGTCTTTCTTAGCAGTCAGGTGTGATGTTTGCTTTTACCTGTGGAAGGAGAGAGTACAACAGATAAACAGAGTGATCGTTTCTGTGCAGTTCATTATTTATAGTGCTGTGAAGGTGGTATGATGCTGTGGTGATGGTGTCAGTTTGCTGAAGAAGGTGAAAATCAGCTCCTGGGCGTGACAAGGCTGTCCCTTGGAGTGTTGAGTACTTAGAAATGGGTCCCAGCCAAGTAATGTGCCACTAAAACCATCACAGCTATGTGTTGCACTGAGGGTTTTAGTAGAAGAGATGGAAGAAGGAAAGAAATTGAGAAGGAAACCAAGTAGACATTATGATTAAAGGGTGATCAAGGGCGGGAATGTTTTATGGAGAGTGCTCTGTGCTGTACCGTATCTTGCACTTGAATTTTTGCAGCCTATCTTACATGTATCTGCCAGAGCGATCCAACATGTTTATACAGAGCCTGCTTGTATAATGTGACTGATAATAACGAAATTCTTTATGCCTAACTCAAAGCTAATATATTCAAGATACAAATTTTATAGGAGGGCTGAAAAAGTACTGCAACAATTTAGCTGCAGTTGTAGAAAGGTTCCCCATGCTTCTGTTTTAACTGAATACTTTGTATTTATTAATTGCATTCATTTTAATTCCACACCAAGTCAAATAACATTGTGTGAAAACAGCATAATTAAGCTTTGATATTTCTGCAAAAGTAATAACTGAATTCGATCTGCTTTTAATCTTTCAGGCTCTTCATTTTATCTATCCCCTATTCCTACAGTTATCTCTTTTGTCATTTAGTTCTCTTTGATTAACAGGCAGTTGAGGTCTACCGACTTTCTTGGGTCGGACACAGGCTCTGCTGTCTTTTAAAATACCTTTCAGTGTGATTACAGGTCCTTTGTTTCTATTGAAGAAAGCATTTAAGATGGTAAATGATGTGCTAAATTGTCCCATTCTTTACAGAATATTTTCCACATATTCCGAAGGTTGAAAATTAAGAGTGTGCTTGTTTTTAATTATGCACACTTATATAAATTCATATTTTTCACTAATTTTCTTTCATTTTTAGCTACAGCCTGTACTGTGTGAGACTCAGTCCTACAAATATGCATGTGATTAATTTTTCTCACCAGAACTGATTTTGTTGCCATTGCTTTTTGCAGTCTCCAGAGGACCTGCTTTGTAACTTATACAACATACAGCAGCATGCACGTGTGGGACAGAGTGGTGTACAGTTAGAAAAGGGTGTTAGGGATGGGAAGAGAAACTGGTTGCAGCCCCCTGATATTGACTGGTTTGTAACTGGTTTGTACTGGCTGAGTTCCCCCACAGAAACCAGCTGTGGTGGTGGGGCCTCAGATGAACAAAGTGAGTTGCACTAAGTTGGAGGGGAAGACAGCAGGGGGACACGACTCCTGTTTCCACAGCTGTCCTGCTATGATGCATATTTTACAAGTTATCACAAAAGGTATTTCTAATCTGTAGGAGATGGACTATGATGTTCTTTAATCTCATGGTGGTCTTCTTGTCTTTGGTGGTAGCACTGGAGAGCAAGTGGGTTTTTACTCTCAGTTTCAGTCTATCTCCACTGAGAACTTGGTCCTAAAATTTTGTCTTTAAAACAGCCTCTTCTTTGCCAAACAGTGACAGGTGTTGTTTACCTTTGCAAAGAGGCAGAGGTTAGAGAGGACAGAGGGACCTGTCTAGAGTGACTTTCCTCCCTCTGTGTATGTCCTCTGTCCCAGGCAGAGGCAAGCACTGCACACAGCTTTTCCTCCAGAAAACCTAAAAAATGGAAGAAGTTTGTTGTACAGTCTGGTATTTCACTTGTGCAGGGTTGAGCACATGCCCCACACAACCATCACACAGGATTGCAATGCTCACATGTCCATCAGGACCTGTGGTCATTGTCTGGCTCCATGACTCAAAGGTATCATCACAGCCTTCAAAAACCAGCCTGCTTGACACCATCTGGTCTGGATGGGGTTTGTTATCTCCTTCCTCATGCCTAGTGCAGTTTCTCCCTTTGCAGCACTGTCTTTTGTCACAATGGTAAAAATACATTTTTTTTTTAAAAAAAACCAGGGTCAAAAAGATATGTTTGCTATAAAAATCCCAAGGATGCCTTAGCCTTGAGGGGACCATAGTGGTGCCGGTTGTTAACCCTCTCAAGAAAAGCATTTACTGAAATGTCAACATTTATTTTAAGCTGAACAGGCCAGGACAAGCACTGAGGGTTTCCTGTGGTTCAGCTGGCTTACTGACAAGTGCTCAAACTGTAACAGCCAAGCCCACACAAGGGCTGTAAATAGGCAGGTAGCCTTCAAAAAAACATCTTACTCTGTTGCAGTGGCAATATCTGTATGTCTCAGCTTTCAGAAAATCCTCTGTCACCAAATAAGCTGCTCCATGTTTCACAGTTTACACAAAGGTAGACAGAAAAGATGCCTTCACCTTGTGGGCTGTGCTCTGTGGTGCAGGAAAAGAATACCAGAGATGGTTTGTCTGCCCACCCAAAGCAAGGAAACCAGCCTTACCCACACGCTCCTATTAATAACAGCTTACATGTTGTTACTGTGTGGTGGCCCTTAGACATTGTCACAGCAGTTTTTATTTTGCACGTGAGGATCAAATTTTTCGCATGTAAGTATTTAGAAATAAATGCATGTGTGCATTTTTGAAGGGCTCTCAACATGCCTGACAGAAGCACGTTTTGTCTGAACAGTTAATGAAATTTGGGCATTTATTTAAAGCCCTTACAGATCCCTTGAGGCTTTAAAGGTTATTTCTAGAAAATTCAAGAGGCATTCCAAATACTTTAAAAAAAAATACACACAGGCTCTAAATAGTTAATGAATGCACATAATTTACCTAAACAGTGTTTTTATAGATCTTTGCAAATATGACATTAATTAGGGAAAGTAACTAAAGCTGAAGTGCCACAGAATGTTAATCCTCAGCATCAGTAATTAGCTGTGGAGGAGAATTTTTAAAAATGTTTCCAGTTTATATCATTTTGTTTTGGAAGAAACACAAATATGTGGGTTGAATTATTAAGAAAACAAATGAGCCTGAAAAAAACAACAAAAGAAAACAAACCTCTTAAGGAGTGGATGGGTGTATCTGTACTGTTGCAATGAACCTTTGCTGGTCCATGGCTTTTCTGGCTCTGAGATGGAAAATAAGCCTGAGACAAACCTGATCTATCCCCTTCCTTTTCCCCCTCCCCCCATGCCCATACAGGTGTGTTTGTGTCCTGTGCACCAGCTATCCTTGTATTTCCAAATTGCCCTGAGACCAGACAGAGCAGAATGCCACTTGGCAATAATTTGATTGTGTTTTTAACCAACCAGTAAAGGCAACTCTTTGACTCTCTCCCTCCTGCATGCCCTGGTAATCGTTTTGTTTATCTGCACAATTTGACTCGCCGCAGCGGGCAGTGGAAGGGCCGCCTGCATTGTTTGTCTTCTTAAATTGTTAAATTAAATGACTCAGAAGATTCAGGAAATTAATTTTTGCAGTCTAGATATATAGTGAAAAAAGAAAGCTTTGAAGTGGAGATGTCAGTGTAGCCACTCTGAAATTCATGAATCAGACATCGCAAGATTTTCAGAGGCTTAAAAACTGAGAAATTTTTTAAATGGTTGCATCCTTTTTAGTTGCCTATTGATATCTGAACCCTAACAATTCATGTCACTCTGAGCTTTATTCAATGGCTGTTTTATATGAAAATGAAAGCCAAGATACCCATATAAATAAGACTCCAAGAATCAGGGCTTTTAAAATAAAGTGTAGCATTGTTATTAGACTCATATTAAAATTGTGATAATAGCCAGTGTTACCTTTTCTTTTCTCTCTCCTTTTTATTTTTTTTAGGATGATTAATTTAACAGCTACTATCAAAATAGCCATAAACAATTTAATAAACCTAGTAAAACTTCAGATGCTTCTTTATTGTGCATTCAAATAGGATTCTCAGCCTCTCGAGTCCTACTCTACACCCTTGAATGCTGCTAAGTAGTGCCATTAAAACAGCAATACTAGGAGACCATTCTCATTTATGGTGATTGTAAAATAGGGCCAAGACACTGGTTTGGATTCTGTTTGAGAGGTATGTTTCCACAATAAATGCTAAAGAAAATGCAGAATTAAACTATACTCTCTGTGGATATCGAATGGTTCACTTTGACTTGTTGATGTGTGTTAATGCTGTCTCTGACTTTTTAATGCTAAGCTTGAATGTCTGTTAGCAAATGGTAAAAATGGATCTTCCTACCTAGAAGACAGTCAGAACGGTGGTGAAAGAATAGTTATGTCTTACTGAAATACCATTAATTTTCTACAGGTTGATTTCTTTTAAGATTTAGTGTGTTTCATTGGTTGAGGATGTCCAAGAGGAAAAAGTTAATACAATATTTTTATTGAATGCTTATGAATAAAGGCTTTGAAACTATTTGAAAATAGTTTTTCAAAGGATTTGACAAAACTTTATACTTTGTCTAGATTTTGGAAATTCAGGCCTTAAAGCCATTCCATTAGTTGAAATATGTTATGTAGGTTGTTACTTGTTTTGCCCTGATTTTTGTGGTACATATTTACAGGTATTAACTCAAGCTGGGCACCCAGTGAAATGTGAACCTGGGGTTTTCTCCCTAGGTGCAAAAAAGGTGAAGCCGCCAGCTTTAGTTTCTTGTTTGTTTGAATATACAGATGCAGGTGTATCATTCAGAGATTCAGTAGGGCCATCTTTGTGACTGTAGAGATACGTGAGAATTGCACAAAAAGTGTCTTGCAAACTAAGTTTGTAAGGAGTCTTTTTTGGGGGCTGTGGGCAGAGATTATTGGTGAAGCACAAGTGGGCAGTACAGTGCACTGCTGCTGCCTCCAAGAAGTCAGCTGTGATTTCCTTTCTGTCACCTGTAGTGTTGCCCTTACATTTTTCAGGGGAGTTCTGCTTCAGCAATGCAGCTGGAAAGCAGAGTTTGTGATCAGAGAGTACAGCAAAGCCACTGACTTTCTGAATAAAAGAGTCAGGAGTTGCTGAGTTCTTCGTCCATCTGATTGAGAAAGTAGATTTTCAGAGATGGCTGCAGAACAGCATTTGTACCTCTGATAGACCCCCCTCCTTCTCATACGAAATGTGTTGTTGTGCACAGTGACAAGCTGATTAAGAGCAATTTTTTTTTAGAGAGAAAATAGACCTACATTAGATGGAGAAGAGAAAAATATTAGGCTCTTGTGTGAACATCCTTATACCAGTGGTTGTGCTCCAGTAATTAAATTCTGACAAACAGATGAACAATCTCCAGGGGTAATGAGGCTCAGTCAATGAACCACAAGTGTTCACAAGTACTAACAATAAGAGAAAATACAATTGAAACCCGTGCATGTGTTACTCAAAAAGCAAGTTAAAAACTAATTAAAGAGATTTCTGTTTTCTTCTCAATGCTTTGCATTTAGAAATAGAGTATATTCCCCATATTCCAGCATTCTGGTATTCCTAGATATAAGCATGAGAGTAGGTTTTGAACTCATTTATTTTAAAAAAAGTAAATTTAATAAATTCAATGCCCCACTTGACCAAAAGTTATCACAAGCATTATGCACTTCTTTAAAACAAATTTGAAAACCTGTAACCAGAGAATTGAAATCCTTCAAATTCAGTGTGCTCACTCTTTGCTTAGGGTGCATGAAATGCCAGCTCACAAAAATGTGGTTGTAGAAATTGAATACAGTTCCTTCCAACCTGCTTGGTGATAGCATATTTCACATGCTGAAATGTAAGTATCTCTTTCTGCTCTTGGGGAAAAATGATAACATATGCCATCACCTTAACTGTGCAATAAAGTAACTCAAATTGGACATGTCTGTAGAAAAGTGCTTTGTGTCATGTGATATAAATATCTACATTTTTTTAATGTCCTTTTTCTTATCACCCATGACAGAGGCCTGTCTCGCCACTGTCAGAATTGATTTTTTCCCTTTGAAGTATTGTTTCTTAGTTCTTCAAAATATTTTTTCTAGAAAAAAAAGATTGGCAAAACGACCATTTCATGTGACAAGTACAGATGAGGAGTTGACAATAAATACAATATCAACTTTGCCTTTTGCGTCAGCTTCTGGTCTGAGAGAGTTAATCCCATCAATGACAGTCACATTAGTTTTATTGATATTTTGTAATCTGTCTTTCCTTTCTCTCCCTGGTTCACTGCAATCTGCTCTTGGCTAGTGACCTGTCACACACTACTGGTATCTAATTGCTGCATGTATTACTTTTTTCATTTAAAATTGTGCTTTTAAGGGATCACATGAAGCATCTTGATGAACAGTGCCAATTGGTTCGATATAAATTATTTTCTCCCCTCTCTCCCTCAGTGGATCCCATACTTAAACTGTATTCATCAGGGCGCTCTTTAGCTGCTGTAAATGCTGAAAAATCACCAAGAGGTTGATGCTTTCAGCTGCTCCAGAGCAGTGGACATTTTGGGGAGGTTTGGAAATGCATCCATATACACATGGAGGTCATGGTGGTTTGGAGTGGCCCAGCTGGGAGTGTGGTACCAGGTCCACGATGAACCTTTATCACCAACAAGGAATCTGCTCCCTGATTATGGAACCCATCGCTATAATGTGTATATTTTATTTTAGTATTTTTCTTTATGGCAGTCAATAACAAGTTCCAAGGCCTTGAGCACAGTAAGGGAAAACCCTAATGACTCAAAAAAACAAGAGCTGACCTGAAGTTGATTTGCAAAATGTTGAGTGTGGTTCTAACATCGTACTCTGGGGTTTGGTTTCATACTTGTGCTCTCTCTGTAAACAGGAAGAGTAACTTGAAAGCAAAGGGAGGCTGTGAGGAGGTTGGTCTGTGTGCACAGTGGCACGTAGGACTTGTACTTAACTGGGCCAAAGAAAGGCTTTGGTCTTTTTGTTTCCTTTTTTCCTTTTTCTTTTTTTTTCTTTTTTCCCATTTAAATCTATGTCTGTGTGCCAAAATGAAATGCCTGTCTTGTAAGGTGGAAGGCAGAAAAGTTTCTATCAGTCCTCTTGAAGGTCCAGCCACACTGGACTTAACACCACAGGAGCTTTTGTGTAATTCTCTTGGTTGGGGTGGCACTGCCTTTGGCTCAGACAACAGGCTGAGGGACAGTATGATCAAGGCACTGATGTTTCCTCTACTGGCATTTAAAGATGAACAACAGGATAGAAAAGCAAATGTAAGAGGTTGTTTCTCAGATATGACACTTTTTTTTCCTTTTCTCCATATTAGGTAATTTTTATCTAGAAAGGGAAGAAAAGCAAGCAGATTAAATTCTATCACTACTCCATTTACATATTTAATTTTTACTATTTATTTTAGTATTTTCTGATGAGATGGCCTGATATACTGATGTGGCCACTGATGATGTATTTTATATCCAGGATACAGTGTTGTTTGAAGTTTAAATCCTGTGTCTCCATCATGGCGTATGAGTACTGCAGAAGGACAGAGAGGCTGAATTGGTAAGGCACAGAAATTTCAGAACTGTAGAAATCATTTAAGAATCTAGTGTTCATTGATCCAGTCACTTAAAATTTCATTTTACCATGAAGCTTTCTGCAGCATGGAACCTTGAAATAAAAGGAACTTTTATTTATACCTAGTAATAAAGGCCTAAAAATACGGTGAATTTAGTGCATTTTTGTAAAAATATATTTTAAAGGAGTGAACTTGAGTGACTTGTAAACTTGGCAGTAGATACCTTTGGAATAAACTATAGTAAGTATAGCTGGATGAAGGTCATATTTCAGCCAGATAAAAATTGGCCTTTAATTAATATTAGTTGCTGTTGTGGTGGTGTTCACACAAAAACCTCAAACCCTTCATTAAATGTTAAGTAAGCCTCAAAAATTCCTTTGTGCAGTTCTGTAGTCATTTTTCATATTCTTCTGTTGTGGCACAGAGAAGTGAAGTAATTTTCCTTTTGAAAGATCCAGAAATAGAACAAAAATTCCCCCAACCAGCAACAACTTTATTACCTCTCTTTGTGTTCAGCAGTTAAAACAGGATCATTTTTATTTGTTTATTTATGTTTTAAGTTTCTTCTGAACTGTTTGCAGTCTAGGGATGGTTATTTTATCTGGTGGATGAGTGAGTGTTTCATGGTCTGTAGAGCTCTCCTTACCCTTTCACTTATTTATATTTCCTTTTGACTATGCACCTTTTCTGCCACTCCTTCACCCAAAAGATGTTTCTAACCATAAACAAGGTCAATGTATTTTGTCCTCCTGACCTATGTACAAGGATGCTGTGCAATTAATATTTCAATTTTGCAGAATTAATTTTAAAAAATTAGTGTTTCATTACTTCTCCCTGCTATGAAGGAAATCCTCACCTTATACCTTTTTATCTTCCACTGGAGAAAGCAGCCCAGACGTCTTACTTTCTGAAGTCTGTGTGCTAATGCTAAATACACAGCTTTGGACAGATAAAGGAAAATTTTGCCTGTAACTGAGAGGTTATTTGTGTGCACACAGGCATCTCCATCCTACCCGTCTGTGCACGCTGGCCCGTGGGCACACGCTCTTCTCCCCTCCCATCCTCCCACCACATTCTTCCCTTGAAGAGCTCTCTGCAGCTGAGAAATTAAGCCTCTTTACACATCCAGCTCCAATCAGTCCCGTTATCATTAAACCATTGCTGTGGGATCCCTAAATGAACTAACTTGTGTATAGCGTGCAGTTTTCCCTGCTTCTTGCTAAAGCAGTCCCTGTTTGTGTGGATTTTTGTGTCATGGAGGCACAGCCAAGAAAGAAAAACTTCCCTCCCACAACACAAGAACAAAGCGCTGTTTCCACTCTGCCTGAAATTATTTTTCTTGAGATGGTCCTACAGGGACCGAAGCCATTTTGCCATTACCCCTTAGTGCTACTTTATGTGGGATTTATAATGAAATTGCTTTGACAATTTGGATAATGATGGAACAATGCAATAATTGATGAAACATTTTGGGGTAGAATGATTTCCTTTGGGAGACATCAGCTTCTGCATTAAAATTGTAGTCCTAACATAATATACTGAACCTTTAAATAATAATAATTAAAAAAAAATAAAATAGTCTTCGACTGCATTGCTTAGTGTCTCTCACTGATTTTAGTTTCTGGTAGTTCTTAAAGTAAGATTGAAAAGGTCTGTGGAGCAGTAAAACCCACATAGCTCAAGGATTCTGTCTCTGATAATCAAATAATCAAGGAATTACCCTGTTTGTAATAGTTCCAAGGTAGACAGGAGTAATAGTTTGCTGTAATTTTCACTAAGTTGAGTAAATGAGCTAGTGAGGAGTGTTATGTTATGGTAACAGACAAGGAGAGGGTTTTATTGTGGTTTTTAATAATTTCCCTCAATTTTTTAGTTTAAAACTTATTCCCTACAACAGTAATACCTTTTACAATGTCTGTATATTTTTTATTGTCCATCTAATGCTTTTTTATTTAAAGATCTCGGAGCATTTAACTTCAGTTACTTTATTAATGAGTAATCTCACAGAGCATTTAATGTAGATCAGAGAATTACATTTACTACTGGAATATGGTTTCATTGATTTGTAAACCCAAAGTAATTAACCAAAGTAGCCTGTACTTCATATTTGCAATTTGCAAACAGGAAAAGTGAAATTCAGAGACCATAAAGCAAGGCAGAGACCTGATCCATACACACTACATACATTAAACCCTCTCCTAGCACTTGGGATTGTTTAGCAGAACAGTCAATCTCCTTCAGACATAGGACTGAAGCATTTTTGTCATGCTAATTTCCAGCTTTTAAATGCTTTAAGGTAAAGCAGTCAGATCAATTGCTAAGAAAAACTCTTCAGAAAAAAATTCTTACAGCTGAGCTGTGAATTCCTGGAAAGGGAAGCTGAATCCTTGAAAGCACACCTCCACAGCCACAGAGAGCTCCTCGGGCATTGCACAGGGTACATTTATCTACTAATCAGAGTAGTTTTGCCACAAATGCTTTAAGAATCCTGAACTTCATCTGTATCTCTGGCAATTGTAAAAGAGATGTTGAGTTAAAACATGTGACATTACGCCAAACAGATATGTTAAAAATTGTGCTTAAAGGTTAATATAATAAAAGTGTAGTTCATGTGAGAGTGATAGAAATATTGATCATAAAAATAAGTAGTGGCCCAGAAATTCAGCTGAGAAGCGGGGGAGAGAGGGGGGAAAGTAGTTGATATATGAAGAATTTGAGTTGTGACACTAAGATCAATGGCTGTATTTTCACCCAGTGAAGCATGAGAGCTTCAGATAAGGGCAGTTAGTCAGTGAAATACTGACTGACATACCCTTTTACTGTTGGCATTTGGTCTCCAATATTGATCTTGGCTGTCACTGCCAACAAAGTATACTGAGGCTGTATTTAAGTTCAGATAATGTTGTGTTCAGTGTTTTATGAATGATTTCTAAAAGCACGGTGTCTAAGGAGTTAATTCGTGCACCTGCCCTCTTTTATTTGATTTGTTTTTTCACAATGCTACAAGCCATTATAAACTTTTGCTGATCAGTCAGAAGACATGTAAAATGCTGTAATCCACACAGATTCTTTAAATCCAGAGATTTCTCTGCTGAGAAACAGTATTCTGTAAACAACAATTACATTGTTCTTTGACTGTCAATGCTGGGAACACCGTTCCTGAGTGTGCAGAAGATAGCAACTAAAGTGATTAAAGAACAAATCTTTAGGAGGAAAATCATTATTTCTTGTGTCAGTTTGGGGGAGCTGGAAGAGTTAAATTCAGGGTTGTTGAAAATACTAATGATATTACAGCAAAACACGTTTACTGAGAGACACAAATCAAAAGTTTTGACATTTTATTTTCCTTTACCTTTTTCTGCTGGCTCCAGCTGAAAATCATCTGTGAACAAGATCTTTGGTTCTGCTCTTTTAAAATTAACAGTTTGAGCTTGAGTCGGAAAGGCTGAGAGAATTCTGTGCTTGCTTCCAAGGTGGCTCAGGCAAAGCTGAGCCACCTTGGCTGGACCAAGGGTTGAGTTTTTCTTCCACTGCAATCAGACACTTTTGTGTGTTATGAGTTACTTGCTGGCTGCTTCAAAGAGATAGAAGGGTTTATCAAGCAAAGAGAAGCACAACCCAAACCAAACCATTTTTCAGCCTTCTCAGAGCATCATCCACAGATTTGTAACTTCTGATTCATTTTTCTTATGTTTGGTCATATCTGCAGGATTCCTTATAGTTATCATAGGGAGCAGACCCAGGATGGTTTTTATTGTAGCCTGGCAAACCTTGAACTTCAAGAGAAGGAAAGTCAAGGAAAGAAAGTTGAGCCCCAGCAATGGATTCCCTGGCTGCTGAGAGGGTCTGGTGTGCCTGTTCTAAGCTAGACTGGAGGGGAAGAGGTGGCTCCATCTATGCTGTGACTGTGTTTTTGTGGAGAAACAGTTAGTTAGGTAAAGTTATGTCATTTACCCAAGACAGCTTATGTCAGTCTTAGCCTTTGACCTCTTATTCAAGTTCATTTGCTTTCTTATAGCCAAATAACTCTGGGATAATCCTAGCCAGCAAAAGAAACATCACAAGAATGAGTAATAAACTTAGAGGCTGGAGACGTGGGAGCAATGTCAGGAGTAAACTGGAGAATTGCATCAAGTTTTAAGAATTAGAGCTTATCACAACAGTAGTTTAAGAACATAACAGTTAAGACAGTGTATTTGCATGCAAACTTCTGTAGCAGAAGTGAATAATACTGGAAATAGCTTAATCCAACAATGCTGCATCCCAGTTCTAGTAATGAAACTGTGGTGAAACCACTGGGAACTGCCAGCCAGCCAATGTCACTTGTTTCTTTGTATCAAATTAGAAAGAACCTTCTATTTGAAAATACAAATTCAATATTGTTTTTACCCCATTGCTTCAGATTTTGTTTTATACACCCCATAAAATTGTGTGCTGAATACCAGATAGGGCCATCACTGGTAGTGCATTTTATGCTGAAGTTGTCTGTCCACTGCACTGGATGCAAAGACTACCTGTGGTTTGGGTTACAACTGGATGTTTCTCTGATGGGATATTTGAAGTTATGACAGTTCTTCATCTTCTTTCAAACCCGAGGTTACACTGTACAGAGCAAGTCTAGAGATGCTGGAATTTCTAAAAGCATAGGTAATGAGAATTTTAATTAGGCAGACTGAGGAACCACAGCTGAGATACAGATGTACATTATTACTGGACAGATCCTTCTCAGACTGGATTGTAGTGGTGCTTCATCTTACTGTGGATTTTCCTAGGGTTCCTGAGGGTACTGTGACCCTTTTAGCTCAAATATGGTGAATTAATATTGTCATGAATGTAATACAGCATTATGTGGAGAAGCAGCAATTCTAGACATTGGATGAAGCCAGCTGATGTTATTTTTGCATTCTTACCTCAGGGAAGAGAATAAGAAGGTTAAAATTGGAAATTATGATGCTTTACTCATTAAGGCTTTTACAGTTGTAAATGAATATGGGGTTAGAAGGGATGCCTTCTGGACCATCAGAAGCAGTTCTTAGCACTTTGAGATTTCACCTTTTTCCTGAAATTGGGAAATCATTTATGCAGATTATTAGTCGCTGCCTAGAAGACAAGGTATTTTTCTGCAATAAGCTTGAAAAATGAGACTTTTTCAAACTTTTTGTTTCAGTCAATCAGCTTTGATTTTTAAATCATGAAATTGCTTAGATGTGGGTGAGCAAATCTAAACACCTGTGAAACACATCTGCTGATGGCAGCCAGCAACACACAGTGAGTTCAGTACTGAGCTAATGCTGCTCTGTTGTGAGCCCAAGTCAATCAGGATCTGATGGTTGCCTGTTTAAAGCAAGACTTCCCAAAAATCTGGGAATTTTATGTTCAAAAAACTTGTTTTCCATTTCTCACTGTGAGTTTTGAGGGCTGAGTTTTTTCAGGCAACAGCTTTCTGGGTTCCTGGAAAATTGACAAGAACCCCTCTGGGTTCTCAGTGTCCTTCTATCATGTCTGCAGCCTGCTCTTACCAGTGATCCTCTGCTGTCCCTCTGGTCCCCTGCTGGGACTGCTCTTGCCACCATGGCTAGAAGCATCTCTCCTGAGTGTGCCCTTCCCCAAGGGAGCCATATCTCCCTGTTTACAGCAGCACAGGAGCAGCCTCAGAGCACACGTGTACCCTGTTTTAGACACTGCCACTCTCATGTGCTGGGAATTGGCCTCCTTGGTTCCCTGGACACATCAGGGGCTTCTGTTCTGGCCCCGCCCAGTGCAACACCCAGGTTCTCTGTAGCCAATGATCACCTTTGGACTTGACTCCTTTCTCTTTCTTCTTGGGTGAGATTTGGGGGGTTCGCAGCAGTCTGCAAAGTCCATAAATCATTGGAACCCCATTACCACAGATTAAAAAGGTTTTCTCAGGAAGCAATTTCTGTTTTCAGAGACAAAAAAGGGGAACAAGGGGGAATAGATGGGGCTTTGGTGTATTTGTTGAGTTTTGCAGTTAAGGGCCCTCTGCAAATGTTCTCTTCAACAATTTTCAAGGATTTGGTGCAGCAGGTGTGCCTTGGACTTTGTTTCATTTTCCCTCAATCCATCTCTGTCATAATTTAGACTAGAACAAAGGTGGTCAGGGGTGAATGAAACCAGACATTAAAAAGCAAAAAGGTACAGCACACTTCAGGAGCATTTTACGATGATATGATCAAACAACCTAATACACTGCTACTGACCTTAACATGATGACAATTTAAGAGCATTAATGATCTGTATCAGCATCTTCATCTGACTACAGAAAAAAGGCAGAAGCAAATATTAACATAGCTTGTTACAGGCTGACTTATTTTCTGATTTCACTTTGTTTTGATATTCTGTGTATCCTGTCCACTCTTACTTTTCACTGTAGCACCATCATCTTATTAAACTGCATTAAATATTGCACTAGAAAGAGCAATGCTGTTCAGGGTTGGGAGTGATTTGAAGGTTGTTTGCAGCATCTTAGTGAGATCAAGCTTGTACTGTAACCATGTCTAATGACCTTTTATTTCATAATTTAGAACCTGGCAAATACATATGCACATACATTTGTAACCTATATGTGTTTGTGTGTATATATACACATTTATGCATGTCCATAAACATAGAAGAGCACAGAGTGCTCCATGTCTGCCTTTCTAAGTGGCATCTGAGGATATATCGCTGAGTTCATAACCCATCATTTCTATTCTCCTAGGCACTGTAAAATTCATTAAGCTAAGTAAAATGGCAAATTACTGGAGTATATAGAAGCGTGCTTGTTTGATTTTTGGGCTCTTGTCCACGTTGCTTACTGAGCAACACTGCCTCGTATAAGAAGGATCGTGATTTCTAAAGACTCTAATACAGCAAGTCATATTAAGTGTGTGTATTAGAGTGTAGCAAAAAGCCTTTGTTCATTCTGACTGCAGTGGAGCTGACTTAATGCCCTGTTCTGCAGCTATTCTCCAACTACTACTCACTCCAGTATTTCTTCTGCAAGAACCACTTTTGTCCATCCTATGGGTTTGTTCAGGAGTGTTTACAGCAATGTCCTTTGAGGTTTTTCTAGCCTGTGACCAGTCCAATGAAACAACTGGATAGTTGCTAGTGTAGAAAGCTGAGGAATATTTTCTGGCAGCAGTTTTACGCTGGGGTTTGATAGGCTGGAGTATTTGTACAACTCAGCCCTCCAGGTGTTCAGAATGCAAAAGCATTCATGAGTTTACTCCTTGCATCTCGAGCTCCCTTGTTGCAACTAAAGAGATGTCAAATCATTTCTTTTAAGGTTTAGGGAATGAGACTCAAAGGACTCAGCTTCAAAAGAGCCTGTCATCTGTTGGTTTGCATTTGGACACCTAAATGAGCAACTTATTGTTGCAGGCCATTTGACATCCAGCAGACTCTGTTGATTTTGTTGGGATTGTTTATGTTGAACAGGTCTGATCAGAGTGCATCTTCCGGATAGCTAACTGGGAGCTGACTATGTTGGCTCTAGCTTGGTCTGGGTGTGCTTAACACCACTGAAAACCCATTCCAGGATCTCTTGTTTTGCCAATGCAGCCTGTTGGTATGCATGTGAGTGCTCCTGGCAGGCTCCTAGGCTTTGCACGTCATCCTGCTCACCATCAGTCCGCTCTGCAGGTAGTCCTTGCTCAGTAGCTGATAGCAGAGGCTAAATGTGAAAAAATATGCTTAGACCTTCTCCTCCTCCCTCCCCATACACTAAGCAAGGGTAAGGATAAGCAGCTGCCAAGGAGTCCATCATTTGTCCTGGTTTGAAACCTATAAATAGCCAGATCATTAGAGGTGTCACTTACAAAACGCCTTTGTCACAGAAGCTATTTATGGTGTGGACTTTGGCTCTGCACAGTTTTCTAGGACTGCCAGAAGCAATGTTAATCTACCTGAGCAGTGAGGCCAGCAGAGCTGGTAGCGATTTCCTCTTCTCCTTTGCATTATAATAAATTCATTTTGGTGTAAAGGAGAGCAAAATCTGGCCTCATATTTTATAACCAAATAAGAAACAAAACTATCCAATGACCAGCAAAATTTTCATGAAAGTGTTTTAGATAGGGAAGTAAAAATACCCCCATAATCTTTAGTGCTCTTCAAGGGAGAGGAAGGAAATGCTCTTTTTATTTTAAAGATTTCACTGGGTTGCTGCTTACTGTCTGGGGAACCAAGAATGCCACAGCCCAATGTCGAATATTTGCGCTTTAAATGAGTTGTAATGAAAAGATAGAGGGACAGAGTGTTTGGTGGTTACGGGGCTATTAAGAGACTCAGCAGACCCAGATTAATTTCAGTCCTTTGCCTCAGACCTACGTTATTACCTTGGCCAGGTTACTCAGTTTGTAAAGAGAGAATATTCATGGCTATCTGTAAGGGTGTCATAGAATGATTTGGGTTAAAAGAGACCTTAAAGATGCTCTAGTTTCAGCCACAAAGGGACACCTTCCACTATATCAGGTTGATCCAAGCCCCATCCAACCTGGCCTTGAACACCCCTGGGGATGGGGAGCTCACAGGTTGTCTGGGCAATATGTTCCAGTCCCTCACCACCCTCACAGTAAAGAATTTCTTCCTCATGTCCAATCCAAACCTACTTAATTCAGTTTAAAGCCATTACCCCTTGTTCTGTCACTGGAAGGCTTTGTCAAAAACCCCTCTCTAGCTTTATTGTGGGCTCCCTTTAAGTGCTGGAAGGCATTCTAAGGTCTCCTCAGAGCCTTCTTTTCTCCAATCTGAAGAATCCAAACTCTCTCAGCCTTTCTCCATAGCAGAGGTGCTCCAGCCCTCTGAGCATCTTCATGGCCTCCTCTTGACTTGCTCAAGCAGGTCCCTGCCCTTACAATGCAGCCCAGGGCACATTTGGCTTTCAAGGCTGTGAGTGCACATTGATGGGTCATATTGAGCTTCTTGTGCACCAACACCCCTATATCTTCTCTCCAGGACTGCTCTTGATCCATTCTCTGCCCAGCCTGTGCTTGGGATTGGGATTGCCCTGACTCACTTGCAGGACCTTGTACTTGGCTTTGTTAAACTCTATGAGGTTTACATGGGCCAACCTGTCCAGGTCCATCTGGATGTTCTCCCTTCCCTCCAGCATGTCAACCTCACCACACAGTTCTGTGTCCGTGGCAAACTTGCTGAGGCTGCACTCAATCCACTGTCCCTGTCACCAAACAAGGTGGTTGTCACAATTCTGACACCTGAGAAATGCCACTCGTCGCTGGTCCCCACTCAGGTGTCGGGGTATTGACTGCAACTCTTTGAGTGCCACCATCCAGCCTGTTCCTTATCCACCGAGTGGCCCATCCATCTAATTCAGTTTAGAGACGAGGATGTTGTGTGGGGCAGGGTCAAATGCTTTACACAGCTCCAAGTGGATGCCATCAGTTGCTCCACTCTTATTCAGCAATGCAGTTTTTTTGAGGATGGTGTTTCAGTTCATGAAGCCCCCAAATATGCTGGAATACTTCATTTTGCACTAGAAAGATTATAGATTAGGTGCTATTATTATTTCCTTAGCTTTTTCTGTAGTTCTAGCATTAACTGTGCAACATGATTTGATTTCAGATCAGCAAGGGTCTCTTCCATTAATCAAAGCCATTTAAATCATGAAGATTTTCTCTTTATTAAAAACACAGAAATGAATGTTATTCAAATCAATTATTACTGAAAAAATGCTTTGCTAATCAAGTTAGGAGAGACTCTACCCATTCCATTGTTTCAGTGATGCATTGAATATGACAGGCTGGCTTGACTGAAGGCAGACAGTATGTATATATATATAAAAATATATATATATATGATAGTGTGCGTGTGTGTGTGTGTGTAGCACAGCTGATGCTCGCTGAAAGCTTTTGTGTGGTGAACTGTAACATTAATAGTGAAATCAAGGTTTGCTAGCTGACAGACATCAATTTGCCAGAGGCCATCCCTCCTCGCCACCCTCCCTGGCATGTTTGTGCACTCACACACACATGGACATATCTTGTCTGCTGATTTCTGGCAAATCCTATGGATACTTGCAATCTCTGCTCTCAAGACATTTGCCAGCCAGCCTCTCATAATGTCTCGTGTACATTCCTGCAGGCTGAAAAAAATAAGTAAGAAGAATTACAGATGATTCAATTAAACTGATATTGTTCACAACAAAAATGAGAGCAAATGCAATTTGGGTCCTGTTCATGTGACTTAATTATCTCTTACCTCCCCACTCCACCCCCTTTTTTAGAATTTAAAAACAATTATGATATAATTGCCAATCTGGAGATCCCTAGATATGCAGTAAATATGCTTTGTCTCACTGAATGCTCTTTTTCCTGATTCAGAAATGGGACCTTATTAAAAATGCACGCACACAAACACCAAAAAAAATCACATAAAGTCATCAAATGACCTTCAGGAAATAAAATTCTGTAATGCTGTATACCCAGGAAAGACATACCCGTGTATTAAGTGAGTGAATCTGCTAAAGTCATTGAAGATAATTAGCTGTGTGCATTTATAAGATGTGCACACTTTCAACACTCGAGGCAAATCCCTAGAAGTCAATTGAGACCTTCTCTGATAGAGGCGTGGAGGTGCATTTGAAGACCAAACATGCCTTTTTTGCCTGAATTAGTAACATTTCAAAATTTACTAACAGCTTTTTAATGTGTAATCAGCTTGACTTAATGGGTAAGAAAAAAATCGCGATCATTAGGAAGCCCATACTGAGTGTATGTATTCACGCGGTGGGAAAGTGCCTTGCAGTATACAGTAGTTTGGAGTAAGTAGGATCCATTACCCATATCTGATGAAGGGCTGTCAGATATGAAGCAAATTTAGAGACCTGCTTGTCCCTTCAGCTATTCATCACTGCTGAGTAGCTCTAGCGGCAGCCGGTGGTATTTTTAGAGAGGAGAATGATACGGAATTTCTCGGTGTGCCAAACATTAGCTGATCCCATTACTCAGAGCTACTCAGAAAGTTGCAGCTGACACATCAGCTTGGTGGCAAAGAAGAGCGATTGGCTCACAAGGGAAAACACAGAGGAGACGTCTAAGGAGGGTGTATTTGTGGGGACATTGCCACGTTGAGACTTTCGTCAGCTGAGGTCCTGTGTTACTTGGAGTCAGCAGCAAAAAGCAAAGATAATTTTTGAAAGGTACATTTTCTCAGGATTCTGTGCAATTTTGTCCAGGTACGTTGTCACATAATACATGTAATAGTTTGAATAATAAGAATAATAACTCATTGTTAGCTCCTTAAAGCATCCAGCAGCTGAAAAAAGGTTTGTCCTGAGCTTCAGGATATTTTCAAAATAATGTGAGCAGCTGACTATGAACAAGCTATTTTGCAAACAACTAAAGTCATCTGTATTATTATTTATCATTATTTCATCAAAGAAAATCCATTTAGTTTAATGCTCATTTGACTTGCTTCTCTTTAAGACCTCCAAATCCTAATAATGTGTCGAACACACTCCAGAATGTCAAAATAGTAAATTGTATGTAATTTTCTTTGACAGTAAGTGGATGAGTCCTTGCCAGAATTGTTCCTCTTTACACCCGGTGTGAAGTCATTGCTTTTCTTCTGTCAAGTGATATTTGACTTTTTAAAACCTACTAACAAGAACACTGCTGACCTTCTCGTATCAAATTCAGCTCAGTGGGGCTGTGGGGAGCAGGGAGAAGTGGTCAGCAGGCAGTGGCCTTCTGCCTGTTCTGCTGCAGCCCAGCTCCATGCCATGAAGAGCCGAGGGTGGGCACATGTGCCAAACATTTAAAAGCTGGACGATTCTTTAAAGAATGTCCTTTTTTTTTGAATAGCTCTAGTACTCACCCCCGAGCGCTGCGATACTGAACTTCCAAAGCTTTGGGCTTACAATGAATAGCATTCATCTTCGCTTCTGGTTCTGATCTTGTAAAAGCTAACTCATGCATGCACAACATGATAGACCATGTTACGCCTCAGAGCCTTTTTCAGAGCTATCATCTAATACATTTTTTATAAGCCAGAGCGCATTCATAGAATTCTGCCTCAAAAGGCATTCGGCTTTAATGGCTGCACTGAAATGTCTAGGATGGCTACTTGTGCTGTTTGAAACAAAAGGGTAGTGAAAATGTTGACATTTTTTATAGTAGCCTTTAAATTTCAGGGCTTTTTTTATTAAAGGTATGTTGTTTACAAGTAGAAGAATGTCTAGAGAAAAGCTTCTTTCTCCCAGTCTTAAATAAAAAGGGTAAGAATTTTGGCAGCCAAGAAGGTGTATTCTCTTTGTGGAAATGGTTGTTTGAGTGTATTTTATACCACATACATGCACATGTGTACATGCATCTGCAGAGAGGCTGATCTTGGAAGAGGTTAGATTAGGAAAATATTAAGAGGCAGATTTCAGTGTCAGTCCTGTGACTTAGCTCAGGTTAGCTGCTAACAGCATAAGGGAAGAGCAAAAATAATTCAAGGGTATAATTTTGTAACATGCATCAAAGTACAAAAAAACACCAAAAAACCACCAAAAATTCAGTTGATTAAGGAGTGCTTGAAAATTTATATTTACCCTTATTGAGTCTATCCCAGTAGATGGACAAGTTGCAGTCTCACTGAGAAATTGGTTTTCTAAACAAAATTGGAGATCTGAGGTAAACAACAATGCTCTTGAATTTTTCTAGTTCTCTGCAGGCAGGACTGCATTCATTTGGCTTGCTCCGATTTTCTTCTGTACCTTAAATTTGATTTCGCAGCTAGAGTTATTCTTGTGTTTGTATGTAACTGGAAAGCTTGTTTGTCTTTAAAATTGGGAGAACATTTGTAGTGGTAGAAAAATTGAGATTTTACCTCCTAATGCTTTCTTGGAGTCCCAAGATAAAAATTCTGTCAAAGTATTTTAGAAAATGCTTTTTCTTTTTTTAAAGATACTTCTGAAAGGCTTCAAGTTGAAAATTCTGTGAACTGCTGGTTATGAGTGACTCATTTTAAAATCCGCGTTTGGCTCTGTACTTGTACTTTGAAAATCTGCAGAGATGGAGAGTGTGTCAGAATCTGGGCCTTTGATTCACATCCGCATAAGGGATAGAGAGTGTCTTCTGCTTTGTCTTGAGATGAATATTTTGTCTTGATGTTATTGTCCTAAAGTGACTTTGAAATAATAGAGTCTGTGTATTTCTGAGTCAAATTAGAGGCTAAGACAAGATAATTGAATTGTACCTTTCACGTGCGAGGTATTTGGTGGAAAAATTTGTCCAGATTTTATAATATTTAATTATCTAGGGCTGTATACAACTTGCCACACTTTGCTTTGGTTTGGCGTCTTGTTGCCCAGACAAGTTGTTGACAACCCGTTCTCTGGAAGCATCCAAGGCCAGGTTGGATGGGGCTCTGAGCAACCTGGTCTAGTGGAAAGTGTCCCTGTCCATGGCAGGGGTGTTGGAACAAGGTGAGCTTCAAAGGTCCCTTCCAAACTAAATGATTCTATGATCTTCTGCCCCTGATCTCATCATACGGACATTTAGGTATTGTGCTTATGGGTTTATTTTGATTCTAACAGTGATTGCAAGCAGTCCAACCTTTTGTGCATATATGTCTTTCCATGGGACTTAAATATCATTTTCCTTGCAGGAAAAGCCCTGGGGGAGGGTCTGACTGGACAGAAAGTTGCACAGGAGTCAGTTTTGCACCCTTGCAGCACGGAACAATATTAGGGTGTCTTAAAAGGGTAGCCAACACGTTAGGAAAAGGGATTGTTTCTCCTTTTGATACCTGTGAGTCCACATCTCTACACTGTGTGCAGTTCTGAGCTCCCCAGGACAAGACAGTGTACAAGGCCTGCTGGGGGGAGTTTGGTGGAGGGACACCAAGATAATTAGGGATCTGGAATACATGATGTAGAAGGAGTGCCTCAAAGAGCTGCCTTATCCTGGCAGAGAAGGGGAAAGGGAAGTCCTAAAGGTGTTCTGAACTACTTATTGACAGATTACAAATACAACAGAGCAAGACACTTTTTTTCCCAGAGGTGCCCAGAGTTCATAGGACAAGAGGCAACAAGCACAAGGTGTTAGCATGGAGAGGCAAATTTTGATACAAGAAAATATTTTCACCATGGTGTGGTCAAACACTGTAACAGGAACCCAGAGGGACTGACTGTCCTTGGAGATACTGAAATATCTGCACAGCCCTGAGCAACCTGATCTAGTTGGTCCTGCTGTGAGGCTGACTTGACCAGGTGACCTCGAGATGTCCCTTCCAACCAAAATTACCCTGTGAATGTGTGCTGACACAGGCTCTCTCTGTTTAACAATGCAGTCAGGAAATTTGAATGCTGACAAAAGTGAAGAGGTCAGTTCTTCCTGCTTTAAGAACCATTTGTGTGAAGTTAAACTAAAAACCCCCAAATGAAATGCCCTTGTTCTGAGGTTTGCACAACTTGTGACCCAAAGTGAGCAAGTCAGAAGTTTTTGTCACATCCTGCAGAAGCAAAAACCACATGGCTGTATTTTGCAACGATTGAAGTAGTAATTTGTGGTTCTTGCAGGATATAAGTATTTGTAGCCACCTCCATTGCACTCTAAGTTTGGACATGGAAAAGGAGGAACTCCTTGGTTCCTATGGGATGAGCCACATGTCTTCAGAATAACTAAATGCCCACCTTTCTTTTTGCTTTTCAGACTGTCAGGACATCTAGAAGCAGATTTAACATATCTAACCTTTTAAAGCTATAATTAGCGTTAATTTCTAGTGCAGTAGAGTTCAGAGAGCTCAATCAGCTGCAGTCGCTTGATGAACAAACATATAAGAGACTACTCAGACTTGGTTCCACCCTCTCCAACAAAAACAATTAATTTGATTGTTAAGCTGCCTGTGCAACTCCTGACAAGACCCACCTCAGCTGAACCTTGTAGACAATTGTAGCCATCTTAAATGTTCATCCATCAGTGGCCTTTCACAGCTGATAGAAGTGTTGGTACTACAGAAGGGTGCCTCAAATGTTTTAGGTGCTACTAGGATAATAAATCTGAGATTTTTTGCCAGGAAAAGGATTTGTCAAAGACCAAATTTCTAGTGTGTACAAGGACCTGGAATAAGACCCAGGTCTTGAGTCATGGTCCAGAGCCTGTGCTGGTTTTATATTCTACCTACTGTGATCCTGAAGATACCCCTCTACCTGAAACATGAGGGGCTGCTTTGTAGATTTTTATTTAGTCTGTTTTCTCCAGAAAAGGGTGTTTTGCACACCTGTATCCCTTCTGAAAGAGGCAGTCTGTCATTCTAGATGTTTTTAAAAGCAGCAGACAGCAGCCTCACTCAACATTTCTGCAATAATGATGACAACCACTGGAATAATATAAACCACTTACTAATCAGTTTGCAAAGGCAGGACATCTGCTTTACACAATACAGAAGCAAATTAAGGAGGCTTTCACAGTATTCTGAAATTGTGTGTTAGACTTTAAAGAGAGAGAGAGAGAGAGAAAGGAACTAATGGTAAATAAATTGGACCATAGTGCTAGTTTTCATCCAGCTGTATGCAGCTCTAAAACAGCTATCTCAGAAAGGTACCTATTATTTATTAATTCAAGATTACTCCAAAAAGCAATTCCTCCATAAATTTCTTTCCAACAGCTTTCTAATCTCAGTAAATTCTTGGCAGAAGTTATGCTGGGAGAACGTGTCCCCAGTCACAGTCTTCACTGTTGTAATTCCAAGAGGCTCTTTCTTGCAGACACTTGGGTTTTTAAAGGTTTAAAGGGTTTTTCATGCAGGTGTACCATGCATTAGGTGCTGACTTTAAACTACTCAGTCCTACCTTGCATTGCAGAAGGAAGAGTCTGGGATTCATAGCATCCCAGATTTAATGGGTTTGGTTTGTATGGCTTTGTCAAGGTTCCATCATCTTCCTAGTAGCAGCCCCAAAGCCAGTTCTCACTGCCTCTGAGAAGCTCCATACATCATTATCTGAGCTAAAAAGATTTATATTTTTCAAGCATGTCAGCATGTGTTCTGAGATGTAGTATTTGGGCAGGGAGGAAACCAACTCAGCTGCTTTCAGGGATTAAGTGTGAGAGTCAGGAGTAAGATAAGTGGGCAAAATTAAGATACAGATGTGATTTAGGATAGGCATTGCACATCAGCTTGGAAGCAGAATATTTAATTTACTTTCTTGGATATGTATTTCAATAGACAGCTTTGTCTGGCAGGGTTTAGAATGTATCTAAGGCTAATTTTTATCACTGTCTGGTCCATGGCAAGAATGCCTGTTTAACCTGTTTCTTCCTTGATCTAAAGACTAGTGGGATTGGGATCTGAGCTTATGTTTCCAGCAGTTAACCACATCAGTACTGTTTGGTTAAGCAAACTCATTTAAAATTGGGAGAATATGAGTCAGAACTACACCTGATTGCCTGGAGAACCCAGTCGTGGAATACACACAGTGCTGTGCTCTGAATGTTTTAGATGGCACAGCATATAACCAAAATCTGATGGTCCAGAGAAAATGAGGCCTTTTGGGAAATGCAGATGTTAAAGATCTGAGCACGTGCAGCCTTCAGCTAGGAGAAAAATGCACTTTAAGTTCATCAATATTTCCTTTTTTTCTTGGACTGGGGAATGTACTGATTGGCTGAATTTCTGTAGAAATTGCTGGCCTTGCTAATGTTAAGAGTAACACTTGCCCACTTGAAAGAAAAGGGAATAACTGAATCCATTTGTGGAATGTGTGTATATTATCCCTTTTACTTTTTCCTGAATGTGCAATTCCCACCTTCATCTCAGAGTTGGAAAGTTTAAGATATAAAGCAAAACATACCATTACAAAGGATGTTTGGAGCTCTTAAGGAATTGGTTTTCATTTAGGTCCAAAGTAATGATGTGAAGGTTTTCTTTCATCTGTTTATTTTTTAAAGGTGCTGAAATATTTAGTACGCTGGGTTGCACTTTCCCTTTCTAGATTAAGTGTTCTGGAGACCCATCGTCTTTAAACTGAAATGGCACAGGAGACTAATAATGGAACAAGTCTCCACTATAAGCTTTTTCTAAACCTAAAATGTGTGAAAGTTTGGACTTTGGGGAGCTACTTGGAGTTTCTCCCAGCTGATTCTCTCATCAAGGGTGACGGCAAAGACTGGCAGTCTTCTGTAAAACTGTGGTCTCCTCTGATGTCTGTGGGTTTCATCTGTCTAGAATTAAAGGATATCAGGACTCCCAGTAGTGCTGCACTGCAGCAAAAATGGGCAATTCCTCTCTCACTGGTGTAGCAGCCCACCAGAGTGCTCTGTCTCCCCATTACTTTAGCAGTTGCTGACGAGTGTGGATTCATTGACTCTGTCCATGCTTCTAACTAATGTAAAACACCAGTGGTCTGCATAATACTGTCTACAACAGGCTTAGAACTTGCTGCATAACTTAGCCTAATGATTAATTTTATTTCATTTTGTGCAGTTCTCTCTTTCTACCTGGAAACAGAGATATTACAACACTGCCAGAACATCTCTAAGAATCACCACTGCTCCAGACACTTCTAGCACCTGCATTTTGTGAACTCTTAGGTGCACATTACATCAATACTTATTTTTGGACTAGAGGACCACAGGGAGCCCCTGGCATAGTATTTTTGCAGTAATTCAGGATTGAACTCCCTGTGGCTAGGATATACAAAGATATTCTAAGGATGGCAGCGATTTGTGCCTTCTGCACAGTGTTTCTCAAACCTCAAAATGTCTTTCCCTCAGCAATTTAAAGGTTGCTGTTGGCTCTGACTGCAGGGGAAAAGACATTACTGTTTCTGTGAAGAAGTTAGTTGTGAACATGAAAAAAACTTCAGTAATTTCTCTAAGGGGAGACACCAAACCTCATAAAAATATTGACAGAGTTTATGCATAGCTTTTCTGCACTTTGTTGGTTATAAATAAAATAAAGGTACCCAAATTACATTTCATAATAGAAGACAGGTGAGCTGAAAAATTTATAAAGGTGTGAGAGAATTAACAATGATAATTTTCAGTTAACATTTGAATGATGTGGCTCTGTTATAAACAATTTAATGCAAGATGCAAATGAATGCATCTGAAAAGGGGAATTCATGTTTGTAGGTTTACTTTAATCGAGCACAGTATGTATTTGAAGGAGTTGTTAGGGAAATGAAAGTTTAAGGCTAAGTATGACTATTCTGCTGAAAAGCTCAAGAATGTTTTAATCAAATAGCAAAAACAGGTCCTTAAACAAATAGGAACCTCAGGGTGCTTTTGGGGGGCATGTGAGACCACAAGATCTTGAGTAATAAGGGGGTTCTAAAACAATTCCCCAAAACTGGTATTATGCTGGTGAAGTCTGCTGTGTAAAGTCTCAGTTCATTCCAGATCTGACATGCTCAACACTCTCAGAGCAGCAAATTTTCTCCCTCATCACCAAGTTTTGATGAGAAGGTGCCTTAAAAGCCATCAGCGCTCATGGAAGAGCGCAAGAGACACCACTGCCTCTTACGTGGCCAATGAAATGCCAATGCCAGCCCCAGGTCAGCTTTCCCAGGAGTGTGTGTGCCCAATGTCTTGTCTGCTGAAATAAATTAGCTGTGTTTGGGGGACAAAAATGGCACTGGCTACATGCAGAGATGGAAAAACCCAACCCCAAAGCCCCACAGCCGCTGGAATCAGGAGGAGCAGCAGGCAGGAGCAGTGGGTGATAGGAAATTCATTAATTACCAAAACAAGTGGTGTTCAAAGACAGACCCAGGAGAAGCTGGAAGATAAATATTGCTTCATGATGAGTAAGTGAGGTCGTGGGAAGGCCTCTGCTGGCAGATCTAGTGACAGTGCTTCAAACATAAACATTTGTGGGGATACCTTTAAATGCTGATGCTTTCCTCCTCTCTGGGAAAACACTGAAAATAGCTTTTTCTAGCCCAGAGCCACTGAGCAGGAGTAAGCAGTTGCAATCTGTTGACATTGTATGTTAAAAGCCACAATCTGTATCTGGCAAGCGAGTGGAGGTTTTGAAGTTGGAGTTGAACTAGCTGAGGTAAATAGGCAGGAATGAGTGCTTTGGTCTTTAATTCGTATTCAGTTTTAATAACATTTAATTGATTTTTGAAGTATTTTTGGAGCTTTTTTGGAGTATTTTTGGAGCAAATAATTTGTAATGGTCTTTCAGAGCTTTAGATATAGAGCATCATATTTCCAGTTAAAGATTCATTATTTAATTAATGCAGCTCAGTCAAGTCCTGATAAATACGAGCACCATCAGAGCTATTTTTGTTTCCTGATTCATTTCTCCAACAGGACTGAGGAAACATGGCCTTGAACCATGTTTCTAATGGTGAACTAATTTCCTGCTGAATAAAAACAAGGAAGAGAATTATCTGCATATATTCTACCAAGGATTCTACCACATAATACAGAGATTAATAATATCATTACATTTCTCCCCCTTCCGAACACCTTACTTGACTTTACTAAGCCACACACTCTGAAGTAGAAAGCCAAACACTGAACAGAAATAGTAGCTAACACATAAAATGAAGATTAAGAAAAGAAAAATAATATTCTTAGCTTTGTTTCAGCTGCACTATTTTCATAACCAAAAATCAACTTCTGTTCCTAAACAATTTATATGCTGTTTGGCTATTAGCATTGCTGCCTTTTAAAGCTCTCTCCTTTTTCTTCCCTCTCCTCTCACCCCCAGTATTTCATTTTTATACCTGTCATGAAATGGTTGGGGTCGGAAGTCAGCACAGAGTGCATCATTTGTACGTTGTGTCTCTTTTCCTCATGTGTCTCTGCTGCCAGAGAAATTGAACTTTCATCCATTAAAAATCCATTTATTGTGTCTTGACTTCACTGAACTAAAGAACAGGACATTTCATCAAGCAGTACAGTTTAAAATCAAATTAAATTGTACTAGTGCCCAGAAAATGTGACATGATAAAGACCCCAGCCATTTAAAAAATCTTTTTAAAGACTTTCCTGATTTCACTTACTGGTACTTCCACATGTCCTTTAAAGTTCAAACTGGTCAGTGATGCAAGGACTCACCATGGGACACCTAAAAGGACCCCTTTTGTCTTTTTTTTCCCCTTTCCTTCTTTCCATAAAGCAGGTGGTGAGCACTTCTAACAGATTCGTGCTCCCTCAGGTTTGATGCCTGCAAGCTGAGTCTGGATGTAAATGGTCCCCAGTTGGGATGTCCCTGTCCTTTCAGGTGATCCTGTATGAAGGGCATCACTGGCAGTGATGACTTGCATTGGAGTACCCTGTGTTTGAGTAAATCAGTAGCAAACTCATGAAAATCGGGGGAGGCAGTGCTTGTCCAGCAAACTTCCTTGATGGCCTTTCAGCTTGGTTAAACACATTCTCCCAAAAATGGGGGCTGCATCATATGTTCTTTTGTGACAACCTGGTCCCTTTATTGCCACATGTACCCACAGCTTGTAGGGGAGAACCTCCCTAAATATGGTTCTTATCCCAGTTACCGTTTCCTCAATGTTGATGTGCCACTGGAGTCAGGGAAGCTGGAGTTTCGCAGATGGATTACAGAATTAAATTGTGCAACTTGCAGGGCTACATATGTGCAGAGTTTCTGGGAGTCCTGGAATGAAACTGGGGGCTGAGAAAACACCCGTCTCCCAGACCCCAGTGCACGGGCAACAGCTGGAATTTGCACGGCTCCTTATTCAATTAATATTCAGAAGCCACTATTGCATTTTCCCAAGAGCAAAGAGACAGTAAAAGCAAGCTGCTACGTCTGGCTCCACTGTTTGTCCTCTCCCTTATGCAGTGTTGGGTTGTTTGGTTGGTTGTTGGTAGTGTTTTGTTTCTATTTTAACCTCTTATAAATATGTGTAACATTTGGCAAAGAGGCAGCTGGGGACCAAGAAGAGAGCAGCAAAGTGGTGTTTCAGAAGCCAAGAGAGAAGCGTGTTTGAAGTGAATTGCACCAGATTTTTGTTCAGATGGGAGACGCTTGATTTGGTTTTTGCTTGACTTGCTTCCATGCGTAGGGAACTGCTGAGATGCTTGTTTGTAGTTAAGATCTTCCTAAGGTATGGTTTGGGTTTACAGGCTAGCCAACATCAAGAGGAAGGTGTACTACAGTGATAAATATTTATTTGGATATAATGCTCACAATGTTTTTAAAATGTAAGCAACAGATTAAATACAAATAAGCTATCACTGCCTTTTATTTTTGAAAAATGAGGTATATCTTTTCACTTTTGGACTGTACTGTGTATTATAAGTGGAAGCAGATTACAAAGTGATATTTAGTAAACACAATTTATAGACCCTTCTTTTGTTTATATGTACATAAGACGTGTCCATTCTGTTTGTGTGCAGAAGGAGGACAGACAGTGTGATCGTTTTTCTGGCTCCCAAGATGCTGAAATAGAAGATCAGGCCAGGGAATGTATTCCCTTACGGTGCTTCCTGGACTGAGGCATGGTCTGGTGCTTGAATTGCATGTAGTACACAGGCTCCAGAAGAGCTGATTCTTTGGCAACCTGCTATTTTTCCTGCTCAAGGCCAGCCCTGGAGAAAGAGAGGTGAAAGAGAGTTAACTAAATCTCATAGCTTGTTACTTACTGTCTTCAGTGGATGATTTCAGCCTAGAAATCATTTATCATTTCTACAAAAATGATAAATGCAATGTATTGACAAGTGGCCGAAAGCTAAAAGGAAGTTGTGGGAGTCCTTTTTAGTTTGCAATCAAAATGAGAAGCTTTGAGCAATCTGGCTTTCTTCTTTTCCTGACCCACCAATATGAGGGCAGTGACAGTGGGAAGCACTACAGTATTTTTTAATGTACTTTGTTTTGTAATAAGTCACCTCAAATAGAAGCTTTTAATCTTTCACTCCAACATAGGCTGAGGAAATGCAGATCTACAGTCTTGGCTTCAGTGTTTGGCTTTTTGATTTCAGGATTTCCATGCACACCAGTTGCATCATTTTAATGGCAAACTACTTCTTTTCTCTGGTACCTCATCATGGCTTAAATAATTGATTTTGGTTTCCATTTGTACCCTTTTTTCTATTTTGATAAATTACAATTATAGTGTTCAGCTTTATCATTGTCTTATAAATGATATAACAACTGCCTGTGAATGCCCATAAGTTTTTATTGTTGTGTGTGAACGTTAATAACAACATTGCAGAATGGCACAGAGAAGGTTTAGCAGAATAATGTTTGCATTTCCTCTAGTAAAATATCGTGCCATAGTACAATTCCTGGATAATAAAGCCATAGATTCTCTTATCTATCTGTGTCATGGTAATGAATCAAGTACAGAGCTTCTAAATAGAAGGTGTATGTTACATCTCTGATATGGATAGATAGAATCATAACTCTTCTAGATATTGAAGAGTTATGATTCATCCAATGCCTGAGAAAATTAGTGCCATCCCCAGAAATTCCAGCTCTTGCTTCCCATGATTGAATGGGTATCATGAGCTTCCTGAACACATATTGCAATATGTGTGTACTGGGCAAGCAGCAGCCACAGAGCTGAAATGCAAAGTTTTGGAAGTTTGTACATCTTTGAACTTGGAGGGATCAATATCTGTACTACCTTTTCTATGTGGGAGAATAAGGCTTCACTTATGCATAATGGCAGCCCTAGGGAATAAATGATATTACAAAGAAAAATTTATTTCAAGTCCGATTTAAGAAAGAAATCCCTTTTCTCCAAGGAAATACACTTTAATTCCTAAATAATTTCCTCCTTTTTCAGCAAATTTTCTGCAGGGTGCTGATATCTAGACCATTGAGTAATGTAAGTTTGGACCTCTGGGATCATCTGCTCTAATCAGATGAACCCTAAATCAAAGCAGATCCAATGAGATCAGGATGCTCAGGGATTTGTCATGCCATCACACACAAAAATTCCAGGAGAGAAACACCAGATTAATTCTTTTAATTCCCTCTTGTTAGTAATATGTTGTTGTCATACTTTGCTTCTTTGTTTTAGTTTGAGAGGGTATTAATGTGTCTGAATGGGATTAAACACGTATAAATCTTGCAGTGACTGATGATTTAGGAAATAGTTGTTTTCTTCAGCTAGGAGGTTTTACTCCTGAAAAATGCTCCTAATATTTTTTGAAAGCTTAGTCAAAATCTTAGAGTTAAAATTAGGTAGCGATACATATTTTGCTAAAAATCTATCAAGCATTAATTTCAATAACTCTTCAGAAGAACACAAAAACCTCAATGAGACACCTAACCAGGAATAAAAGAACAAGTTCAGACACTTAATGTGTTCAAAATTCCTGCTTATTTTGTTGTGGGATGGCAGAAACGTGGGACAAATGAAAAGCCTTGAGTCTGAAGCAAACCTGATGCAGGAGAGGGGTGAGATGGCAAGGCAGGAGTAGGATGAGGCATGGGGGAAACCATGGCACAGCTCCTGCCCTTTTCCTTCTCCATTCCCTAGAAAGCCAGAACTGTGACAAAACAACCCAAAACAGCAAAGCCATGGGAGGTTGCTCCCTGCCTTTCACCTTTTATCTTCCCTGGCCCACTGCAGGAAGTAGAGAGTTCAGTGTTTGTGTGGTTCTTCTCTCCTAGGAAATCTCAGCAGTCAGAAAAACAATCTTAGCTCTTTTAAGACTAATGAAAGTTGAAGGCAGTAAACAAAATCATGGAGTAAATCATCCAGTGCTGACATGTCTTTTGGAGCAAAGAGCCTTTCATTCGAAGATGTGAAATAACATTTCCGTCGTGTTTTTGCTCGTCTGATAATTAGAAGTGATTTAGGATGGCACTGAAGGTGCCTCTAATGGGCACCTTGTGGGTCTTAATAAAAGGAAGAATACATTAAATGTAGTGATTTGTGATTGGGCTGATGGGGTTAATATTTTCTTAGAATATAGCTGGCCATTTTTCTTCCAAGTAGCAATGTAATGTAATTATAAGTACCTTAGTAGATGGATTCAATTGCTCCTATCATGAAAATTAATTTCAGGAACATGCTGAGGCTTTCTTTAGTTTCTTCTTTATTTCCTACACTGTGCAGGGGGTAGCAGACACATACAAATGAAATTATGTTTGAGCAGACCTCACAGAGGCCTGGCCAGTTCTTGTGAATGACTAAAATTGAAATCTGTGGGAGAGGGCAGCATTTCTTTTTACATTCCTTGACATATTTTGCACCTGTAAAACTCCCAGTTTTCTCACATGCTCTTTCAAAGCACTTGACAAAGCTAGACACATATCTCTAAATTATAAGAGGGAAAAATGAAATATGCTGAGTTTTCCCAAAATGTTTTCTCGGAAGTAACTGAGCTATGATTGCAGCTTTTCCAATAAGTTTAGCCAAGCTTTATAATCAAGCTTCTTCAGCACATGTAAATGTTCTTGCTGTAGTATTTCTAAGCACTCGAATACATAAATAATATTAATAATTATCTCAATAATAATCTTTTATGTTTTCCATTTTAATGCATGGCAAAATATAACAAAAATTATAACTGGAATTTATAGTCTTGGGATATAAATTTCTAAATTTTTATGCTAAGTGAAAGTCTAGTATATAGAACAATTGCAAAGGTTTGCAAAGAATAAAAGGACAAAAATCTACGCTTAGTTATATTTTGAGCTTTCACAAGTAACTTTAGCCTTGAAGAACTTAATGAAATTCAATCAAATAGGACTCTCAGACATCGCTCTGAAAATACACACAAATATAGAGAGATATCAGCAACATGAAAGTGTTGGATTGCTGCTGTGTGGTTTGAAACCTTAATTACCAATACTCATTAGCAGATATACATCTGACCCATTCGGATTTAAAGCAGCTAAAAATAAGCCTTAAACCCATGGAGGGAGAGAAATGTACAACAGAACCAAGTAGTGAGTCTTGATGTGTTTGAAGGTAGTTTGTTGGATGTTTTTAAACCAAAAGCAGACACCCAGGCCTGGGGTTTGTGAGTGTGAAAGTGGGCCTCAATTTGAGCTGATGATGTAAATCCATATTTGGGCAGAATTTTGATTTCAGTTTTACAGACCTTGCATTCTTTAGAGAATTTGCTGCCTGTGCTTCCTAAGTATTAATATTTCCTGTTACTCTTATTGCAGGCTATAAAGTGTTAATGAAAGGTAAAGAAAGTCTGGAAATTCCTTTCCAGAGAGTCATTTGCATGGTGAGGAGGGAGAAATACAAATATACTTGCAAGTCGAGGCAGAACTATGCTGGAGTTCATCATTCCCTTTCCTTTGGTTTTCTGGAGAGGTACTTAATGGTGTTTGAACATGACTGTATAGTGCCATTAATGTAACAATTTTCATTTGTACATTGCAACACCAGAAAGATAATCTCTCTGTTAAGTACTTTTCCTTTATAATCCCTGGAGAGTCAGAACTCTAAAAGCAAATATTGTATTTACCATAGACAGTAAAAGGGAAGAAATGAGGCTAAAATGCAAAGCAGCAAGGATAAAATAGAGTTCCTTTTGGATGTCTGCAGTGGTGCTATGAATATACATATACTCACTGTTATGCTTTTTATATTATCTCTAATTTGAAATAAACAACATGATTACAGATTAGATCAATCATGGCTTCAGTATTTCTGGCCAAAGCAAGAAAAGCCTGGATGTGCTAGCTAACAGTGTAATCGAAGCAGAGAATGTTTCACTGTTGGTGATTTGTTTAAGGATTTTAATTTACAATAATGAGTGTTCTTCTCTGCATTGTAACCTGGCTCCCCATGTCTCCCTTTGGAAAACAGTCACTGCTTGTATATACCAATGGAATGATGATGCAAGGCACTAAACAACAACATAGAGCAGTTGAATGCTGCTGCCTGGCATCTCTTCCAGAGTAGAACTGAGTGGCAAAATTGATGCCTCGCTGTCCTTGCTTTGATTTACACAGGAGCTCTGGTGGGAGCTCAGCCACTGCTGGCGACTGGGGGATATGGAAGTCTTTCAGAATTCATCAAGTAAACAGATAACCAGTTCACTCCAGAGGACAGCTCTGCCTTGGCTACTGGAAGGATTGAAGGATAAGATGACTTTTTCCTGCATGTGACTCGTGAGTTTCTTCTTATGAAGTTAAGCAAAGAAGCAACATGCAGTGGCAGCTGGAGAATATCACAGGTGCTTGAAAGCAATTTGACAAAAACAGTCAAGAGAAAAGAGATCAACAGTTTACAGCATATTTATTTTTGGGTAATAGTTATTCAGACTGGAAGGGAGCTGTTGGGAATTCAAGCAGTGTTCAAAATTGATAAAACATGGTGCTAGGAACCTGATGTTCAAGTGCTTTGAAGTTGCTGTCACTTAATCTGGTTTCGAAATCCTGCCCAGAAATGATGCAGTAATAAGGGCCAGCTGCCATGGTTGCCTTTCTTATTGGTGTATTTTTAGTGGAATCATCAGTTTAATGATGAACAAATGCATTAAATGCAAATAAAAGGTGTGTTAAGGACAAGTCAAAAGAGAAGTGATAGGAAAACAACCCTGTGAATACAAAGGGAAGTGGAGGAATAGGGGGTAGTGTAAAGAAGAAAATTTGGTCAAACTTACAGAAAGTTATTCCAATGTCCAGAAAAACAGCTTTGGTTGCTTTCTTCAGATGGAAAAATGATGGCTTTTCCCTTCAATTCCCTCCAGGGAATGGAAGCTTTCCATGCTTTCAATGCACATCTAAGGAGCTTGATGGACTTTCTCTTTGAGGTGTCTGGAAGCCTCGGCCATATGTCAGGGTCATCTTTATTGTGGGCAGCTCACTTGGTATTGAGAATAAAAGTCTGTTATTCAGACTATTATTCCTGCAATCTAAAACTGGAGATGTCTGAATTCAGGGACTCCTGCAATCAACAGGATTTTATTCTTCTTTTCAGGAGGCTGTTAGACTGCCACTGCTTGAAACCCATGCTTAGTTTGCTCGTTGATAGTTCAACAGTAATTGTATTTACGGTTCATTTTGCTTGGATGCTCGTGACTCTAATCTTTCCACAGTGTCAGTGGTGCAATTCAGCTCTGATGTACGTGTTCATCGTCCTGCTAAATGGAAAATCCCATTGCAGTTATGATTTCTGTCATCTCTATGAAAGTCAGGAGAAAGGATGTTGTGGATGTTCAGTGGAAAAAGAGTGGGTGGTATGAAGTAGAAATACAGCTTGTGACCAAATCCCCAATCTTGTCCACTGCGTATCTGTAATTTAGATGTGACTCTATATACATGAAACATTTAATCATATTGTGTGCCTCTGTTTGCTAAAGGAATGAGGTATTGGTTATAGAAACACCAAGGTGTTGCACAATCCTAGTGGGAAGTGTAATCAATGACACAGAAACCTGAAACAGTCAGACAAATCCAAGTAGCTGCAGTGTTACATACTTCTGTTTAATTTTTCAATGAGACACTTGGAATGACATCTTTTCTTTTGTAAATGCCAAGGAGAAGGATTTTCATAGAAAGCATTGCAGAACACAGGTCTTCCATTTCACAGGACTTTGCACCAAGTAGGAATATTAGTTGGCTACTCAGAGGGAAGTAGAGCAGATGAATTAAATCTTCATTTTGTTGCTGTTGAACTTCAGCAACTGAACTTTAATGCGTTTTAATTACATTCCTTACCTGGTTGGTAAGAGAGGCTATATTAAACCACAAATACCTTAACTCTGGGGCTCATTTGTTGCAAAATGAACACCATCTCCTTTAATTCCCTATTTCTCTCTCTCTCTGCTCTTACAATATTTGCCTTGTACTGATTCCCCTTGCTAATTGCAATCCATCCAGCGCTGTATTGGAAAGAAACATTTTACTTGCATGATTTAATGCTTTTAAGTTGTCTTGGCTTTGCTGACTCATTGGTCAACCTTGAAAAATCATAGCAGTGCAAGCATTGCAATGCCAGCAGAGGACTAGCAGGTTGCGCAGGGGACTCTGTTACTGATTAGTGTCATTTTTTTTTCTGAGCTGAAAGAGCTATTGTGTTTAAGGCCATGAGATTTAGAATTAGGAGTAATTAAAAACCAAGGCTGCTGCCTTTATATTTTTTTAAATATGAAGGGCCCCGGGAGTCTCTGTAGTCATTAGAAAATCCTATTCTCGTGCTAAGCCTGTCCTTATAAGCAGTTCTGTTGTTGGCTTTCCTGAATGTAAAGCGGGATCTTGTAGATGATGAGAGGGGGGAAATATTGTAAAGGCAGGGGAGAAGTAAATTGTGTGTGTGTGTCTGTGTGTGTGTGTTTGGGGGGCAGATATTTAGTGGTTGTGTGGCTGCTTTGTAATGTGTCCTTAGCAACTGGCTTTCTACTCTAATGGGAAAAATAGATGGTGGGAAAGCATTGAAGGAAAGTGGGTCACATTTGATCCATGACCTAAAAGGAAAAGTGGGGGAAGGGAATAATCAGCTCAGATCATTAATGAGGTGAAAATTTATCCTTATAAAGCTCATTCATCGCACTGGGAAAAATTGCTGTTCTGGTGTCTTGGCTATGTGATAGAAAACACAGCTCCCACTCTCTGAAAACACAACAATTGCTCTGCGGCTTTGTATTAAGAGAGAGGGAAAAAAACAGAAAAAAGTTGTTTGTTTTAAACACTCTCCAGCAACACAATGATTAGACATGACAGTTTGGCTGTGGGGCCTTCCTTTCAGTTCAGGAAAATGTAGAACAGAGCTGAGCTGTCCTTTCCTAGTAAAAATGAGGTCATTTGTAAAGCTTTGTGTATATTTCTGCAGCACTCGCGGAACAGAGCTCACAAAAACAGCTCTCCTGAAGCCTCATTCCTACCTCCACCAGTGCTCCCATTTTTAAGAAATGCAGGCCCATTGACCACATAAGATGAGGAATCAGAAGCTGTGATTTAGACGAAATGGCTCCTCAAGGATGTATAGTTTTGATTTAACTGTCAGTGCGCTGCCGTTGCTGACGCTGAGCTTTTACAGCTGCGTGTGGCTACGGGGAAGCTCCTTGTAATCTGTTCCTTCTCCATGTGAGCTGTGTATGTGCTCTGAAACAAGCAAAAGTACTCTGTCAGCCCTGATTATTCTCTCTGTTACTTATACAATGTATTGTATATATTATATTCGCTAATCCCCGTTGTTCATAAAAATGCCCCAGGCAATTAAAATTTATTGAATAAGAATTTATTTTAATTTTTATAATAATTAATTAAACAGCTAATACTAATTTCCATACCCAACTATTTTTCTCCTACCAATCAAATGCTGTGTAGCTGCTAATATTTCAAGGTAGTTTTAATTAATGTCTCAGCCCCAGTGCAAGTCTATGGAAGAATGCATCATTGAATTAAATAAGAAAGGATAGCAAGGCATCTACTGGATAAATGCCTAGAAAATACAGAGTAATGCAAGATGTGAGCTGGCACATTAGAGTTGCATCCACTTCTACCTTGAAACTTCAGGGAATACATTCCCATTCTGTCCAGGAAACCCCCCAAGACTCTCTGACCTTCTAGTAGAGCAGCAACTGCCTCAGCCAACTGTATTGATATTCAGTCCAATCATGGAAAGATGAAAACACAGACAATTAAAGAAGCATTAAAGATCTTGGGCTCATTATTGAAGGTGCTTGGTAGAAACCAGTAAATTAAAAATTCCAGACTTTATAGGCTAAGTGAACTCAGACCTGCTGTGTCCCCTTCTCCCCTTTATTTCTTGACTGTCTATTAAAATCGTCTGGGAGTTCCTGTCATGATTCCTAACATATGAAAATAGTAGGAAAAAACCTGGGCTTACAAATAAAATAAGGTCTGCTACTCAGAAAGCAGGCAGTGTTGTGTGGGGCCTCAGAGATGCTCTTGCAATGCAAATAGTAATAGTGGCTTTGGAAAGTAGTTTACTTCTGCTATATTTCATAATATTCAAACACTGCCTTTAAAAGAAAAATTAGAATTGCATCAAGTTAAAAAATATATCATGAAAGGGTTGTTGTTTTTTCTCTTTAATAACATAATGGTTCGGCATGTATGTAGTGGTTTCCTCTGAGTGTTTTAGAATTCTTTGTTGGGGTGGGATCATAATTCAAAGGTGAGGGAGATAAACACAGCAAAGGGAAGAGACTTATGAGAGAGTGTGGCTGAGAAGCAGCTTTTTTTGTTGCATAGTTCTCTGCTCTTTACCATTAGACACACTTCCCAGCTTTGTTCTTCTATTAGATTTCGTCTTCTCTGAAGGATGGTTATAGCAAGAAAACTGATGTGCCTTAAAATAATCTGTGAGTAATACCCCTCTCAATGAATTTGAAATTGCTCGAGTGAAGCTCTGTGCTCGGTGTTGAGAGCTGACCTGCTGCCCAGCTGGTGGCTGCCTATCCAGAGTGATTGTGTGGACACAGGGCACAGATATCCTTCCCTGCCTTAGACCAGAATGAGCACAAATCCACAGCTCTCCAGTGGTGGCAGTCAGAATGAAAATTCAGGCTTCATCATTTCTTTCTCCATATCTCTTACTTACAGTGACAAGCCCAGCAGGTTCAGCCTTCAAATCATTAAAATAAATGCTCGTATTATTAAAATCTGTATTTGATGCTTGGATTCCCCTTGGTTTCTTGTGTCAGGCAGCTGAGACCTGTGAGCTTCAAGTCTGTGTTCTTCCATTGCCAGCATCCTGGTCCCTCCAACTGCCCTGGGGCAGGTTCTTCCCTTTTTCCATCTGTTGAGAGAAGGTGCCGATGACCATACAGAGAGGGGTTATATGGAAAAACAGTTGGAAAAAGGCTAGAGATCTTAGGGAGCCACATGGTGTTACTAATCCTCCAGCTTTCCAAAGACTTGTCATCACAAATAAGAGTTTTCCACTTTCAGGGGCAGGAGGGAAAGAGAAAAAAGAAGGAAAGAAATTAACCCTGTGGTGTGATGACAGAGATTTCTATAAATCACACTGCGTTTCACACTGCTGCTGACAGCCAGCCAAACCTGAGCTGGCCAAGTTTCCACAGGTCGAGCATGTTACCGGGAGCTTAAAAATATATCCACAACTGTTTAACTACCTTTTCTCTTGCACAAGGGTTTTGGACTTAAGTGTCTTTGTAAATTATGGGGTAGTCAAAATTGTGTGGATGGTATTCCTGGGTTTTTTTTTCCCATCTACTCTTTTCCCATTTCTTCTGTAAAAGTGCTGGCAAATCCCTAAGACCTGGGTTCATTTTTGCTTGTGAATAAAACCTCCAGAGCAAATATATACCCACTAGGATAAGATTTTGTCCAAAGTGTACTTTTCAGAAGTTGTCTCATCCTTTTAAATTTTTCCTACTGCAATTATTTATGATGGGCTTAAAAACATGGGGTTTTGGCAACTTTTCAAGCTGTATTCTCCTTTCCATTTGGCAAAAGAGTTCCGAATGGCAGCTCTCTTTTGTTTTCCCAATGCTGCATTTGCACAGAGTGCCCTTCAAACTCACAATTAAAAAGTCTTTGAAGTCAGACGTGTCCCCATAAATGTCTGCCATATGACTTGGGAAGTGTGTGTACATGTGTGTGCTAGGGCATGTTTTTGTTAGGATTTTTCAGGGCATGTTTATTAGGAAAATTTAAACCAGTTTTTCTCATTTTGTTTGTTTGAATGATGCCTTTAAAGGGGGAGTTGCTCCTTTTCTAATTATGCCCAGTTGTTTATTTTCTTGTGAGCTTCAAAAGAACAGCACAACCAGCAGAGCAAAATATCTTATTTGCAGTAATAGAGAAAAAATAAGGGACTAAATTAAATCTTAAACTATAATGAGGGTTTACTTTAAAAGTTCAGATTTGTTGTTGACTACTTGTCTGCTGGTGCTACTGACCTCTTGTATAGCAGGTCTCTCTTTGGATGTAAAAGTAAAACTGTTTGTAACCCAAAATACAAAGGAAAATGAATCCTTTGAAGATGCTACAAAACACATTGCAATGGAATTTAGAGATTTCAATAAGTGAGAAATTAAAACAACTTGGCCTGTTTTGCAGTGCGTACAATGCGTTCCACACCGCACACATTTGTTTTTTTCATTAAAAATTGCTCAGTATTCTGCCTTCACATCCAGTTTCTTTTCTTAAATTTACATATTGTGGTTGCATGTCTGGTAGGAGCTGGTTCTGCCACCATCTGACCCTGGCAGGAGTGTGTAAGTCTTGCCCATCTGAAATTGAAGCCAGACTCAAGTTTTACTTATTCTGTCTTCCACAAAGCTGGCAGGGGTATTTGTGCTCCTACATAGAATCAGCTACCACTAATATTTGGTTTTAGATGTTTTCCCCCTCCCCCAGAAAGCACTAGAGTGAGTTATAAGTATGCTCAAAACTCACTGGGGAAAATCACTTTCTAACTATTGACATTTTAGTAGCAATCTAATGAGGTACTTACATTTTTCTCATTTGTTATATTGAGGAGCAGTTAGAAAAGAGTCAGAAAAAGGGAAACTTCTGGATTTTTTTTAGGCTTCCTTGTAATACAACTTAGAAAAAAACACCCTCTATTGATTTTGTTGTTGTCCAGCAATCTGATCAGAGCTGACATCTGCTCTGTAGAAAGACTGGGCACTTTTACAACTCCCTTTTCTGCCCCCTAAAACCTGTCTGGACAGAGATGACTTCTCCCTGGAGAACTGGGGAGTGTTTTCCAGACATCATTTATGTTTTCCTTTACTAAACAAGCAGAATTTAGATGAGGTAGGAGGAACAGAGGTGTTTTGAGGAGGGGGGGGAAGAGCAAAACAGCTCTGCAGTCCCACTCCTCTTGCTATATAATTCATTGAAATGGCAAAGTCAGCTTGTTTCCTGTCCTACATGCAGATTTTTGGTTGAGCTACAGCTTCATCAGATTAGACTTCCCAGTTACATTTGAGAGTTTCCCCACAGTTCCTGCAGTTTTTCCTGCCCCCATGCTTTAACATCAAGCCTTTGGAGAGAGAAAGATTTTCTTCATTTGCTTGTATGTTTAAGATTTCACATTCCTCTGCTGCTGAACCAAGCCTGATCCTGATTTTCAGTTTCACGTTTTAATCTGTAGCCCTTCTAACACTCTTCTAATACCAGAACCTTGTTTTCAAAGACAGAGGAGAAGATGGGAGGATTGACACTACCTGAAAGAGTTGCACAGGCAGGCAAGGGACTACAATTCCCAAGGCCAAATAGTGGGATGAGAAGAGAGAGGACCAAGCTCTAGCACCTCTTGGTTGTCCAGACAGAGGCAATACTGCCTCATGAATAGGCAGTGAATATCTTTGCACGTTTTACCCACCTGCAAAAATTTCTGTGTTGTTCTCTGGGGTAGGATTGCCCCACCCCTGCCCTACTCCTGATCTCTGATAGACTGCCAAAATGAACCCTCAAATGCAGGAGCAGCCAAACTCTTTTGCCTTCCCTTGGCAGGGTGGAAGTCCACTCTGGCCAAATGAAGAGCTTGACTCGTTGAAATAAAGCAGGATGAGCTGCATTTCCTTCTGTTCTGCACAAATCCTCTTTGACCTCCAGTTCACCAAAACCTTTCCATCTGTCGGAAGAAAAAGTTGGCTACAGCCCTTCACAGATGACTGGCAGCTTCTCCAGCTTTTGCAGGCTTGGTTAGCACAGAAGCAGATCAAGACCACACCATGCTGTCATCTGAAGTGCTCACGGCTGTTGCCCCAGTTAAACTCATCATGTATCAAGATGTGGTGGAGCAGGCACCCCGCTCTGAGCACGAGCGACACCCGAGAGCTCTGGAGGCCGTGCTGGTGCGTGCGCTATTCGTGTTTCCACTGAGGTCGGCATCTTTCTAACAGCCCACTGCAGCTGGGTTTGCGCATGATGAAATCGCAGCTCCAAAGTGCCTGGTGAAGCAGATCCTCCCAGCCCCGCGCTGTAAGGAAACAAGAGTCACACCATGCAGGAGTGTGTCTGCGTGTGTCAGCAAAGCGCCTTTTCAGCCTGATAGCTGAGTGCAAAAATTTCAAGAGGAATCAGGAAATTAAATTTTGAATACGCATCTCTTCTGTTTGTTAGGGATTCATCCTTTCACATAGATGCAACGTTCCATTGTGTGTCTTGTATCATCTATATACACAATTTCATTTTAATTTTTTAATATTGTCTTTCCCTGTTGTTGGGATTTTTTTTCTCTCTTTTTCTGGACAGGTTATACATATGCTAATAGAAATATGCCTATTAGTTGAAGCATAGTTCTGCTTGTCAATGAAGCTTCATTAACACCGTTATCACTGCCTGACATTTATCTTATAATTTTCCAGAGTTGACTGTTACATCTCCATGGAAACCCAAATTGCAATTGAAACAAGTGAGATAATAAAGGCATCCACAGAGGATTGACAGTATGCAAGCCCACAGTGTTTGCAGGCTACATTTGTTTATAGTTCCTTAGATAAATCCCTTGCAGTGGAGATTTTTATTACCTGTTTCCTATCTTCCCATGACTACTGCTTATTGCAAGGTTTAGAGCAGTGCTTTTTTTTTTTTTTTTTTTGCCTTTTTAATTAGAACAATAAATTTTATTGGACTCGGCAAGGGAGGCATTGAAGATGTAAATTCTGAAGTGATTTTTCTGGAATGAAATATGAAGTTTATTATATATGAATTTGGCACTATATAGACTAAGGCATTCTTATGTTGATTTGCTGGGGTTTTTTAAAGGAGCCAAAACTTAGGATCATGGACTCTTTTGATTTGCTGACTCTTTCAGTATGCAAGAAGGATCTCTTTTTTTCTGTACCTAAGGACTTGAGCTCTCTTAAGTTCATGGCTTTAAATCAATTTAGATGGTGCCTCAAAGCAAAGAGTCATGAAACTGGAGTGGGTCCAGAGTGAATTAATCTGAAATTAATTTGATTTTGAAAGGCTCCATCTGGCTGTGTTTGGAAAAGGCATTTAGACAGATATATAAACAAATGATCATCTGTATTCTATATGCCAGATGTGGCATCAAAAAAATGAAGAAATTGTTTAAAAGAAAAGAATTGGCTGAGGGGGATTTTGCTATAATGATACTCAACTTGTTGAAATCACGATTGCATCACACTTTGGACAATGATTTTTTATATATTCAGATTTGTAAAGGGGGAGAGCATGGCTGATCTTGATAGAATTTTTTGTTTTAAGGAAGAAAATTGAATGTCACAGCTTGCTCTAATGGTCTATTTGAGATCTAACCAAAACTGGCTAAACAAAATTGGCTGTGCCCTTAACACAAGCAGGTTTGTGTTCTTCCATTCCCTTTTAAAGGAAACTATTCAGGTAAAGCAGCCACAGGCCTCCTTCTCTTTGGACATGGCTTTTGGGCCCGTGAAAATCATTCCCTGCACTTTGTAGAGCTCAGCTGGGACCAGGCCTGAGCATGTGTGTACGTACACATGAGTGCCAGTCTTGAAAAACACTGGACTGTAAATTACTTCTTGCAATAATCAGTTGATTTTAGCACACAGAAATGGCTGCATTTCAAAACAAATGTTTGGAGAACACCTTTCCTATGCCCTCCGTCTCAACTCCAGGACAGAGTTTGCCGCGAACTAGATAAGACCTTGCAAACTTCATAAGAACTTGCAGATAATTGCCAGACTGGCTACAAAACTTGGTGAAATAGTCATGTCAGTAATTATCAAGTAAAAGAAAAAGAATTTTGAAGCCTTCATTGCTATCTTTGAAGTTTTTTGGAGGGCAAAGGAAGAAGGGAACTAAGTAACAACTTTGTAAATTTGGAGCAGTGAGTGTTTGGAATGGGGAGAGAGAGACTGAGGTTGTTGACAAGAAAACAGATGGTTCTACGTGTCCTGAATTTTAAAAGCCTGGTACTATTCTAATTCAGTTGTTGACATGTCACCAATACATAAGCATTTGGGTGTAATCAAATACCGTTGTGCTTTTTAAAAAAATAATACCGATAAATGTTTCCTGCCACACAGAAAGAAGTGTGCTTCATTGCAAATGTGTGTAATCAGCAAGGCAAGGCATTAATAATCCACACCATTAACACTGAGCAGTCAGCTACTCCAGGCTCAACTTCATGTGAAAAAGTGCATCAATCCGTGCTCCAAAACTATAATGTAATTGTTCAGGTGCATAAGCTTGCTCTCATGTTACTGTCCAGCTTACAGTGATGCAGAGAGAAAAAAAAAAAACCCTTTTCAATTAGAGCCCCTTTTAGACAGAGCACAGATATTAATGCCTCAAAGAGATTACAAGCAAGGAAGTTGCTGAGGAGCACAAGAAGAGTGGAACAGTAAGTTGCAGTAGTCACCATAATAGAGGTTAGTTTAGACACAGACAAATTGTAAATTAGAAGACTTTGTCAATGCTAAACCCTCCAGGTCAAAACCAGATGTGCAGGTGCCAATCTGGGAGCTGGTCAACAGAAAACAGATATTAAAAGTCACGACTTAGGTATTTGTTGGACTTTTCACAGGGCATGTGGTGATAGAACAAGGGGGAATGGTGTTAAACTGAGAGAGGGCAGGTTTAGTTAGGTATAAGGAACAAATTCTTTATTGTGAGTGTGTTGAGGCACTGGCACAGGTGGCCCAGTGAAGCTGTGGATGCTCCATCACTGCATATGTTCAAGACAAGAAAGGATGGGGCTTAGAGCACCCTGGTCTAGTCGAAGGTGTCCCTGCCCATGGCAGGGGAGTTGGAATAGATGATCTTTAAAGTCTCTTCCAACCAAAACCATTCTGTGATTTTCTGTCCTAACTCTCACGGGACTTTCCTTAGAAATTCACCCACCTTACACCTGATGAAGATAGACCCAATCTGGTTTAAGCGTTTAATGTACAGAGCAAATTCTGCCCAGAAGGCAAAAATGAATTATTGGGTGGTTGCCTAAGCTGAGCTTTATGTTGCAGAACATTATTATTTAGCAGACCTCATCAAACCTTGAACTAATTATATCCCAAAGCCTACAACAGCCTGGAAGAACAAGGTTGGGGCTTACATAGGCTTTTAATTTATTTGTTCAAGTACTTACTTTTAGTCATTCTTATCATGTATCCCAGAAATTTGTGATTCTTGTCTGTGCTTGAATAAGAGGGGAAACAAATTCAAAGCAGTCAGGGTGGAGTGGCTTTGACTTTCTTCAGCCACTGAAGGGCAGACATCTGTCACTGGCTGTTGAGCTTCTACTAGTTCCAGTTTAGTAAAATCTATAGGCCACTGTAGGCAAATCCTTAAAGGTACTGCAAATAGGCCACTGTAAGTTTTATCAGCATAAACAAAAAGATGCTGCCCAGTTCAGACTTGTACAGATGGTGTGTTTAATTGTTTGCTTCCGCTATTAGATGAACTAGCAGTGATATTTAATTGGATTCCAAAATAGAAGACTCTAAAAAACAAACCTCTTCCCCTCCGTTTGCTTTCACTTCTGCGCTCGTTCACTCTTGTTTACATATATTTTAACTTGTATGAGTTGCTCCACTCATCATTAAGCACTACTGCATGTTCTAAAAAACAATATGCATGATAAAAGATAAAAAATAGGTCCATAAAGCAGCAGTAAGAGTTGGGATAGTCTGAAACATGTAGGACTTTTTTTTTCTGAAGGTGTGTTTGCATGTAAGGGGTTCTTTTTTGAAGGTGTGATATAGCAGATGTACAAAGCTTTTGCAAAGTAAGTTGCTTGACTCTATGGTTTCAGGAAGCATTACTAACAGCACAACATTACAATAACATTTTTTGGTAGGTTTAAACATGTACACAAGGGGTATCCAGGGTTTAGGTTGAAACCCTTGCCTTAAATCAAGCTGGTTTGTAATAGACGTGGTGCAGGAACACAGAGGCTGAACACCTGAAGAGCCACCGGCCTCTGGAGGTGAATATTTAATTTTGGTGAGCAGAACTCTGAGGGCTAATTTTAGGAAGTCGAGAAGCCTTAAAGCACAAAGGAGTGTATGTGCTCCAATGTGCACCTCCAGCTGAAAAGGGAGCTGCATTTTAATGTAGCTCTTATTATGATTTCCTTTTGTATCCTTGATTTCTTTCTGTGATACTGGTGAGGGATCTGCATCTATACCTCTAAGAAATAACGTTTTATCTCAGGTGGGTTCAGCTCCCTTCTGATGTTTCTCTAGTCTGTATTTTGTTCTGTACTTTGTCCAATTCATATTGCCCTTAGTATCATGCAGTCTGACCTATCTGCTTGACAGGCAACTTCCCTCTTCTGCTCCTTCTCCCAGCCCAAATTTATTACTCATCAAAATATTTTCCAGGTAGGAATTTTTTTTTTCCCTCAGATTTTCAGGTCTTTTTTTCTCTGGGATAAAATGATGCCTCCTTATCTTACCTAAAATTTGCATTTGAGGTGTTAAAGTAATCACATGTACTAAATTTGGAATTAATCAGAAAACAAGTATTCCCTATACTAACAGTGGTTTGCTATGGTTTTTATGATCTACTACATGGAGAAAGTTAGCAAAGCTGAGCTACAAGAAATCACTGATTTCATCAGAAAAATGACTGTAGATTTTGAATTATCAAGGCAGTAAAAAGTAACTCATTGTCTTAAGAAAAATTACATGTTTAGAGATAATTTCTGCCAATGCGGAGGCAACACAAGGAAAAACATCTTTGCATTTACCACCGAGTGCTTACATGAGCACTTGAGTATTATTAGCTACGTAGAAGAATGAAATCTGAGCATTGTATGTCAGGTATTAAAGCCATCAGGATTTTCATGTAGTTCATGTGTGTGAGTGCAAGTGCGGTTGCTCTCTGCTGGGTGGATGAAGAATTGCTCATCTCTTTGTTAAAATCTTTATGGGGCTGTGAGATGGATTGCAAGTCTTACAGCTGCTCAGTTGCTAGCCCTGCTGATGAGTGCAGGGAAGCCTGGAGATAATTATTTTGTAGACTTTACTGCCTACGTAGGACTGAACATCCTGAGGTTTTTTTCATTGGGCATGATTTCAGGGTCATTTAGCAATTGCTGTTTAGGATATGTGTTACTTAATAATAATTATAAGTGTTATTAGAGTCTAATAGTTCTGCCAAAAACTGTTGTCGACAACACACTACAGCAGGAGCAGTTAATGATTTTTGAAACATCATCTTTCCTTTGAGCTGCTTTTGTGCAAGTGTGCTGTGAAAATGCTGATGGGCCAGAAAGCATCTGGAGATGACTTTTTTTGCCCCCAAAACACAGAGACCTCGTCATTCAGAGCTTAAAAATGTTGCACAGCTTCTTTTTCTGTTTGTCAGAGGTTCTGGCCCTTATTTTGCTGGCCAAAATCCAATGTAGGTAATTACCTTCTGTGTCTATAAATTGCAACCCCCTGCAGTTTTCAATTGGGTACGGTATTGTTCTATCCTTCCTGGCTGAAATTGTTGTGTGATAATGCTCCATGTCATTAAACAGCTGCCGTCTGTCACCTTACGATGAAGTCATTCCTCTCTAAACAATGAGTTTATAAAGCTCTTTTGGGTCCTTCCAGATAAAATTTGCTCGTAAACCAGCAATTATGATCTTTGGAGTACAGTAAGGTGATGCTTGGCTGTCTCTCTTGACAGCAGTCAGAAGCCTTCAAACGGGTGTTGTCCCTTTTGTCAGCTTGTGTGATATCCTGGCAGTGATGCCACGGCTCAGATGTAAATACTTCATTACTGTAAAACCTTCGTGCCTGTAAATACCTCTGCACTGGGTTGGATTTAGTCATTACACTTGGAACTCATTTGTTATCATGCTCTTGTTCTGTTGGCTCTTAGAGGGAACTCGAATCCCTTATACCATGGAACATGAAAAAGGCAAATCCCCAGCAAAATGGTAAAACCACAATAATAGGGTGAGGATTGCAATATGAATTAACCAAAAAAGAGCAGTATGAAGGCTCTGGGTAGGGTTAAAAATAGACTTGAAAACAGGTCTCATGCAAATCCATTTGGTCCCCATTAACAGCTGTTTTTCAGCACCTGATTTGACACTGGGATCATTAATGGAAATGAACGTGGATTAATGCCAAAGCTCTTAGCAGTGATGAATTTAAGAGAGTCTGTTTTGATTCAGACATTGTTTCTGAAGGCTAGCTCTCTGTCCTGAGTGGTCAGCTCACTTTTAGCAGTCCTGCAGTAATTAAAGATATGAATGGGAGAGACCATCTACTCGCCCATTTATATCTTTAATTGGGAGAGGGCATCTACAAGGTTTTTCTGGTGCTCCTGCTGAAGCAGCAGCGATATTAAAACAATCTCTAGCTCCTCAAGAGTGGCCCTGTCAGCTTGCTGAAATGATGGAATGGTAGTTAGGTTATTAGAAGAAAAATTGGCACAAATTGAGAGAGAGAATGCTCTGGCAGCAACCACAAGCAGCCAGCAACTCAGTGTCTTAATCTCTGCCCTCAGGCTGCTCTCTGTGATACAGATGACACCTTGTCAGTGAAGATGATGTGCTGGGTCACCCCTGAGTCCAATGGGCTAAATTGGCCATGGAGGGAAGGATTGCTACAGTGTAGAGCCAGCAAGCCACATAATCTAATTTTTTTTCTTTTTTTTCTTTTTTTTTTTAATGTATGTCATCATTTGGGTACTGACAGTAAGTGCCAAGGGATCCCATTCTCATTAGTGTTCCCTAGACACAGCTATCTCTGTACACTTGTGCTTTCAAGAAATAGTCCTAAGCTTTCACAAGAATTGCTTTGCTTCCTTCTGGAAGGTTTTACATGTAGTTTCTCTTTTGTCTTATAACTTCTTGGGTACAGGAGAAGGGGAGAGGGGGGAAGGAAGAAGCCACTTCCTCTGAGAGCCACTGTGTTGGCAAAGAGAAATTAGTAAAAACCCTACAGCTGTTAGCAGCCAAGAGGTCTTAGTGCAGAGCAGTAATGGGCACTGGGTAAAGATGAAAGCTGGGAGAAGATAGGGGAATTCATCTTTAGCAGAGATCATTTACAAAGGATCAAGAATATTTGGCTTAATTTTGTATGGAACCAACAAGCTCTGTGACAACTGAACCATCAGGCTGGTGTGTATAGTTTTGTTCCTCAGTGGAGCCTTCAAGTACACTGCAGGGATCAGATGCATAAAATCTATACAATAGGTGGTTTTTTCCCATTGTTACCTCTCTGCTGTTTTATTCACTTGTTTATTTTGTCTGCATTGGCTCTAGTCCTACTCCAGCTGCCAAAGCTGAGTGAGGATACTACTGCAAATGTCACTGCTGCAATGGTGTTCATGGGCTCCTCAAAATCCCAACAAGTGAGGCTTGGATTCCCCCTGTGAGGTGTCAGAGAGCCTTAGTTTGCACTGAAATCAAAGGAAATACAATTTAGGAAGGAGCCCAGCTGCGTTTGCAGAAATGAGTGCCCTCTCTGTGGTCTGAACTTGTCTGTCAAACCCCCAAAATGTTGGCAGCTCAGTCAAGTCCCTACCTTGTGGTAGAAAAGGATTATAAAGAAAAGCCTAAATTATGCTTGGTTTTTCTCTAACTCTGCAGGAGTTAGTGGATTGACAGAGCTGTCAATGGATGGTGGAATTTAGTCTGGAGAAGTTTTAATGACTTACTCAAGTTAATGCAGGCAGTGAGTGACAAAACCTGTCCCCTGGAGATTTGCATCATAGTTTATGGTACCTATGCCTTGAGTTAGAGCCTTCAACCAACTTCAGCCAATAAAGCATTTAAAGAATATGATCAATGTAATTCAACTTTGGTCCCAAACACAATAAAGAAAGGTCTTAAACCTTTTGTAAATTTAGAAGAGAGCTTGGCCTGTGCCTAAACCTTTAGCTCAAAGCAAGAACTTGATCCTAATGGGGCCATTAACCTGAGAAAACAGGTATTAGTGTTTGGCTTTGTGGTTTCCTAAAAAATTGTCTGATTAGCAATGGAAATTGTGGGGCTCTTGGTGGTAAAGCTGATTTTGGTAAAGGAAAAAACAAAAGAATAAACTTGTTATTCTTTATTAAGCCTGACCCTAGCTGTAATTTTGGGCTAAAGAAGCAATTGTGTATGGATTTCTTAAAGAAGGGATCCAGCAGAGAGAACAGATGAAGGGCATAATTTAAAACTGAACTCAATACATTTTCTCAATGCAAACAACACAGAGAATAAATGAAGTGAAAAGTCAAGCCAATTTCTGAAAGAAAATAGTTGACCAAGCCCAGGGCAGAGCTGGAAGCTTAACTAAACCTATACCTTTTCTTTCAAAATAATGTGTAAGCGTTTTCCCCAGTTATTTTAAGCTATGGGTCAGGGATTTTTCAGCATCCCTACTAGGGAGGTTGTTTGACAGATTGGGTTTTACGTAAAGGAATAGGAACTGCAAAGAAATAATGGAGTGATTTTTGAGAGGTTTAAGTGTCACGTAGGTGCCTACTGCTCCGTGAAAGTCTTGAAAGTTGTTCCCATGGAGTATCACTCAAGTGAGTCAGTCATGGTTTTTCTGTTTCTTGGCAATTCTCAGGGGGTGGTTGTTTGGATGGTTGGCATGGTTTGGCTTAAGTGTTGCCTTTGTATGGAAACTCAGTTTCTAAGGCCTGGAGAAGTCACAATTTGTGCAGTTGTACTTGTGACCTGTAGAACTTATTCAAAATGAAGAGCATTTGCAAGACAAGATATTTGTACATTAAATATAATATAAAAGTTTGGACCAAATCTTAGAGTCTCTTCCTCAGGCAAGATTCCCGCTGGAATAGATAGGAATGTTAGCTATTTATGAGTGTGATAAATGCTGTTGTCTGCTGATCCGTGTTGAAAGCACTTCACAAGGGATGATCAAACTTCTTGCTGGTGGTGTAAAATGTGCCTTTAATATAACTTTCTCCTTCCTGCCTCTAAGCAGGGAAAGTTCTAAAGTTAATACGGGCATAATAATGTGTTTAGGTGAATTATGCTTTCAAGGAGATGAAACACATGAAACTAAATAATTTGTCTTCAGGTTATAGCTGTGAAACAGGGGAATTGCACAGGGTTGTTTTCTTCTCGCCACTCTTAGATTTTTTTTTTCACATGTAAAATATGATTTTCATCTGGCTGTGCAGATTCTGAGCTCTTCCAAGTCCTCCAGTGGGCGTTCACTCCTGAACAATCATCAAATGGAGAAATTCTAATTAAAGCCAAGTTTTTTGAAAGTGGCAGGTGGCTCTGAAATGCCTGAATTCTGCCATGATCAGCTTCTGACATTGCTGCATATAGGCCATTTGCCCCTTCTCCCTGGTGGGAAGGTGGGGGGATGCTTGAAAATTCATGCATCATTAGTGTTCTTTCTTGAAACTGAAGCATCCAAAAATCATCAGCACTTACGGAATTTCTAGCCAAGTAATTAGTAGAAACTACTGTCCTTAATTATCAGTAGTGCAAGGGTGGGGCAGGGGGTGAAGGGAGTGATGTATTTTTACTTTTGTTCAGTATTTAAAATTATTTATTTTCTGTGTAAGAGTACAAATCCTCCTAAACCGTGATCTATCATTTGTCTCCCAGATCAGATTATTTTTTGTTCCAAAGTTCTTTTCCCCTGCAAAAATGTGGTTGTTTTGAACTTGGATGTAGGATGTACATCTGGAGATCTGATAGGCTAAGAATTTACAGGGGGTGAAAATCTTCAAAAATTTGATCTCTTTTTGCAGGGGAAAAAAGACTTTCTGAAGCAGCATTTTAATTTCCACAACGAAGTAGGCAGTTTTGCCACTACCATCTCTTTTTGAATTGTGCTTTTTTTTTATGGCAGCAATAAACAATGTGCTCTAAACTGGGTCTCTCCAGACTGCTTTTCCTTTTTAAAGAGCGTAGGCAACTAATCGGCAGCAACCAGCCACATAGCTGGAGTGTTTTCCATTCTAGGCAATATCATACTAATTTGATGCACACATGGATGCTTCACACAATCTGCAGATTCATCGCTGGCATCTTGCATTAGTCATCTGACAGATTGCCAAGTGTTTCATACTCCTTTCATGTGACTTTATTACAAAACGCACACACATAGACACACGCACTGCCTTGTTTCTGCCAGTAGCCAGTTTAGTGAGAATTCACTGCAGTTCTGTTTACAACAGCCATGGAGAGAAATCTGCACTTATTTGCCACTATCCTCTGCTTTAAAATGCAGAAGTCCCGGGTTGTGTTGTGCCGCTCTCATCTTATATAATGACATTAAGCAGCAGCCTGCAGAGAAAACCAGACTCAATGAAAAAAGTAATAGCATTGGTTTTTGTTCGTAATACTTATGCTATTAATTAAATACTGATTTTTTTTTTTCTGCTTTGTGCCAATTGACATCATCTTCTGCATCTAGTGCACATGAAAACTGCGTAGTCTCCTAACTTGCCTTCTCTTTTTAATCTCCTTTTCCACTTTCTAGTAACGGCACAGCTAACAAGATGAATGGAGCTTTGGATCATTCAGACCAACCAGACCCAGATGCCATTAAGATGTTTGTTGGACAGATTCCCCGTTCGTGGTCAGAAAAAGAGTTAAAAGAACTTTTTGAGCCTTATGGAGCTGTCTACCAGATTAATGTTCTCCGAGACAGAAGTCAGAACCCTCCCCAAAGTAAAGGTACAGTAGTTATGCTCTCTTTGCTTTCAGTTTGTTTGTTTTCCCGATGATCTTGCTTGCCTTCAGCATTTCCAAAGAGGTTTGCATCTGGGCTCTCTGTTTTGTAGTATGCTGTGTTGAGCTATGCAGCAGTCCTAAGAGGAGAGGACTCCTGAATCCGATCGGATATTGCCTTCCTCCTCTTCTTAAATTGAAGTTTAATTGTCTGTTTTCTGGAAGCATGCATTCCAACTGTGCAAAAAATAACAAAATATCGCTCTCTTTGTTTAAATTATCATTGCCAAGAAATGTGGAAACCTGAGCAGTTGCTTCCCAGGATTAGCTCATGAAAAATATAATTTTCTATTTCCTTTCATTTCCTCACTTTGCACCCCAGGTGGGAATTATTTTAAGCATACAAAAGGAAAAAATGATAGTGGTGGGTTCTTGCCACATCATTGCTCCAGCAGCAATAAAAATTACAAATAGTCACCCTGCTCTTTTTCCAAAATTTTTTCTGCAGTCATGTTAAAGGATTTTTTTTGCCACTGATATTGAAAAATGAAAGGGTTAGTTTTCCTACCTGCATTTTCTCTATACACATGTAAAGTATTTGTCCCTAACTATGTCGCTTCCTTTCACTACATATATCTGTGCTTATTTAGATATGTGAGAGTTTCATGTATTATAGCTGCTTAAGTGTGACACATGCTTACATGTAAACTCAAAGTGAGTATTTTCTTGCACAGAATGCATTTTTCTCCCTACCTAGCTGTGTGTTTTCATTCAGGTTTGGTACATGAGAGCGTTGCTACCGTTAAAAATAATCAGCGTAGCTCAGAGGCAGACCTGGGTGTGCATGTGTGTGCCTGGCTCTAAGGTTGCTAGACAGCTACTCCTTCTTACTGCACTCCTGCCACTGACTCTAAAAACCTTCAGAGCATTTATGCTATGGAGGATATCACAGAATGATTTTGTGGGCTCACAGCAAAGTTAACAGTGCAAAACAGCCCTCGCTGGAGATGAGAGGTGGCTGCCGTTGTGGGAGGCACACAGCAAAACCTCGGGTGCTCCTGTGCTTTTGGGTAAAGCACTGCCAAGGCTCAGCATATCTCCCTTGCCCTGGTACCAGGCAGAGGATCCTCTCGGTGCCTTCTTTTTGCTGCCCAGCTTAAGTAGCCGGGTACTTTGGGTGACAGTGGTCCCTTTTGGGTTGCTTGCATCTCTCACTTCTAGTTAAAAGACTTGGTGCATTGGTCTCACACCAATGTCAGGGAGGGGGTCCAGCTTACTGTACCTTCCTGCTCATCAAGTGTCTGTACTAGACCACTCTTTCCCTTCCCCACCCCTGGAAGCATTCAAGGCTATGTTGTGTTAACAACCTGCTCTAGTGGAAGGTGTCCTGTCCATGGCAAGAGGGCTGGAACTGGTTGGTCTTTAAGGTCCATTCTAACCCAAACCATTCCATGATTCTGTGATTCAGAAGCAGAAGGTATGTCTGGTTGGAGTGTTTCAGTGTAGTTCTGCTTCCAGCCCCCCCCACATTTCCCAGGATTGATGTATTGTAGCACGTACCCCCCTGCTGTGATAGCACAGAGCCCTCACCAAATGTCTTTTTCTTGTAATGCTGGATAGGAGAGCATTAAGAGGTCAAACAACTGGATTTTCTGCAGTCCAGGCCGCTATGGATGAGCAAATTCCTCCTTAGTTTAAACCACTAAAATGCTGAACTTTGAGACTCGTCCATTTGGAAGGAGTTGATTCCTGGGTCACAGCAATGCCTTCCCACTAAGCAGTAAATGAAGTGAGAATGATATTGTGGTCAGACAGAAGAAACCCATTGATTCCCATTTCTGGGAATCAGTGTACCTGTCCATTAGGCAGCTGGAAGGCATAAGGATGAAGCACAGGTCATGCAAATCATTGTAAACTAATTATCAATATTTGTAGTCCCCATATACAATATCCTTTTTGAAAGGTGGCTGGGTTTTGGGGATGCTTTTTGCTTGGACTCTCTTCAGACATGCAGAGATTATGCTTGTCACTTCAGGCATTATGAGTTAATTAATGAGTAAATGAAATTAATCCTGAAGACAGGCAGAATAACCTTCAGACTTACTTTTCTCTGGTACCAGCAGCAAGCTCCTCTGGTGGTCAGCTTTTCCCTCAGAAGCCTTGGAGGAGTGTGGCTCTATCCCTCCTCCTGGCTGAATCTGCCAGCAAGGTTTCTAGAAACCTCTTGAGTTTCTTGTGGATATCTTTTGACTAGGAATGATCTTTATTTTCTTAATCCAGTTGCACAAAGGATTCTGTGTGAGAGATTGTTAAGAATGCTAGAAACAAACAAACCAAAAAAATGCCCTGAGAAACATCTTACAATCTTCTTTTCATCACAATGCATGAGAAATACTTCACCTATACTATCTAATTGGCATTTAATAATGAAACCGAGTTTTCATTTTTTGTTTGGAGATCACAGAATAATAGAGTATCTCAATTTAGAAGGGACCTACAAGGATCACAGAGGCTAACTCCTGGCTCTGTACAGGACAACACCAAAAATCACATGTCTGAGGTGGAGTCAAATTCCATGCTCCTCTTATGTGTAAATACCCACACAAAGCAACCCTTTTTATTTAATTTGAGCTGGGTGGATTTGGGTTGTGCCAGGCATTTTTCTGCCTGCTCAGCCTTCGTATCACCTTCAGTTTTGTAGAACAGTCCATCAAGGGGACCATGTGGTTGGGTGAGGTAGAAAAAAGTGCATTTTTCATTTCATTGCATGGTTGGGACTGTGTGTCAGGCAGAACATTCACAGCCTGTTGTCACACAGGTATTTTTTCTGATTATGCTGCAAGCCATGAGTTGCAATGACAGGAATGCAAGTTGGTGTTACTACACCACATGGCGGGGAGCAGTTCAGTTTTGCTCTTTAAAGAAAAGCATTTTGATTTTCGAAAGATTTCTCTCTTCTCAGACAAGGATTGTTTGTTTCTGTGAGCTTGGCCAAAGGGGCTCCTCTAATTTGGACAGAGTTTTTCTCTGATGAGCTGGTTATGAAGCTGCAATCTGAGTCTCTCCCAATTCTGTCAAAAATAACCATGGGCTGCTTCCCTCTCTCCTGCTGTTATTCAGACTGTCTTTCATACCCTCCAACGACAGACGGCCTAGTTCATGTCTTCCCTCCTTTTTTGTGTTGCTTGCCAGCTCTGCAAAGCTGAGGCTGGAGGAAGACAGGTAGAAAGCCAAGTTCACCTCACTCTGGAAAACCACAGGAAAACCATCTTAATTCCACAGATATATTGATACTAGTGCAAATGTTGAAGCTTGGCTTTATTAATTGGGAGCTTCAGGAATGGGCTGCATTCTAGGAAAATCCTCGTGCTTTCCAGAGTTTGCATTTCTCTGCTTCTTTTGGATGTGTGAAACAGCTCAGCAAAGTAATTTGACTTTGTTTATATCCCCTGTTGTTTTGTAAGGCTTTTTCCTTTTTCTGAAACAAGAGAAATCTGGGGGATTAGGTAAACTAAATACAAGAAAAAGAAAAAAAAAAACAGTGCAGGAAATTCTGTACCACTGAAATAAATGGCACTTTTGGCTTTTGGGGGCTAAGGGGATTCAAAGTCTGGGCAGATCAGACCTCTCTGTTCCCAATCCAGCTTGCTCCCTTTATATAATTTATTCTGGATGGGTAGATGACTTTTTCCAAGGTAGTTGTTAAAAAGAGCTTCTCTAATACCTCAAATGCAGCGAGCTCTGTATGAAGGCAGCATACACTGCCACCCAGATTTCCCTTCCTCCCACTGTTTTCCTAAGCCGGAAAGATTTCCTTGGCTACTTTGGTTTCAGAGTCCAAGTGCTGAAGCAAGCAGATGGCACAGGGCTACTTTTGCCTTTTGAAATGCAGCAGAAGAGTCTTGGGCCAGATCCACTATGTCCGTTTGGCACCTTGCCTCTGTTTCAATACCTGACAATTCTTGTAGGGATAAAGATCCCCTAAACCAGCTTTGTGAGCCTGAATCACTTTCTGCTGCCATAGGAATCACACTGCAGAAAGCAGGGAGAGGCATCCATGTAACGACTGACTCCGTGTTTGCTTGTAGCCTTTTACAGACCCTTTATCAGATTAGAGGGAGGCTGCTGAGTGAACAAGGATGTACTGTAGTTAAAGGCCAGTGTTTATTATTATCCTATTTAACATGGTAATTTAAGTCTACCAGGAAGCGAGCGGAGGAATCTGAAAATGAGGCATTCATCTGCTGCATACAGGAGAGAGTGGGTGGGCAAGGAGGCATATAGGTGTATATAGTTATATGTATGGAGAGAGAGAGAGTGATATGCATACAGGAGACAGAAGTTACCTGGCTTGCTTGGGCACCATTTCAGCCTCAGTTTAGCCCTTCCAAAATAGTCTGGTGCAGGCAGGGGGGACGATTCCTCTCCTCCAGCAGGTCCCTCTCACAGTGCCCAGTACAGCAGGAGAAAAGGGAACTTGGGCAGTCCTGCACAGCAGCAGAGCTGTGGCACTCTGTCACAGGAGCCCGTCCTGAGTGTCCTAACCTGCAGCAAAGACCTGCTGCTCCTTGTTCCTTGCCTGCCCCTGTGACACCACCCCAGCCCATTGCACCTTCTACTCCTTCAGGCAATTTCAATACTTTGTGTTTGGCACAATTGTTTTAGATGCTCTCTAAAAGCTCCCTTCAGCCAGCGCACCAGGGACCAGGGTTTCTTTACACATTTTGTCTTATTCTGTGTTTTGAATGCTCTCACAGGCCCACGTGAACACTGTTCAGCTTTTGAGATCAGATGAGTTGCACTGTGAGCACATTTGCTGTTGAAATGGCACAGCGTGTGACCATGCCATTGTGCATGTGTGTGTTAAGACTAAATTTCAGTGATGGTGGCCGACAGATATTTTTTTACTATGCAGACTTGAAATCTCTTCCTCCACTGTATTAAAATTGCCTTGCATGCACTATTAGTTTCACATGACAAAGACTGGCAGAAGCCAGATGTTGTCATTAAATACAAGTACAATGGGAAAGAAGAGTGAATGATAAAGTCGAATCTTTAACTTAAAGTTTCTGACTGTAGGGTGTTTAAATTTGAATCTTAAGGAATCTTAAATCTATGATTTTAAATGGGTTGTAAATAGCATTATAGAATGTGAGCTAATTTTTACAAAAGGTAATTCTTGCTTGAAAAATATGATGGTGTTTTTCAAGAAGTTTCTCAGAAAGTGGACAGGTGTGAAATCATCTATATAATCAAGCTGGATTTCCCAGGGGCATTTCACACAGTGTCACACAGGAGACTAATCCGTGCAGTTGCTGGTGAAGCAGAGAAGGGCCCATTTCGAAATGGAGAAAGGAGCTGGGTAGATGATCGAGGGCAGATTAGAATGGGGAAAGGCTGTGGGCCAGGGGAAGAGAGGGGATGATGATTGGAGAGCAACAGGGACTGTTATTGGAGATCAATACTTTTTCATTCTCTATGTAAATGGCTTTGACAGAATGAGCCACCAACTTGTTATCCAACTTTTTGGATCATGCAGAAGGTACTAGATGGGGGAGAAGCCACCTGATAACCTGGAGAAAACAATCCAATACAAAGAGATTCTGGTGGGTAAAATGAACCGTGAGCAAGAAGAGTAAATTTTATTTTGAGTGAACACATGTGTTGAATGAGTGTGTTTTTCAAAGATTTGAGAGCAGGAGAGGATTCGAAGAGTGCACATTTCATAAAAGGACCGAGATGATGTTTTGTATCTGTGTGGTCAAAAAGGCACAGAAAATGCGAAGCTGTTTGAATGGAAGCATTGAATAGAGCTTTCAAGGAAATACTGCACCACTTAAAGAAGGGGTTTTTTAATCATGTTTAAACTACAGTTACCAATATTTAGTACCATTCTATAGAAAAGGGCAGAGGTCCAGAGAAGAGCAGCATGATTTTGTATGAAGTCAGGAAGGGTTGAGCCATGGTGAAAGGTCTAAGAAGGTTAACTTGTAAAGGGCTTCAAACATTGACTTACAAGAAAGCTAAAAGGGAAAAAGCAGAGGAAGAATACAGGATTGTACCTTAGTTTGGAAAGAAGAAGTTATAAGGGGATACAATTGAAGTTTCTGCAGTATGTTGAAGTGCATACTAAAGGCAGGAATAGATAAGCTCTTTCAATTAATATTAAACCCAGGGACTGCACAGCGTAGACTTAAGACTGAGGAACAGCATGCCAACAGAAAAAAATTCAACTTCTCAAGTCAAACTTTCTTCCTCCACTTTCAGAGCAGAGAATGGCTTCCAGAAGAAGCACTGAGAAGAGTTCCAAAAGAAACTTTTCTTTTGCTTGCTTCCATTTAGTGTTTTGAAATAATGCAACTGGAACAGGACGTGACACAACTGCTCCCCGTGTCCAAGTGCAGTTTCACCCCATAAACAGGACAAGGTGCCAAGGCTGCAATGGACCCAGCCATCAGTGGCTTAGCTATGTCCAGCACGAAGAGGGGCTGAGATTGGTGTCCCCTGATATTTTTGCATTGCTTTGAAGAGAGGGAGCAGATGAGGATAACATCCCGTTGCATACTCGACTGCAAACCTGTTGCCCACATAAATCAGTCTCACTGTGTACTCCCTTCACTGACAATGGCAAGAAGGTCAGCCCCTTTGATAGCAAAAATTATCACAGCAAACCCAACCCAGCCAGACAGAGCAGAAGTAGTGGAAGATATTTGTGAAGACACTGTAACAGGAGCAGAGGGCTGTGGTTGCAGATTGGAAAGGGTAGGGGGTGGTGGGGGGGAGTTGGCTGGAGGATTTTTCAGCTTTGGTATTTATATACAGAGGCAGCACACAAACCTTTCCTTAGCCTTGTTTCTGACATTCCTGTATACAGCACATGAATGACTGGAGCTGTAGCAGAATGAAGCTTTTTTTTTTTAGGTGTCTTTTCTCTCCCTATTTTTATGGTATTTATCACAGTGGGAGCTTGGTCCAGAAATGAGAACTCTAGGTACTGCTGTAAGAAGTTAATAAAAATAACACATCTCGAAGGGATTAAAGTAGATCACTTTGGGGCTCATTGGCTGCAGTTTCATAGCAGCTTAACTATGATTTACAACTGCATATTAATTTTAAAAATTAAGCTTAGACTGTATAAGCACATTATTAATTACATCAATGCTGAAAAAAATGCATAAACTTTAACTACATGGATTTTTTTAGTTAATTTGGTAGAAAACCCATGTGCAGACCAGCCATGAGAAGAGCAGGATTTCATATTCCAGTTGTGGTTCTCTCTAATATTCATGTCTGATAAACACTTGGGGAAAAGGCAAGTTCAGTAAAGCAGTGTTTGAAAAGGACTTTTTGAACTTCAATTCAGGCCTGCTATAATGTGGACAACTTCAGCACATCATCCAGCATTTACTTATAGAATATTTTAGAACAACTTAAAAAAAGAGTCCCAAATGTTCTTGAAATATAAATGTGTAATCTGTTGTTTGTAATGACATCGCTTCACTGGGAAAAAAAACACATGGGCAGGCAGTTAAAACAGCCTGAACTTTCAGCAAAATTGAAAAAACCCAACTAATCAAATTGCTTTGTTGAATGTGAATAATATGCCAAACCTCAGTTTCTCAAATATAGAATCTCAAAGGCGACAATTATAATGCAGGAAAAAATCTAAGTCAAGTCATGCACACACTTGCACGCAGGAATTAATCAATAGATATAATACTCAGACATAAAACACAGGCATGTTTAAGTATTTTCAAGATTGCTGCCTACATTTAAAATATATATATCTATAAAAGTGCCAGATACTGTCAGTTTGATATTTATGGTATCCAGTTTCTATAGCTGCATATTAACACTCACATCAATGAAATTCGACCATTTTATGATGTGGCACTGAAATTCTTTCCTCTTCCAATTTTCTATTACGTGAATAAACATACAGTATTAATCTGCTCATCACATTAAAAAATTATGTGAGTTCTTGTTAAAGGACAATGGCTTCAAAACAAACCACACAACCCTTCTCTTGTTATGTAGTGTTCCTGATTCTATTCAGTTCTAATATCAAAATCATTTGCTCCTAACACAAGAGGAGATTTAGCAAAGGATTTGGGGTCTGGTCTGAAATCTTCATGCACTTTGTCAAGGAGCTCAAAGGAAGAAAATGTTTGACAACTGAGAAGTGTCAAAAATGAAGTGCAGTTGGGGAGAAGCCTTATGAGCATGGATTTCAGCTGTACTGCAGCTTCCAAATCTCTCATTTCCACTGCAAAAACAGTGTTTTATTGCTTTTATCTTCTGCTCCTGTCACCCCACAAAAATCAGTCACAACTGCCTTTGCACATATATGCACAAATAAATAACAGCCTAAAATTAAAACCCACAATGCAGGAAGATTTCCTCATTAAAAGATAGAGGGAGAGACTCCAAGGCAGTAAGAATTCCTCTGTCACTGCTGAGATGATGTGAGAGACATAAATATTACAACGATGGGTCACAATAAAAAGCTAAAGACCACATAAAACATTTTAGCATAAATATGTCATCAATTTTCCTAGTTCTTAACATGAAATTTAAACCCCAGGAGGGCCTTGAAAGGATGTCTGCTATTCTTTATAATTTTGAAATGCATTAAAAGCAGATATGTATAGCAGTGTAAATTAATTACTATTTCATTACTTCCATCTTCCCTGCACCAGACCTTGTCACCCTGTATTTTTTTTGTGGGAGCAGGGTAGCAAGAGGGCAGATTTGGGCATGTTTTGGGTCTGGCAGGATCCACAACCTGCTCAGTGTCAGACTTCAGTGATACAGATGCTATAAAAGGATGTGCTGTGCCAGTTGTAGTATTACTTTTTTTTAGACATCAGTTTCATAGTGCACTGTAACCATCAGCATATTTCAAAAGAATAGCAAATAACTCCCCAAGGATAAAGTCTGGTAGTGGCTTCTAAGCCTGGTTTGAGCTTAACTCAAGCCAGTGAGCTGTGGGTGGAAGGCTGCGTATGCCATATAAATCTCCTGGTCCATCTGTCTTGGGAAAGAATGCATTTTCAGGAATCTGTGTCTTTCTAATTGCTTATAAAAACACTCTGAGACAAGCCAGTGAATAAATTAAATTTGAATGTTTCCAGTGGATCTTTTCAGTTTCTCACTGAACCTAATTACTGTCTAATCTATGCCCATGAGTATGCAGTTTTAAGTGGGACGTTAGACTTTCACTCTGCAGATTAAACTCTGTGGTGCATAAATTCATTATTATTTGTGGAAGAGAAAACTTCAGTGTCTACTACCTTGTGGTTTTAATTTAAAATAACTACTGCATCCGAGTCAGGCATTCTTTTAGAGGACTAAGAAGAGCTGTAAAGAGGTGGAAGATGTTTTCTAATAAACCGTGTCTCTTATTCACCCAACTGAATTGGGAAAATTTATGTTTCAAACAATAATTAAAATCTCCTTGTAGCTCAAGATGTCATGCCTTCAACTGCAATTTTAGGGAGTTGTACCACAATAGGGAGTGGATTAATTTAATATACTGCATGAAACTTTTTGCTGCAAGTGTGGCACTGTAAGGAGCAGCGCTGCTGCTTCAGCCAGACATCTCCAAGTGTTTTGCAAAGGGAGACAGATAGCATCACTCCATTTTTACCAGCTGGAAGAATTGAGATACAGAGGCCTGGGGGGACTTTTCCCAAATTTTTTTAGTCACTCTGAGCAGGCAGAGAATAATGTCCTGTCTGTGCTGGTGTCATTTTGCCTAAATCAAATCTGCTCCCTTCATTTTCAAAGCATGAATCTCTGAGCTGGTTGACACAAAAATGTTGTTATGTTAACACTGCCCAGGTGAGATCTGCATTAGTTTATTTACATATTAATCGGATCTGATGAGAACTGCAGTTAGAAAACAAATGTGGAGCAGACCCAAAGGCACCAGCTCTAACTCTTCCTGTGCTCCCCCTAATTAATATAGTGAGTCTTAAACAACAATCTTCCTTTATTATTTGCAGATCATGGGATATAAAAATCATTGTAGATTTAAAATGGACTATATTAACCCAAGTAATTCCACCAGGACTTGAGTTTCTATAGTGAAAAGTGTTGTGTTGTCTCTGGCTCAATTAGATTTTTCTCAGTGTCAATTTTAATTCACTTCACCAGAGTGTGGGGGAACTCTCTGTGGAAGGGAAAATGTTGCTTCTGAATAAGAGCCTCCTGTAGCCCACATTTTATTTAAGAGTTTTAAAATGTTTTGCAGTCCCACATTCTCCCTTGAACGTCTGCTATTGTGTGCCATAAGAGCTGAACAAAATCGCTTGATGTTTCTTAATGTGACAAGCATCTGAGTCTGAGCAGGAGGATGGAAAGGGGGAAAGCAGGGTCGTTGGTCCCTCTTTTTATTTAATACTAAAAAAAAAAAAAAAAAAAATCTTGGTGAGACTTGGCGGCCAAAAAAAAATTATGTCGAATCTTTTCCACCCTTCCAAACACCTGCCCATGCACAAGGAGAAGTAAAAAACTAGGCAGCAGGGTTTCCTTTTGCAGTGCTGAGCTCAGAACAGAGGTTGAGTGGCCTCAGAAGTTGTTTTTTCCCCTTTAGATTTTGTATTTCCCACCTCCTATGGCTGTCAGCACTGTGGTGTGCATTGCTTGGTTATGCTCTGCTTGGTGCAGAGTTACCCAAAATTATTATTTCTTCTCTATTTCAGAGGGTAAAATCGAGTAGATCTCTAATTTGAGGATGCTTCTCATTGTAGGAAAGAGAAGACAACAAAAAGAGCTGTTGGGGAAGGTTTACCCTGGACAAGAGCCTGAAATGTCCACTGCATATATGTAGGGCTTTCCAAAATGCTCTTCTCCATCATGTTCAGCAGTTTTCTCTTCCTATCTATACACTTGTCCTTCCTATATTTCATTAAATGCTCAAGACTTTGGATTTATGGGTAGTTGTGCACACACACCGAAGTTTTACTTTGTGTTTGGGTGGGGTTTGGTTTGTGCACTGGGGTTTTTTGGCTGACACCTCCCATTTTCCAGTTTTGCAAGTGATTGAGACTGCTTTCCAGTATATCACTGGGCTACCTATAGAAAAACAGCTGAGACTGTCAACAAAACCAGTCTATTGGTCAATGGATGTGAACCTCTTTTCTGATTCAGACAGAAGATGATGCCACAGAGTGGTGCTCAAGTGCCCCATAGCTATTAATAATGACAGCTTGTGTATGAAAGGTAAATACGAAATTGTCTCCATGGAGAACGCCTTCATGTTTTTCAGAGAAACAGTGCAAAACACTCTGTGAAAATTCAGGTTTCCAAATGTGTCATCTCCCAGCCTTTTCATTTCCAACAGTTTTAGCTTTTCTTTCCAGTTACCACGTGATGTCTTTCTGTGCTGTGTTACTTGCTAGTTCTCACTTGGGTATACATTGAGTTAAAAGGTGCTGTGTGGAAGTAGGGAATCATTACTATTACTATTATTATTATTATCATCATTTAGATGCTGCAGTTTAAGTAGTTCAAAGAAAAATCTCAGAACTAAAGGTCACTGTAGCTTGTAGGTTTACACATGCACAGTACAAGTAACCTTCAGAAATTTCCTCATGACAAGATAAGTGCAGCAATTATATTTAAATGAGTGCCAGAGAAAATTTCACTGTAAACTGCATTAGCTGGAGAGTGTGTGCTGTAAGAGGATTTAATTGAATTAATGTTACTTACTATCAAAAGCTCCATCTAGTGTATTGCCAGGTCTCCTTATTACTAAGAATAATATTTGGCTCATAAAGACCCTTGCTCAACTAAGCACACAGTCCTGATGACTTCAGCAAGTGATTAAAATGAAAGCATTTCCTTTACTGCTTTGCTGAACAGGAACAGGCTGGAAGCTGGGAACAGGCACTGGTGTGTGTACAGAGCATGGAATCACCAAACCCTTTAACAAGGCTCTTTGTGGAGATTCCTCTTACCAGTGGTTTCCCAAGTGTCTCATGGAGGTGTGATTTTGGCATGTGTGTCCTTCCCAGCTTGAGTGTAGCTGGTTTGGGTCATGGCTGCCCCAGTGATGGAACCAAGCATTGTCTGGGTGTTCAAGAGAGACTCGGGGTGATCCACTCTGGGGCATGGAAGCCCTCCACAAATAAGAGCAGTGATGGCAGAGGGATTTAATTGAATAATCCTGGTGGTATTTTTAATGCTGTTATTAATGCAGGACTCTCACTCTTGCATTATACGGATGTGCCACAATGAGATCCAGAGAGGTATTTTGTGTGACTTCCTACATAAAAGCAGAAATGCAAATGAACTGCATTTACATATTCACATGATATAAACAGAAAACTCAGACGCGTGGAAACGCAGGGACATAGCCAGAGACATGCTTCAAACCAGGGATAAAGATATCCATAATTTTCCGACTCTTATGTTTTAACCATTAAGGAGAAAATGTGATATATTGGATGTTTTTGCAGAATATTTTTGAATGTCAAAAATCCCATTGAAGCCTGCGTCTCCTTTATGTTTGATATTATTTTATTTTCCTTTCATATGCATTTTCTAAAAAGCGAATACATGAAATCTAGCAAAAAAACCCAACCTTTTATCCTCCATTCATTCAGCAACAAAAGCAACAAAGAAAGAGGGTTTGAACCAACCTTTTATGAAAATTGGGAAACAGTAGAATAGTTTCTACAACAACTTTCTTTATTGTTGGCTGAATCAAATGGCAAAAGTTTTTATTCACCTACGCATCTTATATTTTAACAAGCCACATGTCACTCCTGGGCTTCACCCACCCGTATTTCTGCATGCGGGTGGCATTCTGGTACAGTCAGCGAGGCACATGCCATTCAAAGGAGTTACAATCTCCTCTTTGTTTTTGTGGTGCTGTTTTGGGGGAGAAAAAGAAAGAGTAATTGCCCGTGTTAACTGATGTTCATTACACGGAATTGTTTAGCTCTCTTAAAAAATCATTGATCTGCTTTTCCCCTGTGAAAGTACTCAAGGTCTCAGTTCACAAAAGAGAAATCAGCATGTAAAGCAGCAGCCTGGCAATCTGTGCTGCAAGGAGCAGAGTGCCACGTTCTGTGCAGAAATGTCAGCAGAGTTTGTTGTCTCCAAAAAAAAAGACAAATATTTAATAAGGATAGGAAACATTATTACTGTTGCAGTCAGATGTCATTTTGGGGAACAATCTGTTGAAGAGTTGGCATTTTTTTCTCATACATTTGTATGTAGAGTTCATGATTGAACATTCGTTAGGTAACATCTGGCACGAGCTGTTCCTCTCTCCCTAACTTTCATGGCTTTGTTTTGTATTTGAGCAGAATATTACAAAAGGTAATTTGGTGTCTCATTCCCATTGGTATGGTTTTAACTTTTGAATTACTCCCTTGAAATAGACGGAAAGGGGGAAAAACACCATTTGGGTATTTTTGACAGGGAATAGGCAGTCTTTAGATTTCATGGCGAGTGCCCATGGTACGTTGTGTGCATGCAGCAAATCAAAAGTGCACCTGCAGACCCGGGTCCATGAGCCACAGGTAACAAAGGGACCCAAAATCTGGGGCTCCAGCCTTGTCCACATGCTGTTATTATCATTTACTGTTCGTATTGCAGATGCACATAACAGATTGCACAATATGCTGCACAAACAGATTGGTAGAATGATCTTTGTCCTGAAACACTGACGGCAGAGCTGAACAAGAAGGATTGACAGTGTGCCTGCACTGAAAGCTGCACAGCCCAGACGCCACAGTTTTGGACCCATGTCCTCAACAAAAGGGCTTTGTGCATCTTTGGTGAAGCAAAGGTCTGTTCTTGCTGATCTTACTGTAAAGGGCTGAAATTTTAAATAAGAATTAAAACAGCACAAAGATCATTAGAGAGCGAGTAGGAGAAGGGAATGTGCCTACTTCTCGCTTCTTTTTTCTTTCTTCTCTTCTAACAGCATTTCTTCTACACTTGCCAAATCAAGTGTGTCAAAGGAGCAGACTTTCAAACTTCGGGTAGTTGCTCCCAGTATTGGAACAAAGCCCTGAAAAAAAAAAGGCTGGGGCATGCAGGGTTGAGGCTTTGGTGACCTGGCTGGGAGAGGCACTGCTCATGGAAACTCTGATGCTTTGGAAATGATAGGGAGAGCAAGCTTGCAAACTTGGCTTGCTCTCACAGGGCTACCCAAACAGGAAAAATCCTAATACTTAGTGGCTTTTTCATCATCCACAGCATGCAAAGAGATCATCCACTCATGCCCTGTGTGGTTAAGAAAACCAAGAATTGCTCACTTATTTATTGAAGTAGCTAATGTGCATTTCAAAGTGCCTCAGTGTTGGCTTGTGGGGGAAGGAGGAGTGAACATTAATTTCAATTAAAATATTTTTGTGGGAATAGTTTGCTCAGTGAATCTAGATCATCTGCAGCTGGCAGAATAATGATATAAGCCTGTTTATATGTTTTATTAAATCAGTAAACCACATGAAAATGGAGGTGTTTTGGGGTGGGCACACAGCTTTCAGAGGATCTTTGCTAAGGGATGAGAAATTATTTTGCCGTTTAGAAACACTTTTGTTTCTCTTTCATGTGAAAGTGCTCTCTCACTAAAATTATTGAAGAAAACATTTTTCAACTCTGAAGTATGGCTGATATTTTGGCAAGGGCTGTGGCCAGTAGTCCAAGGGATGGGAACTTCTGAGCACTTGGTATTTAAACTCATGTTGACTTTGCAGTTAAAGAAGTTTTATGTCTGGATCAGACATAACACTTGACCCACATGGTTTCTGGTTTGAGGTAAGACTGTACAGGAACATGCCAGGATCCAGGGCTCAGCTCATGGTACAGCCACCGTGGCCTTTGTCAAGAGGGGTGGGTCTCTAGATCAGGCAAAAGATTTTGAGTTCCAGTATGCAAAGGTCTCAGGTTTGGAAACCTAACTTGAATGAAAAAAACCCTGCTGGTTCATCCAGCCTATTGTCTGCCAAATCTACGCTTGTTCTGTTTAGTGCATTCCTAAATGTTTTGTCTAACTTTATTTGGAAGTGGGGTATGGGATGCTCTTTCCAACTCCCCCCCAAACCTCCAAGATAAAATGTTTTATTATCGTACTGTAAACACACACAGTCATAACATTTTTTTGGTGTTTCAGTCCCCCCATTTTATTTATTTTCTGTTGTATAATCTCTCTTCTGTGCTAATATTGATGAATTGGAGGGATGCATTTTCTATCATGTAAAACAGTACTGGGGATAAACTCTGCCTAGGATTTTGGCTGACCCCTTCATCAGGCTTAGCTCAAAAATTAATTTGTCGTTACCCAGGTGCTATGCACTAAGCTTTATTGGCATAGAGGAGCGCCACATCCTGTATGTTCTTTGGAAGGAAAAAAAGTGATCATATAATCACTGAGACAGTAAACAGTCATTTCCAATCTAGTAATATTTTATATGAACTGGCACTGTATGTTGTATATCATCCATCTTGCTAATCCTTGTTCCACATTGCCTCCCACTTGAGGCCAAGAACATTACAGCTGTGCCAGAGAGTGGGTGGAAAAATAGCCTTATTATTAACCTAAGTTGAAAACATAATGGCTTTTTGAATGTCTTCATTCACAGATGCAGTCATACTAAAATATTAATACCCTTAAGTGTAGAGAAACAGAACTTTCATTTAAAATCCATTGTCCATGTGTGTTGCAAAAGGGAAAGCCTTGAAAGTGTTAGGAATGCCCTGTATCTTTTGTTTTACGTTTTATCCTTTAAATGTCAGTATTCTGTAATACAGGAGCCAAAATATTCTTCAGAGTAGAGGTTTTGAGCAATGTTGCTGCCATCACTAACATTGCATTGTGGTAAAGAAAGAAGAGTTTCTCCAGTTTTCTCTTTGTCTTAAAAGACTGGTAATAACTGAGTGGATATTAAAACACACGTAATGACTTTTTAGCACCATGATCAAGGAGGGCTGCATTGCCAGTGTCAGTGTTTGTTTAAATCTCATCCCCAGAGGGATCAGAAATATTTAAGATGCATGTGTGTTCTGGGAAGAACCATGACAAAGAGTAGAGGAGAAAACTGCAACCCTCATCTGATTAATCTTCAGAGCACCCCAGGATCCCTGATTTACAAGCAGAAATGAGGGACCTAGCCATGAAAACTGAGTAAATTTGCAGCACAGCATCACTGAAAAGGCACAGAAAAAAGAGATGGTGCTCTTCTTTAGTTAGAGTCGTGGTTTGCCTTTCCTAACTCTGTAATTTACTTCTGTGTATATCTTCCCAGGTAAAATATGAATCTTCCATGAACCTCTTTAGGGGGTGTAAGAATTGCTCTTGAAGAGTATTCAGGGAAAAAAATAAATAAGTCTTGATTGTACCAATTTATGACTAGTATGAAAAAATGTCCCCTCTTTTAAAAAGGAAAATAAAAGGATTAAAACTTCAGTGTATCAGGCCATGTGTTGTAAATTAGCCTAATTGTTTTAGAATTCAGAAGTGTTTCATCATTTTAAATTGGGCTTGTCTGATATTTAGTTCCACATTTTTTATAATTCTGCAGGACTAATATGTAGCCTGTTGTTGCACAAGAAAAGCTTTTTTTATCCTAATTTTTAAGACTGATGGAATGAGAGGAGGTTGACAAGTAATCGCTTAGTTATCTCTGTGTCAAAGCTTATGATATGCTTTATAGTGAAAATGTGCAATATGCAGTTCCAGAAATAATTTTGCTCTACATTATGGTTTATCTTTTTGGCATACAAAATGCAGGAGTGAGTAATGCTGGAGTGTGATAGAGGATTTCAAATTGCTCCGAATTATCTTTAAGTTTCGCCTAATAAGTCTTAGCAGGAGCCAAAACATTGTACAAGATAGGGGCCCCAATATTAACAGGACTGCCCTCCAAGCACATCCTTATTTACCCATATCCCATTTCATGTGGGAAAAGAAACATCACATTTTTAGGACATTATTTTGCAGTTTCTCTGTTGATCCACTGTACTCTGTGGATAAATACAGTCACCTATGAGTAGGGCTTTTTGTGGAAAGACCAAGCGATGCTTGTTCCCAGTAAGAAGTGGTGGCTGCAAGGCTTGTTTGACAGTCTAACCCACCATTTCTCAGCTCCCATCCAGGAAAACTTTGCATTGTTTATGCTCAGCAGAGATATTTTACACAATAACAACATGTTGAATAAACAATGAGGTCACACTGTCAAGTTAACTAAACAACCTCTGGTACCAAAATATCATCACTCAGAGATTTTATTTTTGTATTTTTTTTTAGCTTGCAGTTAAGACTGGGGACTTTGTTCTAAAGCTCTCTGAGTTTTTTGGTAGTGAAGCTGCACATCCGTGATATTTTGTTGGACATGTTCCTGTGGCTGCCATGGTGACCTGCAGAGAGCAGCGTGCAGAATCCTGCTTCTCCAAATGTGATTAGATACATTTGGGAGCCGCATGCTATTGATGCCAAGGAACACTGAATAGTTTCATCTACTTTGCAGACAAGCTTCAGTGTAAGCCCTCCTGCCACTGCCTGCTCAAGGCCACCTTTGACAGCCACAGGAGCCAACACATCACTGTTTAGGCACTCGTTTTGTTCCTTTTCTCTATTTTTCTTTTGCCCTCTGATTAAGTTGCCAATCATCCAGCTTCTTTCTCTTCTTGTCCTGATAAGTTGCCAATCATGTCATACAGCCTATACCACTAGAGCCAAGTATTTTTCTTGTCATAACTTGAAAACAGGCTGCTGGAGATTTATTTTAAATCTTGGTCTGATTAAATGCCACATCTCAATCTTTGGAGAGCCATAGGACCTATAGATCACGGTACTCTTGTTTGGACTTCTCTGAACTGGTGTTAACTAACGGACTTACAACATGTCCTGTGGGTCATCCAACACAGTCTCAATATTCCCTTCCCTTAATAGATATTAAGTATTCATGAATAGATTTTTTCATCAGTTTTCTGGGACCTACATGGTGATAGTTGCAAGAAATAAATAGTTGTATGAAGGCTTCTGAGGAGAATAACATATTTATTTGTATGGCATGTGGGGTTTTATGTTTTTGTCTGCTTGTCAAATCATTTATACAAAGATAAGTAGTAGCACTATTTCATAAGGTCTTCAAGCCATAAATAGCAATGGGAAATTAAGCAAAACTGAAAGTGTTTAGTGGGAAAAGAGTATTTAAAATATTCTTTGTGAGATTTCAAAATAGTTTTTTTGGGGAAATTATGGGAAATCTGATTCTGGGAAATCTACAGATAGAACAAGATAAAACTTTGGAAGAATTATGTGTGGAAGCATAATGCTGTCCTCTCTGGGAGAGCAGCTTAGCTGAATTTTCCTGCCTCTAACGGTTTTATAATTCTATTAAAACTGCTTTCCTAGATATACAAGATAACACTTTTCCCCAGTATTTATACTTTGCTAGCTCATTTTCCAGTCAGAAGGAAAAGACTGTATGAATCATCTTAGCTTTTCTCTCTCATTTTGGAAGTACATGTTTTACACGTCTATTCCGTATCTCCCTTCATTGATTTTACATTAGTTAATCATCAGACAAAAATAAAGAGGAATAATAATTAACTAGGATTAGCAGTCTCTCCCCAGAAATGTTTTCCTTGCCCCGGTGAGGCTGCCCAGGCAAGGTGAAACGTGGCCTATAATTCTTCATCAGGACACTTTGCATTTTTACACTGTTAGTCTGCACAAAACAAGATTCTGTGCAAGAGACGAACAAGAGGCAGGTTGGGAAGTGGTTGTGGGATACCTCCCAAATACCTTTGAGCTTGAGCTTTCTGAGCATAGATCCCCCACATGAAGTGTGTTCTTCATTCTCATTGCTTGTGCTCATTAAGTGCTGCCATTTATTTTTGTGTGCCTGCACAAATATATGGCTTTATTACTAAAGTGGTTTGTTTATCTTTGCTGCTGCTGCATTTATTTTAGCACTCATCTAAACAATTAATTAGGGAAACACTTGAGTGCTGAATACACTTCTTCAGATACCACTCAGTTGGGCTTTTTATTTATTTCCAGGAGCATCAAGCATTAAAAAAACCTATCTTTTGCATTTTTTTTTCTAACCATGCCTTTTTCCCTCTTTTTTGAAGTTTCCACAGCAGAGTACATTGCTTTGAAAGATCATGGGCCCTGTTGAGAGTTCAAAGCCAAGTAAAGATGATGCTTAAAGTTCAAAGGCTCGGTGGAGCTGCATCTTCATCTGCATAAAATTGTTTCAACTGACTAGAAAGATAGAAAAGTTGCCAGGAATTGCTTCTATTTCTTTTTTATTATTATTATAAAGAAAGCTTAATTGGGGAACAAATGTGTCACTGCTAACAAGTTCAGGCAAAGCGAAGCTCCTTAGATGAAACACTGCTTGAAGGTGCAATGCAGGAAAGATTTGACATGTGCTGTGACCCTGTGAGAGTGAAGCTGTGAATGCCTAGAAATCAATACGAGATGTGCAAGGGTTCATGATGTTGAAGTCAAGAAAGAGTTGAAAGTGTTTGACTGCATCTTGGGCAAAGGGAGCAGGGAGTGTGACGGATTCAGACAATGGATTTAGACCTAAATTTTAAAGATGGGGAAACGTATTTATCAGGGGGGAAAAAAATGTAAATAGGTGAAAATTATCTCTATTAAAATAGTGTGTATATTGAAGCAAATCATGACTCAGAGTGGAGGCTTTGCCAGTTCTTCCACCAGCAGAGAATGGAGCCCCCAATTCCTTGTCTTGGCCAAAGGCAGAAAAATCGGGGCAGGGGGGATGTTGGCAGAAACAGTTATTTGTTGATTCAAGCTCAGGGCATTTAGAGGCAATATTTATCCTGGAATTTCTTCCCATGCTACTCAAGCATCCCTTAAGCCATCTCAAATGTCTTGTATTGATTTCTTCCATTTCCTATAAGGTACCTTTCGAAGGAAGTGTCACAGACTGCAGTGAATCAGATGGAAGCAGTGCTGGCACGTACTGCTCTGCTGTTACTCATTGTCACTATGATGGCTGTGTCTTTTTACCTCAATTTTTATTTTTTCATGGTTTCTTCAGAGTACTCCTTTCAGCTCAGAACATTTTATTCTTTCTATTTTACAAGGGAAAGCTAGAGCATAGGGAGATGAAAGGCCAGATTGTTCAAAAGCATTTAGGCATCGAAAGATTCAGATGGGCATTGAACATTATTTTCAGAAGAACTTCAACACCCTATTCCTAGAAATGAGTTATTCAAGGTCAGATTTTAGATTCTTTTGTATAAATGGTATCCAACTCTTCCAAATCCAGTTAAATGTTGAAAACACCCCATGCAAGATATTCTTGCCAAGTTTCTGGGTAGGGTTGAGGTTTTGTTGTTTTGTAAATGAGTGAAGTGTCAGAAATAGCAATCTTTCCTCTGTGTACCTTCTTTTATAACTCCTTCTCCCTGGCCCTCTTCCTCTTTTTTCTCTTAGTACTGATAGTTCTGGCTTTTCCTATGCTGTCCTTAGAAGACACAAGCTCAGAGGTTTAGAGCTGTCAGTGAGGTTTAAACAAAACTTCATGTCAGATACAACAGGACTGGATAAACAGCATCTTAAAAAAATGCATTGTGTTATCATGAATTCATGAATGTATTGATATATTTCCAAAAACAAGGTATGGACACAAGGCATTTTACTGTCTTGTGTGTCTATGGCAATATCTGCCATGCTGGGATGTTCACAGAATCACCATTGAATCATAGAATGGTTTGGGTTGAAAGGGGTCTTAAAGATCACCTTGTTCCAACCACCCTGTCCTGGACAGGAACACTTCCACTAGATCAGGTTGCTCAAAATTCCATCCAGCCTGGCCTTGAACACTTCCAGGGATCCACAGCTTCCCTAAGCAACCTGTTCCTCTGTTTCACTGCTCTCACAGTAAAGAATTTCTTCCTAATACCCAACTGAAATCTGCCCTCTTTCACTTTGAAGCCATTTTCCCTTGTCCTGTCACTACATGCCCTTGTCAAAGTTCCTCTCCAGCCATGTCCTGGTCCCCTTTAGGTACTAGAAGGTGCTAAAAGGTCTCCAATTCTGGTTTTTTTAAGAAAAGAAAAAGAGATTAATTCCCATGTTCTTGCTATGAAAAAATTCATCTTGTGTGTGAAATTTGCTAGTGAATGAGGGCTGGTTCCCAGCTGATGGGTACAACAATAAAACAGTAATTTAACTGATGTTGTCTGCTAGAGTTAAATAAGCTTGCAGTATATTTCTGGGGAAGTTAAGCTGTGTTAGGAAGGATGTTGTCAGAAGCCAGTTAAATTCCTTCGTTGCCATTTCACAGAATCACATGCTGGCTGAGGTCAGAAAGAACCTCTGGGATTCATCTTGTCCAATCCCAGCTCAAAGCAGGGTCACCTACAGCAGGTTTGTCAGAGCTGTGTCCAGGCAGGATTTTAATATCTCCAGAGAAAGAGAGTCCATGACCTGTTTGGGCAAACTATGCCAGTGTTTGATATCCTGTAGTATAAAAATGTCTTTCCTTATTTTTAAATCGAATTTCCTGTATTTTAATTTGTGGCCATGGCCTTTTGCCCTGTCATTGGACCACTGAGAAGGTTCTACCTTCTTGAATTCCTCCAATGTTTTCTTCTCCAAGCTGAACAGTCCCAGCTCTCTCAGTTGCTTTTCATATGAGAGGTGCTCCAGACCCTTCCTCATCTTCATGGTCCTTCACTGGACAGGCTCCAGTATGTCCACATCTCTTTACTGGGGAAAAAGAAGGAGATCCAGAACCCCATGTATGTCTCAGCAGGGCTGAGCAGAGGGCAAGGATCACCTCCACTGACCTGCTCTGCCTGATGTAGCCCAGGATGCCTTTGGCATTTAACCAGTGAAGATAATTTCCAGTACAAAACAAAGGTTTTTCATAGTGATAGGGAAAGTTTATAAATTGCAAATAACTCTCAAGGATTTGATTCTTTTGAAGGGTTAATTTTATGGTAAAGCTATTCTATTTCAAGTATTTTTCACTACAGAGTTGCCTCCTAGTTGAACTAGGACTTGAATGCCTTCTCAGGAGTCACAGTGCAATTAGAGGTTTCATCAGAGCAGTGATCTGGAAGTCTTATCGGGAAAAGCCAGTCTTCAGTGATCTTTCTCAAGCATTCAAGTGAAAGAAAAAACAAAAGGAAATCCAGGACTATAAGATGTATGTACTGGGAAGTTTGATTTGCTACTAGTGAGTGCCAGGGTTGGAGACAATAGGGCTTTTGAAATGACATCAGGGAAACATGTGTCCCTGTCTATGTTAATTTATGTAAACATGATCTTTGTAGAGTCTTTTTGAACTGAAATACAGTGTTACAGGAGTTTTCTGCTGCAAGAATGGATTAATAAGGGAGGACATCTTAATTTTGTATTTCCATTTTTTTTTTAGCATCTGTTCTCTGAACCCTCTTTCTCTACTGCATCCAAAGATGTATTTAGCAGATGGTCAAACATAGGGGTTAACTTGCATAGAGGACATGATAATTCATTTTAAAGCTAGTAAATTCAAGCCAGTAAACTCCAGTCAATTGTTACCTGGCCAAAGGAAAGGGAAACAATAACCATCATCTAGGAAGAAAAGAAAAAGAATTTATTTGAGGGAAGAAGAAAGTGAATTAAAGATTAAGGAGCATTATTGCAAGAATAAGAAGGAAAAGAAGGAAGAAAAGGTAATGGGGAAATGACAAGAAGGCAGCATAAGAAATAATTAATTATTTGTACTTTCATTTTTTGTACTTTCATTTTGATGTGCTCCCAGTTTCAAGATTTCTTTCTTGCTACAATATATAGACATAGTGACAGGACTTGTTTAAAACTATTTCCAGTTTAAAAAAAAAATTCTCGCATTTTGTGTATATTCTTTTCTGTATTTTACAAGGGGGAAGTGCAGTGACTTCCTATGGGATATCCCTCACAGACTTAGAGGCTGGAATGCCATTTCCCCACCCTCTCCCCCTGCTGTCCTATTTATTTGAGAATTTCTTGTCCAAAAGCTCTCACAATCAGTCTTTATTGTAACCCATATGGACTGATGTATAAGATCCCAATTATTCTCCACCCCTGAGATCTAGAAATGTGAATGGACCAAACATTAACTCCACAGGAGGCACTGAGCTGCTGCTTTGATTTTCCCGCTGATGTTGGTTGAGTGACAGCTGTCCATCACAATGGCTCTGCCTAGGGATTTGCACTGGGTGGGTACCTGGATGGGCTGGCAACAGAGGAACATTCCAGGCCAGGCCACCTGCAGATCAGGGTGTTGGTGCAGTGCTGATGTCCAGGCTCAGTGCCCCTGACCGCTCAGCTCTGTCTTCACAGCACTTCCTGAGTTTGTGTTGCAATGTCTCTCACCCACTACTCAGCCCAGACCAATAAGGCTCAGTTTCCATCCCAGCATGCAGGGGTGGTTTCTTTAGGGACAGATTAGTTTGTAATGACATAAAATTGCCTTGGTGCTATAAACCTGATTTGTGTGTATTTATTTACCCTGCCACCATGTATAGAATCTAATTCTGCATCTGCTTTTTTTTACTCCTTTATCACCATCTAGTGCAGATATCATATGAGTGTTGCCAAGCTGCAGGTGTGGAAGTTGGCCCCGTCCTTCAGAAGTAAAACAGAGAGTTCCAGGATGCTGGCCATTCACTTCCCAGTCATTACACAGGCAGCAGGAGAGTTCAGGAATTTGCAAAAGCTGTCATTGTCCTATACAAAAAAGTGTATATTGAAATTCTTCAGATGCTTGTACAGCTATTACCCATTTAAAACTGTTTAATATAAGTGGCTTTTTTCAGAGAGCAAGAAAAGTAGATTCTGGCAATTTTGCCCTTGGTATCTTTTCTATCTGTGTTGCACTTTAGTCAAAATTTACATAATAATGGGTAGGGAAGTGTTGTGGCACATGAACTAGTGCATATTAGTTCTTAGTTGCTTTCCCAAAAGGCTTGAAAATGCAGCAAATTTAATCTAGGTCAAAAAAAAAGAAAAAAAAAAAAGAAAAAAAGAAGAAGAAGAAAAAAAACCACTTCCATTTTGTAGGCAGAGGACATTTATAGAGAGCATTTGTATTCACAAGGGTATGGGAATGACAGAGTGCGACTCCTCCAAAAGAGCTCCCCGGTGCAGCTGAAGGCTGACAGCAAACTAGGACTTGTGGCCAATTAACAGAAAGGCCGTCATAACTTGCAAGGCATGGAGAGAAAAAATTGAGCTCCATGGGATCATTTTTCACTGGCCATTTATGGGGCTGTTACTGGCCTGGAGCATCTGTGCTTTAATGCAAGCGATGCAATGCGGGGCACTCTGGGGCTGGGGCACTGCCACCCTGAATGCTCTAACCAGGAGGAAAAATAGAGCACAGGGTGGAATTTGGCACGTCCCAGCTGTGAATCCTTCTCACATGTGAGCCCTTTCCTACATTCAGCTAATGTATTAATATTAGAAGTGGCATCGCTATAATGTGTGCTGTCATTAGAGTGGCAATGCGGTTTCCTGGCTGGTGACAGGACTGGTAATACGGTTTCCATCAGGGTGCCAATTATATCAAACTATTAGCAAACCTGAGCTAATTGGGAGGCGGCATCATTAAAAGTTGATTTCTGCTGTATTCGGCAATTCTGTCAGGGATTGCTTTGGGAGTGAATCCTTTCCATCTTACTCTCCCATGACTCCAGAGATAATAGAGCATAAGGATGGTGCAGGTAGGAATCAAAACACATCCCTGCCTTAGCCACCTTCTTCTGATAAGCAGAGTTTCAAAAAGAGTTGGATTTTTATTTCTGGGTTCCTTTGTCAGGAATGGCTTTATTTGCTATTCAGACAGTTCATGGTTTTCTCTGGTTTTGAATGGAATGAACCAATCAAAATCTCTAAGACTTGAGACACCTCTCCTAATACTAGACCAGCGTCTCCAGTGCAGGTTAGCTAATTGCACCAACATCTGTAGCACAGAAGAAATGTCAGGCAGGGCTCCCATTGCACTGCACCAAATGTAACAAAAGTGAAAATTCTCATTGCCCAACCACACACCTGCACTCCTTGTAGCAATAGGTCTTCTCAGTGGCTTTAGTGAAAAAGAGCTTTTAATGTCTTCACTGGCTTTTGGAAAATGACATTACAGGTCATGGTGTGTTTGGTTGCAAATCACACTGTTCAGGTAGCTTTTTGTGATTTACAGAGCATGTTTTCCAGAGTTTGGGTGGCTGGCTGGAATGCAAGAGACCTTGTTAAAGCCTGCCCTGTATTAGAGTAGTGTTTAAATTTTGGTAGTGGATGAGTGAATGTGGAAATCAGGAGAGAAACATTTGGAATGAGGGAAAAAAAACAAGAAAAAGAAATCCTCCTTAACTTAAACTAGCTTGAACTGTGCTGGATTGACAAGAAGCTACTGTCTCTATTGAGATTCCAGGCTTGTATGAAGCCAGCACCTGTTCTGCTTGCAAATGCGTACACAAAAGTGAGCTTCATTCACAGAAAGAAAGAAACATAGCAGGACTTCACTCATTTAGCCTTCCAGGGCCTTCAGTCCCTTGATCTGTCAGCCCCTTAGAATTCAAACGCGGCCTTTAAAGGAATTTTCAATTCACAACATGATGACTTTGTTGATGTCCTGAATGTGAATGTATTTTGAATTGAATTTGTCTGCCAGGATTCCATTACTTGCTAAAAGAATACAGAGTTCAATCATCAGATAATCATTATAGCTGTTTTGAAGTGTTTATTTTATTAGCCTAGAAGGTAAAGCAAATTTCATACTTTTAAGTTGTTGCAGGCTTTGCAGGCACCCTGATAAGCCCTTGTATTTCTATACCCCATGGTTAGGGTTCAGATACTGGCAGCAGGTGATAATATGCACAACACAGGAGAGATCCATACTGACAAATTTTGACAGTTGAAAACTAAAGAAACTAATAAATCAGACCAACAAATAGGGTTGAGGTTTTTTCCCTCCTGTATCTTTTCTCTTTTAATTCCCAAAAGTTAAGTTTTCAGGCTGGGAGATTGCAGAATGTTTTTCTTCAAGCAAATCAAAACCTCAGAGCATCTTGTGGAGCATGTTTTAATTCCTGTCCACATGCGAGGGTTATTTTCTCATATTGATGCACATGTGTAATTCTTGGTAACTTTAACACAGGAATTGTCTATTCAGTTTAGGGAGCTGTAAAAGACTTTTTCTCACCCGAAGCAAGATGGAGGTTGTCGTATTCATTCAGGCATGAAATCCTGGCTGAGAGATTAAGCCTCTTACACAGATCCCAGTGCCGTTAAATGCCAACGAGGACCGTGTAAGCCACATCTTCGAGTGGAGGAGAGCTTCCCTTTGTTAGTTGTTCAAAATTAGGAATGTAAACAGCTCTCACAGCATAATTAGTCTGTGTTTGAATTGGGAGAAAGTGAAGAAAATAATGGCATGGCGGAGCTCCTGGAGATGTCATAGAGCTGGATCTCGCAGCCTAACAAAGCTGTGACTGCTCTCCTGGGAGGCAAATTTGGGTCATAGAGCAGAAGTCACACGGGAGGAGAAGCCCCATTACATGGGGTCACTAACAGCTCTTTGAAAAAATCCTCTTGCTTACAGGAGGAATGGTATTTCTTGAAGTTTCATGGTGAAAACTGCAATTTGTCATAATTCCACAATGTCCTCCAGAAACCCAAGTTTTTCCTGCTGTCAGCAGAAAATCATGGCTACACTGGTCTGAAAGTCCTCACCACTTGATCTTCTGTTTCCCCTTCCTCACTTCGAAATGATGGCTTTAGTGAACCTATGGCTTGATTCCTCTGTAATCCATTGCTGCCATCTTTGACAGTGACTCACGTAAAGCTGTTTCTAGCCATACACGAGGCTGTTTGTCCCTGTCACTGTCTTGCTAAACAGGTTTCTGTGGAAATTAAATAAATAAAATCTCCACCACTGGTGCTAATTGGTGCCTTTGGCAGCCTGAGCAAGGGCTCGTGAATTGAATGTGTCATGGAGAATTGAATGTGTCAACTCTCTCCCAATGGCTGGGACCTTGAGGTCTTTCTCTGGCACTAAATTTCCTTTGAAAAAAGAAAAAAAGGGGAAGGGGGGAGGGAAGGAAGAGAGAGAGTGCAAACAAGCTGAAGTAAGAGATCTTTTCCCTTTTTTTAATGAGGTGTTGAAGTTGAGCATTGTAGTGCCCACATTGCAGCGTTTGCTCGTCAGATGCCTTGAGAAGTAGGGCTGTTTTCTGCTGTTGTTTCTCGGGCATCCCATTTGTTGCCATTAAACGCCGAGCAGCACGGAGTGGCAGGTTTTATTCAGTCTGTTCAAGCATCTGGCAGGATAGCCATGAAGTTGTTGCTGATGTCCTTAAGGGACTGCAGGGATCTGCATGATTCATTCAGCATTTTTTTCAAGGTACAAAGAAGAAATGCCTTACGCTGTAGTAAATACTGTTCCAAGTAGAGCACAACCAGCTTAGCAGAGCGTGGGAGATTTGCTGCTCTGGAGGTACTGACAGGCAGCACGAGCTCCTCTGCCTGTGGGCAAGAATACACTAACCCATGTGGAGTTAAACTGGGCTGTATTTCAGGCTGCTGAGGAACAGCAGAACCATGTCCACAAACCAATTCACCTTTTAAGTTGTCCTGACTAGGAGGGGAGAAGGTTATCACTGCCAGGCTTTGAGTTATTTGCATGTCAGAAAAGTCTAGTTGTTTAAGCTGCCGTCGAGTTTGTTGGTGATGAGGCAAAGATTATATGTGTATGGGGCCTGAAGGGGCGGGTTGTATTTTTTTCTTTTCTTTCAGTAAGAAACATACTTTTTCTTTCCAGCTGGGCCACTTGTTTGTCTTTGGCAATATTAAATTTTCATTAGTAAAATGGAGGAAGGAAGGTCATTGCCTCTTTGCCTTTCAGCAGAGGACAGCTACCAGTCCTAAAGCACAGATTAGCCCTGTCCTTTTACACAGGCGTCTTCCCCTCCAATATTCCTGCAGAAAAAACTGAATTAGGTACTTTTTTCTATGTACTGACCCAAAAGGATTTTACACTGGGGGTTGCAGTTTGTGTAACATGGATGCAGACCTCTGGAAAATCCATAGGCTGAGCTACAGCGTTTCCTTGGGTAAACATGGACTATTGCCTTTTCTGTTACTCTCTGTTCTCTTATTTTGAGTTGAGCCCTGACCTCTGTAGCAAACACTTTCAAATTCAGGTGTCCACAAGTGAGTGTCCATGCTCTACTCAAACCACAGCAAACCAGCTCTTGTTGTGGGGTTTGTTTTATTTAAGAAGATATAAGCCAAATGCATCCTGAGGAAATTTTTATCCACGTGCATTTTCAGATGTATAAGTCTGTGAGCTTAGAAGTCTCTATTTTTGTCAGGGTCCCATGACCTGCCTGAAACATCTGCACGTTTCCCATTAAGCTACTGTTTCTTCCGGCCCTCATTCACAGGAACATTTTTCTCTCCTGAGCTATTACTTCCCAAAAATGACCAGTTAAAGGGTATTTCACAGCATATTCATCTTTCAAGTGCAGCTCTTTCAAGTAGTGCCAAGAATGATAAACCAATAGATTTCAGATTTCTTCTTATCAGAATGAACCCACAGAGCTAAAATCTAAAATGAAACTCTTCGGGCCCATGGAAAAGGACATGGCAATTGCAAAGTTGTGATTGCAGCTTGATATTTTCCCCTCTGAATCTTCTCTCCTGGTTAAAAAACTTTATATTAAAAAGCTCATAAACCAAACAAAGAAACAATAGAAGATAGACTTGGGGCTGGCTGGCAGGATAGAAAAATATTGCAATGTTGTCTCAAAGCTGCACTATTAAATGTCACAAACTTGGATTTTTTTCTCATTTTCATCTGGGGTAAAATAATTCAAATTTTCAGAATTTTCCAGTGAAACAGAAGATTTAGAAACACTTAAAGGAAACACAAACCTTAACAGGCTGTGCCTGTCCCTAGCACACATCCCTGCAAACAATGTTCCGCTTACTGAAATAATTATTAAACCATCTCCATCGTAAAGTGTGAAATTTCAAAGAACCTGTTGGCAGTATGAAAAATGTTTCTCTCAGCTGTGTTAAGCCTGCATTACCTGCCTGCCCATGTTTTGCTATGCCTGCAAGTGATTTTCTGCTTTAGGGATAAACTTGTGTTTTCCAGCTGGGAATAAGTGGTCACCTTTTCTTGTTATAGAGGTAATGGTTGTCACTGGCCTGGCTGCAGAGCCAAAGGGAGCATTCCCAGTGCCATGCACAGCTCAAGCCAAGAAAGGGGCAGTGGAGGGGCCATTCTGGATTCAGCCCTTCCTTCCAAAATGTGGTATGGGCCACCTCCACACAGTTACTTGCAGTGTTTGCTGTGTGCTGCTGTGCACACCTTCTCCTTGTGTCCTTGCCATTATGGGGATGCTGCAGGGTTGAACACAAGCAGGCATGTCAGGTGGGCTGGGATGTTTCACCTTGGCCAACATTAGGCCACTGATACAAGCATCATCTTTGCTCACTGCCTGAAGCACAGATTATTTTATCTGTGTCACGCTCCAAGGGAGCACCGAGGCTCATGAGCCGGGGTTTCTTTTATTTACTGATTGGTTTTGACATTTCTCTGGAGTTGTAACAAATCTCTGACTGTGATTAAGAGAACAGGATTGTTTTCTGATTCATCAGTAAGACCTGCATCATCCTGTTTCATGTGAAGTAGGTTTTTACTTCAGTAGCCACTTCTGCCCCACAACCAGCATTGCCCAGAATGTTTTCCCATCTCCCCATAGCGGCTGGGTCACCAAACACCCCGTTGGCAGCAAACATCTCATATTTGAAGTCAAGGAGCATAATTCATTGCCATGGGGCATTACAGGCAAACCCTGGTCCTTGCTTTTTGTCCCATGCCTGTGACATTGTGGTTCTTCCCTGAGGATCTGCCTGTGAGCCCTGACCTGACCCTGGGGCTGCTGTTGAGCTGCCTGGGTTGTGTGTGCTGCAGCAGAAGCTACTTCATGTGTTTGCAGTGGAGAAAGTGACAGCAACCCAAGTTTGTTCCCACAGACCACCTGGCTGGACCATGCTGTCAAAAGGGAAACCACAGGATTAAGGCAACTAAAACCACCTGCTTTACTGAAAGTTCGGCAGATGCAGAGAGAGCAGAGCCTCTCTTAATGCTGTCAGCCATCACAGCCTCCACTATCCCAGCAGTGGCAAATTCACCTGTAGCTTGTTTTTCATTCTTGAAACTGAGATGAGTGTCCTATCTCCAGTCCTGCCTGGTTTCAAAGAAAGGGGGGAACCAAGCTTAGCACTTTTGTATAAGGCCTTTTAAATAGGGTCCTGCTTTGACCTGATTTTCTGCTTGGGATGTAACAATGAATTCCTGCTGCTTGAGCCTGCCATGTTACTTATATTCAAAGTATAATGGGAAGCCTTCAGAAAAATATAACCTTATTTACAATGTACAAAGCCAATTGGATTTTGGTTAACAATTTCTAAGTGATCACAGTTCACTTACAATGCAGGTGTGCTATAGATGCAATGCACAGAGGGGGTCTTTTTATTTTAAACCATACAAGCTTTCTTTTATTCATGTCATTGAGGCACCTCAGGATAATTCACTTTTCCAGCTTTCATAATGTGTTGTTCAACCACTGTTTTTTCTCCCTCCCTATTGTACTCTCACAAATCATACTCACTAATTTCTGAAAGCTTTTCATTTCTCTCTATAGGTTGTTGTTTCGTAACATTTTATACAAGAAAAGCTGCTCTTGAGGCACAGAATGCACTGCACAATATTAAAACTTTACCTGGGGTGAGTACATTTACTTTTTGATCCTAATTATTTTATTGCCAGAAAAATAGCCCTTTTGCTCTCAATGCTGCTTGGTGCCCCAAATGACCTTGATCTCTCCAAGGAGAGTGGCTAAGCTGATGGTCTGTCCTGTATTGGTGCCAGTCCTGTAGCAATGGCATCATGTCCAAAGACAGTTGCTGTTCTCTAGAAAGTCCTTTGCCTGGAAAGGGCACTGGTTCCTGCTGACTACAGACAGTAGCCAAAGTGCAGTGTGGATCCTTTCTATAAACTTATTTAAGGGGTAGGGAGGGAGGAGATAAAACATATGGCAGAAAAACACTGCACGACTGGGGCTTCACATTTGAAAAGGGAGAGAAGAGGAAAAGACAAAACACAGCCAACATTGTTAAATGCAGCCTTTAGCCACATGGTTTCTAAACAACCTGAATGCAGTGGCTGCACATCTCAAGATGTGGAGTGTGGTACCACATAGCTGTTTGCACAGTGTCATCCTGTCCCCTGACATCACCTCTCCTCACCACCTACTCCCACTGCACCAGCATTCAGAACAGTTGTGGTTGTGTTGTACAAACTATATATTTTGTGTTTTCCTATGGTATCTTATATTTAAATTACAGGGCTACAGAGAAGTGTATCACTGCCAATTGTATGTCTTAACTCTGAAATCTTGTTGTACCACTATTTTCATTTTCTCTGCTGAATGCTTTGAGGATGGAAGAGAAAAAATGTAAAGGATGGAGGTGTATTCCCTCTTGATGTAGGAGAAGTGTTCAAGTGTATGTTTGTGGTGTCTGGTTACAGACATGAAAATAAATAAATACACTGTGTAAATAAATACAGCATTGACTGGACTGACAGTTATATGGCCAATATTTCCTTTAGTTCCTATGTGCTGTGTGTGAAATTGGACACTCTGTGTTTGAAAAATTCTATCTGGCCAGTTCACTTTACACAAGTGATTTCCTGTTAGGAAAGCCAGCTCATGTGTCATGGAGGAGCAGTGTAGAGAGGTGTGTTGGACAGATACCCGTGAGCCCTGCTTAGCCACCAAGGTAAAACGGGAGTCCTCTGTCATTTGCATTGAAAATGCTGGGAATGGTGGTAGGAAATTTGCAAAGGTAGCCCAGCCACAGGAATACAGGAGAAAAGTTGTGGCACTTCAAGGGATGTTTTCCAGCAACTGGCCCTTGCAAGGGACAGTGTCAAGGCCTTACAAGCCTCCCAGTGGGAGTCTCGGCACTTGAGGGTGTAGAGGATGGATGTGCCGTCCACGAGAGAGAAAAGAAGGCTCTGAGGGACAATTCCCTTTGAGACCCCTTTGGAGCTCAGGCTGAATCTCATCATCCCCTGGCTCTGCAACCCCACTTGTTGTTCCCATCCCCGCTGCCAGAAAATGCCGAGCCCTTGGACGAGTGCTCTCTAATCCAGTGTTGCACCTAAACCAACTCACTGAGTAACTGGTCTCCATCATGCTGAGTCAAATGGCTGTGTGGACTGGCTGTGTAGGATGGAGGTGATCCCAAGCTGCTGGAGCAGCACCCTGCCCAGATAGCATCCCTGAAGCTCTACCACAATATCTGCATATTACCTGCCTTAGAAATAGACAGGGTCCATTTAGCATCATAGAATCACAGAATCATTAAGGATTGGAAAATACCTCCAAGATCATAGAGTCCAACCTTTGACCAAAAACCATGACGTCAAATAAATCATAGCACAAAGTGCCACATCCAGTTGTGTTTTGAACACTTCTAGGGATGATGACTCCGCCAGTTCCCTGGGCAGCCTGTTCCAATGCTTGACCACCCTTTCAGTGAAGAAGTTCATTCTGATATCCAACCTCCCCTGTGCAGCTTGAGGCCATGCCCTCTCATCCTGTCGCTGGTTTCCTGGGAGCAGAGCCCGACCCCCACCTGGCTACACCCTCCTGTCAGGGAGTTGTAGAGAGTGAGAAGGTCCCCTCGAGCCTCCTTTTCTCTAGGCTAAACAAACCCAGCTCCCTCAGCTGCTTTGGTTTTCTATTCTTCCCTGAGTCCCCCAGGCTGGTTGCTGTGTTTTGAGAGATCTTATTTATCCCAGTGGGCAACTCACAGGGGCAGATTCCTTCTCTGATTTCCCCTCAAATGGGTGGCAAAGCTGGCTCAGCTCTGCATTACATCTTACTTGAGAACTCCACTTTTGCACAGCTAATGAGCAGGCCACAGTTAAAGACACTGGTGTACCTTTTAATGTTTTTAAAATAAGGTTCAGAAATATAATTTTTTTTTTCTAAAGCCCTCTCTAGCTCTTTGTCTTTTAAAATTTATCTTTCCAAGCTGTTTTTTCCGGTCCTGACTGTAAGGTTACAAAGTTTTCTTTTAGGGAAATATGGAAATTGCATTCCCATGACTCTGGGGCCTTGGCTTTAAAAATTCTCCTGATATAGCCAGAGGTGTTTAGATTTTACTATGAGATAAGTTGTCATACCTACTTTTTTAAAGGGAAGCCTCTAATAAAAAGAAGCAACTTGAATGCATTTCTACTGCTTGTCTTTCACAATGATTCAGCATATATTATGTAACAGATTCTATATTTTGCACATGCAGTATGCTGACATTCAGTGTATATGGGGATACTGTTATGCTGCATCTGTGTATTCCCAAAATAACTTCATTTAAGCACACTTTAAAGTTGTGGCACACGTGCTGGAAACGCTTCACGTTAGCAGGATTCTCCTTATATGAATTTTAGCAATTTCTGTATTGTTCCTCTTGCCTGCTAAGCAGCTTTTACCAAATGAGCGGGAATTGGTAGCGGATAGGTCTGCGTGTGAAATAGTCTCAGAGCAAATGGAAGCAATCTTCTGGCAGAGCTACAACAAGGGATGAATTTGGATCAGGTTCATTTGGGCATCAATGTCAGCTTGCTTCCAGTAAGCGAGGTATGATCAGTAGGAGGTTCAGTAATAAGGTGTCTCCTGGAAACAAAAGAATCTGTGCCCTCCCCTTTTGCTGTAATACCACCATGCATCAGATAAGGCATCCTTAAATAGCCCAGGGAGAAAATCCGAGGGAAAGGCGGGTGATTTATTAGTGTAAGGTAAGGAAAGCTGGCAGAGGCAGGAGCAGGGGGCTGCAGGGATGCTGTGGCTGTTGGAACTTGTCTGTGTTTTACCTGCACTCAGGTGTAACCCGTGCTGCTGCAGAGGCATGGCAGAGAATAGCTCTGTGTTCATTAATGATAGAGCCTAAATTATTTCTGGGTTTAGTCTCTTCATTTATTTAAATTCATACTGGCACCATGTGGCTCAGTAAGCAGGTTTTGGATCAGCACCGGTGAAGCCAAAAAAGTGGGGGTTTAGAGTGAAATTTATCCCCCTTCCAAGGCTGCATGTTCCATTTAATTTAAGTAGCTTTTTGAGCAAAGCCTGTAGTGTTATGTCTCTATCTGTGCTTTTTGCCTGGACCTCATCCTTAACAGAGACATGAAAACACCAGCGCTTGATCTGCTCCTTTGAGCTGCACCCTTTTAGTGGACATGAAGAAAATAAGACCAGACATAAATGATTAATGCAGAATCTTGGAAGAAAATATTGCAGGGTGCCTTGCTGTTTGATTACAAGCCTTGGAATTAGTCAACATTTCCATAATTCTAAACCAATATACACCTGTTTTCCCACTGTGATGTGAAGGCACAACTTAATTTAACAGAAACCCCGCTGTGCTAAATCTCTCATTAAATACCAAGCTAGTTCTGTAATTTAAAGTTGCAGCACTACTATTTTAACTGAATTGCCTTTGTATTATAAAATTAATAAGAAGTTAATGATGCACTTTGCTGTATTCTCTCAGATTTTTTTTTTCACAGCAACAACAACAAAAAAGAAAGATAAAGAAGAAAAACATGTCACCAGCTGACATCTCAAGGCTTTTCTGGTTTTAATCATTTTCCTGAGGATAGAAATTCATTTAAAAGATATTTTTAAAAAATTTTTAAAACTTTCTGCACAAGTAGGATCAAACATCATCTTTTTACTCATGATTAATATAATCTCTCTGTTAGTTATAATATTCCTTGTCATATACTGGAGCTTTTATCTTTCCCAAAATAAATATTTAGATATCACTTGTTATGCAGGGTTGCTACTAGGCAGAGAAGAAGATATGCAGTGTTTGAGAAATACAGGCATATTGTTATGATATATGATACAGATCAACGAAATAGGGACAGTTCTCTTCTGTTTACTTGGTGCTGGCATCACAAGTAGCTTTTATATCTTGCAAATGAACAACATGAATTTTCAGTTGTGTCTTTTCAAACATAGCATGGGAGGGAGCAGGTTGCTGATACCCTCATAGCTCACAGGGATGTGGTTTATATTACTCAGCTTAGAGTCAGGTTTTCTTGTAGTGTTCATTTGGATTTTGTTTTAAAAGGCAGAAGGGAGAAGAGGGAAAACCTCAATTTGAATGTAATAATGATCTTAGAAATGGGCTTCTTTGGGATGAGATGTAGAACTGAGGCCTTAACTAGTCTCATCTTCATTAAGAATCTCATGGCTTCGTTAGAGGTGTTTAACTTCTATTCCCTAAACAGAGTAATCCAATAAATTCCACCCATCTAAATTTATTCTGTACCTTCAGTTAGATGTAATAATCTTGGTTCCCCCATGCTCTAATTTGCTGCTTAGTGAAAATTGGCTTCTGTATAGAGGGCAAACCTCAAAGAGCTGTATTAAGGGACTGCTTTAACTGCCTTCATGGCATTCACATTTGTTCTTTGTTTTAGTTTTAACATGCTTTGTTTTAAAAACAGAATGTGCTCTCTTTTGCTGACAAGTGAATCTGGTAGGATTTCCTGGCAAGGGTTAAGTGCAGATAGGTAACACAAGAGCACTATATGTTGGTTGGATTATTGGAGCCAAATAGCTGAATAAATGCACCTTTAATGTCATGCAGAGGCTATTTGAAGTCAGAAATCAATGGGCATCCATTTGTAAAATCTACGCCTAAAACTCTTTGGTGTCTTTGTTCTGTATTTGAAGTTAGATTTATTGGACATGGTAAGGGTTATTTGTTGTCTTTACGTACATTTTTTGATATATCCTCCTACCTAAGGTTATCACAAAAATAATTAACAGCCCACACTCTGCACTCCCATGCTTTTAACAGAATCATGGTTTATGTGGTTCTCATTTCAAGTGGGAAATGCATATTCCAAGTAGCAGCAAACTTTTTGTATTGAAGTTCTGGTATGAAATTAGGACATTAGCTGTATGAATTTGTTGGATTAAGGGTTTAACAAGGAAGAAATACCATTCTGAGAAATCTCTCAATATTTTAACAGCAAGGTGGAGTTCGTAGGAACTGTTTTTGTAAAATATTCATGGCTTCCTTATTTGCCAAATGTTGTCGAGGGGAACATTTTTCATTTTTACATTGTAAGAATCACTATTGGTTTTATTAAACTCTTTTTACATCATAGGGAAACAGGACTGGCTTAGAGGGAACTTTGCCCAAAGGTTGTGTACTGGCTGTAAAGAAACCTCAAAGTCCATTTAGGGGTGTAGAATATGAAAAAAAAATTAATTTTGAAGAGGAATTTGGGCCGTTCTTCTCTTTTGGTGCTCATTCATTACCCTACACCAGGCTGGCAATCACTGGCATGATGCTGATCTGCTCTGGGGCTTCCCTTGTCCCTGTGGGCCAGCTCAGGTAAAACACATTTGTTCCTGCTCTGTGCCACAGTTTTGGTATGGTCAAGGAAGTGCCACAGCCCCTCTGGGGACCTGGGGTGTGAGGGTCAATGTGGGAGAGAAATCTCAGGACTGTGCAGAATTGGCTTAGCAGGTTATTTAACCTTCAGAATAATCTGGTTCAAAATGCAGGCACCCATGATGACTTACTATGAAACCTCATTCACTTTCTGATAAAATACCGCTCGTCCAACAAGAAGCAAAAAAACCCAAATATATTTCTGGTTCTCACTTTACATCATGAGCCTCTTTCTAATGACTACTGGCACTCTCCTTTCTGGAGTAGTATTTTAATATCCAGTTCCCTTCTCTGTTTTAAGCCTTGTGGTTTGTCAGTATGATATGAACATTATGTAAAAATTACCTGTAATAAAAAGGTAATCATCCAATATGACTTGAATAATAGCCTGAATATGATATATCAGTGACTCTGAGAGATTTTGACAAACAGAAAGGGAATTCAAAGAGCAATTAACTTAGTTAAGGCTTTGCAGTGATTGATTTATGATGACAAATTAAACTAATTCAGTACCCATATAGTATGGCCAAATGCTGTTTAATGAAGGATCCAAAGAGTATAGAACTGCTTAAATGATAAAAATAACCAGATGGGGAAGAGGAGAATTCCCAGAGAGCATCTGTTCCTAGGAAGGGAGCTATAAGACACTGAATGATGTTGAGAAAGTGAATCTGGCCCATTCCTTCCTTTAAATGCTATGCAAATAAACCCACTTAATGATACACTTTGCCCAGCTCAGAAAAAATGGTGGGGGGGAGGTTATTCAAAAACACCACTTCTACCACTGCCCCTCAAAAAAAATGTTGCACTGACTCTGCCACTTCAGTGAAAATCAGTATTTGCACTAAGTTCAGGTACCTTAGTAGAAAAGTTGGGTTTGCACCTACCATTGCTGTGAAACACAGAATGGATCACCAGCCCTGGATTTATAAAATGGAAAATTGTGACTTAGGAGCCCAGTGAAATCTCTGTAAGTAGCTGAATTTGGAGCTTAGTGGGAGAATGTGGATGTTGTGCGGGCATAGGGAGAGGAGAATATTGACCAAGTGAAATAACTTCTCTAAATTGAGAAAAACATTCAGTTCATAATTATATTCTCCCTTTTTTTCATTGAGGGATGGAGGGTCAAATTCACCTTCACCAAATTCACAGCCTCATCATTAGGGTAACTTTCTGGCATGCAAGGAGAATGCAGTTCATATCCTCTGTGCCTTGTTTATTGAACGGATTTAGCTTGGATCGACCTAAGAGAGCCTTCACCACTGAGCTTACTTAAGATTAGGGGTCCCTGTTTCTCCTCTTCAAGCTGCTCCAGCTGTATGAAAGTATCAAATTCTTGTGAGAGTCAGAGAAAGGAAGGAACAGCACCTGGTTGCCTGGTACTGAGGGCAGTGACTCAAGTACTGTGATATCTGGAAATGAGTCCATGCTCTAGTAAGTATTTTATTCTTTGGAAAAGCTTCAAAGATTTGGAAGAGACTCTCCAAGAACAGAGAAGTGCAGGAAGATCCATTGCTGAGGCACTGAGAGAAGGTGGCTAAACCTCGAGCTGCCTTACTCGGGGGAGTGATGCCCCTATGGTGGTGTGTGGAGGGTGCAAACCTGCACAGGCCATAGGCAACAGTGAAGTGGTTTAGATCCTAAACATCCATTTCAGGTTGCTGCTTTTCCTGATGGGAAGCAAGAGCACATTGGCCCAGCTGCAGAAGCAGTTAGATACACCCTAGCTTTTTTAGAGAACTCTTGGAGTAGTTCAGGAATTTTTTTTTTTTTTTTTTTTTTTTGCACAGCTTTGCGGTATAATAATATTGGGATGGAAAGTAAGTAGTGCATAATAATGGCTTGACCTCAGAAAAATCCACTAATGTGAAGCCCATCCCCTAAAGGCCAAACAGTTCTGGCATGTGTCACTGGGAGACCTCTGGTTTCCATAACTCGGACCAGTTGAGGTCATCACTTTGCAAAATCCCTCCAGATTTTTTTGTCCAGCTTAGAACATCTTACTCAGTGAGGGTGGAGGATCACTTCACAGGATATCACTTTTAAGCTGGGTACCCAAAAATCACTGGCTTGGAGAACTTTTTGATGTGCACTTCAGAACAGAAGTCTCTGAAGAAAATCAAGAGGCCATCAGTGGAGTACTCCAGGGTATTGCAAAGCTCACAAGATTTAGGTGGGGTGCTTAGTTAGGATAATAGCCAGGCACTCTCTTAAACAGCTATTTATCCTCCTGCTGGTGTTAGCTGTTTTCTGTTATCTGGAACAGAAAGTACAGGTGCTTCAGTCAGCCTCATTAGCACCACGACATGAGCTATTAAAATTGTCTTCGTAATGAAAAACTAGTTCAGGGAGCCTTCCCTAGCTGTCTGACTACTCCTACTGTAGTGAAATTAGAAAGGCAGATCATAAACAGTGTTGCAGGCATCAGGAAGCAGCATCATTAGAGGTGCCCTTGGATGCCATTTACCTGCCTTGATAGCAATGTTTGGCACCCATGGATCTGAGTTATGACTGAGGAGCCTGGGCCTCATGGCATGTTTATAAGAGAGAGACTGTTCAGCATCCTCCTGCCATTGTGTCCTACCTGTGAGCTGTGCTGCTTCCTTCAAACACCTCTGCTCTGTGGCCCATTGCTGCTGAAGAGATGGAATACTGGCTCATTGTGTGTTTGCACTCCTGTGGTGGTGCAGGAAGCTGAGGTAGCCCCAGCCAGCTTTCCCCCATCTCAGCTGGGTACTGAACCACACTGGGCTGGTGCACCTTGCTGCTGAATGGGACAGTGTACATGGTAAGAGAGTACATGGTCTTCTCTGTGGTACTCAAAAACCCCATAATACTGCAAAAACCAGGTGAAAGTGGGTGGCCTGATTGAATCTCCTGCTCTAATAACACACTTTGGACAATCATAGTCTGCCTAATTAAAAACACTCTTTGCAGACCTAGGGAGATAATTGATTTTTTACTCATTCTCTGGAATAAATAATCATCTTCCTCAGCTAAGTTGAAAGAGACACTTCTTTGTCTGCTGTTCCACTGTGGTGTGCAGAGAAATCCTTCCTCCTCTTGCCAGCAGGGTCACTGGGGCTGCTAGAAATACTTGGGGACTCATTTGGGTGCAAGCACCAATCTGAGGTACAGACATATTAATGTGATTGTCTTGGTAGACATCCAAAATGTTTAGAGATGATCAAATGGGCTGTGAATTCCCACCCTGGAAAGTCATGGAAGACACATAGTTGCAGAGCTTATATTTTAGGCTGTCTGTGTGTGAAGAAAGCGATCAGCACCCTCGAAAGCAGAGAGCAAATATCATTATTGAGAAGACACGGGGGAATGGGTTTAAATTGAAATAAAGTAGGTTTAGATTAGACATTAGGAAGAAATTCTTTACTGTGAGTCTGGCGAGGCACTGGCACAGGTTGCCCAGAGAAGTTGTAGATGCCCCATCCCTGGAAGTGTTCAAGGCCAGGTTGAACAAACTATCCCAGGTGGAGCAACCTGGGATAGTGAAAAGTGCCCATGGCAGGGGGTTGAAACTGCATGGTCCTTAAGGTCTCCTCCAACCCAAACCTTTCTATGATTCTACAGTTAAAGTGTCAAATACCTTTTAACAGGTAACAGAGGGGGAAAAGCTAATATTTGTCTCACTTTTGGAATGGCCCATTTTTCCCCTTCATCTTAGCTGAAATCATTAGAGGCTTTGCTACCAGACAGTAGCCTGACTATCTACAGGAGCAGAGAGAAACAGTCATTGAAAAAGATGCCACCATAACTCCACTTATTAGCAAAAGCCTGTATCTACTGCCTTGTGCCAGGGAAGTTAAAAAAGCAAAAAGTGCAAAAGCAAAAAAAATTACACTGAGCTAAACAGAGTCTTAAGCAGTGGTAAACAAAATGTAGATTCCTTTGTGGTTGATTTTTATCCAGCTGCAGCCAAATATCAAAGCGATATCAAAGGAAAGCTACCCATTAATTAATTCAGACTGACTTCACAAAGCAAGCTGGAGCTTTTGCTGATATCTGATTCTGACAACTTCCTAATCTTCACAAGTTGTCATTAAGAGTGGCATTAAAGCAGTCTGCAGTCAATCCCAGCTCTTGCCCCATTGTAACTCAGACAGGGCGGGGGGGTGGGTATGCAAGCAGGGCTTAGAGTAAGGAACTTTGCTTCTTTGCAAATGGAATTTGCAATGTATCAGGGAATCTCATGAATACGCTGCCTCAGTCATTCACCCTAGGAATGCTCACCCATTCCCACTTGCAGCCGTTACAAGTTGCAGTGAGTGGAAATTTTCTCTTCTGAAGGAAAAACACAGGGAGAAAGCAGAGAAAGAAACTAAAAAAGAAGCTCATGTCTGAAAGGAATAATTAGAAGTCTGTAACGATCTCTAAGAAAGTATGAATAGAGGCTTATCACTGATTTCAAGATAGAGAACATAGGATAGGGGGTTGAAGAAAGTAAGATTGTGGACAATAAGATGCTAATCAGAGGATAAGATTAGTTTTAAACTCAGAACTTTGAGTAATCCGGTGTAGTGGAAGGTCCCCTGCCCGTGGTAGGGGGTTTGGAATGAGAAGAGCCTTAAAGTCCCTTCCAACCCAAACCATTCTATGATCCTATGAACTGAAAATCTGGTACCTCCACAACTGAAGTTTGAAATTCCACCATGAAAACACAACACTCAGTGTTCCTTACTGCTGCCAGAATCTCTCAGAGGGATTGCAGCCTCGTACAGAGATGTGAGGGATGTGATACCTTTATATTTCCATTCAGCTGTGAATGGCTCAAATGATTGAAGGGAGTTTGTTTTCTAGACCATCACTTGAGCAAGTATCCACCAGACAGCAACTAATATTACTTTGTGGCAAATTCCTGACAATACCTTAGAGGAAAATGTGCTGTGTTATTATACAGTATATTCATTTCAAATATTGCAGAGAATACAGAGGAGGATAAGTGCTGTTGTGGGAGCACCTCACCCAGCATCCACAGCAGCATCCATGAAGATGGTGCACTTATTTCCTCCAGGGCCAAGTACTGCCCCAATGCCAGTGAGAAATGGGAATTATTTTTGGTTGTATACAAAACCAAGGGTTTACCATCATAAGAGGTGAAATAAAGCTTAGCTCAAGTATCAGGAAAAAATACCCAGTATCAGTTCAATTAGAATAATCTTCTAAAAGAAACAAAGTTAAATCCCTGTCCTTACGGGTGTTTGGGGTAGGAAAGTATTAGAAAATATGGGATAGGCAGTAATCCTGTGTTGGCATTAAGTCATTCAAGATGAGCTGCTGGATTTTTTTCATCTCTCATTTCTCCAATTGCTAAGAAGTGAAAGAAATTGCTATGCTGGGTAAATATAGAATCCTCCTATTTGTACAAAAGTATATGATTAACCAAAAAGAAAGATCTTGCTAAGTGAGAGCTACAGTCAGTCTAAATGCTGTGCTTAGACACTTGTGTCTGGAGGGCCCTGGGGGTTGCTCAGGCAGGCGTGTCCCTTGCCTCTTGTGACCCTGTTCATTTTGCAAAGAATGACACGGATTTATCCCACTTTAAAAGCGGCCAGAAAGCTGACAGCCCTCGTTGTCTGCTACTTGTCTTCCTCCCTGTTGACATGAAAGCCAAAAATAGAGGGTATGATGTGGGGAAAATTTCTTTTCTGCACCCATTCCTCCTCCCCTATGCTTTCCTTGCCCTCTGCTAGCTTCACTGACACTGCAACAGCCCCCAGGCTGCATTAGCCTCTCTCAGAAAAAGCAGCATATGCCAAGAAACCAGGAGTTCAAGACTTCCCAGTAGCTCTAAATGCTACCTTTGGAGCAGGTAGGATGAATGATGTAAGAGCTTTTAGCTCAGTTGATTTAATCAGAGGACCTTCCTGATAGTTCTCCGTGGCCTCCAGCTGTTCCACCTGAAGCCATCTCTGCAAAGAGATTTCTTTGACCTTTAGACAAGCTGCACATAAAGATGTTACTCGCGGGGCACAGCACAAACAAAATTTCTAATTGAGTACAGTAGCAGTAAAGAATAAGTAAGAGAAGACAACTTTTCACATACTGATGTTTATAGTCACTAAATGAAGCATGTTGTTGCTTTTTTCCAAGAGAATGAAGGGGCCTAGTCTCTGGACACAGGCATTAAGATTCATGCTTGGGGTCAGATGCTGGTTTGGAGCTTTGCAGATGGGTGGAGGCAGATTGATTTTGGCCTTATTCTTCCTAGCACTATCCCTTTTACTAATGAAATCTTAATTACAGCTCGGTCCAAACACCACAGCCACCTGGAACTGACTTATTCTTCAAAAATATATGTTTCTGCTAATGTTGCCCATTTATTTTTTGTTTGTTTAACTTTCCAAACACCTATTGATGGAAATATTCAAATGCATTGGAATTCCTAAAGATTAGCATTATAAATATATACTGCATGTTTAGTTTGAATGCAAACCACTTTCCTTATCCCAAAGAAAGCACTGGCAGGGTACATTAGCTGCAGAGATGCTAAAAAATTAAAGAGAATGATTTCATACGAAGGGTGGTTAAAAATAACATCGTTGCTCAACGTGACTCTTACTGGTGTTTGTAACTGTATGTATACACAACTAGACATTCCTGTTTTCATGTGGACAGTGTGTGCTTGTGTGTGCTTGTGGCTGGAGACTTGTGGCAGTATCCTTCTGTTTTCATAGATGGATCAAATACTGAGCTATCTTTTTCATTCTCTCTCCACAGCCAGATTATTTCACCACTGCAAACTATTGGCATAACACTGAGAGCTTTTATTTGGATGCTGATATTGGATAGTCGTGGAAAATTCTTGTAACTTCAGCTCATGGAGAGCTTAAATAGAATTTATGAGCCATATCCTCATTTGGCGTAAAATATTATGGCTCTGCTGGTTCAACAATAAAACTGTACTACTTAGCCCAGCTGATCTCAGTGAGGAGAGTAGGATTTTTGACATCTTCATTCAAAACCTGTTTTCTACCTGAATGCTTTGGCTATTCCCTGCAATATTTAGAGGCATGCATGTTGACAAGTAGTCTGGGGCTCACATCTGACCTTTGAAGAAATCTGGATTCGTCTGTGTTTGGTTACAGGGAGGAATTTGACTGCCTGTCTGCCTTCTGGAGAGGAGGGAATTGTGAATCGAGACATGTATTCCAGACTCAGAACTTCTTTGTACCTTTGCTAAGTGAAAAGTGAAAACGGCAGCGGCCCCACATCATCAGTGCCAACTTTTTCTGTATCTTGTACCCTTTGCTCTAATTTAAAAGGCAGAATTTCAATAGATTTTATAATTTTGATGCTTTTAGGGCTTATTTTAGACTTACCTCAATCACACTTCTTAGCTATAAGATGTTCCTTCTGGTACATTGTAATGCAAATAGGAGAGCTTTCCAACAGAACTTTAAAAAAGCTTTACATTAAAAAAAAAAATCCCATAGCCTAGAATTTGAGTTTTGTACCAAATAATACTCTAGCTTCTGTCAGAAGAGGAGCCCAAGAGCGTTGTTGGATCAAGGTGACCTTCCATGCTGCAGAAAGAGTCAGGCAGAAGATCCACTTAGCAAATGAGCAGAAAAATCTGTTATGTGAAACTAGGGGAGTGGCTGAGGCTGATTTCTCTTACTGAATGAAAACAAAAAATTAAGAAGATAGGTGTAGATGAGATAACATTGTGAAAGAAACAGAGGTGCACCTGAATATGGTTTCTTGCCTTTCTGAAATGTTGCTGTTGCTAGTCATTCCTTTTAAAGGGTTTTCTCCTGAATTCCATCTTGGCAAAGGTAGAGGATACTGATGAGCATAATCACACGGTGTTTTCCCAGAGCATAGTTCACAGATGAGAACAAGCAGGCACAGAACAGCACAAGTCTTAAAACTCCTGCAAAACAAGCATTTGATATCCTAGCTGCTTTGGCCTCTCTCAGGACTGAGTTTATGTTTTGCCTTACAAAAGCCATTGCATGTTTTTAAAAACCTTTCATTTAAACTAAATTTCTTCACAATCATTGGTAGCCTGTAAGAAAATTTACTTTATTTTTGGCTGGGGCTTTGTTTTTGGGAAAAAAGAAGGATAGGGTAGAGGATTGCTTTGTTTTCTTAATAAGGTTCTAAAAATTATCCTAGAAGTTGATGTGGAATCATAGGGATTTATGTAGAAAGGGAGGGGTTTCCTGTGGACCAGGCTTGAACAGTAGCACCCTAAAATGGTGACCACAGACAGTGGTGTATACTTGAGTATTTTCTTTTGGCAGCAGGAAAGGTCTTTCTTTTAAAATGGGGACTTCATCTTGAGCCTTCACAGATTCTGAGAAGGGCAAAATTCCCTGAATACGCCCTCAGGAGTCAGTGCTCCCTAAGCAGGGAATCTGGCTGTTTCTGGGAGGAATGTGAAATCTGCCTTTGGAGATCACTCAAGCAAGAACAAGCCTCTGCTTTGCTGCCTTCCCCTTTTAGGACAGTTGAGGGAACTCTCTTTTATTCCCATGTGAAGACTTTAGGTAGAAGATGACTTAATAGATATCATGTTTTGGCTTTGCTCTGGCTCTGTTTTCCAAATACTAATACTAATACGGGAGGAGGGGGTGTTCTTAGATTTGAAGGGAAAGTACTCCCTTTAAAGTCTGAGTCTCCTGTTGACTTCTGGAAACAAACGCCCAACTGGGGAGATGGAAGAAAGTACATCTTCAGAACACTTGAGTCATGTCCAGTGGGACACTGACTAGAAGGCTTGTGTCATGCTGGGAATTGAGTCCTGGCATCTTAGGTCATGCTGGGCAAATCCACCGGATGCAGCACAAGGCTACATTAGTTATTAGCTGACATCCCAAAGCCACAACAGCTTGGCCGGCATTTGGTTCCTCCAGCAGCCCTGGATCACTGCTTCAGGTTCTTATGTTACCTCTCAAGTAGGGTACCTAGGGAGTAGTATTGTAAAAAAAACCCTGCTTGTGTGGAGTACACCTGCTAATTAATGTCTTACCTATACCTGATGATAAAATGACAAGATTTTGGCTTGATAGACTTGGCTTCAGTTGTGGAATGACTCCAGATGCATCACATGGAGCCTCTATGCCTTTTTCCCATCTTCCTTTTGCTGAAAGAGATAGCAGCAGTGAGTACCTTGCAGTGGTGTTGGGACAGGAATCAACTAGAGCGTGAGGAGCTTGGGCTCTGATGCAGTGCGGACAGCTCGGCTCCCTCCCTTCAGGTCGTCATTCCGGGCCATGCAGCGCTTCCCTGCGTGGCACTGGGCAAGCAGCCGCCTCACTGTGCTTCACTTTCCACTCACAAACCTTGCAGAGATTTTTGCCCCTCGCAGTTACCTTGAATGGGTGTTAAAACCCAGTCAATTAATGTCACGGAGAAACTTCTGTTATCTCTCTCCGCCCCACCCCACTGACATGCAAACTTCAACTGGCAAAATGTCAACAGAAGTTATTGCTGCTGATGATGAGATGGATAACTCTTGCTGTTAAAATAATATCTGATGTTTTGCTCAAATGTCTAATGGGTTTGCTTTTTAAGCATGGATGATGCAAAATATCCCCAAGGCATTATTCCCAACAACTTAAAGAATCCCACTTAATGTCTATTTTTAGGATTGAATAGGTTCTGTAAAGGCTCATTTGTTTGAAGAAAAGATAGTTAATAACTTTGCTTTCCATGTGATTTTGAAGAGACAATTTTTGGCCACACCTCCCCTTCTTTATCTCCACTCCGTTTGGCTCGCCTGTGTGCTGGAGTTGTTGTCATTAGTGTGGGAGGTAAGAAATTAAGGAATTAAATAAATGGAGGAGAACTGCTAAAAGAGCAACAGTAGTTATTTGTACACTAGGAAGTGAAGTTGTCAATTCTAAGATATCCATCTTTTTAATTTCTATATGAGGGTACAACTTTTGAAAGAGACTGAGTGCTACAGCCTAATTAGCAAATGTACAGGAGGAACAGCAGGATGTGGGGGTGACTGTGGAAGGGATCACTAGATTAATTATTATTACTACTATTATTACTATTATTGTTTTTATTTTTATTTTATTATTATTTTAAAGCACAGCATTGTTTGTAGTCTCTCTAACTAATGTTTAATTGAACTTGAATTTAAACCACAGAGTGTAGTGGATTGCAAATGACTGAGTTGGAAAGCTTCCAAAAGCCATTGAATTTCAGTGGGTTTAGTGTTCTCCGGTAAAACAACGTGTTTTAAGCAAGCTATATGCTTGTTTCTGTGTTCTAAATAGAAAATAATGATGTTATGCATTACCGCATGAACTATATTTGGCACCCACCAGCAATATTCATTTTCTCTTGCTTCTCTCTCTTCCTCCTTCCCTCCCTCCCTCCCTCTCCCTCTCTCTCTCTCTCCAAAAAAAGCATGTATATATGTCTGACAGTAATCTAGGAGGCCAAGCAACAGATCACATTCTTCTACTACTAAAATTGTATGAATGCCTAACACAGCTTAAATCCCTTAAATTGGGATTTATGAAAGGATGACAGCAAACAATCTTCTAGCTATGCCATTGCTCAGGCAGTTACAGCAATTGCTTTACATTTATTTGTGAGAGCCTAAGTGATGAATGCACATTTGTCCTCCTTTTACCCGTGAAAAAACGAAGGTGAATGACTTCAACCAACGCTGGGAATCCAAAGCTCTGCCTGTGCTGGTGAAGCAAGCAGGAGCATGGTGCGGGTTGGCACTTTCCTGCCTGATGTGTGGGCATATTTGGGGGAAGAACATGGGCTAGACACTGCTCCCACTGGGCAGCAGGGACATGGACATCCTGTTTCAAGTGGAAGGAGGAGTATAGCTGTGTGAATGCAAGCTGTGCCACGCCACTTCTGAGAGCCAGAGAGCCGTCCTTTGCCTCTCTTATTCACTAGTATTTATTTGGCCTTGGAGATTATCCCCAGCTCCCAGAGAAGTTCCCAAAGCGCTAGCCGGATATTGACTGCGTAATTCAAGTTAGTTTGACCCTAGAGAAGTCATTCTAAACAGTTCTTTTCAATAGGAAAATACACCTCTTTTACTTCTGGGAAACGTGTATTACTTGTGAGTCACAAGGGTTTAAAAAAGCAAAACCAGCTGGCAATGAAATTATGTGAGAAATGAGTATTCAAGAGCTCTTCTGATAGATCCTATGGAAAAATGGGGTGCTAAAAGTTGAAATGAGGGGCGGGGGGGGGTGTGTGTAGAGGTATCTGCACATAATAGTCCAGAAAAACAGTAGTCTCTGAAGACACTGAAAATTATTTAATTCTCTGGCGCTTATGGAGCATTTTCTCTTCTTCCCCCAATCTTCTGGTAGGTCAATACATTCCCTCCTGACTTCCAGATTCAGTGAAGGTCCTCAGAAATCTGGTTTGTGTTGTTTTTTCCTTGGACTACTGGTCTAATTAAACTTCACTCACTAATTGGATCAGGAGCTTGGAGAAAGCATAGAATTCATTTCCAGACCAGAGTTAGGAAAAGAGCATAATTTTTTTCCACTGTTTTTCATGCTGGTACCTTTTCAGGTGCTTTTCTTCTGAGCTCTTAACCTGTCTCTGCTGCTCGTTAATATTTCCTTCATCTCTGGTTTTCCTATTGATTCCAAAAAGTATCTGAATTTATAATCCTTCCCCCAAAAAGAATATTAGGGTTTAATTAAAGTCTAATGTCTCTTCTTCTCTCTCCCACATTCTCTCTTGACATTTTACAGTTCTGAGATGTAGAAAATATGAAAGAAGTCCCCTTTGGTTTCAGCAATGATTAATGCTAGCAAGAAGCAAGTCCCAAAGTGCTAGAAATGACAAGATACATGCAAGATGTCATAATTTACTCCTATTGCTTTTTGTTTGGTTTGGATGTTACCCAAGTAAACCATGTTCTTCACATTTACACTTTGCTTGGAGGAAGGTTTAGCTCCATTTTGTGTGGTGTTTCTCTGCAATGTGGTCTGTGAGGGTGACAGGTAAGGGACAAACTGAGCTGGCTCATGGCTAGAAAGTTATAGCCCGGGCAGGTGACAGGGAAGGGAGGAAGGAGACAGGTCTAAAAAAGGGCCAAGAGCTCTAGAAATCTGCTGGTGACTTTAAAAGATTCTAGAAAGATGATGACAGGAATGGTAAGGAGTGAGGAGCCATGGATAACATTCTCCACACACAGTCCCTCAACTCTGATGGTGAAAAGTCACATTCTGCTTAACTTTAGAGGACTGTCAGGAGGTGGTCTTTGACTGCCATATGGAGCAGGGTGAAGGTGGGGGCAGGTTTGTGTGCATTTAGAGTCCTTTCTTGTGGAGTGGTTTTCCTCCCTTAGGGCACAAGGAATGACAGGAGCAAGACTTGCATCCACAGTGGCAGGAATGGAGAATAAAAGCTGCTAATAGATGTAGTAATCATGTATTAAGGTACTTTTGCAAGGGACCATAAAAAAAAGATTTTTCATAGTCTAGGTGGCAAGAGTTTCAGAGGTGCTGAGGGTATCCAAATTTCAGACTCAACACAGCTGCAGCAAAATGAGCCCATCATCTCCTTCATCTTCACTGAAAGGCATCTCCAGCTTTTAATCACCCAAGTCCTATGTAAGACTAACATACTCATGTTTAACAAAGTACCTCTTATTAAAGTAGCCAATACAGACCATTTAGAGTGCCAACTGCCTCTTCATACAAACCTTGCTTCCCTCGCAGAAATTGCTGCTCGCAGGAAGTCTTTAGTCTATCCAGAATATCTCAATGCCCATTTCTCTTCCGAAAATTGATGGAAAGCAGGTGCCCAAAAGCCTTTCCAGCAAATATATTGAAAACTCAGAAATGTGATTTAAGGTGTTGCTGTTGATGCAGTGGTATCTTGGAGTGTGCCAATCCCATGCTCACCCATGCCTGGAGACCGTTCTTCCCCATTCACCCCTGGCACCTCAGGTTTAAGATTACACCTGATTTGAAGCATCCCCTGACTAAACAAAACAAACCATGAGCTGATCGCCTTGTACAATGTGCAACCACACAATAGTAATCACAGCTAATGACTCTGCTAAATGCTAGACTGCACACACCTCCTTGTTTGGTGTTTGTTTTGTATACAGAAGGTAACATCGACTGAATAACGAGGATGCCAAGTTACAGATGGGGTTGTGGAATCGTATTTGACAGCCGATTAGAGTAATCTGACAGAAATGATGACTTAATCACCACGACAGACTCCAAATTCCCAGATAGAATTCCACCCAGGTTAATCTAATTTCCTTGCAATATTTTTGCCAGAAATAGACTCTTAGCCGGCTTGTTTTCTCCCATGCAGATGTCACATGGCTTTGACAAGAATGTAAATAGGTACTGTTATTATTGCTGAAAAGATGACTTTGAGGCTCTAAAGCTGGAGAGGTTTCATGCCTTTGAGATGCATTGGGTTGCTTTGCTGTGTTTTTTTCTCTAATGAAGTTATGTTTACATACAGCAAGATGTACTCAGGAAAAAGAGGGGGGAAAATGATGTAACTGCTCAGTTGTAATTCTAGGCCATGGCGTGGTCCTGCTGCTGCCCTGGACATAGCCAGCAGCCAGATTCTCATTAATTTCAGGGGGATTTTCAGGGTTGTGTCTTTAACAACTGTTTCTTTGCCTTTTTGGTTCCCACGGACTGCCTCAGCACCCCTGCTTGGGATGTGCCCAAGGAGAGGCAGTGACGTGCTTGGCCTCAGGCTTTGGGTGGCCTCTGTGACAGTGCAGGCAGCAGTGAAGCCCCCACTTTGCTGCCAGCACTGCCACAAGGCACTGGTAACCTTGGGCAACAGGCATTAGCCTGATCTCAGTTGTAAAACAGTGGCATGGTGTGTTTTGAGCCTGATGGACAGAGAGTGCCTGTAGGAAAGGCAGGTTGTGCCCTGCTTGCTGCACAAGTGTGTTCAGTAGAACTCTCTGTAATATTGACGAGGAGAGGCTGCTCCTTACAGCCCAGACTCCAGCCTGGGTTTGATATCGCCATGCACAGGGCTTGCCAGGGGAAGCTGCCCACTCTTAGAAAGAACTTTCCTGAGAGCTGTGTTGTTCTCTTTTGCTGGGTGTTCTGAGCACAGGATGATGTTCAAGTCTATAAATTACTTGCTGAGGTTATTTTTCTTATTCTTGCCTCTTTATTAATTGTAAATGTGCATTCATAAATACTGTATTTTCATAAGCAAAGCTTTCTCCAAGAAAAGAAGAAAATGTTTCCTGTTGTTCTGTGTGACAACATGACACACTGAGAAATCACTTACCTTGAGATCCATAAGTGATGTATAGCTACAATAACAGCTTTCTGATAAGACAGGAAATCCTTCATTTCAGTAGATGACATGATTCTAGTGAGTGGCATCTAATTTGAAACAGTTTTATATCATCTATAATCTTTTGGAGGGCCTGGGAAAGCACAGCTATTTTATTATTTTATAGCCTGCAGTCATACAAGGAAGATATAAAATGCACAGATTATTTTCTCTTTTGCTCATTGTAGAGAGAAAGGATAGTACCTATTTAGCTTTTGTCTCTGCCCCTTTAATTTTCTTATTCACTGCACACTTCTTTGAGAGTCATTCTTTTCTTTTCTTTTCTTTTTTACACCTACCTTTAAATATTTTATGGGTAGAGCTTATAATATGTATTGTCACGGCAGTTGTCTCTAGAGGTCAGCAATGAGTTTAATAATGAGATGCGAACCAGTGACTCTGTAAAACCCATTTCAGGTTATAAATGGCATGTTTTATTGAATCTAGTGTTAAAGGTTGTTAACGTATCAATTGGTGATGGTCAGGGTTAAACAAGCTTCAACATGAGCCCTCTCATGTTAGGAAACTGTCAGTAAGGTATTTTTCCACTTTCCTCTTTGCTGAAGCCAGGTTTGTGTATCACATCCATTTTTCTGGGAGTGTTCTGCAGTTTAAACTCTCCAGGCCTGAGCTGGATCTTTTGTTAGTTTTGCACCGATATAATTTTAAGTGCAATGGCATCACTCCCAAATTCAGCTTGATGGTGTGAAAAGAAGCTGAACCATGATTTTTTAGCAGGAACTTTTGAAATCAAGTCAAAACCCAGTGGAAGCATCATGTGAAGTCTTGCCTCTTGCTTCGTGAGTGTACCAGATTACTGAGTTAATGAACTTGGGGTAATTATGTGTAACAGAAGAGGATGATTTTGGATATGCAGTGAATGTGTTTGTCAGGTAACACTGATCTTTGTGTTGTGACCATGGGCTGCAAAACTAACTTCTTCACGTGAATTTGGTCTAAAGTTGGCTTCTCTGGTTCAGGCAGTTTGAAAAGGGAGAGGTTTTTAACATTGTTAGAAAAGCCTTTATTCAAAATATCTCCTCCTAGGGGCATATAAATGCAGCTATAAAGGGCGATGGATTCTCTGTCCACAAAAGGCCTGACTTTGGGTTGGGTTTTTCTCATATATTCTGCATATTCCTGAATGTTCAATACTTGCTTTTCTTTCCTCTATTTTCTTACCACTCCATTGCTCCTCAGAGACATCAGTAACCTGCAATGGCCTTGTGGAACAAGCTACACCTTTTTTCTTCTTTCTGTTTGTGCTTGCTGAGTGGACATGCTTGCCTCACATTCCCATGAATTTTAAGTCTCCTGCAGTGCCCAGTGTATTGTTGATGTCAGGAAAAATCTTAAGCACTAAAGACAGAGAACAATAGAAGTTCCCTTTTTTCTATAAAATTGATTGAATAAGACTGGTGGCAGACAAGTGCTGGGCTATTAAGGTCCATTTAGGAAACAAATGATTCAAAGAGAACAGAATTGTTAAAACTGAAGCAAATTTATGCATCCCGACAACCACATCTACCTTGTGGCTTTGCTTTTCCCTAGCACACAGTGGGGAGTTGTGCAAGCAACACAGGGAATACATTGATTTGCAAGGCCAGGGAGGATTCTGGACTTTGAGTAAATATGGCAGAAACATTCACAGCAATATTTTATATTTTCTAAAGAATCCAGCAACTTTTTCCCTGGTGGTTAAGTTGCTTCACCAAAAGTAATGCAGATGTGGGTTTCTGTGCAGCTTTGAAAGCACATTTGATATGAGGGCATGGATGTTCTCTCCTGCTCAGCTGTTTTTGTTTCCCAGAGTTTGTCATAACAGTCTTTTATTAAAAAAATGGAATTGCCTCTGACATTTTCAGGCAATACTCAGCTGCACTGTGCTGAAAAATGATACAAACGTAGAAAGCGCATACATTTTTTCACCTGTTCACGTGACTTGGTAAGGAATTGCTGAGGAGAGAAAAGGCAGTGGCCCTGCTGCTGCCAGAAGGTTTGTGCAGTCAAATCCCAGCAACTCTGCAGAGCCCATGAAAGAAAATAAAAATGGGGTTTTTTTGCAAGCTTAAATGTCTCCCACATTGAATCTCTATGTGAGGTCAGTTCTGGAGGCTTTTGAGAAGCTGTAATAAAATTTCCCTGAACACACCACAGGGGCCACAGGGCTGGCTATCACCAATGTCCTGTGGAAAACTCACACACTCTGACCATGAGGGAGCTCAACTGTTGTGGTGTTATTATTCCTGAGAGAACAAAAAGACCATTTGTAGAAATTTTATTGGAGTTATCAACAGTTCAGTGTTGAATTATTTAGCAGAGAAAGCTGAGGACACACCAGACCGAGTGTGCCAAGGTGGGATGTTCAGCATGGAATGCTGCACACAGGGGTTGGTTTCCTTTGCATTAAGAGGAATGGAGGAAGAAGTTGAAAAGGAAAAAGGATTTGGAGTTTTTATGGAAGCCGGAATTGTTACGTGTTGTGGTGGAAGCTTTATGAACGAATGTATAATGTATTCTAAAACAAAAAGATGAGATACTAAATAATTGTAGGAAGCTATTTTAGGAATTAAGATCTCTTCTTCTTCAGTCCTGAAAGAATCAGCACAGATTTTAATTACAAGCAAAGTTCATTTGTCAAACTCAACTCCTCTGAGTACATTTGAAATGCTTGCTAGTTCTTAAATTACTTGAAAATTCCATCTTGGTTTTGGCAGTGGTTGAGCTCAAGGAAAAAAAAGTTGGTAAAACAGAAACCAAGCATGCCATAAACTAATGAGGGCTGTAACTTTAGAGGTCTTCTGAAACTAGATACAGCAAATTAAAGATTTATATGAGTCCTGTGGGCCCAATGATCTTTTTTTTTAATCTACCTCATTATAAAATACTCCTTTACCATTTTATTTTTTCTTATAAGTGTATAATAGTGTTATTTTGAATTTATATAATTTCAACATGTTTAATATTAAATTGTCTCTTTTTAGCCCTTCATTAAAAATATGACTCTTGATTTTTTATAACTATCCAACCTGCCTTACTCTCTTTCATTTTTGTTTTTAGATGCATCATCCTATTCAGATGAAACCCGCAGATAGTGAAAAGTCAAATGGTATGTGTTTAATTTATTTTTACTTAATTGTGTCTCTCTCTAAACGAAAGTAAGCGCAATTGTAGGAGTTTTTGCTTTACTCCTTTTGTGGTGAAAATGATAGGCAGTTTCCTTACACCTGACATGTTGGGAAGGTGTTGAGCTGCTCTGAACTCCCTATTATCTTCTGCTTTAAAGAAGGAAGGAAATGTCCTCAGAAAGGTCTTCCTTGTACCTGCTGTACATCATGACTCATCTCACTGCACACATCCTCCCCTTGGGTTCTCCTAACAGTGAGGTAATGTGGGAGCACCTGAGATTGATAAGATGGAGATAAAATGTTAATGCTGAAAATTAAAAATAAAAAAAAGGCATACCTGTGTTAACAAACTATGTAAGCACATGATCAGCCCTAAACATTTGCCAAAACTACATTTTTATAGAATGATGTCATTCTGAATCTGAGCCAAATTTAGGTTTTAATCATATGCTTCATTATGAGCTGGGAAACCCACTTTGGAGCTCTCTGTATACTTATTCCTCAAAACGATTGAAAAATGAATGCTGTAAAGACTGTAATATCCATTTGGAATACTAGGGTACTGCCTAAGTGCATGTATATGACATGCAAAATAGATGGCAGGCTAAATCTATTAAACATGCCAGGTTTATATATTCAGGGAAATAAGATAATCGAATGGTAGAGCAACTTGGCGGCGTGTGATTCTTTAAAAATATATACGTGTATATTTTGCCCCTTGATTTGTTCCTGTAATTTTCTAAAATATATGTTAAAGATATCATCTGCCTTCTTAGATTGCAAGAGCTTCATTTTCCCATAAGGCCCACATAATCAGAACTGGTTCCTCCAACAGGCATCTTTGCACCTCATTAATTAGTAATCAGGGCAGAAGCCGTGCACTTAGAGATCTACATACCTGCAAATGTAAATTATGATTGGGCTCTAAATCTCTCTGCAAGGCTTTTTTAAGGCTTCTTTTTTTGCTAATTGTAGTGCATCCCTTTTTGAGGCTTCTCCAAGGATTATGAAGTTTGGAAGGAAATTAAAACTTCACGTTATGCTAGGTTTCCCAATATGACAACTTTCCAAGCAAAAGGAACAGGAAATATGAGCTGTCACCCATTTGTACGGGAGGGGGTGTTCTCTCTCTCAGGTTGGAGTCATAGAATCATTGAATATTCTGGGTTGGAGAGCATGGATATCTGTCCACGAGGATTTTCAAAGTCTGTCCCTGCACAGGACAATCCCAAAAATCCCACCATGTGCCTAAGAGCATTGTCGAAATGCTCCTTGAGCTCTATCAGTCTTGGTGCTGTGACCACTGCTCTGGGGAGCCTGTTCCAGTGCACAGATTCCCTCTGGGTGAAGAGCATTTTCCCAAAGAGTTTTAGCAGTGATTTCTTGCTGTCTTTTGAGTGCTCAGAATAGAGGCCGAGGCACCTGGATGGGCAGAAGGACTGAACTTTTCAGGCCTCACTGTGGTCAAGGAGAGCGTTGCTATTGGAATCCAAATCCCAGTCCCTAGTATTTAGTGCTAGCAGTGGGCACAATTATCCCTTAGGCACAGGAACACCGGCCTGAACCCTCTGAACTAAGTATGGCCTCTATGGGTTCTTCTTTCAAAGACAAATTTCACCTCAATTTCCTTGACAAATTAGAAAAATAAGGGGCAATGGGCCAAAATTGACTCCCAGCGAGTTGCTTGTTCATTGCCTGAAGTGTTTCTTTCTAAAGGAGATTGAACATATTGGAAAAACACTGTGGGGAATTGTGCAAATTCTTTCTTTCTCTGCAAGTAGCACCTGCTTGGAAAGCAGGGTAGGTTGGCTCCTGGCTGCTGCTGATAGTCTGGGGTTATCTGCATGAAACTCCTGTCTGCACTGTGAGAATACTCTCTTATTTTCTGGCATCTATTCCAAGCATGGAAATCATGAGAGATTGGGGTTTTTTGCTTTTTTTTTTTTTTTCTTGCCTTTCTTTGTATTTTTGGGGAAAACAAATTGTCAGTTCAGGGGTACCAAGTATCAAATTAAACATCTTTTTAAATTTAGACTCCAGAAGGGTGTGGGAACTTTTGATAGGCATGTTCAAGGGGTTCTGAACCATTTTTTTTCTAATTGACTGGAGAAACAGGAGGCAAAATAATACCACAATGATGGTAATAATGGTACAGCTCCTCAGAAAGGCAGGGCGTAGGCATGGGGTTCATGGAGTGGATGACAGTTTTCAAGCAGCTTGGGGATCAAGAAAGAAAAAAAACAGCAGTGTGGGGGATGTGGAGGTTTCTTTGGCACGTGTTTCCCATATGCTCCAGGCTATCCATCTGAGGAGGTACATTATCCATGCCAACAGCAAATTGTACCTCTTCAACCAGATTGGTAAGTTCAAAGGGGAAAAGAAAGAAGACATGCCAAGACATCTTGGTTTTCATGATCCCTGGTGGTTGAGCTTTTGAGGAATACTCGAATCTCTTTGATTTCTGAGTCACAGGAGGATCCCAGTGGATTTTATAGGTAAAGTGGTGTTTCTCAGTTTGCAAAGTGGTTAAAGTAATTTTCTTGGTCAAAAATTTGTTGTGGAAAGATGTGTAGGACAAGTTGAACACTACAATTCTTCTGAGCTTGTACATGTTTGTGAAGGATTGATAGACCTGTTCAGGTTCCATAGGGAGGAAGGAGAGGTCCTCTCATTCAGCTTACAGAGGTTTTCAAAGAACAGTGTTTGCTGTGTGATAAAATGCCCCTCCCTGTACTGAGTCCCTTGTGCAAAAGGTTTGAATGAGCATCCAAGACAGAGAGTACCAGCATGAAATGCTCCTCCTTTTCCATCACTGTTCCTGCCCTCAGATGCCTGCATCACCTAAGGTACCTGTCCCTTGGCACCAGAGGCCAAACTCACCTCATGGAAACTGGGAGATGGGTATGGAAGGGACACCTCCTGCACTCGTGTTACTGACCTGGACCAGGCTGCTCAGAGCCCCATCCAACCTGGCCTCAAACACTTCCAGGGATGGGGCATCCACAGCTTCTCTGGGCACCCTGTTCCAGTGGTTCCTTCCCTGCCTACAATGTGAATAAGTCATTTCTCTGCTCATGCAGATGAAGCAAAGCTTGACCTCTTCCACCAAACTTTTAGCAGCTCAAGTTGATGGGGCAAGACTTGCCCTCCGATTTAATTAACTTGTCTACCCAGGAGGATTCTGAAAAGCTTCTTTCTGCTGACAAACATAACATCTCTGAAAGATGCAGATGATGAATTTTGTAGTGTGTCCTGGTCTGATCACCTGGTAGGTCTGGTCTGATCACCTTTGTGCAGGTTGTTTTAACCTATCTAAAAAGTTTTGGTTAAGGATTTTCTGAAAAAAAGCATGGTTTTGACTTTCCACCATTACTAGATTCATCACTCAGTATTTACCCTTTTAAGGACATTTTCCCTTTTTCAAACAAAGGGGATTCCTCCAGTCTAATGCTGAAAAACTTGCAAACACCTGCTTGACTCTAAGTCGTCTTTGGCCATTAACATGTTACAATTTGCAAATACTTAAATATGTCTTCGATCTGGATTTGAACACAGTCAATACCTTCAGGCACATATCCTGCAGACAGTATGCTCTTAAATGGATCAAAGCATCACTGCTTCAGGGAAAAATGACAAAATTCTCTATTTAAAAAAAAAAATTAAGTAGGGAGGAGGATAACTGAGTACTTTTATAATTAGTTTTTATTTATTTTATTAGTGGAAAATTTTAAAAATAATTTTGATATTCTAAGTGGCTCAACTTTGCCGATTTGGAGGTAGTAATTAGATGCCATATGTTAGCACTAACACATAGAAAAGTTGATAATTAATGCAGGCAGCTCCGGATTCAGGTGTGACTTTGACAGATTGTATGCAAGGGGTTTTCACAGGCTTACAGCTAGGGATAAAAAGTCTGGCTTCACCCCTTCCCTTCTATATGGGAGTGAAAAACCAAAACCAAAACAAAACAAAAAAACCCTCCACACCATTTATACATAATTAACTATTTATCTATTTTCTTAAAAGAGATAAATCTTCTAGGCATGTTCTAGGGAGAAAATGCACTCTTTATCTGACTGGACTCCTCAGAAATATACAATAAAGAGTTACAATTTTGATTTCAGAATTTTGGGGATTTAGAAGAGTGAAAAGAAAAGTTTGTTGGATCTTCAGGGAGATTTCCCATGATTATTACAGGGTTTAATTCTTTTGTAGCATTCAGAAAATAATCTCTGTTCCTTTATTCTCCTGGGTTAGCCTGCAAGAAATGCTCATTACTGAAGCAAATTGAGTAAAGCTAAAAAGTTAGACCCTTCAGGATGTTACTCTGCACACTGGATGTAGTGCTGTCAGAAGACAGGAAGCTCAGTTTGAAAAGTTACCCACCCAGCAGAGGCAGACCTCATCTCAGATAACCTTTGATGGCTAACACAGAGTTCTAGGTTCAAACATGATGCTGAGGCACACATGCCAGTGATGGCAGAGCTAGCCTTGATGGGGTTAAAAGAGCAACTCATCTCATTTTAAAATAGGTATCTACACCTCATCACGCAGGGTCCCTGCATTCTGGCAAGCCCCACCCCAAATCCAGCAGGCGTAGCACCGGATATGTCACTCGAACTGCCCTGGCAGCACAGCCCACCTGCATTTGTAATGTGTCAGGATGGATTAAAGGTGAACCCCATAATGTGTTAATCAAGAAACTGTGCAGTTTCATACCTTACTTCCTATAAACAGAATTTCAGGCCTTCTTTACTGTGACCTTCTGCCTGCTTCTGGTCCATCAAGGAAGGGCACTCAGCCACCCCATCCTACCTGCTACTTCCAAACTCTTGTATCTACTTCATTCCCACAGTGTGGCGCAAAAAAAAAAGTCAGAAAGTTCAACTAATCCCATGAGTGAGGTTCAGAAATAATGATGTCAAACACATGCCAAAAAAGTTTTGATTTTTCTGGATTTTGAATTGTTGAAACCTACTCCAAGGGTGGGAGAGAGTTATCAAGCAGCAGTGATATGTGCTTATGAGGTATGTGCACACAAATGCTGGCCCATGCACACTGTTACCCTTCTCCCAGCCTTCTTCTTTGCCTGCTCTCTTTGCCCAAAGCACTCACAGCTCCCAAGCTTTGTCCAGTCCCTCAGAGCTCATTTATTCCTCCTGTCCCTGCTGCTGGAGCTCAGGACACCTAGGTGTTATCATGATGCCCAAGATCTGGGGGTTGGATGGAAGCTAACAGCGTCGGTTAGTCTCCTCAGTCAATGTAAAAAAATCTGGAATCTTCTGTCAGTAGCAGGGGAGACACTGCCATGACAAAGGCCATCCCCCTTGCTGGGAGAGGTGAGATCTGTCACTCTTTGGAGGAGCTGATCTCTTGGCATTGCCAACAGCCAGTTGAGCTGACACTAAAACTGTAGGTCACTGAAGTTAAGGCAGACGGGTTTAGGCTGCCATCCTTTCCCTCAGGAGCAGCACCTGTCCCAGTCTCAGTGCTTTGCTGGGTCACGTGTGTTTAGTGCTGGGCTTCTCATTTTACTCTCTCCTCATGCATGGAAGAAACCCAACACACACAGGAAAATCCGCAGGCTTGGCAGATCCAAAGGGAAGTTTGCTAACCTCTAAATACATTTGACCCACGCTTCTTCTACTCTGGTGTCTGTTTGATTCTCAAGCCTTGCCTGTGTGTCAGGTAAGAATTCATTTCAGAAAGAAAGAAGTGGCTGACCAAAAATGCAGAAATAAATCCTGAAAATCAGTCTTATCGAGGTGGAAAAGTATTCCATTCTCTGTGTGGGAATATACTGTTAAAAACTCTTTCAGCCTAATAATATCAGATGTTCTATCAGATGGAGTGAAAACATGTCATTTTGATCTTGACAATTGTCACTTTAAATGTTTTTTTTATGCTGGGCCCCTAGCCAGAAAAAGAATAGCAATTTTCTTAAGCTTCAGCACTGATCAGCACTGACTAATGGCAGTGAATGCAGAGCACGTCATCATATCAATATGTTTTCTGTACTCTGAGCATTCTTCATGAAATCTGCATTTTTAAGATGTACAGTACACAGGAGCTGGATGTTTAATTTACTATAAAATCACCCTCAAGCTGCAAACCTGCAAATCATGTTAGTTAAATGGCATATTTATAGGTTTACTAGCGAAACCGACGGAGGCCGGTGGGGAGTTTGTCGCCTGCTACTCTTTGGAAAAATAAAACAAAGCCTTCTGTTTGCATCTCATTTCTTTTGAGTCTCCATGTGAATTGCTTTGGTTTGAGGCTTTGTCCTGGCACTGAAGCAGGACCCAAGGGGCCTCCTGTGGCAGGCATTTGTCCAACTTAGCCAACAGCTATTTTTAAAAAAGGTTGGAACCTAGTCACCCTTAGGGTAGACCTGCACACTGTATTTCAAGCCTGAGATCAACCCAAATTTAATCTGGCTTGTACTAGCTGACACAGAGACACAAAATGAGAGGTTCATAACACAGGGCAGGAGGCAATGCTTGGAAATGTGCTTGGCACCAAGGCGTCACCCAGCCTGACCTCAGTCTGTGGTGTGGAGAAATCCAGACCTGGCAGCCCAGCTGGGTCCCTTGTCTCAAAACTTTTCCTGCACCATGGCCATCATATGTGGCCGTTGTCGAGGGGACAGGCTGGCCAGGGAACTTCCTCAAAAAGGTTGCTCAAGGCAATAGAGGAATTGTCTGCCACAGTTACAGGCATCCTTTCACCAGCAGAAAGCTGCCTGCACTCCTCTTATAGCTGTCAGCAAGGCAATTCAGCTTTCCTACCCTTAAAATAATAATTAGCAGCATCAAGGTCAGCTATATATTATGAATCAGATGTAAAATTCCATATATATTTATATATATCTATGTATATATAAATATCCCAACTTGTAGGTCTTATTTGCAATCATGCATTTTCAGCTCCTGATCTGTATATAACTGGCTCATCCCATGCATTCATCATTTCTTAACCCTTTCTGGAGGGCTCACCTGCATGTGGAACCTCTATATAAAGTGTGAATGAAAATGTTCAGTCTTGAGGAATCTCTGTTGAGGACAACATCTTCCCCTGGGTGTTAAATTCACACCAATTTTCTTACAAGCTTGTAGAGTGTGACACTGGGATTGCAGGGGCTGGTCTCTGTTTTGGGTTCTGATAAATGCATAGGTTTGGTGCTTTCTTGTATAAAAGCTACAGATACTTTTTAAAGTCAGTGATTTAAAGAGAAAATTACTTTGAACGCTTCTTATGATCAATAAACATGAACGTCTTCTTGTTATTCTTGAAATTTTTAAATGCACTGGAAGTGTTGAAGTATAACACAAATAAAATCCTAGAAAAAATGGACACAGTTCCTTCTTCCTCAGCTGCAATTTATTCCATTTGACAAACTCGTACTAATGCAGGAGACAGAGTTAAAGAGCAAGGGAGGATTCTTTTTTTTTTTTTTTTTTGTACGCCCAGAAATGAAAATAGTTCATTACAAAAATAATTTGCACAATAATAGAAATAAGTAAGTGCAGTGCAGACTCTCTGGAGTAAAGCTTTCCTTCCTTCTTTGCTTCCCCACAAACCCTGACAGTCTGCTCATTAACAGGGAATTGGATTTACATGCCATTTCCAGAGAAGAAAGCACTGGTGTATGTACTGTATAATAAGCACTTAGATTTTTGGTTTAATATAGATGGGTCATTGCGTTAACATTTTTAAGTCTTTCCAGAGTGAATTAAGTTTTGATGACCTCTTTCATTTTTGACAAGAGTCCCCAGCTTTAGACCTGTAAATTTGAGTTTGATTAATAGGACTGTGTGCATCCTGCTGCAGCAGTCCAGCTTGTGCTGGTGTTGCTGACAGTACAGGCAGGAAATATTCTACCAATAATTCAGGTAAAGCACCTTTTTCATGGTTTTTTTTTTTTTTTGCAAACTCAGCATCATCACTCATCAAAGGGTGTTCAAGTGATGTCCTGGAATATGCCTTGTATCCTCCTGAAGGGGAGAGGGCTGTGGCACTAAAAAAAACAGCAGAAAAATTTAATGTGTTCTTTTTCCAGAGCAGTTGTGCACATCTGCCTTTCCAGTGCCATGCATTAAGTTGGCTGAAATTGAAAGCTCAGATAGGAGCTGCTCTCAAAACATTTCTCAAGAATATTTTTCATTAGCTTGTATCATTACGTGCACAATCCCTTCTTCACCCTCACCCCATCATGATTTCTTTCACACATGAGGGGGATGAGGGAATTTATCTGAATTAGAATCTATGCAAAGATATCTTTAAAAGTGTCTCTAACAGAGGATACTTCTCTTTTAGAAGCCGTGTAGGGGAGGTGTATGCGGAGTGACTAAGACAGCCAATTAATATGTTATATAAACAGCGAGCACCACTAGAAAAAGGAGAGAGAGCGAGAGAAAAACGAGATATTTGGGGTGGGGGAGGGATGGGGGAAGGGAGGTTGTAAGTATAAAGTGTTTGCCTTAGGACTTGTCTTCAGTTACAGAGCCAGACTCACATGACTGGAGCTTGGTTTGATGTGGTAATGAAGCATTGATCACAGGAAAAAGATGAAATGGCCTTTGCTCATTCATTATTTTTATCTTCTAGCTGTGGAAGACAGAAAATTGTTCATAGGAATGGTTTCGAAGAAGTGTAATGAGAATGATATCAGGGTGATGTTTTCTCCGTTCGGCCAGATAGAAGAATGCCGAATCCTTCGGGGACCAGATGGGCTGAGCCGAGGTGAGTGTGCAGTCTGTAAAGTCTCTTTCCTTAAGTGCTAATTGGGAGCTTTATGTCGCAGCCAAGGTAGGCAGAGCTGCTGTCTGCAGCGAGAGGTTACGCTGTAAAACGTCCCACGTGATCAAGGTATCCACATGAACTTTTCACAGTGACTGAAATTATCACCTTTTATTTCCAGTGTCAGAAAGGTCTCGGTGCCAACATATTAACTTGTGTTATCACCCTGTTTGTCAGCTGGAAAGGTTCCTTTGCACCCTGAGAAAACACCCTCAGTTTTCTGCTCTCACAAAATCAAAGTTGCTTCCCTGACCCCATTTCTGCTTTGTAGCACAAGGCCAAAAAAAAGGACAGGACTGTAAATGACTGCTTGAAGGCATAAAGGGTGATGGGAACTGGCCCTCATTGTAGCACTATCTCCTCCACTCCTGTGTTTTCTGTAACTATATGCAAAACATAGGTCTGCTTTATCTGAGAAACAGAGGTTAGCTTGGACCTGAGAGCTTTGCCTGGACAAGTTTGTAAAAAGAGCTTTTAAATCTTGTGCCTCTACCACAACCCAAAAACCAGGGCAGAGGTGTTAAGCATCATCATCAAGAGTGGTCAAGTGGCCAGCCTGAACTTGGAAATAAAATGCAGCACAGACTTCAATAGCCAGTGATCCATTTTGAGTGCAAAAGTACCTCTTAGGGAAAGGCCTTCTGAAAACCTATTGCAAAGAAAGATAATTGTATATCGATGACCCAGACTGCATATTAACTCCATGGTATAGGGACCTGAATTTATTCTCAGAGCGTGAACCTTCTCAAAACATCAGTGCCAGGGGTTGTTGAGTGGAAAAGGAAATAGGGATAGTCCCATCTCTCAGTGCAGGATGATGCTGTGGTACCTGCCACAGCCATTTAATGACACAGGGAGTAAGTAATTTTCATTGTGGAGCTGTGAAAAACATCACATCTACAGAAAAAAAACCCAAATACATAGAAAGCACAGTTTATGCATTTTATTACATTTTCAAAAGGCATAGAAAAAATGTAATAGCCCCCATTTTGCATATAGATATGGGTATAGATTTAGATTTTTTTTTGTTTACTTTTGGATCTATTTGTTTCTAGTAGCTAATAGGAGCAACAGAATTTTGTGCAACAATTTGTGCATGGGGTTTTTTGTTTTGTGGGCAGCCCAGTTTCTATAAAACACCTATAAATTTCAGCGAAGGAAGTGTAGGTATTCCTATATTTCACGGCACTTCTTGAAAAGACTTATTGTAGTACTTCTGAACAGTGGCTTGTTGAAAAGCCACTCTGACAATAAATAGGGAGCCCCAAGAAAAGTATGCATATTGATGCTTTGTGATTCCCCAAACTTTTGGGGCTGGGATGCAGCAGGCCCTTCAGGCAAGGAGAGCCTCATGATCATGGCTTTTGCCTTGGGGTAGATTAGGGCAGAGTCTGAGGCTGGTTCCTGCAGCTTAGGAAGGAATGTTTATTGATGGAGTCGAGTGTTGCCATTATCTTTCTAGACCCAACACTGAGGCAAAATAAGTATTTCTGATTTTCACTGATTTCATTGTGTAAGCAGCACAGGGAAGGGATGATGGAAGACACAAGTGGGAAAGGAGCTAATTAACTGCTGAAATAACAAGATCTGCACATCAGATGTTTTGAGCCCCAAAAAAGATTTAATTGACTTGTCAGCATCACCCAACAAAGAAATGAATCTTTCCTGGGATCCATAAAAATCCCACTGCATTGTTGCTTTTATTCAACAGACTGGGTTTAGTAGGAGCATAGCAAAGCTAATTATGAAATCCAACAGAGCAAGTGAGGTTGGTGGGGTAGTTTTGTTCTGCTGTGAGCAGCAATCTCACGTCAATCAGGAGCTAGGATTCCTAAGCCACGTCTCCAAGGTATCAGGCAGGGCAGTGTCGTGTGCTGGCCAGCACAGCTGTAGAGTTAATGTGCTGTTCTCTCCTGCTGGAGACTGAAGATCTCAGTCCAGGTAGGTCACACACCAGTAAGCACAGCAGAGCTGCATCCTCTGTGCCACTCGGGTTCATTTCGGTCACAATCACAACTGATATTCTATCATGCCCTCATGCCTTATGCCTTGTTAAACTCGAATTGCTTTCTACACACCCATGTTCACACTTTAAAATGAGTTCGGCTGCACCAACCAGGTTTTCAGGCAGATTTTTATCAGCTTCACAAAACCACCACTCCATGAGATAAGGCAAAGTGTTGGGAAAATGGTTGGTATTGCAGTTGAAATGAAAAGTGCTGAGGGACATCTGCAGAGGAGGGAGCTTGACTGAAAAAGCACAAGGTGAAAAACTGCTTCAGGAGGGAGGACTTACACTGTTAAATCTTTGTAAAGGGTTCCAATCCTTAATAAATTTTAATTCATGTTACCATTTCCAAGATGTTAATTCCCTTTGCCACAAACAGTATTCGTTTTCTCAGCACCAGTCCAGATGTACTTTCCTCCTAGACACAGAGGGGTAAATGAAAAATAGTCACTGTCTAAGGAAAACACCGACCTTGCCATGCCAGAGTCTTCGGGAGCTCAGTTCAGTGCTCACAGCAGTGAGATGGAAATGTGGTCCAGTAAACTCTGTTTGGCACCTCTTTTCAATTGCATAACAAGTGCACATCATGGTATCTCAGATGAAAAGAGCTCGAAAAGTATCTTCCTTGGTATTTATGCCAGCTTTTGAGCTTTCCTAAAGGGTTCAGGCAAATAATCTGCATTACCAGCAGATAGTTGCAAGGAATAGCTCCAGGTTACACTGCTCAGTAGAACAGCTTTGGTTTTGACTGGGTTTGGTTTGGGTTTTGTTTTACTTAGTAAAGACTAGAAAGGTTTCAGTTGACTTTTATTTTAGCACATGTCTACACTACAACAGCAACCTTACCACTGGTAGGGTAACAATCTGCTGTCAACTCATAGGCAGGACTAGGGTTGTACTGTACCACATGGGCTCCAGTAGCAAGGAGAAATCCCATCCTGTGGCATCAAGGGGAAATGTAACACTTTGTGATGAGTGTGATGTAAGTGCTAAGAGAGAGAGGGGGAGAGAGATGGAACTCCTTATTTCTATTGTAGTTCCTAACCAAGAGTTGACAGAACTTTATTAAAGTCGCACCCATTGCTGTCACTACTGATAATGGACCATCACCTTTTCCACTCAAAATTCTTACTGTCAGCTGTTTGAAACTCAGCTGTAAAATGAGACTAAAGTAATGATACAGAGCTCCAGTGGTGGAGCAGTGTATTTTAAAGAAACTGTCGTGTTTTCCCCCATTGTTACTCACTCCTGCATCTAAGAAATAACCATTGTTTATACCTGTAACTTGCTATATTTTGATCAGCTACAAGAATAGGCAGCAACTAAAAGGCATTCCCTTCCAAAAGCTCTGGGGTAGTCCCTGTGAAATTAGCTGGCTGGCAGCGAGTAATTCCTAGCTGTGAAAGGTATTAAAAAATAAAAATACCCTGTTGGCTGTAAAGATAAAGAAACCAGGGACAGCCAACAGCCATGGAGGCTGGCCACCTCTTGAGCAGGGTTCATGGGACTATCTAAAGAAGCTTGCCACTGCCTGTATGATATCCATTATTCAGAGAGAAGGAGTCAGCCTGCAGGGTTGTTTAATCCAGCACTTTTTCTGAAGAGCTAAGTATGCTTTACAAAAATTCATGATTGTGATATCATGTGCTAAGCTTCATTATCATGAAAAAGCAGAAGTGAACTGCCGCAGATGATGAAGATTTTAAATCACTTATTGTAAACAGCTTAAGGAAACTTTCAGACCTCCTGACTCCCAGCACTATGTAATGTCTGCATGACCACAGAAGCCAACACAGACAGTCAGGCAATGAGAGCTGGAGTGTGCAAAAATAGCCAGAAACACCCAAGTCTGATTTGTAGCTGTACCAGTGGTGTGCCGTAATGACCATAGGTGAGTTGGTCACTCAATCATCTCTGTTATCCTGTTGCTTAAAATAAGGGTAGTGATGCTCCTCTGCCTTTGTAAAATGCTTTTTTTAGATCAGTGGATCAATATCTCTGTATCACTCTAGGAATTATTACCATCCATAATGATGATAAAAAAAAATCCTCTTATCCTTATCACGGGAGCACCACATAGCAAATTATTCTGCTATATTGCTAAGTGCAGATTTATATATCAGATACCAAAAAGAAGTCAACTGGGTTAATAGTATGCACTGAAAAAACCTGCTAATAACATGTAGAGAGAGTTTGCTATACCATAAAAATTGTGAAAAAGCTCAAAATGCATTTTTCTACATCTTCTAAGCTCCTAATTGTATGATTTTTTTAACAAAACATCACCAGGCACATGGGACAAGTGAACGTTTCTGCAGACATTGATTACAAGGATTGTTTTTTTCATTCTTCCTTTGCTTTAAGAGCAGGTTAGAAATGGAATAGTGAGTTACACCACAGTCAGGCAATTTAATTTCTTGAAAATCCATTCAGAACTTTGAGATTCAAGGGTTTTCTTGATGAATTAGTGAAAGAAAATTAGTATTTGCATCACAATTAATTGCAGGGAAGGATAGGTGAGGAGACTTTTGTGCTGAGGGTTTTTTTTTCCTCTGGATATTTACTGCTCCCTTCTGAGCTAAAATAACACGAAGTGCCAGCTATGGGAACACCCTAGATTAGGGGTCGCCTTCTGAATTGTGTATCAATAAGTGGTGGGAAGCAAGGGCAGTGGAAGTGCTGTATTTTTAATAGCTCTTGAGAAGCACCTCAGTGCCTTATTCCCTTTGCTGCAATGTGGTAACATTTTCATTTTTTCCAATCATTATGGCACATTTAATTTTGTTTTCCCTTGCTGAAACTCTTTTGCAGCTGGGAAGGAAGAAACGCATCCAACTGACCAATGTCTCTGCTGGCCTTTCGCCAGTAACTACATCTCAGATTTCCATTACTGTAGTTTTGCAAAAATCCCTCCCAAGAGGGAAGCCTGAAATGAAATAATTTGCAAGAGGCTTTATTCCAACAAGAGGATCATTGAGGCACAGTTAGAGAATGTGGTCTTTGGTACCCATTTAATTCCGGGTTTGTGTAAATTCCATCTACTGAGGTCTGTACTTTGCAGGGTGGGTAATTGAATGTCCAATTAGAAATGCTTTGAGGGAACCATGAACTTCAGGAAATTTTAAATCTACAACCTGTCATCCTGTCAGTAGTCAAGTCAGTAGAGCTGAAGAGCTGAGGCATGGTTACAGGACATGCCTCTTGTTACCCTAATGTGCCTGATATGCATAAACTGAAGAGCTTCACTGTGGCTTTTTCAAATTATTTTCTTTAGACTGAATTGTTGCACTTGGTCTCAGACATGTCGTTGTGTGTCTTAGGTAATACTTAACAACCAAATATCACTACAGTAAACACTTTGATGTGCAATTTAGTTTGTAGATGAAATGTATTTTAACCACCAAGACAGATTTTTGTGTGATGTCTTCATTAGAAGGCTGTTTTCCAGGATGTTCCTTCCTTCAGACTGGGCTGTATTAGCAGAGTGTAGAAAAGGGAAAGTCTACTTTGCAATCTCAGCTAGAAACATTTTAACCCAACTAGAGCTTATTTTTATCACACTTCAATTTCCATAGCTTTTTATTCAAGCCTTATCTTTTCTTTAAATAGAAGCTTTCATCTCAGAGGATCCCAACTACTCCTTGCAGGAGTATTTGGCAGCTTTTCACTTTTGTTTCTTCACAGAAATTGAAGAAAAACTTTGTTTACAGTGTACTGGGAAGCTGTGGGGCAACCATTACAGCACCAGCTGTGCAGCCACCACTCACAGCACTGTGGTGGCTTTGGTGGCTTTGAAAATCTCTTACGTCCTCCTCTGTGTAAAACCCATGTTTTTAGACTTCCAAACAATGTTTCTGCACTTTGCATCTCCCTTTGGCCTCACTTTAAAACCTCTGGTAGACAACCACAGGGTTTCATGAGGAAGGTTTCCTGTATGAACCTTACCTGAAGCTTCCATACATAAAAATGTTCTACTTCACTTGCAGCTCACAGGCATCAATGTTGGGTTAGACTGTGCAAGAACTGATGACTGAATGTTTCTCAACAGTCTAGGAAAGCCTGAGATGAGAAGAATCACATGAAGCAGCAGCTGAAATGGGGCAGAGCTGAGCTTTTTTAAATATTTCAAATATTCAGTCACTCAAGCAGCAAGCCTTAGGTTTGGGATGGCCAGGATCAAGGAGGAGGACTATCACATTTCACTGCTTTTTCAAAATTCTCCTTTATTTTGTCTTGGGAGAGGGGTAAGGAGCAACCCTGTGAGTTCAGATGTTCTCTCAGCCAATGTGGCAGATGTGATTATGTGCTCCAAAATTTCTCCCATGCCAGAGCTGGGTGCCTTATTCCAGTTCTGCCTGCTGAAGGAAATTACTACCAGCAGCCTTTCCCCAGTCACTCATTTATCTGCTGTAGGGGGTGAGAAGGCAGCCTTGGAGAAGCAGCTAAAACTCTTACATCTTCTTTCTCCCTCCACTTTTCTTTCTGTCAGTGATCCCTGACATTTTGAAACCAGAGCTGATAAATAAGTGCGAGGTGTCTTGCAGGTTGGCTGTTTTTACAAAACAATCTATTTTTTGGTGTAGCTAGGTATCTGGTTGTACAAAATGAAGTTATTTCAAGGCATTAGCTATAGAAATATCCCCCTCTCCATATTTTCCTTCCCAGAGAACTCCATAGCTCCAGTAAAAAGGGAATAATTGAATATCAGGACTCAGTGGGGTAGAACGGAAATAGTTTGCTTGTAGCTATGGGTCCAGAAGACCTCAGTCCGTGGCATGCCAATCAATGCCATGTTTCATACGATGAGGTAAGAGGCCACAAAAATCTTTCTTGTTTCCTCGCACCACGAGGCATGAAATCTGATTAGACCAGTCCTCTTATAATTGTGATTTACAGTCCTAAAGCTGGCAGTGTGTTCCCAAAAGAGCACCTGCACCCATGTGATACAGTGAGCGAGAGTGTGCTGGAAAGGGTTTTCCCAACCCTTCAGAAACATAAATAAATGAAATCCAGTGTCCTTGGACAGCAACTTCTGATTAAATTCTAGGTGCCCAACAAAACCATCCTCTTCGAGTGCATATGTGCCCCACAGAGGAAAATCAAGGTCCTGCCATTGGCCATGGCAATAAATACAAGCATTTCAGAAGAACAGCTTTTCTGAACACCTAAATTATAAATGCAAAGTGATTGAGTTAAATAGACCAAATCCTACGACATAGGCTTAGCTTCCCTCCGGTCATGAAGGAAAGGACTCCACAGTTCACACGTAATAAAATATATAGGATCCCATATTCCACGCATAATAAAATATATATGCACCCATAATAAATATACAGATGTTGTGTGTGAGTGTCCAGGTTTGGTAGCTGAAAAATAACCCTTGAATGTGAATACATGTAGCAATGTCTGGAAAGATGGGTAAATTAACAAATGTTTAACTGGGGAACTTAATGGCAAGCTCTTAAAGTCTGGGTTTTAAAATAATTTAGAAATAGCATTGTCTACTGATTTTTTGCCATATTATTGAGGTAAATCAGAAATTTACTGTGCAAATGGCCACTGTCCATCAGTGGGAAATGACCTGCTGAATGGAGATAACAATGGGACCTAACCTTGTAGCCTCTGGCTGGCAAACCCTAATTAAAATGCAGTCCCATCCTCTCTGTGGAATGCTGCTTCCAAATGCTCATATTCAAGCTGCATAACCTCATTCATCAGGCATTCCCCTTGCCCAAAGAACAAGTTTCTTTCAAATTGGTACAGAGATCTGCTACAAAGGTCTTTTTGCTCCATGACAAAGGCAAATGGTTTTGGGCTGAGGAGTGAGGAGGAAGGCTTTGCAGTGGTGTTGGGCTCTGAAAGTACCCAACAGCTGAGCCCTATGGTTAAAAAGAGAGAAAGCTTAAGGGAGGGAAGCGGGAGTCTGCTTTATCTTGAGAGGAATGCAGCCTTATTTCTCTGCTGATTCACATTGCTTTTGAGACCTGCTAATTGCAACATCTCTCAGTAAGTTACTTACAGCAGAACTGCTGGGGAGAAATTGTGATAAATGCATAAACTGTGTCTTACTGATTTTTGTTGACATTTTACATGCTTCTCATGCATTTGAAACCTCCATTCAGTAATTGTCACTGTAGTACACACTCCAGGATAGTGAGAGCCAAAGAAGTGAATGAAGCAGTTTCTTGACCGTTATCCACAATATTATTCAAGGCTCTATATGGGGTTCCTTGCCTGCCCTCCACTATATCTCTATTTGTGCTCATCCCCCATTGAATTTGCAACACAAGAAAATAAAACCCTTGGTGTTATTTCCTCTGTTAATGTTAATAACAGAAATGGTTATTAAGAGAGATTACTTTGAGACTGATGGTACATTTGTGCCTCTTTAATTTTAGTGTACAGCAGCAATATGGAATCTAGGAGAAGTACTGTAGTTTATTTACCCTTCTACTGCACATTTTGTTTAGATTGCTGTACAGAAAGCTGGTTTGTTACATCATATTCTTTGACAGAAATTTGTTGCTGAACAAGACTAGTACAGCAACATGTAGTGTGGCTGAACAGTAGTGAGACATCATCAGCTGTTTTGTTACCTAAGAAATACAGAGAGTCACAACGCTGCAGTGAAGTTTGGGTGAAAGAATTCTGATTTCTGATTTTATGATGCTCATCGATCAGCCAGAGGTACATAAGCCAGCTTAGGTTCTCTTGAATTAAGGGCCTTTACATTAACGAGAAAAAAAAATACCGCATGATGCAAAAATGCATTGACTTTATTTTCATGACTAGATGTAGTGCTTTTGGGTAATGATCAGGCATTGCTTTCTCTTACTGTTGTTTGATTAAAATGTGAATACAGTCTTGACTTGATAATCTTACCAGGTACACACAGAGCTAAAAAGAAAAGGTATTCTATGCCTCAAACTGATTTGCACAAACCAAACAATCTGTTGCTTGCTGGATTGCAAAATAGTTTATTTTGCCCATTGGCCACAGGGGCAACAATATTGTATTTTTGATGCCAGAATGTAGCTTTCATGCATTAGCTCTAAAATGACAATATGCTTTAGCCTCTCAGTGCTTAGATCTGCTCCATTTGGAAATCTTTTAAGTAGTAATAATAATAATGTTTTGAGGAAATTGAGTGGAACACTGAATTATTCTCTGAAACCTAAGTTCAAACTGTGCAAGGCTAAGGGAGCTGAAAATCAATGCACTTTTAAAGTCATTAGAGATCACAAGTGAAATAAGTCTGTGTTGCTTTAGCTAAGCTTTTAGTGTGCCATGGTATTATTACAAAATCAGCCTGAATCTGCATTAATTTCACAGTCTTTTTCTTTAAGATGCCCAAGGGTGCATGAAGAATAAAATGTAAATCTCAGGAGGCAATGTTTTTATTAGCCAAAAGGGCAGTGAGTCATTCACTAAAAACGTTGACCTGCAACATGCCCAGTGTAGGTATGGCTGACAATAGTAAAAGAGTGGAAAAATAGCCCAGGCATTAGCCTACTGGCTTTTCATTATGATTTTAAAGGCTGAAGGGGGGAAAAAAGAGTGATTTTTCAGTTATTCATGCATAGCTGCAGAATTGTTCAAGCTGGTGGTAGCTTTCACAGATCAAAGAATTATACTTGTACGTAGGACTCGGAGAAACAAAAATCATAAGGATTTTTATTTTTAATATGTTATTTTCTTAAATGTTGAGATTTCACCTACATTACTGAATTTTGTCTGAGTCTTTTCACACACAGTCACAGGCTACAAGGTAGAGTTTTTCTCATTCTTATTTGTATGATCATTCTTGGTGCATCACAGTAATTTGTGGTGCTATGGACCCCTTTATTAAATTCTCAGTTCAGCTGTCGGCGATGCCGACATTTATTCACTATCCACAGTTTACCTACACAAAAGCCAGAGCAAGCAATTGTTAATGCATGGTCTGAATAGATTTAACTATGCAATCCAAAGGCTACATAAAAGCCTTATTTATTTCAAACCCTGTGGCTGAAGAACAAAACCAGTAACAAAACAAAACAAACAAAAAAAGATAAACAAAGCAAAACAAACAAAAAAATTAAATAAAAGCCCTTCTTGTCACCCATCCCCACCTAATTTTTTTTCTTTCATCTATGGTCAGATTAGCAAGTCAGCACTGTCAATAAATAAACTAGAGAAGTTGTTTATTTTTATGTACTACTGAGAACAGTGTCGTCTTGTGGCCGTTCTCGTAGACTGTGTTGGTTTAACAAGCGTCCAACCCTTTTGTCTTGTTGTTTTTTGTCTTTCCTGCTCCCTGTCCCCTTGTTCCCACAGGCTGTGCGTTTGTCACATTTTCTACAAGGGCAATGGCACAGAATGCAATCAAAGCCATGCACCAGTCTCAGACCATGGAGGTACAGTACTGTATCATTTGCCCTTTCTTTGTTTTCTTTGTGCAAATGATTGCGAATGGTAAAGCCATGCTCTCCTGGATCAGATCAGACACATGACAATCACAGATTTAAATTTTTTACCAGCTCACTCTACCTGTCTTTGTGAAGCTTTATTTTTCTCAATCACCTGACAGAGCACAGTAAGGCTGCTGTGTGGTATCCAAACACAGCTCTCAATCCTGTTTTCAGTGGCATTCAGCTGAAAATAAAAATGCTGTGAATACCACTCCTTATTTGTTCTCAGAGTTTCTCTGATGAGTAAATTACCTTTATTTTTAACACACATTCTCCCAAAAGAAAAATCTTAGCTTCTTTTAAATAGATTTCTAAGTGTTGTGGTTTGCACTGCTCTGAGAAAAAGCTCAAGAGGTTTAACATGGCCACGCTGAGTTACTAGTGCATGTGTTTTTCTGCAAATATAATCTCTCTTTAAGTTAATATTATTTTGCCTTCTTCATGTAGCCAATAAAAATGCTAATGATGACAGAACATACTGGAGTGTGGCACTTCCTGCAGAGCACCATCATGGCTGGCCCATCACAAGCAACACTCTTCATTCCCTTCCAAACTGCCTCTATGGCCTCATATTTTATCATGATGAGCAACTCAAAACTTTAAACTGGTTCACTTAATGTGACTTTAGCTGCTAGTTAATGATCTGGTCATTGGAGTGGTTATTGAATGCCACAGCTTGTCTGGCAAACTCAAAACTTTTTTCAGTCTGTGATTTTTGTCATGGTCTTTCAGAATTTTGCACAAAAAACCGCACAAGTATGAAATCTTTACTTACTCTGGATCTTCTAGCTTATCATTGGAGAGTGCATGTTATACTGTATTATGTATACTGTATCTTCGTGTAGTGATGATTTTTCTCAGAGGTGGCATTGATGTTATGTGCACTTGTTTCTTTCTTTTTTTTTTTTTTTATTATTTCTTTTTCCACCAGGACCTTTCAATTTCTTTTTTTTTTCTCTCAGTGATTTTCCTTTGCAATGCTCTAGTCTCCCAAAGCATGCTGGGTGCTAAACAATCATTATTGCGTCATGTCGTTGAGCTGCTTTGTGTAACAAGCCAAGGGGGGAGACCAGGGGTGGGAGGGTGGAGAGAGGACAAGGAGGAGGAGAAGATAAAATTCAAGCCAGTGCATGAAAATGTCACTAACTGTTTCCTGTATAGTACAAGTAATGATATCAGCATTGCAAAGCTATTGTCTTTCCAAACATCACGTTTGAATTTGGTTGAGCTTCTTTTATAATCAATGTGTTTTCTTTTCAGTGCAATGCATTTTTAGACCCTGGGTATACACTTTTAGTTGAGAATCTGCCAATGAGATGAGAATAAATGAAATTATCTTTACTAGAAAGCTGCTGTTATACAGTCTATGCAGTCTGACACTTTATTGTGAAAAAACTGCCTCTTTGAGTCTCTGGAATAATACCTGTAGTAATTTGTCTGCCGTGCACTGCTCCATTAATTCAGATCTATATGTTTTGCTGGGTTTGATTCCAAGTAAAAAGGAAATGTTTTTTGGTAATACTGTGTTTTACCTATATTTTCCATGTGTTTTAATGTATTTTTCTGTCTAGCAAAATGAATTTTACACAGCTCTACTTCCGAATGATGCCTTTAAGATGGTAAAATAGAGACATAACACCTCCCAGACAGTTCTCCCACTCTTCAGTTTTATGCGGCGCTCCAAAAGGGGCTGCATTTTGACAGAATACTCTTAATGGGATTAGTTCTGTAGAATAGTTACTCTTGGATCAAAATCCTTTTCAACATCTTTAGAGACATCATCAATGAGATCCCCAAAGTGGCAAAGCAATTCCAAATATTTTGCCCTTTGAACATCTGGGTCTTTGCATCAGTTGAGCTTAGGCTGAGTCCCTTCTTGGAAGGAAGCCGTACACCTGCTCCATGGAGGAGGGACTCAACCCGACAACACACAGAAAAATATGAAGGCAGCACCAGCTGTTGGGAAGAAAATGGCACTGAATGGCATGGAAATATGAAGCCTTTGAATGAGGAAGGGAGAGGCACCTTGTATGTGTGCTGGATGCTTCCCCTCAAGCTAGAAAATGGAAGTGCATAATATAGAAATCACCCTGTAGGCAAAAAAACCCACATTTGCTCATGTTTGCCAATACTCTTCTAGTGAAAAGTTAAATTGGGTTGACTAGTGTTACATGTCAACCCTCAGCCTGAAACAGTCATCCTTGGACACTTTGGTTTCATGTTCTTTTGCAAACGAAAGTGGGCTTGGGGGAAGATATGTAGTACACAACTGCATTGCAACCCAATTACTACAGATTCTTTTTCCCTATTCTATTTTTTCAGTTCTTTAGCATGCATCATTGACCAAGATGAATTTTCAAAGAGGGCTAAGAAAGAACAGTGGGGATGTTAAGTCCAGATGACCACATCTCATAGAATAATGCATTCTTTTACTGCTCTTTCCACCTGACTTGCTGACCTGGTTAAATCAACTGATTTTTAAAATATAATTGCTGCTCTAAAGTGTTTGCTCTTTTGTTTCTTTTCTATGGAGTTTTTTTGTTTGTTCGTTTAAGTCAATCAAATGCAGCACCAGTAGAAGACACTAATTTGCTATCATGGAGTAAATTTGATACAACAATAACAACCCTTTTCTCATATTGAGCCACTTGGTAGATATAATCTCAGTCTTCAGAATGTTTGCTTTCTTGAAAATGATGAAGTGATGAAATATAGAGCAGGCAGTGAAAAAATGAATTATAGATTCATAAATTGCAGAGATATTGTTTTTATACAATTTACTGACATTTAAGCATTCATAAATATGTCAGCTGTAGTGTTGAATGCTGAACTACTGAACTGAGAACTGGAATAACCATATAATATTTCTTCCTTTGATACTCATTTCTGTTTCTTTGGAAATAGACTTGATTCTCCTGTACATCCAGGCAGAAGGAAGTAAGTTCCAGTTGTTCTTAGCCCAGTGTTACCAAACCCCGTATTAGATAAAAACAGCTTCCTTTTTTTTTATTAACAAAACCAGAAAAATCTCTCTCACATCCTCTACCCCCTGGCTCCTTTTTCTTTCTTCTTTTTTTCTTAATGATCTTATTTTTAATATTAGTATAAAAATCACTAGAGAGAGGTAATTGTGTAACAAGCTGACTCCTTCATAATCTTTATTTGATTGCTGGAGTGTTATGTATCTCCTTTCTTCCTCACTGAAACACTGAAAGACATTTTTACAATGAAGCTCACAGAAAAGATTTTAGGTGGAATAATAAACCACAAGTGAAGATTTTCTAAGATAATTCTAAAGGAACCGTGTTGATGGGAGATCTTTATATGAGAGATATTATTTTCATTGTTATTACTATTATTGCGGTTTATTTCATCATTTCATCTGATGATTGTGAGTATTTTTATCACTTGTCCTGATGTGAGGTTCTTCAGAGAAAAGGTACATGGCTGCTTTTTGTAAATAATTGAGGACAGGAACTTTCCTGAAGATGTTCACAGTGTTGGGAGAGCAGCCATGGGAAGAGTAGGTGAAGTATAACCCTGCTCTGCATCCCACGCTATGCACTTTGGCTAAAGCACTGCTGTGTTTTTTGGACTTGAGTCACTTATCACTCCTGCCATTGTGTTCAGATTGAAGTTAGACAAGAAATTAGTATAACAAAGCATGGCAAGGGAAGTTATTCATTGGATGCTATGAAGTTGAAAAGCAGTATGAAATGGATTGACAGTTCCAATGACTCATAAAATGCTTGAATTAATTTGAAGAACTGAATCATTGCAGTATATAGTTTGCTTTCTTGATCTGAAAAAAATGAAGACTTGAAAGGTTAAAATATGAAACATTTCTTAGCAGGGAAAAGAAACAGAGAGAAATCAACAGAGACATCTTTCACAATCACGTCTCATTCTCTCAGTGACTTTGCCCAGGAATGGCCAATTTGAAGTCCTAAGGAAATTCCAGTTTACCTCAAAAGTCCATTTGGTCTGTGACCTTTAACTTCTTCCCAAGGGCGGACCTTTAACTTCTTCAGCCATGGGTGAGGAGTAGGCTGCAGCCCAGACCTCTAGCTCTTTCTTACAGCTTCCCTATTTCCTAAGGCATCTTACAGCCTTGCCATACCATGTAACAAGAGGCTGATAGAAGCAATAGAAGAAATGGTGGCAATCAGGAATGGGCTGCTATCGCCAGAACTAGCCCCTTTTGGTCTGCATCCTGCCCTTTGTTCACATCTCAAGGGTGCTTGATACAAAGCTTGCCTGGGAGCGGACCGCAGGTGGGTGAATTGACCGGGGGTCCTTGGTGTGAACAGGGCCGGTGCCTTGCTGATGGTGGACACTGAGGTAAATCTGCTGCTCCCAGTCTATTTGGGGGGCACACGCCAGCTGCACCAAGCGTGACAGCACAGCCAGACCGCAGTGGCAGGGCGGTGTTGGCTGTGTGGTCCCTGGCAGCACAGAGGTTGGACACCTCTCCCTTTGGCGATGCCTCGAAAACAGACTGCAGACAAAGCATCACGTCCATCTCATCAGCTGTGAAGCTTAATTAAAGAGGACTGGTACACTTTGCTGTCTCTGGCAGCAATTTTGATAGCTGGAAGGAAAAGAGAGCCTGAGGAAAGGTGCTTTATAAAAAGAGCTGGGGAATCAATAATTTCTCCATAGCTTCTTTTCCTAAGAAAATGAAAATCTTAGTCCTTGCTGTCCTACACATGCCGGTCTCAAAGAGAGGGTGAGCGATGTGGTTGTGCCAGTGCCAGTGGCCCTACAGGACATAGCTGAGCTCACAAGGTGAGGGTGACCTGGTGAGATTTAACCCTTTTGTCTTTCCCGATCTGTCCAACCACAGGGCTGCTCTTCGCCAATCGTGGTGAAGTTTGCTGACACCCAAAAGGACAAGGAGCAGCGGCGTTTGCAGCAGCAGTTGGCTCAGCAGATGCAACAGCTCAATACTGCCACTTGGGGAAACCTCACAGGTCTTGGAGGACTCACACCACAATATCTAGCTGTAAGTTCACTTCAGAGGCAGTGGCTGTATTATACTGTAGTTATTTTAGGGTCATGGTAAATCAGTTCTAGTAAACTCCCTGCACTGCTAAATTGTCCAGGATACACAGCGTGTCTTCTTCTGGGTGTGTTTATCACATGGCCTAAAAATAAATAACAAGGAATTGAATCTGAATAAGCTTTTGAAGATGTGTCTGTGCTGTCAAAGGCAAACGTTTAAAGCATCCTCGTGCTGCAAAATAAATCATAGATTCATAGAAAGGCTTGGGTCAGAAGGAACCTTAAAGATCACCTAGTTCAACCCCTCCATCATAAATAAAATTTGATTCCATTAGTTTTATAGAGGGTTTGAATGTTAGTCTGGTTTTTATAGCTGGAATAAAATTTAAGTTCTTCCTTAGGGGAGGACAGATAGGCAATTGAACATTGTGGGGGCCATATCCACATGGTGCAGCCTCTAAACTAGAAAGTTGTGGTTCAATCAGCAAATTTCCACATTTTCATTTGGAAATGGCTTTTGCTTTAATGCGTGGTCCTGTCAATGCTAAGCATGCATGGTTCATATCCCCTCACACAGAAAGTGTGGCCAGGAAAAGCCATAAATTTAAAACGGCATTTTCCTTGGTCCATTTATAGGATGAGAAACAGGTGGTAGCTGCTGCCCCTGCTGGAAAATCTGAAATCCACAGCCACATGCCTTAGGTCCCGGATGGCCAAGAGAGGCTCCCCTTCATCACAGCTGAGAGGGAGCCTCTGCCTTTTGTGGCTCTGGAGTTCAGAGGTCTGGTTGAGGAGCTTTTGCATAACTTGGGGGTTCCTCATGGTTCCAAGTAAGACAAATAGAACCTCACAAAGTACAAGGCCAAGTGCAAGGTCCTGACCCTAGATCAGGGCAATCCTAAGCACAAGAGAATGAATCAAGAGCAGCCCTGAGGAGAACTTGGAAGTGTTGGTGGATGAGAAGCTTAACCTGACCTGTCAGTGTGCACTTCCAGCCCAGAAAGCCAAACATGTCCTGGGCTGCATCCCCAGCACTGTGGGTGGCAGGTCAAGGGAGGAGGTTCTGCCCCTCTGCTCTGCTCTGCTCTGGTGAGACCCCACCTGCAGTGCTGGATCCAGCTCTGGAGCCTCCAGTACAGAAAACACATGGACCTGTTTGAGCAAATCCAGAGACCACAAAGGTGATCAGAGGGTTGAAGCACCTCTGCTATGGAGAGAGAGCTGAAAGAGTTGGGGCTGTTCAGCCTGGAGAAGAGAAGCTTCTGGGACCTTAGAGTTTTCCGTACCTGAAGGGGGCCTCCAAGAAAGCTAGAGAGGGCCTTTTTACAGGAGCATTTAGTGACAGGACAAGGGATAATGATTTTAAACTGAGAGGGCAGGTTTAGATTAGATACTCAGAAGAAATTGTTTCCTGTGAGAGTGGTGAGACGGGGGTACAGGTCATCCAGAGAAGCTGAGGCTGCTGCATCCCTGGAAGTGTTCAGGGCCAAGCTGGATGGGGCTTTGAGCAGCCTGGTCTAGTGGAAAGTGTCCCTGCCTGTGACCTGGGAGTTGGAAGTGGATGACCTTTAAGAACTCTTCCAACCCAAACCATTCTAGGATTCTACGATTCTGTGAAATACATGTGCACATATATATGTATTGTGTATGTATAAATAACATCATTTGAGTGCATACAATGCTTTGGTATAGTGATAGAAACAGCAATTTACCCAGCAATTAAAAATATACATTAGTACTGAGGTAGGCTAATTAATACTGAGATAGGCTAAATTGCTATATATACAAATACCAGTCTGATGAATATCTGTGTGCTTGATTCATAAAGATAATAAAGAAAAAACTGAATTCACAGGGGTGGGGAGGAATGGACCATGATTGACAGAGATGAGTTATGGTAACTACTAGACTACAGAGGGTTGTAATTAGTCACACTATGTTGGTTTAAATAGATTTAACACCTGGTTGTTAAAAAGAATAAATTGATTAATTGTTTTAAAGCAGCCATGTTATTGAGTTTCCCTTGTGTCTCTGTGTTTCTTAATAGAGATTAGACATTAATATGGATTTACAGCATTGACTCTAGGGATGTTCATTCCAACAGCAGACAGAAGCAAGAGACTATATAAATGTAAAGGAAAGCAGAAATATTCCAAATGTGAAATGATAGCTCATTTTAGTTTTATCTTCATTTGTTACATTACTGTCAGATAGATTGCTGTGTTGTGTTGTTCATTTGCAGCTCCTGCAGCAAGCAACTTCCTCCAGTAACTTGGGTGCCTTCAGCGGCATTCAGCAAATGGCCGGTGAGTTAAAAACCCTTTCATTTTGCTCCAGCTATGTCTTGTATTCTTAAGCTATTGAATTCTGTACCTCTAATAATCACATTGTCGGGGGTGGGGGGGCGTGTTGTGTATTAAATGTGGCAGATGTATTGGCAGGGGACAGCTCACGGTTCAGCGTCAATAGAAACACTTTCACCCCTCTTTCAGAACTGAAATTAAACCCAGTGCTCCCAGGTTGTGCAAACAGTTTGTCTTGCATTAGTCACCTGCCATTTGGCCAAAGTAACCAATTGTAAATTGCAGGAGAGCTCTTAGTCCCTGCAGCCGTATCCTGCCCTATGAAAAGTGTCAGGAAAGCAACAGCAGGATTACATTCTAATTTCCAGTGAGATTTCTGTGTCCTGAAAAATCAAATTAATGGCAGCCCCTCAAACATTTTAATAATATGTGGTGAGGAAAAATGTTCTGACCTTTTTAATGAAACCCAAGATTACAGGCCTACCTTCAGTATGAATTTTCAGGCTCCTTTTATAATCACGGAAAATTAACTGGGTGCCTTTTTGACTTTGGAACCCTAGTTGGCAAAATTGCACAACAGAGATTTTATGTAAAAGTATAATCTTTAGTCTGGAGGAAAAAAAGAAAGAAAGAAAAGGGGAAAAAAGAATCAAAGTGTGAGCGGATTTGAAAGCCAGCTAGTTGGAGGGTTTCTTAGTAATGAGCTGTGTGCCAGTAGTAACTGATGTGTAGTGATTAGCAAAAGGTCATTCCCACTGTGTGACCTACCATGCTGATATCCTAACTTAACATGATGCTAGAGAAGGCAGCATGTGCAGTAAATCAGAGCACAGATGCACATTATGCCTGCCGTGAGGAACTGTTAAAAAGCTTTTTTTTTTCCTTGTTACAGGAAAAAAAAAAGAAAGCATCACAAAACCCCTAAATTGCTACATTAGTTTATTTTAATCATGAGCCCACTGAATCAATGAAATACAACATTACGCTTGCTTCATCATCACAAAACAAGGGCTAAAATATTCAGAAGTCTTTATGAGCACCATCTCTCATTCTTTTTTTAATCTTGGTCTTTTGCTGCTTCTGGTTCTGCTTTGAATGAAGCCTGAAACACTTTAACAAGTATATATATACCACACTGTATAGCTATACCCCACAGGTATTCTTTGCTCAATCGTTATATTATGCCATTATTGCAGTGACATCAGAGAATAATGTGAACCTGCTGTCTGACAATATAAATTGGCCTACAGATGACAATATCTCTGAATTATTCTCTCTTCCTCAGACCTGCTGGCAGTGCTTGCTGGTTCTATTATGTTACACTTGCAATCTAGCATTTTTTTCATCAAAATAATGTATCTTAATATGATAAACAGAACAGAGTGGTTCAGCAACAGTTTTGTACTTGGCAGTTTTGGAAGTGGTTTCAAGCTCAAGGATTGTGTTTTAATGTTTTCATATTTGGTTAGGTCTACAAAATGAAAGAATTGGGACACTGAGGAAAAATAATGTGATATTCATCGCATTATGTGCACCTTAGAAGTTTTTGTTGCCTATTTCTCACTGTTAGTGCAGATTCAGCTTTGTCTTCAAGAACTTTGTTGAAAGTAAGGATTTTAGTCAAGTATTTCCAGGATGGGCTTTCAATCCAGGATGTGATTTATTCTCTGAAAATCATATATATGGTCTTGAGACTGAGAGAAAGTCATCTTAAGAAACCATAGTGGCACATCATTGTTACTCAAGGGACATACTTTTTCAACTGCAAATTAAATTGCTAATGCACTCATCTGTGGGATAATTTGATGGCTGACTGTCTGTCTTGTAAAAAAATGTATTTTATATCATATATTCATTTTTCAAAGCAGCTTGAAGTTTACTTCTTTCCCCAAAACATGTGACTCTAAAATCTTTATGTTCAATGTAAAATAAGTGATACTAAATTCTTCTCCAAGCTGCATCTCTACATGAAAGTGCCAAAGACTAAGCACTATTTCATTGTTAGAACTGAGAGATCACATCCCCTCCTCGGAAATCAGGCTGTACTATGTCATTCAGTGCATCCGGTATTAACAATTTGTATATTACGTTTTGTGAAAGGAATAGAAAGTACTCCTGTGTCTGCAGCAAGAGCTTGCATTACCAGCTGAAGCTATCTTTGAACATTTGTAAAGGCCTAGAGTTTTTTCACTTAATCTGTATAGGTTCATTTCACAAAAAGAATCTAATATGTAATTCCATGTTGCATATAGTTTGCCTATTAATATAACATTTCAAGGTGAGGAATAAAATCCAGACACAATTGAGTGAGGTACTAAAGAAGATCTGTCATTGCAGCTTTCAAGTTCTTTGAACTTTGTGTTTGAGGGGTGCAACTTTTATCCTTGAAGTCGATGGGTGTGCTTACCATGTAATTCAGACACTAAAAGTTTGATCAAAAGCCACATGAGCCATTGAAATTCCACCCTTACTTCCATGTCAGGGCTCTAGCATCTCTTTTGTGCTTAAATCTTGCTGAAGTCACGGTTTGCTACATTAGGACTTCTGATACAGCCACCCCCTTGTACAAAATTAGGGCCCTTTGGATCTGCAAGTGTTTGTTTGTACTGCTTTGTCTCTGTACGGAACAGAAGGGGCACAGCACACACCCTGCTGCACATGTGAAGAGTTATTTGCTATGCTCAGTGATATTATTTCTTAAATCAAAGCAATTTTCTTTGCTAGCAGAGCAAAGACACTGCTCTTCAGTGTGGAGTTTTAAATTCCCTTTCCCTAATACCATGCCTCTGTCTGGCTAAAGTAGTTCTTATGTTGCAAAAGCAGTGGTTCCTTGATTTTGGTGAAAGGAGTGGGATTTTTAGGCATTTGTGATTGAAGAATATTGGAGTTTCTTTGTTTGTGTGTTTGGGGTTTTTTTGTAAGCTGGGAATACAATCCAAAGAAAAATGGGAATTTTTCTCAAGAACTCTCTAACATACAGATATTAAATACACAACACCAGGTCTAAAAGTGAACACTGTTCTTGCTGTAGCAGCCCACTGGCCCTGCTATATATTCAGCATTGTGTGAAGTCCAAGCAAATCATGAAACTGGTTTAATGAAAATTTGAGATCCTAAAATTTGAGAGACAAAAAGCTGTAGCTTGCCATTTAGCTTTCCAGGCTTTAAGGTTCCATGCTTAATTCCCCAGCTCAGTTTTGTCTCATTTCTATTGAAAAACGAGATTTTCATGAAATCTTTCTACTTCATGAGTCAAGCCAAAGAAAACAACGTAATATGCTGAGACTGGTAATAAAGTTGGGAGAGCTGGAAGTGGTGCCTTTGGTATTACAGTAATCCCCTAGTCTTGATTACAGGCACTAATTCTACCTTGCCAAAGTCTGCTTCGTTGTGCTGTGTAAAACACGCAAGGACATGCCATCCTTATGTGTATATTTCATAGTGAGCAGTTCCTCACTTTTCCTCCCCTCGTCTGATATCTGCTAATGCTAATTTAAAGGCAGTGTTTCCTCTCCCGTGGCTCTCCAGCCTCAGGGTCCAGCCTGCACTTTGTCTTTGGGGAAGGCTAACAATGTAGGTGAATTACATTATGTGATTTGATTGTCTTACTGTAAAAGACAATGCAAGCTACATTAAACACTAGCAACCTTTCAAGCAAACAAAAATTCCTCCTTCAAATATATACAAATTGCTTGGGAAGCTTAGTTCAAAGGAGATTGATGTTGCTTGAATGTTTGCATTGAATTTGGCTGGTGCTGGAGCAGGTCCTAAAGGCTGCAGTTATTTGAGCCAACCTACCTGTTTAAGAGCTCAGGAATTACTACACAGGCAGTGTAAACAGGAGATTTACTATTGCTAGGATGACTGTAGAAAATATATCAATGTTTTCAATATTTAAACAATGTACTGTTAAGGAAGATTTTCTATTGTCCCTCAGTGTCAAATGTTTTGGCAGGAACAAATATTGGTTCATACGATGTTTCTGTATGTGTGACCATTCAAGACAGTAAAAAATGTACAGTACTCATAAAAGACACAAAGGGTTTCTCTTAATTTCATTGAATAGACAGTGTATTTTGCTTTCTGACATTATACAGGAGGAGAAACCATGGGCTTGGCTTTTCTTTTTTGTCTTTCAGATCCCTAAGCCCTCTGCAGCAGGGACTTTTAATATTTTTCCAATGTATATACTTTTTGCAGGTCTGTCCAAGTTCTCTCACAGTTTGGTTGTGTTTTGGGTTGAACTTCTGGCCCTTTCTGAGCCCTGTTCAATCCATTCCACCCTTCTTCCACTATCCAAGCCAGATTTCCTCCTGTTGCAGAGTCTGTCGGAGCAGATGGATGAGAGAAAGTCTGCAAGGTTCTGCTTTCTGAATATTTTCCTCTAATTGTTGGATTGGCTCAGTGGATCTGGAGGGACCAGTTGGAAGCCAGGACCATCTGCACAAAAGCTCTATACTTTTGCATTGGCCAAAGGATCCTTTATATCCTCTGACTCTTCGATGGCTTCATTCCAGCAAAGCCATACAGAAGGAGGATTTCTCCTGCTATGACCTCTTTAGGGATATCATATTAAAAGTAAAGGTCACTGAGAAACTGTTTCCAGCTCAAGGGAGATAGCTGTTTCTTAAAGATAACTACCAGTTTTGAAAATGCTGACCTCAGGGACCAAAAACATTCTGCTTTTGTAACACTAATTCCATTGAAAGTCCTAGTTATTTTAACACATAAAATTAGCTTTTCTTCTTCTTCTTCTTTTAACTAATAAATTAAACAACTCTGTTTAGCATTTTTGGGGAAACAGACTTTGCAGCAAGTGAGCCTGTTCACAAGCCACACATTACTCCTCAGAGAAGGAGAGGCACCTTGAGAGGAAAAAGCAGTGCTCAGCAGTTGAGGAGACGTGCTTATTCAGGTGGCAAAAATGCACGACGTGGAAGTTTGGCCAAGTCTGGGCACAAGATCTGTAGCTCTGTGTGGGCATTCCATAACCAGTAAATGGAGGGTGAGGGGGCTTTTTATTGCCTCGGCCACTGTGTGGATGGAATTCATCCAACTGAACCTCAGCAGTTTGGAAAGCAGGCATCCCATTTCCCTGCAATGTCAGTGAAGAGGGAGTCACTCCCAGGTAATGATTCATCCTACCAAGGCTGGGGTTAATCTATTTTATAGATATTAGGAAAATATTATGTATATTAGGAAGAAGTTCTTCCCTGTGAGGTTGGTGAGGCCCTGGCCCAGAGAGCTGTGAATGCCCCATCCCTGGAAGTGTTCAAGGCCAGGTAGGACAGGGCTTGGAGCAACCTGGTCTGGTGAAAGATGTCTCATGAAAGGTGGGATTTGGGCCTTGAGCTACCTGGACTAATGGAAAGTGACCCTGCCCATAGAAGGGGGGCTGGAACTAGATGGTCTTTATGGTCCTTTCCAACCCAAATGTTCTATGAGTCAATGGTTCTATGATTCTTTTTTGGGATCAGATTATTTCATTACCCCCTCTCTCTTTGACTATAGCAAGAGCCTGAGTGAGTAACTTTTTTTTGGACAAAGTTAGATCAGATGAATCCTTCCCACTAGGACTTGAAGAAGTTTCAATTAACAAAAGCACCCTTCTTGCCAGCATGTGTTTAGACCATGTACAACCAGAAAATGGGCTGAAATCCTACATAAATCAACAAATGGCTCGAGGAGGGGTGTAATTAGGTGATTTTTAAGGTCCCTTCCAACTCAAACCATTCTATGATTCTGTGAACCTCCAGTCAGATTTAAGTACACACTCTTAAAAAACAGAGCAGAAGCAACTGTGGACTTAAAAGTTGTTTTAAGGGCTTTGCTCAATGAAACAGTAACTGGTCAGGGTACCTCAAGCACTGTTCAGATAAGCAGCTTTTCTAAAAGTAGCCACAGAATATGTATGGTTTGATGGAGGTAGCACTTAGCTCTCCTGTCTATTTTAATTCTTAGAATGTTGCTGGAATAGCCTCGCCCTCCACACCTTTCCACACATTTTACCATCAGCATCCAAAATGGCTGATGTCAGTGTTAGCATATAGTTGCTTTTTAGCCTGGAGATGATAAATTTTACCTTAATCCACATTTTTTAAGCTGCAGCCAGGATTTAATTCAGATGGAATAAATCCTAATAATTGAGAAGGATAAAATTTCCAAAGCAAAGGAAGTCAAGTCAGTGGGAACTGCTTATGAGCTATCAGATTTGGCTCTGATAATCACCACTGACTTTGAAACTCTCCATGCATACGGTGCCACTAAATGTAGCTGGTGCCTTCCTTTTTCAGGAATTTGTTCAGTGAGCAAATCTCAGCTATTGCCTAATGTGATTTTATTACGGTTTTAGAAACCCAAGAGCTGATGAGGCCTAAGAAGTCTTCAGGAACGGCTTGTGACTCCATTCCCTTCTCTACAAATACCCAATAATTCCAAATTTACAGTTATCACAGGAGAAAAGCTGCAGTGACTGAAACGAGGCAAATTACTTCATTGTATGAAAGTTTGTGTCAGAGGCAGCACAAGAAGTTGTAAAATGTAAATCTCGTGCTCTCAAATTTCCCCGTGTTTTCACAGAACTGCATCTGTGACTGTGCAGCACTACAAAAATTTCCTGTGAATGTGCTAATAGGCCTTATGAGAATGTTCTATCACCATCCATCTGTCACTTTTTAACAGGCCTGATTGGCAAGCACTTGTAACAACTGACATCTGTTCTCGCTTATTGATATGTAGATTTATGGTAATTGCTGTGAACAATAAGACACAAAATTACCTAAGGTGAACATTAAATTAAATTTTCATGCCCCTATCCTTATAAATAATTTTTTTTAAAATCTTAAGTTTCAAGCAAGGCATACTGTGCATCTGTTTTGTACATAATTTAATTGTTTTTTTAATCTGCCAAATAACAAAATGAAAGTTGAATTTCCTTGCGATCTTGAATATTTGCCAAGCTGATAGCACATTGGTAAATACACGTTATTAAAAATGGAATCAAACTGTATTGTGATTGCGAGGTTTTTAATCATTTCCCTTTAATTCCCAACATTGTCTCCATCATGAAGATCAAGAGTTATTCCTTACCCAGAAGGGGTTTTTTTTCCTCTACAGGAGGATTTTCATTTTTCATGTGCAGCTCTGCCTATGAGGCTGTTCCTCAGCGTTAAGCAATTTGCATTTTTCTTTAGAGAGAGGTGCATTTGCTGAGTGAGCAGCACTTTCAAATAAAATCCATCTACTCATTTGCTGTCCAGCTCTGTTGCGGGATTTGGGACTGTTTTGAAAAAACTGTAGGATGTGAAATGTGTGAAGAGAGTGTGTGAAAGGGGAGAGAATGAGAGGGCAGATTCATCCCACAGAACTTCAGAACTGTACCTCAGCTGAGGTTCAATTGAACCAAAAATCCCCATTTGAAAGCAAAGTACTTTTGGGGTCTGGACTTGAGAGCATTTGGTTTCCCTCCTCCAAGTTTGTCCAAGCAAGTGGGATGTTGACACTCCTGACAAGTTGATGGGAGAAACCAATAAAGAGAGAGCAGTAATGGTAAAATGCCTGGGGAACATGAAACAGTGATGACAGGACTTATTTTTCAGATATTTGAGCAGACAGAGGATCCTAAAGAGGATGCATATTAAGTGATAAAACTGTTGACAAAATGGGCTCTAGAGCATGCTGGGTGACAGTGTGTGCCATGAGCTCTTGCTGACAGTCACATCTGGGTGCTCAATTCAGTGGGGGTCTTTGCTGTCCTTCTATTACCCAAGTGTGACAACAGCCAGCAGTTTTTCATCCTGCAGAGACCCAAGCTGACACCCTGTAACATCTGCAGGCTGTTTTGTGGCCAGGGTCTTACAGTCACCTCTACAGTAAAACAAACTGGATGGGGAGACAACTTCATCACCACCAAGTTCTTGTTCGTTCATCTTCATTGGGCATTGAAACTAATTTGCCAAATTTATGGTTTCCTCCTGTGCTTATACAGAAAATGTCCCACTATGAAAAAAAAAAGTTTTTGTGGGATGAGGCAATGATGGTATTTGTTTTACATCCACAGAGGTGCAAGGGTGATTCATGAGTGCAGACAGAGCAGTTGTTTGCTCTGCTGCCTGTTGACCTTGTCTGGCCTAGGCTCTCCTCTAGACCCCTTCTGTATTCACCACAATTACTTAATCCTACCATGCATTCCATTTAAAAGTCCAAAGAAACCTCCACACAGAAGAAATATAAGCTGGTTATGACTGATCCTTTTGATGAATAACTAAACAGTGGGTGATGGAAAGCCATTCCTCTGGAGGAGAGCAACCCACTGCTTTCCCAAATCCTTGTTACAGAATGGCACAAAATACAGCCTCAGTGAAGACCAGCAATGTTTTCTGGATATTCTTCGCTGAATTACTTATGCTCCTTATGAAACAGGAAGGTAAATGATAATTGAGGACCAGTAACAGCCCAGGATGAAAATTAATTCTATATCTCATTTTGAGAAATACTGACTGCTTTGTTCACAAAGAATTGAGCCCCAGCTTAAGTCTTCTCCATCCCCAAAATCTTGCTTGAAATAATCTGCAATCTTACTATCAAAGCACGATAATTCTTTGGTGGGGAAAAAAATACACCCAAGGCAAGCAATTAAGTCAGATAAGTAATTTAAAAAAATAAGACAATGTTGTTTGCATACCTGAATTTCTATCTGAACTGTGTCTTGCAAAATAGTTTGGATTGGTAGTGTTTGAGAAAAGCCTTATCTTTTAATATGCTCTTTAGCCTCCAAAAGAAACCTTATAGAGCTTTCTTGGTCACGTAATTTCTCCAAGTGTCTTGTTCTGGCTCCAGGCTATGAATTGGTGTATCTTGGATCAACTAAAATTTAAAATTCCCACCACTGTAATTGCATCACATTTTCAAAAACACCAACATCTGAACTGAATTTGGGCATTGACCAAGACACCGACATTAGAACCTCAGTCAAATTAGGTCCTCCCCTGAGGCCTGTTGGAACATGCTGTGTTTAAATTTGGGGCTTTACTCACAAATAGATGCTTATATCAAGGTTCATTTCACAGTGCCTAATGCTGTGACAGTAAGAATTCCTCTTTATGGAGATTGTTGATTGTACTAACCCGAGTCTGCCATACATGTGTTTGAAAGTAATATCACACTCCATTACTGAAGGAGTTCTGAATTCCGAGAACATACCTCTCCTTCATTGCATTTTTTTTCTTCTCAAACATACTTACCAAGTATTTTATTTAAACTCTCTTGTTTTCATTTTCTCTAAGTTGTTGTTAAGCTCCCCTGTTTGAGATACAAAGTGTGCAGGGAAAAGTAATATCTCTTGTTAGCAAACTAACATTCAGAAAAAATCAGACAAGTTTCTAGGCATTCAAGCTCTTCTTGTTTGAGTATTCCCCAGCACTCATGCAGTCTTCCCAGCTCTATCACTAGGTCTAGAAAAGGTATTGCTCTTTCTACCTAACCTTTTGTGAGCGTACTTGTGTTATCAAGACTACAGGAACATAATAAAACTCTTTTAGTCTTTCGCATTTTTGCACTTTTTCAACTCTGTTGAGGGCTCAGGCCCTCACAGAGCTCCTTCATATGTCCAAACCCAAAGGATGATCTCTCACCACCATCCAAACCATGTCTCTTACATCCTTGTGTAAATGCCCAGTCTGAACATCACTCCTGGGGATAGCTGGTCTTACTCAGGGCATCCTGAGAAGGATCCAGTCTGGTTAATGCTAGCACCCATCTTATATCTGCACTTTAGCTGTTACTGAAGTATTTCACCTTAGAGTCAGTTCCCAAGTACTTTATCTAGTCCAAGGTAAAAGGAATGTTCTTTTGAATGCCTCTGGAGAGACGAAGTTCTGTTCCTCAGATTTAAGCAAATGTATGCCATTGGCTGTTCCTTAATCATCTTTTTTTTCCATTTCACAAAAGTTCTCTTTATTGTTTGTCCTTTTTTGCTTGCCATCTGAATTAAACCTTGGCTATTTAAATACCTCCATTTCTTTAAGGTTCTCACTAAAATGATGGTGTATCTCCCCCACATCTTCTAAAATCATGAAGCGACAGATGACTCAGTAGACTTGATATCATAGTCCAGACCTACAGCCTGAAAATCCCTGTCTCAATGATGGCTCTGTGGTCAGGCTGATACTAATTTGATGTACTTTGTTCATATATGTTTTTAGAAATGAACCATCAAAAGGAAATTGAGCACAATTACTGGCTACTGCACAGTGTAACCTTAGTAGTTATATTCAGAGGAGACATGAGAAACAAATTTTATTCATCCCAATTACATGACCCTGTCCAGAATGTGTTTTAAATGCTAGCTATCTTCTTTACATCCCCCATTGTGTCAGGAAATAATATTGTGCCTGGGCTTCACGCAGAGTTTAAATGACTTTTAATTCTACTCTTCCCTTAGAAGAGGCACAAACCAGGTTTAATTTTCCTGTGGTATAGACTGGTGTCTTTGGTAAATTCTCTCAACTCCAAGGTAGAGAGATGAGAGATACTCTTCAGGAACTGTAAGAGGTGGTTCCAGATTATAGATGTCCTGGGAGTGAAAAGAATTGAGTTTATTGGCAAGGTACACCCCAAGCTCCATGACCATTAAAAACAGCACTTTTTGACAATTGTGATTATGATAATGATTATTACCTGTCTTAATTAATCCTATTGCTTCTCTGCATAGGCATGAACGCTTTACAATTACAGAATTTGGCAACTTTAGCAGCCGCAGCAGCCGCCGCCCAGACCTCAGCTACCACCACCAATGCAAACCCTCTCTCCACAACGACTGGTGCTCTGGGAGCCCTCACAAGTCCTGGTAAGAGCAGAGTGCCTGCTTCCAACTCACAAACATGGGAGTCGAGGGGAAGATGGTCGTTAAAATGCTAATTCCATGTTGTGTCTTAAGTTCCGTGCTCATGTAAATTGTGAAGAACCTTTAATAGCTGAATACATTTTTAAGCAAATAACTGCTTTTTTAAGTGGTCCAATGTGGACATGCTCACCTTTCCAGATTCATTTCAGGGGCCATTAAAGCCTAACAGAGCCATCTTACAGAACTCTGCATGAAAATTACACTTGCATGGGAAACTTAAGATAAAATTAACTTTTCACAAAAAATTCAGAACATGACCAAATTCTTCCCATCCAAGGGAAAATCAGCACAGGTGGTTCTTTCTAATCCCCAGGATACTGATGTTTGATTCCCAGCACATGCACGTATTGCCTTTACCCTTCATGAATTTTTGTGAAGTCCTTTTATTTTTTCCTTCTCTTGCTGGATCTTGGTTGAGCTTTCTTCTGGTCCTGAGTACACAGTTACGGAAGTGATATCAGATGCACAAGGAATACACAGCCAGATTCTGACTTCATTACGCTAAGCAGAAGCCAGATTTATGGGGGGAAAAGAGACAGGATAAGAGGTGGAGGTACCTCCATGATCACCATTTGGACTTCCAGCCATGCATGTCTGATGTCCACAAAACCCTAGAGAGAAACTAGGGCAAATTCAGACTTAGGTAATACTTCAGGGTCACCAGAATCCACAAAGAGGGATATTGATTCAGTGTAGTTACTGTGGGTTTACACTGATGTAGCTGAGTAGAGAATCTGGCCACTTACTGTTACATAAAGGCTGCAGGGTGTAATTATTTGCATCATGAAGTGTGTTTATTGCTGTTCTAAAAAACATTCATATTATTTTAGACACCACTAAAGAACATTTGTGTTTAATCTTGTTTAAGTGTGTATTTATCCCCCATGAAAAAGTAATTCATGGCAAACAGTTTGAGCTCATCAGTAAGGAAAACAGTCTTCACTGCACAATAGAACTGGGACCGAGTGTGGTGCTGGTTATTAGTGCTGTCCAGGACTCCCATTATATTACAGTTTTATTGTTTGTTTGGGACAAAGGTTAAATTGGCTAATACTAAGTTTGTGCAGAATATTCCTGTTTTGTGGCACGAGCCTCATCTTGACCTAAAAGTAATATTCATTAGGAACATCTCTGAGAAGCAGGTCGCGTGAAAATAATTTTGACTTGCTGATGTATTTCTTTCAAACCTGAACAATCTCTTCCCTCTGTCCTGATGCTGGGACTTAACACTTTGCAAAAGGCTATTCCCAGTGTCACTGTTTCTGTGTTACACCTGTCTAAATGCCACCCATTTATAGAAGCAGAAATGTTGAATTTCATGCATGCTCTGTGATATCTCTGCAGTTTAGCTGATAATGTTTGAGCACCCTTGTCCTTCCAAGACACACACAACATATCTTGACCCATACTGACAAGACTTCTCAGGGCAACTCAATGCACTGCACTGTGGTGCAGGGGGGCTGGAAAACAACTCCCTTTTTCTCTGCTGCTCTGCAGCAAAGTGGCACCAGAATGTTCCTGTCATGCACTTTGTTTTTCCATGTACACACAGAACTTGGATTCAAACTTAAGGCCCACATTTCTCTCTTTCCCTCTCCAACACAGTCTTCTTATCCAGCCTGTTTGACCTGCTGTTCCTTTTTAACTCTTGAGGCTCCTTGAGTACCTAGAAGATTGTTTTATCTGATTTTCAGGTCTGCAGAGGCCCGTGGTAGACAGGTGCTTCCACTGAGCCGGGCAGATGTATCTTTGGGGTAACTAGAGCTTCCTCTTGCTCAGGTGGTATGGTAGAGCAGATACCAAGGGTTTTTCCAAAGAGATTAATGATTTTGCTAGGACATTGAACTTGTGTTATTTTCAAAAAATTCTGGACCTTTAGCCTTTCAAATAGTGTATTCAGAATGCCACTTGCCTTTGAAAGTCTTACAGATGGCATCTGTACACAAGTGTTTCTAATACTACACAGCTTGAAAAATCTCTTATAGGTCCACTGACCTATTTATGTTGCACAACCAACCTAAAATCAAGCCTTGTTAAAATGTTCTTCAGTTTAACCTTCCTTATCTGGTTCCACATTCTCCACCCTATTACAGATTTTGTAAACCTGAATAATATCTTCAATGATTCTTCTCTGCTCCATGGAAAATGAATTTAGTTTGATAAAGCTTTTCACAGTAGCTCAAAGTGTTTCTACTAAAACTTGAAATATGTTGGCAGAAAACATTTAAGTCTGCCTTTCAATGTGTGGATGTTTGGAGGCCTTAAGGGTATTTTTTTGGTCTAGTTTCCCTTTAATAGAACACTTCAGTTTGTTGTGTTTCATAAGTGTAAATTATTTTGTCTGATTTCAAAGCCTGTGCAAAGCCAGGAAGAAATGTTTATGTCTCTCCAGATAATGCATTAAATTAATATTTCTTAGTTGAGAAAAACAGCCCAAATTTGGGGCAGTGCAAAGGTAGATGCTTAAATTTAATCCTTTTCTTGATGTTGTTAAAGGCAAAATACTGCACAGAATGGAGATGAGCAAAAGTGTGTACTTCTGGTGTGCCTTGAACCATGGCAGCCACATAAATCATATCCATGTTTCTACCCAGATATATCTCCCCTGAATCAATCTTGGACCAAGAGCTCTTGTTCTGTCCTTTGTAAACATGTGTCATAAGAGCCCAAAAGATGATTGTTTCAGTTAAAATTCATCATGAAGCTTATTTTTACATAGATAAGATTTAGCAACCATCAGTGCACCACGCTAGTACAGAGGAGACAGTGGTCAGGCCAACTTCGGTGCATTGGCAACTCAGAAAAATAGGCCAGGAAGTGAGGAGCCAGCAGGACATCTGATATTTGAGGCTTTCCAAACAAATTAAACTCCAATAATCTTTCTTTCATACATTCTGACTAAATAGGTTTGACCGCAAGAGAGTCTAAGGACACTCGTTCTCCTCCATGTGCTAAATACTTTCTCTTAAGCTTGAAAGAGTATTCATTCAGAAAGAACAGAGACAATACAATCCCCCAAACTATTAATTTTTTTATAATTGTAAATTTATAATTTCAATTTTGCATACCCATGGAAGTGTCTCCCTACAGCATTGTTAGAAATGATTTTTTAAAAGCCTTTGCTTAAAAAAACATGAAAGATTAAGCTTTCATTTTAGTAAAAATCCCCTCAGGCAATAAATAGGTTCTTTTGTCTCTTGGCCCTGGAAAAAAAAATTAAAATGGTTTAAATTGCCTATGGTTAAAGTAACTGTTTCTTGCAATTATCAGATGGTAGTGAATAAAAATTAAAATGAAATCATGAAAGACTAAAAACCAGGTAAATGCATATTCGTCTTCAACGAGTTTCTCATGGGTCTTTTGAAGACTCATTTAATCATCTTTCTTGTCTTTTATTTTGATATGATAATTGTTTCCTTTATTTACTTTAATCACCTCTATTTAGTTAATTAATTCTTCACTTTATTTTCATTTCACTTGCTTAGGATACTTTTTCTGTTTTAAAGACAGGTACCAGTAGTATTTCATACTGTTTTAAAGGCAGGTACCTGTAGCATTCCATAAAACAAGGATTTGGGCTGGGGTAGCTTTTACCTGTCTCCAGGTTTGTCTCATTCAGTTTATCTCAGTTCCATTTGGGTGGGGACCTGGAAGTTTGCATTTCTTGTTAACTGGGAGGGGATTTTGGAGAGACTACCTCAGCTGTAGGTATCCACACTGTAAATATCCCAATTTGGGCAGGATGAATCCCAGCTGAGTGTCAGGAACCTTATTCTCTCCTCCAGAGACTGTCCGTGACACATCCTGTAAATGGATCGTCGAGCAAAGAGCTCACAGGGAGGCTGCTCTTCCAGGGCGTGGAGAGATCCATTCAGGGTGCATCCAGTGGGTGGTGGGAATGCCTGGAGGAGAGTGTGAAGGAGGGACATACAAGCTCAAGATCAAAGTTATCTGTCTCTAACACTGTCTGACATTTAATTTCCCTCAGTTGACCCACTACCCTAATTTTCTGTGGGGTAATAATTTGTATTCTGACTGTCCCGGGTGGTACAAGGCTAATACAGCACTGTAAAACGTGGACCATTCAGAGCAGGTTGGTGAAAGCCGTGTCCAGTCAAGGTCTGAGTATCTCCAAGGATGGAGATTCCACAGCTTCCGTGAGCTCATTTCAATTTCGTTTCTTCAAATTCGCACATAAATGTTTTTTTCAGTAACCACTAGGAAAGCCCTACTATGTGTAAATGAAGAGATGAAACATCTAATTATATATACAAATTTATCTGCATGAACATACACAATATAATTTCTGAACTGTGGGGAGAGAGAATTGCTAAACCAGTAGCTAATTCAGTTTCAGACTTAGGAGCCTTCATTTTCCATGACATTTTCATGATTATTTGATTCTCTAAACTATTATTTATTCACACAGCTGAACTAGCTATTCATGCTTCAGTAAAAAACTCTTTAGGTTTATCTGTTGTGTAAACCTAAGAGGAAATATTTCGGAAAAAAAAATACTGATAGGGTAGAAAGCGAGAAAGTGAGACTTTTTCCTTTAATGACCTCTTAAAATCCAGCACAGCTTTTGTCATATTATATCAGTATTCAGCCATTAACTCTTAACGTTGAAAAAAAGAATTCCTCCTAAGCACAAAGGTCTAAAAATACTCATTTTCAGACAGATGCTGACATTGAAGAATAACAGTCCCTAGAAAAGGAAGACTGTGAAGTATAGAATAAGCTGAAAAAGAAAAAAAATTACGCTGCCTTTCCTGTAAGAATTAATTCATTCTTTCCCTCTGCTCAAAGCAGAGAATTATAGTTATCATCCATGGCTCATTATTTTTTCTGCCCCCTAATCTAGTATGAAGATTGTCTTTGTTAGTTGAAGGTGTTCATGTTGTGAGCACAATTGTTGAAGTGGTAGAGATTTTACAGAATATACAAGATGCTTCAGCTGAGAAGCAGTGAGGAATGTTCAAATAACCATTCTTAGAAGATTTGCTTTTTGTTCACTTCAGTACAATACGTTTTTCTCCAATCAGTGGCGCAAGGCTGCCACCGTGACATTTTGTTAGAGGCCAGTACACCCACTGAGATAGTTGTGATTTGCTTCCAGGATGATCCAAAAATAACCCTACCAGTAGGTGTGTAGGAAGGTCTGACAGTTTGCTAAAGACTAAATTGAAGTAGATGTTTCATGTTGGAAAAGATCGGCTTAAAATGCAGAATGGCACTTGTCATTCTGTAGTACAAATTTATTATTTTTGTGCCATTTCATGTGGAATTAATGCATGTTCCATTATTGTAAAATCATTTAAAATAAGCTTTATTAGTTTTGCAGAACACAGAAAACTTCCCTAGTATCATTTTCATTATTTTTAGGATAAAGATACAGCTGATAAATATAAGACATAGCTTAAATAAATATTTTAAAATACAGTGTATGTACAGTACACACAGTTAACCCAAGCGTATGTTTCTAAATTTTGTATTTAAGTCTAGTTATATAATTAGCATTGTTACCTTAGTGCTTGGAGGACAGAGAATTTCAATGCCTTAACCCTGATCTCAACAGCAATATTTTAAAAGAATATATTTTCAAGGAAGCTATGGAAGAAAATCTTGCTTTAGCACACCCACTTCCCTGTGCCTTTTATTAGACTGCATAGTTCAAGGAGATTTGTGACAGGACAAGTATATTTCTGAACTGTTGTGTGTCAGCTGATCTTACCCACATGGTGTTAACTTTCTGAGTCTGTGGTTAGGCACCTAAATAAGTGAATTGATTTTGACTGCTCTTAGTGCCCAGAGATTATGCTGCTTCTTGGAGAGATATATTGGTACTAAGCCCATCTGATAATTAGATCACCCTTAAGCAGGCATGCAAGCACGAGCAGGAGCCAAAAATATGTATTTTTGACCTATATTTGTATTTTTAATAATGCTTCAATGTATCTTAAATAATTAAAGAAAAAAGAGTGGGAATTGTAGCTAAGAATCTCCCAGAGTCCCAGTACAGTAAAAGGAGAGGCGATGGATTCATATGGAGCCCCCCTGGAACAGCCCAGTCTCTCCCTGGTCTCCTCATTGGAAAAATGAGCCAGTGTTAACCTGAAGGATGCTGATGGCAGCCGACAGGCCATCGGTGTGCTGGGATTACCTGTTTGCATATTGGTCCCTTAAAATGTAACAGGTCTTTGTACATTCTCCCCTCTGAAGGGTTTCTGACTAGGTGCACCAGTGCAGCCTGAAGGATCTCAGGGAGCTTCAGGTGCTGAATGGGCTCAGGGTGGGCAGAACTGCTTTGTGAAGCAGTGTGAGGCTGCCTGACAACTGCAGGAGTCATTTTGGCAAGGCTCCTTATCTGTTTTAGAATCAACATTATCAATTTATGAATTTTTGGCACAGAAATCTCCAGCTGTTTCCTCAGAATTCCATAAATACCAAAGGACAGAAACATGTGGATATTTTCAGTCAAGCATTGTGCTAGTTAATTCTTTTGGGTTTGTTTTTTTCTTTTAGGAAGCAGCATACAGTACTAAACCATGGATTAGTAGGATCTAATTCAACAGGAGACATGTTTGTTTTTTAAACATTATTACATTATCATCTTCCTAAAGTATTAAATCCATTGCCTTAGCACATTTCAGGATTTACTTTGCTTGCAGTATACAAATAACACGTATAATGCATTATATTTTGTAAGTGTCTCTCTACCCCACTCTTAATCTCTATTTCAAGCTACAAGAATCCCAGTTTGTAAAAAAGAGCTGTTTTTCTTTCTGTTGGAAGCACTATTTGAAGTTCATTCAGGGTTGCTTTCTACTAAAGAAAGATGATAGTATCAGCTTGCCTACACAGGTAGATATGTGAGCTTATGTGTAATATATCTTACAAGAAGTTACAAGCCCAGATAATGCTGCAGTTCACAATACCCAGAAAATAATGTAAATCTTAGAAAAACTCATGCATTTGAAGGAGCTTTCGACTACTGCCAACACTGTTCCTTCAATCCTACTGGATTGTGCATGTGTCCATGGATACTCCTGGTCTGTTTCCCTAAGGCAGAATAATTAGAATTAATTGTAAAAAATAATAATTTAAAAAATCTTATTTTTATTCTACTATTTATTATTATTAATGTCTTAACCTAATTGTTTCAACAGCCTCTCAAAACAACTAGTTGCTCAAATATATGGCTACTGAATTATTTTATGCAATGGCCAAACAAAAAAATCTCCAATAATTGCATGTGTTTAAAACCAAGTAAAGTAAACCCTCGACTGCCTTTGCTGTTTGCAGAACAAAAATGTGCAATATGGATGAAAAGAACCAGTGTCACAGTGAACTAAATATGACTTTACAAATGTTCTGCAAAGGACCTGGCTGAGCAATTTTACATGAGGCAAGGTAATCCTTGAGTTCTGCAGCTCCCAGGGGTGAACAACTGCATTTTGTTGATGTGCTATTGCAATAAGGTTGTGCCTGCACACCCCACTTAGAAACCCATCTGCCATGGAAATAATTGCATGCACCTTCAGGATTCATAACTCCTTTAACTACTAACTCAAATTTTCAATATATAGTTTAGTTCATCTCTGTTCTAAAATGCCATGGATAAGATTCCTGTCTGAAGGAAACAAGTCTTTTAGAAACATCTTGTTGCAATGGAAAGACAAACACCTCCCAAGGACTGTTTACCTGATCTTAAGACAGATATATGAGAGAGTTGAAAAAGAAGATGGATCAGACCATCCTCTCCTGTGTACTAGAATTTGAATTGGCTTATATGCATGTGATAAGCACTTGTAGAACAAAAACATTGCTTACTTTGAATGATAGCCTTGGACTCCGCTGACACTCTTTTTTCCTTTTTTTTTTTAATGGAGAGATGCTACTGTGTGTTGTTTGTCAATGCTTAGTGCTGAAAGTGTGTCAAAGATGCTGTAGGCACACCGGGGGCAGTGTGAAGGAACCTGTACTCCAGGCGGGAGACCCTGGCCTCAAGTAGAGCCCTCTTGATTTTAGGTCAGAAATTCTTCGGAAAGTGATTTATAAGTGGCTGTATTCTGAAGTGGCTCCACATGGAGGTCATTTCAGCATCGGGGCATGTATCTCGGAACAATAGCCTGCTCCAAATTGTGTGAGATAGCTGTAATAAACATGAGAGCACAGCTGGAAGTTCCCTGTAGAAATGGCTTTGATGTGAACTCAGTGGTGCTTCAATGAGCACAGCCACAGCCCTTGGCCCCACCGAGTAAAACAGTCATAAGTGCTCAGTAATTCTTCTTTGTTTTCTTCATATTGTGGTGATTCAATTTGGTTTGATTTCAGTTAGAGTTAGAGTTGGAAATATCTGATGGTCAGCTATGAACTTTAACTCAAGCTAGTCCACTGTGCATTATTATTCTATTCCTGAGCCTCTCTAAAGTACTTCCCACCCAAAACCAAAGGCAATTCATCATTGTGGTGTGCTGGGGAGAATGCACAAGATGTTGCAGGCACAGTATTGAGGTACAACTTGTAGTTTACTCTAGAGGTGGATGGTCTTCACTGAGCAATGCATTTCAACAAAACAGAAGCATCAGTGGGGAATTGGCCCAGAATATTAACTTGCTTTTTACTCTCGCTCTCTCTCCATCTTCAAAATCTCATAGGAAAATGTGCCCTTAAACACCAAGATTCACAAAACCAGCCTAGATTCATAATCAATTAACCCTTGTTTGTTAAAATCCCTTCTGCTAGATGGATAGATTTGGAGGAAAGTTATGGAAGAGAGGACTAGAAAACTACAAAAATAACCAGCTAATGTTTGTCTGCCATACCTATAGTACATTTACATGGTCTGTTTTCTCCTTCTCCTTTGCACTGCTGTGAAAGGTCCATGTTGTAGACACTGTAATTTCATGACAATCATAAATGTCAAGTTAGGTGTTAACATAAATAAGTGATTAAAGTGAGTGTCCCTGATTTTCACTTCTCCCAAGCTTTCTTAGCTCTCAAAAACCCATGCAGTGCTGAATAATATGGTTTTATAAGCCTGAAGTTATTCTCCCATTGTTGAAAACCTTGGCTTCTGAATTTGCAAAGAATTTGAATGAACTGGTTCACCTCTTCATGTTTTCTGGTTTTTTTTATTCTTGTATAAGTCAATGTTCACAAAGGACTTCGTAAAATATAAAGCTGTTTTCAGCTAGCCAGAACCAGAAGGAGTGCCATGGGGAAAGGCTCCTTCCTCTCCTCTCCTCTCCTCTCCTCTCCTCTCCTCTCCTCTCCTCTCCTCTCCTCTCCTCTCCTCTCCTCTCCTCTCCTCTCCTCTCCTCTCCTCTCATCTCCTCTCCTCTCCTCTCCTCTCCTCTCCTCTCCTCTCCTCTCCTCTCCTCTCCTCTCCTCTCCTCTCCTCTCCTCTCCTCTCCTCTCCTCTCCTCTCCTCTCCTCTCCTCTCCTCTCCTCTCCTCTCCTCTCCTCTCCTCTCCTTCTCCCTTCTCTGTCATGCTTGCTCTCATTTGCACATGCATGCACACAGTTAAAAAAAAAGACCACATATTGAGTGCATGGCTCTCTCCCTTCCTCCTTTGCTCACTGCTGCTTCTCTTTCCCTGTTCCTTGAGAAGATATGGACAATCTTTCATGGGCACAGTTCACCTGTGAATAATGAAGAAGCAGAGGGACACTGACTTATTAGAGAAAGGCTGTGATATTGGTATATGTCTTTCTATATTGTCATTCTTGTTTCCCCTGACTCTTTCTTGCTCTCTTGCTTTTCTGGTGCTCTTTCCCTGGAGTGCATCTGTCACTTTTATTTTATCCTATCCAAGCAAAAGCAGAGCACTTAAACTTACTAGAATCTTCCTTTTTGACATGTCAGACAGCACTTCCGAGATACCAGAAAATGTGCAAGTTTTTACTTCTTTCTCCATACCAATGGCAATGTATCTGTCAGAGGACCTTATGGAAAATACACCTCTTCAGACCAGGAAAATCTATCTCACCTTTGCCAAAATTTGCCCTGAGAAATAGAACCAGTGCCTGCTGGTAGTGCTAGCGACGGGGAGACCACCAGTTTGTGCAAGGGTGAATACTCAGATTGGCTGGAGATCACTGTAAAGGGCAGACAATTTAATGCCAATCACACATGCTAGTTAGACTGGAATACTTATGAGCCCTAGTGAAAGGCCAACTGCATCTTCTTCTAGCAAAAATATTAAAACGCCCCTATTTTTCCCCCTCCCCCTCCAGATTCTCCACAAGAATAAATTAAAACTTGGAGGTGTGGTTATTATCACAGAATAATTAGACCCCATGGGATTAGAGACACTCAACGTTTGCTAATGCCTCTGGGTTGTGATTATCTAATAATGATGATGCCTCTGTCATTGCTTAATTATTCTTCCCCTTTAAAATGCTCCTTCTGCAGTCAGAGCCCGTAGAATGTGCTCATTTCAGCCAGAAACACCACTGCAAACTCCTGAGAGCCATGTCACATGGGCACCATGATTGACTTGCCCACTTCTCCCCCACACCATGTTTATAATCCTCATTTCATAAGTTCCAGCATTACTATATTCGAATCATTCCCCTTTTCCATAAGACATTTCATTTGTGTGTTTAGGAGAAAACTCTGGGGCCTCCATCTCTTCAAAACAACCAGTTGGTGTGGTACATAGAGAGTGCTACATAAAGAGAACACACCTTAATCGATTGACCTTAATTGTATAAGATCAGATCTGTCCAGAATCCCTCCTCATTCCAGGCTGGTGGTCCAGACTCCCAGCTACATAAGAGCCTCCTACAGCTGGGTGCAATTCATCTCTGTTTAAGAGAGTACCACCACCAAACTAAGATATTACAAACCAAATTCGAGAGCTTTGCACAGACTTTGTCCAACACAACTAAACTTTGCCCAATATCTTTAGTCTTTCAGTCAGGCCAGGTGTTCCTCATGTTTAGATACAGTTTTCAAGACAAAGTTCCAAACATCATTGGTTTTTGCAACAAAAGATTAGAAAGAAAACAGAGAACGCAGCCTTAATCTGATTATCCTTAAAATCCAGTGTTGTCTCTTAGCTTTATTATCCCTCTTGGACTAAGCAAGGGACAAAGGCATATTTTGTTTACCCAAGAGATTTTGTGTACTAAACAAAGATTTTAAATTCAGCTGGCTAAAATTAGAGAATTCTACTTCGGGTTTAATATTTCTTTTTCTTTTGTCCTTATAATTCTCTTATAAGTTTACAATTTTTTTTCTGTCACTGACTGAGGAGCTGTTAGAAATATTATTTTTTATTTTCTTTTTTTTACTGCCTTTATTCTCTTTGTATAATTTCTTTATATCCTTTCTTTATGTTCTTCTACTGTGATTTTATTTTCTGTTGCACATTGCTGAATCTAAGAGGAATCTAAGACCTCAAGGAAAAACCCAAGGTCACAACTTTTGTTATATGCAGATTGAGCCCTGGAAACCTCGCCCACACAGTGTAGTTGTGGCAGCCTAGAATCAAAACCCCAGATGAGAGTTAAGTGGAATATTCAATGTCAACCTCTGTTTCTGTAAACAGACGCAGGAACAGAAACCAGTTCTACTGTTCAGTTTTCAACACATCTTCATTCTTCAACCTTCTTTCATTCTGCCTTAGTGTGAGCTGACTTTCTCTACTTTTCTCCTACACTGCTCTAATTCCCATAGAATAATTGAGGTTGGAAGGTCAATTGGGACGCCTGTAGCCCAACTCCCAGCTCATGTGAGATCAGGTTGCTTAGGGCTTGGTCCAAACAAGTCTTAAAAATCTCCAAGGGCACGGATGGAGCAATCTGGGTAATCTGTTCCAGTGCTTGACAATCCTTGCAGTACAAATGTTTTTAATTATATCTGAACTGAGCCTCCCTTGTTTCAATGTACTTCTCCTCTTCCCACCATGTACTATTGCTCTATCTAGTGGATGACCTCCTTTTAAGCACTGGGAGGCTGCTTTATGTTCACCTGGAGCCATGTCTTCTCCAGCCTGAACAAGCCCAGCTCGTTACAGGATGAGTGCTGGAGCCCCTGACCAACTTGCTGGCCTTCCACTGGACTTCCTCCACCTGATCAATGTTCTCCTTGCAATGAGGAGCCCAAATCTGCATGTAGTATTTAGGTGTGATCTAACAAGCACTGAGTAAAGAGGAAACTTGGATCTCCTGGCTCATCTCATATTCCAAAGTCCAGGATGCTGTTTGCTTTCTCCGCTGCCAGTGCATGCTGTTGGCTCATGTCACCTCCCACCAAGACCCCCCCAGATCCTTTTCAGCAAAGCTTCTCCCCAGCCCACCCATCCCCTCCTGTGTTATTGAAAGGGATTATTCTTCCCCAGGTACAGGACTTTGCATCTATCCTTGTTAAATTTCATAAGGTTCATGTTGGCCAGTTCTGCCCACCTGAATCCCTCTGAATGGCAGCCATTTAGTCAGCACCAGTGTAAGTCAGATCCATTTTATCTGGCCCTTGGAGTCAGTGAGCTTAGGAAGGTAGCAGAAAACCAAAAATACACCCAAATTTGGTACAAGAAAGAGGATTCTGGACTTAGACAGCTGCCAATACAGATCTGACATGAGTGTCTCCCAGAAGTGAACATTTTCTCTGCAGCTTCTCATGCTTAAAGTCACAGAGATGCTGAACCTAAAATTTGTGGGCAATATTGATCCCTGCTGCACTACTACTTCATCTTAACTGGAGCAAAAGAAGTACTTTGAACACCGGGTTATTTAAACTATCCATTAAGTAAAACAACAAGAATAAAGTTGAGGCTCACAGGTGAGTGGTGGTAAGAAAGTGGCTGATATCAGAGTAAACACCGAGCTTCCTCTTGTGCTATGCATTCAAGTGAGAGGCAATTGTGAAGTGTAACCAAGGGCTGCCTAAAGGAAAGCTGTCAGCAGGGCTGACACAGTTACCATTGTGGATCTCTGTGTGCAAAGTCCCAGCATAGTTAAGCCAGTCTTGGATCTGCCCTGAAGCCCTCCAGCACCAGAAATCTGGCTCTGCTCCAGAAACATTATAGCTGCTTTTCACATGGATGGGGCTGGCAAGGTGTACAGCAACTGTCCATGCCTGCAAAGGGCTGAAGCTGCTCTTGCTTTTCTCTGCCCATTCTCTCCGTTAGTCCTGCCCTGAAACCAAAATAATGTTTGCAATACGAAACTTCGCTTAAAATATTTGTAATGCCTCATGTCCTTAATATCTTAGTCCAAGACTTGCACCTTGTGTATCATTTCCAGACAGTATGCCCATGTTGGAAGAGGAGGAAGGGAACAGGAGAAGGTGGAGAGGAATGGAGAAATGCACAGTTTACACTGCCTATAAATAGTGCCAAGTTAGCACATACAGCAGGGAGTTTCCTTCCAAGAGATTTGGGGGTTTTTGTGGTATAGGACTTTGCTGAGAAGCCATTGGAATTTTTTTTTTCACTTAGACATTTACCAAAAAAACTAAAGAAATAATGAGGTTGACTACACACTGCAAACCGTGTCTCTGCTAAATCATAGTGGCACGTGTGTGATTGGAATAGGTCCTTTCCTTCAGTGCAACAGTGAGAGGGTGGCTTATCTGGTACTTTGTCCTCTGGCAGCCCACCCAGACCCTGACCCCCTCTGAGGGAAGAGGATTCCTGAAGATGATCAGAGGGCTGCAGCACTTCTCCTGTGAGGAAAGGCTGAGGGAGTTGGGGTTGTTCAGCCTGGAGAAGAGAAGGCTCTTGGGAGACTATTGCAGCCTTTCAGTACTTAAAGTGGGCCTGCAAGAAAGATCACGACAAACCTTTTAGCAGGGTCTGTAGAAATAGGACACAGGGCGATGCTTTTATACTAAAAGAGGGTAGATTTAGACTATATACAAGGAAGAAGTTTTTGTTTTGAGGGTGGTGAGACACTGGCACAGGTTGCCCAGAGAGGTGGTGGATGCTGCATCCATGTAACAGTCATGGTCAGGTTGGAACGGGGCTTTGAGCAATCTGATCTAGTTGCAGAACGCTCACTGCTCATCTTTAAAGATGCCTTCCAACTTGAACCATTCTCTGATTCTATGATTCATTTTATAAAATGACCCTGAGGCATGAGAGGGGTGGGATTTGCCCAAGGCTGTACTACAGGCAAACATAGGTCTGTGGTTTCAGCATACCAAGAAGCTCTACTGAGGGCACTCCTTGGTCTGAGGTGCAGGAAATGAATAGGCCTGACAAAAATGTGCCTGTGCCTCCAAGATTCACCTTTCTAAGAGACAAGCAGCAACTGTAAAGAAACAGAAAGTCTTGCAACAAAAATCATAGCAATTGCTTTATCCAGAGCAGCACAAGAAGTTTGAGGGAAAACTGGGAAAGGCATCAGTAGCATCTGGTAGTTGAGCTCATCTGCATGCTCTTTAGGGCAATTCAGCCCAACCTGAAATAGAAATCTAAAGGTAGGGTGTCTGAATTGAAGGTCTTTAAATCTCAGAGACAGTCTAGTTTTTACTAGACTAGCTTAAACTAACAGGGAGGCTGCCAAAGGTGGGGAAATTAATTCCATCCACAGTGTGTGTAGCAAAGCCAAAGAAATATTTACACATCATTGCCTTTCCTAGATGCTGTTATCCTGAATTTAGTTTTCCACCTGAGGCAAATCCAGATGATGTAAATCATTATGACTCTATTGACATAAGCTAGCCAAAAGAATGGCCAGAAGTTTCTATGCTAATTCCTGTTGTTTTTCTAGGTTGGCATAGTTTTTAGGAATTGTGTTGAAGTGTTATTTAAATTAAAATTTAAAAGAGAAATGGCTCATTGCTAGTTCATATTTCTGTTTAAAAAAAAAAAATCACTGACCTAAAAGGTGTTATAACCATTTACAGGCAGAAGTAAATGTTTTGAGAACATTTGAAAATGCCAGCTGCATCCAGCCTTAAAAATCTCCATGAGTGCAACATTTCTAGTTAAACACAAGTATCTGTATTGTGTGGAGCAACTACTCCAAATAAAAATGTCTTCTCTGTATCAAAGAGAACTCTGTCAAAGAATATATTAACCAAAGGCAAAGTTTCTTGGCTTGAAGCTTGAACCTGATAGAGAAAATGTCATCAGTTAAATGTAGGAAGGACAGTAAGAGGAGGGGCAGGCACTGATCTGTTCTCCGTGGTGACTGGTGACAGGACCCCTAGGAATGGCCTGAAGTTGTGCCAGGGGAGGCTTAGGTTTGATATTAGAGAGAGGTTCTTCACCCAGAGGGTAGCTGGGCTCTGGAACAGGCTCCCCAGGGAAGTGGTCACAGCACTGAGCCTGACAGAGTTCAAGAAGCATTTGAACAATGGTCTCAGGCACATGGTGGGATGCTTGGGGATGGTCCTGTGCAGGGCCAGGAGCTGGACTCAGTGATCATTGTGGATCCCTTCCAACTCAGGATATTCTGTGATTCTGTGAATGTTCTGGTGCAGAGGCTGGAGGGAGTTGTGAATTTTTTTAATATTTATATTTTTTCATTTATTTGGTGTCAGAGGAACCTGTAAAACCCAATTTATAAATTATGTAGTTAGCCAATCTATTTTTGTCTTCTGGACAACTAAAAGACATAAATATAGAAAGTATTCTGACAGTGAGTTATTCTTCCTTTGCCATTACTCTGAGCATTTGTGGAGCCTGAGAGTTTTGCTGACACAAGAGAGTTATACAGGTTCCCCAAAGTAGTGCAGTCATTTGCTGTTACCACAAGGCATGTGATTTTTCTTCTTTCCCTTCAGTTTAATATATGTTACAATTTTTTAGTTGAAAGGAACTATAAAATGGTAAAGGACAGGAGAAGCATAGTCCTTGTCTCTAGATGGATTTCAATGTATTCTGGGAGCACATGAAGTAAAACTTTCAGCTGATCTAAGCCGTCACACTTGTCTTGTAGGACCTTTTAACTTTTATTTCATCTTCCTTTAGTTTTGGGGACAAGGCACACCATTGTTTCTTCTGTTGGTTTTATATAGCATTTTGTTAGAAATTTTCACCTCTTAATATCTTGGACCTTTTGTAGCCCTTTTATGGTAATATTTTAGCTCACCACTGTCTTCATTTCAGAGATGCAGGTCTCAATCAATTAGTGTGGAGTGTCTCAGGAAACTTCATGCAGAAGGTGCTTGATCTCTCCAAGCACCCTAAAAAAAAAGGAGGTCCCTTCATTTCTGTTCACCCCCTGTTCAATAAGATAGTGGAAACCACACAATGTGTTCAGTCTCTTTCTCCTCAAAGAAATATGAAGCCAAAGAGGAAAGAGCATTGTCCCACTGCATCTGTGAGGCAGAAGCAGAAGAAACACCACAACAACATAACACTGGTTCCTTAGCTGCTTTAGGGCTGCAACTAGTATTATACAGTGAGTATGTGCCAAGTCTTTATTCAGGCAAACTAGATAATCTGCATTGCAGCTTCAAATGGCAGAAGCACTGAGGCACCTGCTCTTTATTTGTCTGAGGGAATAGAGAAACTTCATACCAAAAAAAGAAGAAAAGAGATGTTGGCCCCAGATACTGACCATCCCTGGAACATGTGTTTGAGCAGCCAATGGTAAGAGCCCCCACAGTTCACTGTGGGCTGCACAAGAGGGAAGGTTTTAAGCAGATTTTTTTTTTTGCCTCCTCCAACAGATGTGTTGGCAATCCATAAGCATATAGCTCTTGTTCACAGGAGTTATTTGCCCCCAGCTTTAATGTAATCTGCAGGCAGTTTCCTAGTCCCCATTTCTCTCATTTCTTAAATATATGTTTCCTCAAGAGAAAATGGTAATGATCCTCTGAAACAGAAAATGGATGGAATTTAGTCCAGTCAAAACCAATCAGATCCTTCAGATCTGAGTTTTATAGACTTCATTTAAATTATTTGCTAATGAACGTGGACAGAAACACAGACCAGTGTTGGTTAAAGGGAATTCACTTTATTTTTTTCCTATCTTTCTGAGGGTGCCCACATTATCTGACAAAAGTGGGGGTTTTTACTTGTTTTTTATTACTTTTTTTAATCAAAGACATTATTGGATTCTTATTGCTTTGTGGGGACAGACTGAATAATCAAAGCTGCTTCTATTTGCAACATATAAAATTATTCAAGTGAACATCGCAGATGCTAAGACACAAGGAATGCATAACAGAGTCTGGAAATCTCTCTTCCCCCACAGCAAGAGTGTTCTTTGTACTTTGAGGCCCCAAGAGTCTGAAAGTTTGCCTTTGGTGGGTCTTAATGTTGCAAAGGCAGGTTATTTGTAGGTTAGAGCTTCAAGGTTTACCCATAGAGTGAAAAAGTTACCTCCTACTTTCCTTACTGGATCCTGTCAGCTCTAGAGACTTCACTTTCTTGAGGGTTCACTGAATAATCTGATGTGTTTGACAGCCCAAAAAAGCATCAAGATAAAAGTGGTCTTAACCATTTCATAGCTGGTAATGAATAGGAGCAAAAAAAGCATGGTGTAGACATGATGTGCCTCCCATACATCATCAACAAAACTCCGACTTTAAATGTTCACTTTTCATAAAATAATGGAATTTTATAACAGAAAAAAAAAGGAAGGCTTTATGACTGATACACGAAAGTAGGGCTCAGGAGACAAGCTAAAAACTTAATTGCTTCTGTAGCTTTTATGAGAGTGATTCATCTGGTATAACTTTACCTACCTGTGAGTTAAATGTTCGATCTACACTGGTTATTCAAGGCCCTTCTGTGAGACAGACAGGTATTTCTAGTTCACCCAACCTATCCCAAATGATGAGTCTTTATTACTTTCTTATGACAAGAGTGAGTCTCTTTCTCTCCCTAAACACGTAATTTAGATGGATTCATCTCACCCACCTTCATCATTCCCTTGACATTGTAGCATCAAGGACATTTTCTCCACCCTTTCCCCTCTGGCACAGCTTTTGGGGATACATACAGTATCATAGGGGTGCATATACATGACTAGCTATGTACAAAGGCCAGGATAAAAGCCTGCAATAAAATGGATGGTAGTTACATTTTGTATTTGCCTGGTCATTCTGATCTTCAGGTCTTTAAATGAAGTTCATACAATTGCCTAGAGCATAGTGTCTTCACTCAGAGTAATTAAACTTACTCCTAGAACATTTGGGGCCCAGAACATTCAGCTGTTGTATGACAAAATTACTGAGTAATTCTCGTTTGTTCATTGATGGGCTTTGAGGTGTGTGGCAAAATACCAAAAGCCTGGTTAGCTGATCAGCCTGGGTTGCTAGGTTGATTGACAAACTTTTGAGAACGTGTCTGATCCTACGCATACTGGTTTGGTATTATATTTGCAAATAATAGCACAGTACTGAATTTTATGATCTAGTATTTGCAGTTCTAGATTCATCAACACTTTCCATGAACAATCACACTATTAATGTCTTGAACAAGGTTGGTGTTTTTGGTCTCATTTTCTTTTTCCTCCTCCTTGCAAGTAGCCCTGTTGTTGTGCTCCACATTATTGTAAGCTGTTCTGTGATTAAATAAAATAAACAAACTATGGCCTTAATTTTGCTTTGTTTTTTTTTTTTCCTTTCAGTGGCTGCATCAACTGCTAATTCCACAGCTGGTGCGGCCATGAATTCTTTGACTTCTCTGGGTACTCTCCAAGGACTGGCTGGAGCCACTGTTGGACTGAATAATATTAATGCACTAGCAGGTACCGTAAACAGTGAGTATTTATTGCTGTGGTGGACAGCCTTCCCCAATAATCATGCCCCAAAAATTACCAATTGTAAAGTGATAATATGATCTTTAATCTCTACACCAAATAAGGGGGTCACATTGATCCAGTTCCATTCATGGTACATACGTGGTTCTGGAGTCTTTTAGTTTCACACAGTTGGCTCTGCAAAGTGAATTTCCTTGGGCCCCTGCATAAAGACTCCTCTTCTTGCAGTGCATTTGGAAGGTAAAAGAATTGTCACCAGGGATTTGGGTTGTCTAGGTTATAGGAGAGGCTCCATTTTCATTGCGGGAGTCTGACAACAGGTGTATCACCCCAATGTAAAAAAACCTCACTTAGAAAAGGAGTGCTAAGAAAGATGTTTGCCATGGAGGCAGTCCTTTAAAATGTCTGTAAGAATTATCTAATTGACTTGAGAGCAACATGCTTTAAAAATGAAGGCAAGTCTTTGGTTTTTAATTAGCAATTATAGGAGAATATGCAGTCAGTCACCTGTAATGCCAGAGCACACACACCTATCCTATGACATCTTAACAAACCCTGACATCTCCAGCTAAGTAGATGCCAGTAGTTGTTAGAATATGCTTCCTTGTTCTTAGCCTTTGTCAAGATTTTCTTGAAGAAGAAGGATTTTTTTTTAATTGTTTCTGCTATGATGACTTCACCTTTGCCTGTAATGGAAGATATTTTCCCAGCTGCATTTTTCCCCCTCCTTCTTTTTTTTCTGCAAGCTGCTGTTGCTCCTTGCATTTCCTTTTGCAATGCAAGGAATCTATTTGGTCATTGCCAGTCCATGACCCATCATAATGCACCCTCAGGAATGGATGTCCTCCTCAGTATCTCTTGCTCACTCTGATGCTCTGCATGATGTCCTTTCTGTCACTGTTACTTGGCTGCTCACCCAATCTTTTTGTTCTGTGATCTCTGGTTGGCATTGTTGGGAGCTGGGAAGGAAGGGGGCTTATGGATGTCCATGTAGCAATGTTGAATGGTTGCATGGGGTCTCGTGTAAAACAGGACTTGTTTCTGGCAAGGACATGTGCATTTCACACAAAATAACCTCTTTGTAAATACAGCTCAAGGACAGCTGAGGAAAAGTGAGTATTAGGTCCCAAAATGGCAGATGTTAGTTTGCTTTCTTATTATTCCATTAGTGTCAAAGCAAGCCACTGGACATGGTGTGCATGGAAAGCTAACTTACCTCCTCTCCTCTCATGAGCTCTTGTAGCAAGAGCTACCCTGTCATGAGTAAGAAATCATTAAATATCCTTTCTGATTAACAGTCATTGTGCTTCACTTGGTTTATAAAAGGTCATAATATCAAGAGCAAAATATGGCATCCCACTCCTCCCCTTCCACAAGTACTAAGAGCCCAGACACACTGGAGCACTCCAACATAATGTACCCCTTCATCAAGACCAAGCAACAGTGAATCCTGTGAGCTCTTTACATGGGAACCCTTCTGTTGCACTCCTTTCAGCACTCCTTGCTAGGCTGCAAGTAAAGAGTTTGCATTTTCTCAGCAAGTATTTTGAGGTGATGTGTGTGGAAACTTATCTGCATGTGTCATTTGAAGTATTAATGATGTATTCACAATCTGGTACCAAATTTCAGTTTGTTTTAAGTCACCATTGCTTCCATGGACTTGTACCGACAGTGACTGCAGTCCCAACTCTTCTTCATAGATGTTTTTATGGATATGTGTATAGTGCTTACAAAATGTGTGTGGGTATGTCTGTCTATGTATACACATACATGAGAGAGAGCTAAAGAGGGGAAACTGCTCCCCCGTGACACAGGTCAGCATTAGGACACTGTTTCTCTCAAAAGGGTGACACTGATTATCACTTTCTGGTACTTGTGATGCTGATGATAGTGAAGCATTGCTCAAATTACAATAACTTTCCCTGCCTATTTTAATGACAAACTGAGGTTTTTCATGACGACCATGTCTGATTCAGTCATTCACACTCAAACCCACCTGGGAGATTGCCTTTGGGAAACCTCACATTTAGTAAGTCTGATATTTAACACTGATATGGTTTATGCCATGGTCATAAGCAGGCTAGTAAAAAATATTCACTAGACATGGACATTCCTGAAGTAACTGTGCAGCAAATTGGGAATTGAGTGACATGCATCTAATTGGGGAATTAGAAAATCCAAAGCACAAGTCAAGCAGAGCTTAACCCAAAAATTAATCAGAAGGTGGCACTGGGTTTGGGCATTGATTTAAGTAGAGGTTCAAAGAGATGCTCTTTTGCCTAAGCCACGTCCTGCTCTGCATGTGAGAATCACATGGAGAATGTCTTCCATGCTGAGCTCAGTAGAAGACTTTTATCTGTTTTCTCCATCTTGTCTGGGTCTGTGAAAAGAAACTGGACTCTGGAGCCTGATAGTGCTGTCCTTGTAGAGAGAAGCATTTTGAAAAGGTATCTGGAGTCCTTAAATAAACTGGAGTATGGTAAGTTTAACTGTCTCCAAGGTTTTGGCAGCAATTGTACCTAAGTGTGGGGATTCAGTCTTCTCTTGGTTGTTCTTGAAGCACCTAAAACTTTAAATGGCAAAACATCAGACTGTCTGCTTTGAGCAGAATTTAAGAATTCTATGTAACAAAAATAATTATGAATTATGAGGAAAAATTACTAAAGAGGCAGGAAGCGATTATTTGCAATTAAGAAGGAAGACCATACTTTCAGGATACTGGACAGCCATGGCACAATATTTGTGTGTGATCCCAGGGCAGTCGCTTAGCCTTTCTGCCCCCTTATTTACATCTGTAAAACAGAGATAAAACTATTCATGACAGATTTGAAGGTGCTTGAAAAGCACTTTGAGAGACCTTTAGACTTGCCAAGCTTTGTTGCTTCTGTATTATGTAGAGACACTCAGAAAAGTAGAAGGCCATAGATGAGAGGCTCCAAAAGGTTATTTCACAGAAGGGAGGAAGGGACCAGAGTTCAGTGTGAGACTGAGGTGCATTGGTAGAGATAATAAAGAGGTGGCAAAGATGTGTAACAGCAGCTGGGGCTTGCAGATTTCATAAAAATATAAGAACAGAGAAAGTGTCGGGTGCTCTCTGCAGCTCTGTGTTGCTCAGGAGGGAGGTGTGTGCCACACGTGGGCTGTGGCAGCAGTAGCTGTGCCCTTCCCAGGAGCAGTGCCGTGGGCCAGCGTGTCTGGCTGATGGCTGATCTGGAATTGCTTGGTGGGAAGGTGCTATTGATTCCAGGGGAAAGGAGGGGGAGGATGCTGCCCACTGCAACACAAAGCATGTTTATCTAATAGGCTGATGACTCATGAAAGATAACATGATATCCTAATGCTACCTCTGTTATCAAGTTATTTCAACACTCTAATAAAAAGAGAGATACAAGCTGCTTTATCAGGAGCCTTTACTTTAACCAGTCCTGTGTGTACACCCATGCAAGCAGTGACAAACCTAAGTTCAAAAACATCAGAGCAGACTAAGTGGCCTCAGGATCAAATTATTATTAGTAGTAATATCTAATATCTAATATATTGTATGTAATACATCCTTTATTATAAAAATTAGTGTTGATATTGTTGTTATTATTCCTGTTATTAGAATATTTTGAATGCCACTCTATCACTCCTGTTCCTGAACCGGGTAGGGGAGAGAAAATATAACTAAAGGTTTGTGAGTTAAGATAAGGGTAGGGAGAGACCACTTACCAACTGCCAACACAGACAGAACACTCCTGACTTGGGCAAATTAGTTTAATTTATTACCAATCAAATCAGAGTAGAATAATGAGAAATGAAACCAAATCTTAAAAACATCTTCTCCCCACTCCTAACTTCCTCCCAGGCTTAACTTTATTCCTGAATTCTCCACCTATTGTCCCCCACTGGTGCAGGAGGAGGGGAAATGGGGGTTGCAGTCAGTACATCACACATTGTTCCTGCAGCTCCTTTCTCCTCAGGGTTGGACTCCTCACACTGTTCCTCTGCTCCAGCATGGGGTCCCTCCCATGGAGGAGAGAGTTCTTCACCAGCTCCTTCAATGTGGATCCCTTTCCACAGGCTGCAGCACTCCACAAATTGCTCCAATATGGGTCTGTTCCATGATGTTTCCTTCAGGAACAGGCTGCTCCAGAGTGGGTCCCCCACAGGGTAACAAGTATTGACAGCAAACCTACTCCAGTGCAATCATCTCTCCACAGGTCCTGCCAGGAGCATTGCCTTCCCATGGGGTCACAGCCTTCTTTGGGCATCCACCTGCTCTGGTGTGGGCTCCTCCAAGGGCTGCAGGTGGATCTCTGCTCCCCAAGGACCCCCCTGTGCTGCAGGGCACAGCTGCCTCGCCGTGGGCTGCACCAGGGGCTGCAGGGGAATCTCATCTCCAGTGCCTGGAGCAGCTCCTGCCCCTCCTTTTCCACTGACCTTGATGTCTGCAGAGCTGTTTCTCTCACACATTCTCACTCCTCTCTTCTCTAGCTGCAGTTGCCATTGCACAGGGATTTTTCTCCCTCTGAACCATGTTACCCCAGAGGTGCTACCACTGTCACTGATGGGCTCAGCCTTGGGCAGTGGTGGGTCCGTCTTGGAGCCATCTGGCATTGGCTCTGTAGGACCCAGGGGAGGCTTCCAGCAGCTTCTCAGAGGAACCCCCCGTATTGCCCCCACTACCACACAAACCCAATATAGTTTTATAGCTGGAACCTTGATACAAGAAATACCCAGGTCTGTTGAACTCTGACAGAGAGTTTTGTTCAAAGCGGTGGCAGCCAGTACCTCCCATCAGGGTACAGCAATGCTCTGAAGTGGGGTGGAGGGGAAAGAGAAGTCTTCAAAGTGAGACATTTTATTAAGGAAAGGCTAAGAATATCACATCTCTGTCAAGTGTTTAGTCACACAAATTATAGTAAGATCAAAAGGTATAATTTATGCAGTACAATTCTCTTAATTGGCACAGACCCTGGTGGAGCCAAAAAGGTGCCACTTGAGCAATTGTCCTGATTATTGGAGACTCATAGGAATAGGCTTTTCAAATCTACATAAGAGGTGGAAGGATACTGGGGTCAGCATCTTTATCCTCCTCTGTCAATGCTGGATAATTCCCTGCAGTATTCTTCCTATTTCTAAATTACTCATGTGATAAGATTTCTGCCATCTTCCTTGAAGATTGTTTCCCAGTGTAATAGATTTAATTATTAATTTACTATAAAGTGTCCTCTGCTTAATTTCCCCACTTTTCCCTAATTTACATACCAACCCTTATTATTGCTCCGAAATTAAGCCCTCTCCTTCTCTTTACTGTTCCTCTCTTTGGGGTGTTAATATGACACAACCAGTCACATCTTCACCCAGCATTTTACCAATTGAAACATTACACAGTGTCTAAGAAATGATTGCTGGTGATTCTGGGTGCCCCCCCCCTTTTTTGTAGTGACTGGTCTTCTGTACCTTGAGGGGTCTGATTAAGCCGTTTAAGTTGTTTGTGAGCTGTTTCACCTGGAAACTGGGAACTGGGATAGCTTATTGTGCAGAAAACATGGCCTGACTCTCAGTCTTGATGGGCTGTCACTGCTCAGGCTGACACAAGTTGGGCATGTGGAAGATGAATAGGGCTCTGAACCCTGCCATGCTTTCAACTTCCAACAGAAAATTCACTTTTTTGGAATGTCTGAAAGACATGCTAGCACTGTTAACTTCAAAATAACTCATTTAGGAGCCATGCTGAGAAATAGAAGCAATGGATGGAAGCTGTAACTCAGGAGTTTGTCCACCATCGAATCAGAGTAGTACAACTCCTTATGCAGCCAACACTCTTTGCACAGATGAGGGATGCCATTTTCTGCACAGCTAGCAGTCCCATCTGAAATTTCCTCTTTAACAGCCATCCCAGTTAAATTACTCTGTTACTTATCAGATGTAGAATCGCTGTAAGTTAAAAAAAAAAATTACTCTGCTTCCCGTGTGAAGAAAAACATGGCTAGAAACAAATGCTTTTGTTTCTTCATGAAAGATGCCTAGTCTGGATAAAGTATTTTTAGTCACTCTGGATGTGCTGCTGTTCATCTCTTGTGGAGTGACTGGAGTGACTAGAGGAGGAGGGTGGAAGCAAGGAGCATTGCAGTCCATCTTTCTACCACAAGCCTAAGGGACAAAGCCTGTAATTGTACAGAGGGTTATCATAGAATCATTTAGGTTGAAAAAGACCTGTTTTAAAATCCAGTCAGGGTTCTCTGCTCACTCTGTATAAGCAAAACACTTCTGGTATGGTGTGGTCATGGCCTGTTGCTGAAGACCCTGGTCACAGAGAGTGCGTTTCCTCGCAGACTGCTTTTTCCAGTGGCCAGCTCGCAAGGATACAGGTCAAACAGGTCCCACACTGCCAGCCTCAGACACCCACAGCAGAAGCACAGGTGTCAAGGAGGACAAGCAGAGAGCCTCTCAGGAGCGTGGAGCTGTAGTACTTGCCAGTAGCAGGCTGCATGCGAGTCCATTTGACTGTGCAACCCGTGTGCTGAAGTGATCCTGATGCCAAAGTCGTGTTTCTTTGTCCTCAGTCCCATTTGGTGAAGTGCCGAGCTGCATGCACTGCTGTCGTTGTCAGTGTCGTATAATACCAACAACTTTCGGAAAGCACTAATGAACAAGTGCAATTTCTTTTCTCTATTGTTGGGTTTTTTGTAAAGTTGCTCAAATGCTCTCAGGTATGGCGGCCCTGAACGGAGGACTCGGCGCAACAGGCCTGACGAACGGCACGGCCGGCACGATGGACGCGCTCACCCAGGCCTACTCAGGAATCCAGCAGTACGCGGCCGCCGCGCTGCCCACCCTCTACAGCCAGAGCTTGCTGCAGCAGCAGAGCGCCGCGGGCAGCCAGAAGGAAGGTAAGTGCCCTCGCTGGCAGGCCCAGCCCGAGCGGTGCCACGCGTCCGTTTCCTCACGGAGGCTTCGTGGAAGGCCTCGAGCAGTCTAATCTGTGGTTTCTTTTTCCTCCAGTTTTCTCCTGCTTAGCACTGTCACCTTCTTTAACCTCCAGTGTGTTTCACTTTTCAACCATCTGTCCTTCAAGTTACACTTTGCCACCCATCTTTCCTTATGTAAAAGCACTTACCAACTACCATATAAAAAGGCGCTGCTAACAAAAATCATCCCTCTGTGCATGCAATTTTGTCTTCTGGTTTACATTTTCTGTCATAGTGGAGTTAATCTGATTAAGTTTAAGGTTTTGTGCTAATGACAAGATCCGTTTTCACTTTGAGTTGTTCTTTGCTTAATTGTGGGTCTTGAGGGGAAGCAGCTAAGTGAATGATTGCCCCCCTCACCCCACACCAACAGCAAATAAACCTCAGGAAGTTATTGCTAAGAATAAATTAATACTAATTACAAGGTGTTTAGGAAAATGAGGCTACCCTTTTCCCCTCTTCCGTTCCCCTTCATACTTCCCAGGCATTTTGGGGAGTTGTTTCTGTTTTCATTGCTTTCTCTCATCCTAATTTCCAGCTAATTCTACAAAGACAGGAAAATACTGCAGGCTTCTAAGACTGTATCTATGATGTCACTACTGTTCTTGCCAAGGATCAGCTTTGGAAATAAACCTAGTATAATATCCTCAAGAGAAATCTTTTTTATCCTCTTTTGAAATGGTATCTTGTTCTGTTATGGGATGTGTTTCCTAGGAAGTCAAATTTGGCATTCCTCCAGCTGGTTATTGTATAGGAACACTGGAGTTAAAATGTATATTTTCTCTGAAGTCTTTTCTTCATTTGCTGCTAACAGCTTGGATTATTTAAAATGAAAGGGGATTTTTTAAATCTTTTTTCCATATTTTTTTTTTGTTTTCTGCATTTATCTTTCACCTCAGGCCCTTTGCTCAGTGACAATAGACTATTTGACACCAGAAAAAAATTGTTTTGGTGTCATTGCAAGATACATAGTGAAGGAGAGTTTGATTTTTTTTTTCTAACTATTTAATTTTTTTTCTGTTCAGAAACATTCAAATCAGCTTTAGGTTTATTATTTATTTTTATGAATTGGCAGCATCCTTTTTAAAATACAGTATTTTTGTTATATATCTTGTGTCTTAGTAAGTGGTTACGTTCAAGTGAGTGAATTCCACTACTGAATACTGACAGCAATGTTTTGTCTCTTACCATGATTTCTGATGGAATGGTGAGGAGTCTGGAGTGGTTGAGGACAAAGAAGTACCAGAGAAAAATGCTGTATAAATATTAAATGCTAAAGCACAATGAACTGCCTCGTGCATATGTTCTTAAATATTATTTAGTAATTTTTTCCCTACTATTTTAAAGAATATTATTTCCTGAAAATGATCGTTTACTTGTGACAAGAAGAAAAAAGTTCCAGGTGACAAGTCTTTTTCATCTTTTTTTTCCCACCATGCTGGAGCCTGCATGGGAAGGCCATGTGTGGGTCCGTCATATATCACACTCTTCCTGGCATCCACTGCTCATTTCTAGTGTGTTGCTGTAAAGAGGGAATTGAGCTAGGGGAAAAAAAATAACCTATTAGTGCTAGGATGCATGTTTTAACCTGCAACTTTAATAATACATATCTCAAATTTTGTCTGTAAGAAAAATATTCAAAGCACCTTTGAGTTTACACCTTTCTTTGCAAACTGAACTTAGTGTAAAGCTACTTTAATTTCAACCCAGCTACTTAATTTTGAACTATTTTTAAAGACTTACTTTACAAAGCTTCTTCCAGGAGACAGAGCTTTCTATGGGGAGTTCATATTTAAAAAAAAAAAAAGGTCATTTTGAAATGAGTCAGTACAAATTTAATTCTGAATGTCTTTTTCTCACTGACTTCACTGACTTCCAAGTCACAAGGTGTGCTTTGTCTTATTATTTTTATTCCTATCTCCACCATTTTCTTGCCCTTTGAGTTTAAATGTATGGTACTCAAATCTGAGCTCACCTCATTCCATTTCCATGAGTTCTTTCAACTGGAATTAAACTGACAAACCTATGCAGGTGTTGGAAGCAGCAGAGGACTCCTTGTGGAGTTCTTGGGGTATTTTGAGAGCCAATACATTTTGTACCTGCTTTCCTAGCCCTAATTATACTGAAAGACACTCATGTAAATTGAAGAAATAGAATGAATTTAACTACTTCTGTAGTAGAGTTATGAAATAAACACTTCTCAAAGTAAATGCTTTTCAAGATGGGATGCTCTAAAGAGCTGCATTTCAGCTGTGCTGCTTTGATGATCCACTTGCTTTTGTTCCTTCAAAGTTGGAAAGTGAAATGCTTTCTGACCATCAGCTTCAGTAAGTATTATGGAAAAAACAGATTAAATGTAGCACTTGTAATAGCTGTCTTCATACTTCTTTTTTTTTTATTTATTTTATTTTCCTAAAGGTCCAGAAGGGGCAAACCTCTTTATTTACCACCTCCCCCAGGAGTTTGGAGACCAGGACATTCTGCAGATGTTCATGCCTTTTGGAAATGTTATCTCTGCTAAAGTCTTCATTGACAAACAGACCAATTTGAGCAAGTGCTTTGGTATGTCAAATTTAATAAATCAAATAGTAAAAACCACATGCACTGTACTGAAAAGGGGCCAGGAAAGAAAATTAACAACAATGTGAGAAATGTCATACTGGAAATTCATTCCAAAAATAATGGACTGTTAATCCTCAAACGAGCAGGAAGATGCACAGACAAACTACTTCTAACTAAAAATTGGATATGAAAAAAAACAATAATAATCTTCCAGTCTGACATCTCGCATGAATGTGTCAAGTACATGAAACTAATTACACCCTATGTGGGGGAATGTCATTTAGTATACTATTAAATTGCCTTATTATGGATACCTAATTATTCTCTATTGTATAGCTGAACCACTTAAAAAAGCTCTATGTTTAACCCATTACTTCTACATTACAGGAATTTCTTTCTTCTGAATTAAGTACAAGATTTTGCAATTAGTGACTGAATGGTGTGTACATATAGTTCAGAATATTTTGCAGACAGTTGATGTCTAGATATGCAGCTCCAGCTGTTGTGGGTGGGTTCCACTGTCTTATGGAAGGTGGCATCTCCCTTACCTTAGGGAAGAGATGAAGGGAGCCTCACAAGATCAGTGTCAAGTTTCCCAGAGAATACTTTGAGCTGTCAGAAAATTAGATCACAGCAGAAGAGATGATATGTTGGTATAAAAATAGTTTTAAGGGTTGATTAAGAAGGCTGATGTTTTGGAATAGCAGAGATACACCAGTTCAGTGCTTTGATGAAATGGAGCAGAGAATGTAAGCAAGTGGCAAACTTTTAAAACGTTGGTCTGATAATTATGATCTTATATAAGACACAGGGAGGTTCTAGGAGGAGGAAAGAATCTCTTAAACATGATTTTTAAAAGGGTTGACATAAAATACTGGAGTTTCCTTAAATGTGGCAATTCTTTCCCAGAGAAAAGGAATAAAACTGTATACATGACAAAAGAGGATTGGATAGTACACTTAGAAAGTTGATTCAGTTCATAGAAAAAATGTGACATTCTTTCTGCATGTTCCACAGTCTTTCAGTTCATTTTTTAATCATTCACCTCTTTGGGCTTTACAAAACATTCATATCTAGACCTGTATAGTCCAGCCTGTGTCTGCAATGGGTTAAAGCATTCCCTGAGGCTCCTGCAAATTTGAAAAGTAGAGTTGAAATGGACTCCCCATTGATCTGGAGCCAGTTCTGTTAGTATGTTGGGGTTACAAAATCGTTGTTGAGGTCTCCAGGAATCTTGATGAAATGTCAAATCGAGCTACATTAATCGAAATGCAGCAATTGTGGTGACTGCTGAAAGAATGTAAATTAGTTTGGGCAGGTGGCTCAATTCAAATCAGCTCATTTCCCACACTTGCATTTTGTGTGTTTTCTTTTACTCTTTGATTACCTTCTTACACATTTGCCTGGGTTTGTGGGACACAATTGCCTAACTTAGAGTGATGCACCAAGGTTATCTTCTTTGAGGGAAAATGGAGGTGTCAACACCCAATGGATGGAGGAATCCTCTGTATTCTTGGTTTTAGGCAGCTATTTCCATTTCTCATTCCTCCTTCCCAGATACACTGCCACCAGGGAGGGAGCTCTGCTTTAAAAAAAAAAGTAAAAGTGGTAGATGAAGCTGAGTTTTCTGATTCAGTGGATGACTACTTGGTGATGCTGCAAATCACAGGCAAAGCCAGAATTAGTCCTGCTAGCTTAATGTACTGGCATAGTCTGTATGTACCTCCTCAGCTTTGTCAGCAAGAATTATCTATTTGTTGTTTCAGTCTCATATTTGTGTTTCAAAAAGCTTTATTTTTCTTCTCTGTCCTCCCACCCAAAACTTAGGACAATAGTGCTGCTGAAGAACCCATTTCCCTGCTGAATCATTAATGGTCATTGCTCTTGGTACAGTTTGGGTTTGGGTTTTTTAGTTGTTGGTTTCATTGCTCTTGGTACAGTTTGGGTTTGGGTTTTTTAGTTGTTGGTTTGGTTTGGTTTGGTCTTTTTGCCAATAGTAATAGAAATAGTAATAGTAATAGCAATAGTTTGCACATGCTTAGGGCTTCCTACTCTGGAGTTTCCAATCCTGCCCAAAGGAGGAGGAAGTCAAATTACAGAGGTTGAACATCCCAAAAGTGTAAAAATTGTGCAAGTCCGTCCACTGGCAGAAACAGGAAGGGAAGGTTCATTCTGAGTGAGTCACAAGGCAGTGATATAAAGTGATGAATCTTTATGTAAAACTGCTTCTCAAAATGAAAAATTCCTTTTCTTTGCAGAAAAAGGACTTTGGCATATTTTCTTTTCTTGTCCAACCCAAAATGAATGCTCGAAGGATTACATGGTGATGAGGATGACAGGACAGTCTGTTTACATCTGGGTTGCTCTTCCATGAGTTCTCATGGGCTCCATGAGCTTTAGTTGATTCAGCAGACAAAGGGTTTCATTCTTCAAGCTTATCTCTTGCCTTTCATAAACCTTAGAATAAGAAAAATGAGATATGTAAAAGTCAGGCAGAGGAGGGGGGACCCAGTTACATCAGTGCAGAAATGCAGTTGGCCTTATATCAAAATTGCTACTCAAATGATTAAAAATATTTATCCTGATTATAGAGATACCCAAAGATCTAAAACAAAAATCAGAATTGTCTTGACAGGGTCTTTGAGAATTGATAAGAAACATCATCCCAACCTCATGTAACCTGTGGTTTAAAATTCAGACAAAAAATGATGAATGGGTGCAATCAGAAAAATACAAATAAAGGGAAGGAATGCCAGATTCCTCAGCAAGCTTTATAAACGAAGGTTCTCAATAAGGAAGAAGATGAGAGCATAACAAGCTAATGTAGGTATTGCATTCTGTGTAAAGAGACAAATTGTGAATCAGAATAACAATTGAATGATAGGGGTTGATGCCAGTGATGCAGCACAGAGGTTGTATCTTTGAATTGCTGTCTGAGTCAAGGAAGCTGTTACAGAGACACAGAATGAGGTAACTGGTCTCACCTCCCTGGAAGGTAAGGTAAGCATAGCCTGAGCTAATTGTTCTTCTACCATCATTGGAGGTGTCTAATTTGGTGACATGGATGATGGGTGGAAAAGCCACCTCTGGGTGTGCTTCCTTCTCTTCATTCACCATCCACGAATGCCATCTAAGTGACCAGTTTAGATCACTTGCTTAATGTCCAGGTGGGTAAAATTAGATAAGAAGGAAAGGAACTACAGTGTTGAGCAGTTCATAGCAGTAGACTGATCTGAATGTACTTAAGAGAATAAAGTGAAGCTCACAGAAGCTGTAAAGTGAAATGCTGAATTGTCAAGGTAAGTAGGAGTAACTACATCTCAGCTGTGGAGCATCTGCCTGGACAGTGCTACAGCTGCCTTCCAACTCGTGGTAGTTCCCTTTTCTATCCCTGAGGCAATCCTAGAGCTGATGGAAGGAGACACAGGCCGTAGACATAAGATAATGTTTGGAGTCATGTGAACAGACAGGATCTCCTAGAACAAAATGGGAGGAAGGAAGGAAGGAAGGAAGGAAGGAAGGAAGGAAGGAAGGAAGGAAGGAAGGAAGGAGGAAGGAAGGAAGGAAGGAAGGAGGAAGGAAGGAAGGAAGGAAGGAAGGAAGGAAGGAAGGAAGGAAGGAAGGAAGGAAGGAAGGAAGGAAGGAAGGAAGGAAGGAAGGAAGGAAGGATTTGGCAATAAGTCTAAGAGGGAATGATCTAGGGGAGAAAGTGAGGAAGTGACAAGAGTAACTAAAACCAAGGAAGGTAAGGAGGAACATTTATTATCCCTCAAGGAGGTAACAAATAATCAACCACAGAACAAAATGGATAGAGCATATTGGCTTTAGCCAGGAGAAGGTCTGCAGAGATTTAAATGAGAGGCGGTTTTGAGTGGAAGGAACAGAAGTTAGCCTGAGTTGTCAGAGAAGAGTCTTAACTTAAATAGTTTGGTGAAGTTGATTTAAGGTGAAGCCACAGGAATGGTCTATGAAGAAGAACAGCTGGACAAGGATACCTTGATAAGGGGGGAGGATTTTTTTCAATGGGGAAAGTGTAATAACACTCTGACTCTGCAATTGGAAGAGGGCAGCAGTGCAAGAGCCATAAAAGGATAGGTTAAAGTAATGGTAAAAAGAGGTTATGAATCCAAAAAGTATACAGACACTAAGGACAAATGAATATAGCTGGTTGGTGAAAGAGAGGCACTAAGAAGCCAGTGTGTTAGGACTGAAGACAAAGTGTGTGACATCCATGCTTTAGGAGAGTGAAGGGATACGTGTTAAGGCAAATTCAAGTGGAAAGAAGAGGGAGCATTTCAAAGCAGATGCATAACAGCAGGCTGAGTACAGTAATAATTTGCCCGAGCTGAGGCAGAGCAGCAGTTAGGCAAGCTTTGCAATTACAAGTGGGAGGCCCAGATATGAAAATGAACTTTGAGCTTCCAGAATCAGGGAGATTTGAGTATATTATGAACAGAACATTTTCAGACTCCCAGGGAAAAGAAATCTGAGCCAGGCCAGCCATTCTGAATTACCCAAGCAAGCATTATCCTCCTAGTTAGTGCTCACAACCGAGGAGCAGAAGATCGGGAGTTCTCATCAAGCCCTGCCATTGTCTTTATGATACTGCTTAATTTTGATGTTTGCGTACCCCTTTGGGACCGAGAGACTGAATTAACTAACATTAAGGTACCCTGAGATCTTGAACTGGAAGGAGCTGTAAAATTACAAAATATTAATATTGCAACTCTCCTAGGCCGAGCCCAAGGAGATGAGTATTCCATAGCACACATGAACTCACACCCAGGTCTGCCAGTGGGTTTAGGCAGTTTGGGGGTTGATTTTGTAACCAAGCTTGCTGTTTCAGCTTCCCTTTTGCAGACTGGCCTAAATAGAACTTCCTAATAGACTGGGAGGTATGTAGATACTACACTGAAAAGTGTCACAGTAATAAATATTTTCAGTCTCTAAGGTAGGTAGATAAATAACAGAATGAGAACTGCATTGCACCAAAATTGGCCAACTGCATCCCAGCTAGTAAAGAAATATTATGAAGGTAAAGAGGAAGGCAAAAGGAAACGGGAGAGGAAATGGGATATGAAGTGTGATCAAAGAACTAATTGAAAGCGAGGTAAATGTGTCAAATAAATAGCAATCATAAAATTCTAACAAAATGCCTTCTGACATTTGTTCTAACCTAGAGTTGACTTTCTCTCCCGCCTCTGTTCTGTGTCTCGCAGGTTTTGTTAGCTATGACAATCCAGTCTCTGCACAAGCTGCTATCCAGGCTATGAACGGCTTTCAGATTGGCATGAAACGCTTGAAGGTTCAGCTGAAACGCTCCAAAAATGACAGCAAACCTTACTGATCTTAACCCCAGATGCTTACTGCTCTTATTTTAGCTTTCTTAGGGTAAGTCCCATGAGCAAACCTGTCCTCTGCAGGGGGGTTAAGAAAGAACATAGAGCCAACCTTCACCAAGAGACAGTTATTTTTACAGTTACCACTTCCATCTCCCCACTTGTCCTTATTACACTTGGCTCCCATTTCCTTGCCAAGTAATTACTGAGTTGTGTTACTGTATTTTGTTTTGCAGCATAATTTATCTCCTTTTTGAAACAAAAATAAACATCTTTAAATTCCAAACAGCACACACACACACACACAGACACAAAAAAATGTGCAATTTAACTCTGTGAACCCTGGTGCCATTAGCACACAATAAAAGTTGTTTTCTATGGATGGATCATATTTTACCAGGGTGGCACCAGCAGTTTATAGGTTAAACAAAATGGCCTCATGCCAGTTGAAGCACTTATTTTGCAACAAAAATTGAAACAAGTCTTTCCACTACATCAACTTGTTTTTTGAGAAGATCTGATTTTTTTCGGTTCAAATCAACGTATTGTTATATATTAGTCTGATTTTACACTGATCGTCTTTATATTTCATTTTTTTTAAGTTCTTGTTTTTTTGGAAAGGATTAATGTAAAAAAGATTTAGAGATCTGTTTCTAAAGCTACAGGGTTTAAAATAAAAAAAAATAAAATAAAATGAGTGACAATACTTGATGTTTCTTGAGAGATAAATTTAATAATAATAAAAAAAAAGAAAGCCACAGGCCTGTAAATTTTATTTGTAAAAAGCATTTCTATTTTTATACAAAATTTTTACTGCCTCAGAAATAATGGAATTTATTTATTGCCTATTGTTAACTTATTGGATATCTAAAGAGCAGCTCTCTATGCTAGCTAGATCCTTTGAAGTAGTCTCTAGAGTAATTGTGCCAAGAATGGGCGCTTTTTCACTGTTGAACCCTCCACCCTTTACAGTTCATGCTTTTATCCTCTTGTTTGTATTTGTCTGGTTATTTTGTTCGTAGTTTCCATTACCTAGTTTAAAGTTCAGTTGTCTGACCCTTTTTGCCCCCCTCTCCCTGTACCTTTCTGTTACATTTGTAGAAACTGGTTCTTTCCTCTCTTTTCTTCCCAAAGAGGAATCCATTCTCTCTGACTCCTTTCAGATGGATTCTTTTGGGTTTCCATTGTGTTCTTGTTGACAAGTATTGTAAGTTAATGCAAATTATGTGAACGGCTCATAGGCTCTACTGATAAAAGATTTGCATTAGTTTTCTCCTGCACCCATAAAAGTGATTTTGTTTGTGCTGCATAGATTCTGTGTAACTTTTTTTCCTCTTCCTTGTTTTTTCCCTAGACATCTCCATGCCCGTTAGCCCATCGTTTGCCTAGCATGTCCCTGTGGCGTCTCAAAAAAAAAAAAAGTTTCATCGTCCCGTCATTGTTTCTGATGTCTTTCTGACCTCACATCATATTTGGTTCTCCTACTGACCTAGTTTGACCTTTGAAATTTGCATGTGACCTCATCTAGCTATGAATTCTGGGAAGTCAATGTGAAAAAACATTGCTGCATTCATGCAAGACTGAAATTTATTATTAGATAAATTAATGATAGGATTTAAAAACAACCTGTGGCAAAATGTTTTTTCTTTCTTTCCTTTTTTTTTTTTTTGTTTTGGTTTTCTTCTTTCCTTGGAGTTTTTGTTTTGTTTGAGTTTTTTGTTTTGGGTTTTTTTCTTGGTTGGTTTTTGGTTCTGTTATTTTTCATTTCGTAAAAAAAAAAATAAAAAAAAAAACAGACTTGAAAGTATTATACAGGGATTGGCATTCTGCCTGGTCACTGGTGACAATAGCAATATGTGTCCAGAGGCACAGAATGTTGGTTTCTAACAGACTACTTCCAAAACAGTTTGAGAAATAAAACTGTCTGATTTTAAGTCTCTAGAGGTCTGTAATAGTTTTTACATTTTTCAGGCAGTGTAAAGTTTTTTGATAAGGCCATTTTAGGTGGCTCACTTTCTCATTAAAGTATATATATAGAACCACTTTTTGTAGATTAGTATAAGAAAATATTTACCCTGTTTTAGGGCAAATGCTACCTACTTGTGTCACCTTTTGCTGAACTGACTCACAGTTAGACAATCCATGGTTTAATGCACATGAAATTACCTATATTTTATACTGTTTCAATGTACAGAAGAAAGGTTACTGTAAAATGTGTTACGTTGGTGCTTCTGTGAATTAAGTTGTGGTTTCATCATGAGTCTTATGGTCTTAAGTGTTCTATGTTTATAAAAAGACAAGTTTAAAATTGGTTTACTTGAACAACAAGAACAAAAAGAAGATTCAAAAAAAAAACACAAAAAAAAAGTTGTTTGCTTAAAAAAAAATAATTTCATGTGAAAATGAAAAAATATTCCAGAATAAGTTTGTGTTGGCTTGTGACGCATTGATGTCATTTTTTTATTGTGAACAATTTAGGTGTGTTTGTGTTCAGCAAAATGTGATCGGTTTTTCTTTTAAAGAAAAAAAAAATCAGTGAAACTATAGTGCCAAATTCCAAAGGTACTTTCTTCCTAGAGCTTCAGTGTGTTTCTTGTGTGAAGTAATTTGATAACATGGGTATTTTATTATGTGTTTTGTATAAATCCCTAATATTTAAAGAAAAAAAGAGGTTAAAAAGTTTGTTAACTTGCTATCCTGTGGTCTTGTTGCCTGAAATTGTTATTGTTTGTTATTTCTCTTTGATGTTTTTTGTAAAACATTGTATAAGTGCCCATGTTTCACTTTTTTAACCACTCTGCACACATCAATGCTGTGAAAGCAAACCTCACTATGTATTTTCTTCATATTGTATGGAAACCTCTAAGGTGAGAAAGTTTTGAACTTTTAACCCTTTCCACCCAGAGCTGTCTTGAGTGTTAATACCTTTTATACATTCACCATTTTGCTGTTTATTTTTATATATATATCTATATCTATAAATATATATATACTTAGTTTTTTGTGGTTTATTTAATACATGGTTGAAATCAGAACAATGCACAGGGCAGATCTGAAGGACAAAAATATTTTACTGCTGTCTAAATTTCTTCTGTATCTATAACTAAAATTATTTAAAACCGTAATTAACTTGTGGTTTTCCTTTTTAGATTTTGGGGATTTTGTCTTTTCTTAAAGAGCTTTTAATATGCTGCTGGAATATGCTATTCAGTATTAATAAAATAAAAGAAAAAGAAAACAATTCTTTAATTATCTATTGTGTGAGCCACTCCCAGCCAGGAGCGGTCAATCCACCATTTGAAAACCTTGAGGAGAAAAAAATAAAAAAAGATTAATAATATTTTTGTAATTTAAATAAATGAACTTTTGCTTAAATCAGATGCACTAGATCTTCCTGGGTGAAAATTCAGTGTGCACTGCAGTTAAACTACTTTTTATGGATAAAGTTTACATACACTGTAATGTTTGGTGTTATTTGCCATTATTTGTCACGGCAATATATTGGCTTACTCCTGCAGACACTCATACAGAGAGGAGTAACTTTACTCATACCAGTGGTCCATGGGAATATCTGTGTGACTGATGTGGGTGTTTGCTGGAGGAAGCTCTTTGTAAGGAACCAGAAAAGAGATGCTGGTAGCCCTTTTCACTGCCTTGTAAGTCTGATTAGGTTGCGTTTCTACCGCACAAACAGTGACCAACAACCAAATTCGGTTCTTTGCCACCGGTTTAGAGAATTCATTGCCAATCCAATGTGTGTGAGCAGCAGTAACTGCTACAGGTCATAAAGTGCCATACCTTCTTACACCTCCTAGTTCTATCTGGTTATATCTGAAGCCACCTAAAATTAAAAATGAAGCCCTATATAAGCAACATCATCTGGTGCACTCTTGTCTCTCATCCCCAACTTAAATGCTTCTTTATGTAGAGCCCTGGGATGGAAAGGACTAGCCTCTAGTGATGCAAAAAAAGTTTCCTTCTTATAGCACATGCACTTATAAATAAATGATCTATACTTTTCTCACGTTTTTACTACTGCTGGGGCCTTCCTACACCCTTTGAGGGCTATTTTGTACTACTTGCAGCAATTGTGCGTATTCGAAGTATCATCTCACGTACGTTATATTATATATATGTACATATATATATATAATATGAGATCATCATTTGGATTGTTTAGAGACTGTTTCACTAATTTTTCTCATTGTACCCACCGTCTAAATTTCCAAAGCTTTTGTAGATGCCCTGGTGTGTCCTGTGGGTTTTCCAGTCCAGTTAGAGCGGTGATGCCTCTGGTCCTTGGGCAGTGTAACTCGGCACCAGGCTGCCCTGAATTACTCCACGGGACATTGGCTTAGCAGTGGGAGAGGAGCAATGTTTCTGTACTTCCAGTCAACTGAGATGAGTCATTGCTTAGAAAAAGTGTCCATCTCTGGAAAAAAAAAAAAAAAAAAATTCAAATCCAAAACCAAAAACCCAAACACACGCCTCCTGGGAGGCAAATTATCTACCAGTTCTCTTTCAAAATAATGAAAGGAAAAAGCTGCAAGGGTGCAAGGGCCTAATAAGAGAGGAAGTAAAACAAGGGAAATTGCTTTACAAAATTCTAATCAAAAGACTAGACTAGTTGTTTTTTCAAACAAATTAGCTAATTGCAATGAAATGGCAGTCCTCAAAGGAGTAACAAGTTCATCTTTCTTTCACCATAGGGGTTACAGTTCCTTGGCTTGTGCTACTCTGGAATCATTTTACTGTTTCTGTTTTTATTATCTTAAGTGCTAATTAACAAAAGGAAAAAAATATCCTGTAGTTTCATTACCTTTTTGGATAATGTCATACAAAAAGAAAAAAAAAAAACAAACCTATGTATTTGTGTTTTTTTCGTGCTGTGGGAATTGTTGTTTGTAGATTAATAATACTATCATTTTGTTTAGAATTACAAACTAGTTTTTAAGTATTGTCTGAGAAAAGCCAAAGTTAATGCAATCTAGTGGAAACTGTAAGACCATTTGAGTATTGTTTCTGTTTTATTGATGCATTTGGATTTTGTTGTTTGATGGAATTTGAGCCAAAAAAAAAAGAACAAAAAAAAAGCAAAAAAAAAAAGCAGGCTTTCCTATTTCTACAACTTGATTGTACTTATGCATTTTGTACCAGTGGAACTTTTTATACTGGAGATTAAAAAACAAATGGAAATTTTTGTGGCTTACTCTTGTGGGCCCCCTCGATCATGACTGATTTTCAAGTTTGATTTCTGGACGGTAGAAAGAGAGTTGGTTTTGTTTTGAGAATTCAAAACTTTGGCTTGATTTCTTTTTTTCCCTTTGCTTATATCTAGTGTTTAGAATTTTGTCTTAACAAAAGCGGTAAGTTTCACTTTTTATTCTGTATTGTGCAGTTACACAATAAGGTAATTAGAATTAGGAGTACTCGGTCACTTTGCGTGGATAAATGTATTAGTTAAAACGTTAGGGGTTTGCTTTTTTGCTGTTTAGATCAGAGTTTTTTCTGATTCTTCTGTCCTCATTGTGAACATAACCGTGTAGTTGAAACAGTCAGACTTATTTTTGTAACGTATGTTATTGTGTGATGCAGTTTTTTGCTTCTGTCTCCAATATTAAACCATTTTCCTAATACTTGTCTCTCTACTTTGTGTGTTGTATTGTTGGTGGTCATTCTGTGTTGGTAATACATCTGCACACCTCACTGTTTCACGTGCCTGTTTTTTTTTTTCTCTATTTGTTGGTTGTGTACAAAAGATACAGTCGATTCCACCTAAGTGAATAGCTGATTGGGGGGCAAAAGAGGATTTGTACATTTTAGACATGTTCTGGTTTCTTCGATTTTTTTTTTTCCTCTCTTCCTCCCCCTAGTCATGCCTTATCACTTGGATAATCTCTCAGAGCAGGAAGCATTTTAAATGAGTTTCCTGCAAAGTCCTATTGAAGGTAGTTTTTGTTAGCCTTCGAACTGCAAAACCTTCTGCACACAAATACACAGAAGCCACCTGAAAAGTTTTTTTTTTGCTGTGACATTTCAGTCAGTCTGGAAAGTGTGGATTATGGAGATCATTTCTTCCTAGTTGTTAAAAAAAAAATAATAGTCTGCCACTACTTCACAGAAGCATATGAAACATTCAAGAAGAGGAGGATATAGCCTTGGGATTTCTTCCAAACTGCACAGTAATCTGATGGCATATGGTGTTACTCAAACTCTCCCTAGAAACTAATCACATCTTAACTAGGGCTGGGAGAGCCTGCAAAATCCTACCAGGTGATCAAGCTTGTTATGTGCAGTTATACATATAATTCTTTTAAAAATATAACAAAATCCAAGTGAGCACAGGAAAACTTTCTACTAAAGCCAGTGGAAGTAAAAAAAAAATAAAAAGAAGGAGAAATAAATGATGGAAAAAGATCCCCCGTTGTTCCAATGGGTGATATTTTTGCTGTGGGCTTACAAAGCAGATCATTCTCAGCATTGGCTGATAGTATTACACAAATCTCAAAAGGGACTAAAGAAATACCATAGCACTTTTTTTCTCATTATTTTTTACAGTTGGCTCTTAGCTTTTTTATTCTTTCATTTCCTATAATTTTTTCCTCCTCACAAGAGTCTCTCTGCTCTCCCCCAACCAGTGTCTACCATAATGAAATAAAAGCTGCAAAAGAAAAATCTATGTTGTTCTGGTTTACAGAAAGTCTCTTCTCTCCTCTGATCGCAGATACAAACCTTACAATTTGGAGAGGGGGGAAAAAAAAACAAAACAAAACCAACCAAACCAAACCTAAGGAGGAGAGAGAAGCACTGGCGAGTGCTCTCTGGAATTCAAGCCATACGCCCCCATCCCTTTCCTTTGTCCCACTTTCTGTAATGCTCAGGAATCGAAGACCACTTAAAAGTGCTCTTATGAGACCCAAATGACACTCCTCCCTCTTGTCTCCTCTCCCCTGGTCTTTCTGGCGCTCTGGCTTTGGCTCACACACACACACAGCCCCATCAACACAGTCCGACAAGGTCCTGGCGCACTGGGTGTTTCCGTGTGGTGTCAGCAGCAACATTGGTTCCTGCGTTTGGAAGACTTTTGAAATTTTCTGGTGGCTTGTGAGTTGGCCTGGTTGTTACTGCTCGATCTATTTTTCTAATTTTTTTTTCTTTTTTTCACTTTTCCGTTTCCATGAGAAGCAAACAAGTGATGAGTCTGGAGCCCCCAGCAAGCTCCAGTGCCGTCCCACAGGGTCTGTTGTCAGGGGTCCAAACAGCTCTAGGTTTAATCTAAAACCACAGGAGCCTGTACCAGACAGCCCAGGCAGGAAAGCAGAACCTGATGGTCAGACTAAATCCTGGGTCTTTGACACCACTAGATTTTATGATCTCGATTTGGATAATTTTGACACCAGTGGATTCAGTTAAGTAAGTCTTGACTTGCATGATGGATGAATCAGAATTGCTCTCTGGGTTTTTTTTTTTAGCTTGCTGTGGATGTTTTCTTTTTTTCTTTTCTCTTTTTTTTCCTCCAAACTCGGTCTTAGGAAAGAAACTAGAGCTTTGTGAAGGGTCTTTTCTTCCAAAAATACAGCTGAAAAAAAAAGACTTATACTGCAGTTAGGTTTCTTTTAAATACTCAGGGCTGAAAGATACAGGGTTTTCTTTCTTTCTTTTTTTTTTTTTTAATTTCAACAGTGGGGGAAAAAATGAGTTCCTTAAAGCAATGCAGCTGAACAGTTTGTCCTGCTTAAACACATGCTTTTAATTTCAATTATGTAAGGCACCTTGCAGTGTTAGCAAAATGTCTCTTTGTTAGCTATATGTGTATCGCCATGGGAAATTACCAAACTGTCACAAGACTCGCTGATTAAAGAATAGCCTGCCAGAGTGTGTGTGCCTTTGCCCAGTGTGACTCTTAGGTATTAGGCTAAGGAAAACAGTTTAACAAAATGTAGTGTGAATCATTCCTGATAAGTGAATAAAGCATTGTGACCAAGCAATCAGATTATTCACTTATCAGGAATCGACTGTACTGATAGTTTGCCTGATCGTTTTTGTTCCTCATCTCTGTTGTAGTTTCACTACTTTGCTGTGTTCTGTTTTTTCTCTCATGCTCTTAGCAAAATCACTGGGAATATCCCTTCGTGTGATCATGAAACGTGCTACTGAGTAACAAATAAAAAAAAATTAAATATAAAAATGATATCTTAACAAAATCTATGCACTTGCTATCAGGAACACAATACTGGATGTGTCTTATATATATTGAACTATAATAGTATTCGATTTCTTAAATAAAGCTTAAGAAAGGATTCTGTTGTCTGTAAAATTTTATGAGCATTAAATGGAAAAAAAAAATGTTTCTAGGGTTGGGCGCTTTTTGTTATATGAAATCTTCCTGGGTGCATGGTCTTTAATCATGCCCAGGCAAATGTTAACTAATTCGCTTGGTATTTCATTAATAATGGAGACTTTGAAAATTAGGCTTTCTGAAATCTGTGGGGAGAAAAAGTCTTGCCATTCAGTGACTTACAACAAAAGATTCTAAAATGCAGAAATTTTTCTCTCTTTCTGTATTTGCAGAAGCAAATGAGCTTGGTTTTGCACTAAAATCAAAAAATACCTAAAATATGTGTATGAGAAAATGCCATAAAATAATACAATACTGTATTTTTGGTATATGACTTTTTTTCCTCCTGATTCTAGATAGGTTTAGAGTTAAGAAATGAAAACCCATATGCTCAAAATGCCACAGATTCCACACTGGAGGTCAAAGTATCTTTTTGGGGAAGGTGTGTGGCTTACTGTATGTTTCCTGTATCTGAGCCTTTTCTTAAAAAATAATTTTCACATCAAAACCCATGAACTAAATGGGAATCGAATAGGTAAAACTGTTGAGTATGCTGAAAAAAATTATTCCTTCAATGGCTGTACATTTGCCACAAAATTGTAGATTTTAAACAATCTGATTTTTATGGAAATGCCCATAATTCTTGTATTTATCAAACTTTCAAAAATGTCAGCCTTTGGCAGAAAGATCCAGGAGAATGAGGGGAGGGGAGGGAGAGGGGTTGCTTTCTTTTTTTCTTTTGAACTGCATTACTGCCTCACTTTTCATATGCCATTATATTATCTGAAAAAAAAAAAAAAATTAAATTGTGGAAATCTATCTGCTGCTTGTATCATTCTATTCATGCATATTTAGTAAACATTACTGAGCTCAACATCTAGCGGCCAGGTGCCTCAGCCTTGTAAGCCAAAATTACTGCTCCACCAGAGAGGTCACAGGGAAGGTTGGCCTTGGTGGGCAGCAGGATGGTCCTGTCCATCCCACATCAGCACACAGCTCAGGTGAGAACCCTGCCCTGCTTTTCGAGGGCTGCTGATGTAACACAAATATTAAGTAACTGCAATGATTAGCTCATATTTGTATTCCCTCTGATTTTCCTCATTAGCAGACTTTCTTTTTTTTTTCCATTAAAGGGAACTGGAAAGTTGCAGTCATTTTCTGAATCATTTGCCCCTGTTGATAACCTAATTGTTTTACATGAATGCTAATATTTCCCTCTCACACATTTATATCTATCAGCTAAATCAGCAGTAAAGTAAACTCTTCTGGGATACATTCCTATATCAATTAGCAAGGATTTATGCTCCAAAGCACCATTAGCATTAATGGGAGTGTGCTCTTTAGCATAAACAATTGGCAATAGGTCTGGTGGACTTTATTTCATAAACAAAGGAGCATTTGAATCTCAGAGATTTGTTTCCTCAAGACGGCACTTCAGGGAATGATGTCCCAGCCTCCCCGGCTGCTCTGGGGACATCTCACTCACAGGACATGCATAAATTCCTAAGTTGCCAGCAAAAGGAGACAGTGTCAGTTTGAAAAGTGGGCTGACTCCTGGCACAAAGTTTTTCTGGTGTTTTCCCCTCTGAAAACCCGCCTGAGAACACACCAGGCAAAATTTTCAGCATTATCTCCTGTCCCTCCAACCAACAGCTTGAGACATTTCACTCTTAGCGTTGTGTAGTGCCTCAGGATGGAGACCATAGAGGGGAGGGAGGGAGGGAATTTGGAAAGAGGCAGGAGGAAGAGCAGAGATGAAGCCCTGTAGGAAAGAAACTGGTGGGTCTGTCAGCTCCTTCAACTGTTGGCCTCACAGCTCCATGGCTTTCAGTAGAGAGATAGAGGGGACCAATAAATCACCAAATCTCACCTTTCACATGTAGGTCAACAGTTCCTCCCTCATCCCATGTTTGATCAACAAATACACAACCAAAATATTTCAATTTTAATCTGAAGGCACTGGGACCTGGGGCAAAAGTCCACCGCTTCCCAGAGGTGCACGATCTGCTGAATCCCTGCACGTGCTTCTGCAGATGTTTTCTCTGTAGGTTTTGGCTCCGCTCTGTTCTGCTACATTAAAGAGCCCTTCTGCATCTGCCATTTCCCCCCAAAGGCACTCATAAGCAGGTCTCAAGTTGCTTTTCATCCCTCGTTCATAAAATAAATATACTATGCTCTGGAAGCATCTACACACAATAGTGGTTTTTCAGTCCCTGAATAATTTGTGTGCTTTATTTCTGCAACTTTTTCCTTTTTGCCTGACATTCTTTGTAAATTTGGGTTGGTTACCAGAACCAGATATGTTATTTCAACATCAGGAGGTGCAACATGCAGAAATTGAAAATCTCATACTTACTCCACTCCTCTGAATGACACAGTCAGGGATTGCATCAGTCCCTGCAAAAATAACACGCAAAAGCCACAAAACACCCTATTGGCAGAATTATTTAGGGCTGCTCCTTTAGGATGCTGAAATCCCTTTGGGATGCATTGCACTCCAGGTTCCTGTGTGCGTGGCCTGGTTTTCCACTCAAAAGCTTCCTTACAACCACACTGAGAGCACTTCTGTGCAACTCCTAGTTCCCTCCAACATTTTCCAATGTTGTCAACAGTTTTGATATTTACTTCCAAGTCATTAGTGAAAATATTCAATAGCATTCCGACCCTCTCTAAAAAAAAAAAAAAACCACTCTCCTACAGTGAGTCTCTTTTGACAGCTTCTTTGTTGACATGTCAACCCATTCTTAATCCATTTTATGTGCCTTGTATTGATAGGAGAGAATGCTAATTTTTTAATCAGAATGTGTTGTGCTGTCAAATATACAAAAGTCAGAATATATTCCATCTTTGCAATTACTTTTATCAGCCAAAACCTACAATCATATCAAAGAATGAAATCCAGTTTGACAACCCTTTCTTCCTTAAAAAACATGTTGATTGGCATTAATTGTTTACCTCATTTTTAATGTCTTTATATCCATATCAATATGTCCATTATTTTGCCAAAGTAATGTCAAACTAGCCAACCATGGGCTGGGCCATCCTTCTTGTCTTTTATCAGTGCATGAGAATGTCACATTTCCCAGCCCATCTGGGATTCTGCTGGTGTGCTTAAATATTCCTAAGGGTCCATGTCAATGGATCAGAGCTCTCTGTCCTCTTCTCAGCCCCAGCTACCTGGGGCTACCATATCTTTAATAAAACAGTAGCTAAGTAGCCTGTTACAGTTGGACCAGAAACCCTAGAAGGCTTTTGGCATATAGGCAAGTGAAAAAGGAGAATTTTAGACATTACCTCTCTTTCTGCAGCATGACTAGAAGTTTTGCCATCTCCAAAAGCCTAAGTTCAGTGATAAAATAAACATACCTAATGAAATTTTTGCAGTTGTCCTGCCCTTCTCACCCAGGCAGAACTCCCTATTTAGTGTGGAACCACAAGGCAATGCATGTTTGTTTACATGTGATACATTATTTAGAGGTAAATAGGAAGCATGTGTGAAGGTAAAATACCCTCTCATTCACCATCCTCCTCTGAATAGATACAGCTGCTTTCATTGGTGCACATGTGAGTTCAAGCCCTGTGGTTTTGAAGGAGGCAGCAGAGAAGCCACCTGAGGAGTGGGGGATACCTGGGGCGTATTAAAGACAGGTCATTTGGAAATCAGAAAAAGCCAGATCTGATTGTGCAGCAGCAATAACAGAGGAAGGTGCTGTGCTGATCTATGCCACAGCACAGGTGCTGTTTCAGCCCATGGTGATGCCACACAGGTGTCTTTGACAAAGGCCACAGAGCTGTTGAGATACCAATGCATCTGCTCAGGAACCTCAACCTCAGCCCAGCAGACAAGGGCTGCTGCTTTAGCCTGTAGCCATCTCCACTACTCAGGGTAACAAAACACATCCTGCAGACAATTATTCCCACCTGAAGTAGTGTGCCAAAGTCTAGGCAGTGAGGGAGCCATCTGGAGGTGTTGCTGACTTTCCAGTGGCTGTAAGAGGACAACAGGAGCAAAATGGAGTTTTCTCTACTAGTAGAGATTTCAAGTATTGCCCCCAGTACCCAAGGATACCCTGCTGACTGCTTAGCTGCAGCCACTGCAAAGAAGGGCAGTGGTGGATTGATGGCTGGGCTCAATGATCTTAAAGGTCTTTTCCAACCCAAACAATTCAATGATTCCAAGGGCTTGCAGACATGATGCAGGATGAATAGAGCATTTGTGACCTCCAGCTCTCTTAGTCCATTTCAAGGGCTCTAAATAGTACAAGCATAGGAGTCTGGTGCATCCAGATATTCAGCTAAGGATCCCTAAGCTTAGAGTGATGAGTCTGTGAGCTGAATCCCACTTTAAGGCCTATATTCACTTTCCTAAACCTGGGCCGTGCTGGATACTCCAGGGCAACTCAAATGGCATTGATTCCTGCATTTATTAAAGAAAAATTGAGCTCTAGGGGTCTAATTTGTAGACTGCTGAAGGTGAAATTCAGTGAATCCTATTGTTAACAAATGAGCCCCAGGTGATGTCCCACAGGCCCTAAGTGGGAATTGTACCATACCAATAAAAACACCAGCTGCACTGGAACTGCTTTTTAGGGGATAGATGTATGCAGAATATCCCTCTGACAGGAAAGCCAGACCCCTGAGGACTTGTACTTATGTGATCTATAGAGCACCTCTGCCATTAGTTTCATCCTATACAGCTTTAGGCCTTGAGGATCCCTAGGAAATGATCGCTTACATTTCTTGTGGATGTGGCAAAAGTATCACATAATTAGTGATACTTGGATCTCTGATCCTGGTGTAACCGTGCCACATGCTTTAGCATCCCATACCCCCAGACCATGGATCCTCCTGTTCAAAAGAATAACAAAATAAAAAGCAGGAAGCTTCACAGACTCAGTGGGTAATTTTTTGTACTACTTGACTGTCTGCATTGTGAACGTCTTACCTGATATCCAGCCTGAACCTCTCTTGTTGAAACTCATGCCCCTTGCCTCTCACCCCTGCCAGATGCCACTGCAAAAAGCCCTGCTAAAACTTCTTGAGAAATTCCCCAAAGATACCAGGGCAGTGTGCTGCTCTTAGGCGCCCCAAATCTGTCTCTGCTCCAGGCTGAACAAGCCCAGCTCCCTCAGCCTCTGCTGGCAGGCGACAGCTTGAGCCTGACCAGCCACGCTGGTGGCCCTCCCCTGAACTCCTTCCAGTTTGTCCATTGTGTGTACTGGAGGCACCAGAAATTAGATGCAGTATCTAAATGTGGTATATATAGCACATGACTTAGCAGGTAGGTTTTTTGTGGGGTGGGAGGGTGATTATCACTTCCCTCACTGTCCCGGCTCTGATGCTCTCCATGCAGCCCAGGATGTCGGCTTGGTTTGCTGCCAGGGCTCACTGCTGGCTTGTGGTGACCTCCCACAGGACACACACCCACCCCTCGTCCCTTCCAGCAGAGCACCTCCCCAGCCTGCCCATTCCCAGCCCTTGCCTGCCCATTCACAGCCTTTACCACTGCAAGCCCCTCTTCCCTCCTGGGTGCAGGCCTCAGCATTTGTCCTTGAATTTCACACATTTCCTGCTGGCCCTCTCCTCCAGCCTGCTGAGCTTGCTCTGAATGACAGCCCCATCCTTGGTCATCCCTCATCAATTTCAGGTCCTCTGCAAAATTCATAGGATGGGACATGGAGTAGTGTGAAATATGAACGTTGCACTTGCCCTTGGTTGCACTTACCCTTCTACATGTGGGTGAATCTAAGGCCAGTCGAGGCTGAGGAGAGCACAGTATGGCAGCTCACCCACTCCCCTCTCCCTTTACTCTAAAATGAAAATAAAATAAAAAACAAACTCTAGAAGGTGCTAATAAAGGAACCCAGTTGTTCTCTAGCAGGCACATGTAACTAGTCACACAGGCCATTCTGAGCACCCCCTGGGCATCAGAACTGTGCTATTTGTTCACCATCCTGCTGTGAAGCACTCTCAGGCAATGCTTCACTCACCCAAACATCTACCAGTGCTTGTGTATGTCCACAATAGTGACAAAGCTGTGGCTGCAGCACTGCCAGGATGGCCAAGATCCTTGTGCTTGCAAGGGACAGGAATCCACCCACCCGCCCATTTCCTTGTCAGCCAGTGTCAGTGTGCTGCAGGCAGCTAAAAACATTCTTCCTTTTCACAGGCATGAGCACAACTTGTGGCACAAGGTTTTGGGCCTCCTGCTCTCCTGTCCTGAACCAAGCTTTTTTTGCAGTTCACCTTTCTCCCACACACTCTCAGCAAACCTCAGATTTCCAGCAAATTTGTGGGTGGGGAAAGGGGAAATAACAGCACCACTCAGTCAGGGACTGAGATCCTGCTGGCTGGAAAGGTGCAAAGACCCTGTCCAGTGTATGTGCAGGGAGACAGAGAGGTCATGGAGGGCTCTTTCTCCTCCCATTCCCACATCCCAGGTTCCGGTCCCAAACAGTGGCCATACAAGCCTGGAAAATTACGTGGCATAGGCAGATCTGCTGGCAGTTAATTTTTTCCTTTTTTTTTGTTGCAAACACCATCTTCCAAGCCAGGAGATCCCATGGTCATCTTCATGGGCCTTACACAGTAAATACTATCACAAATTCCCATGTGAGATGTCCCACTTCTCTATCCTATTCCAAGCACCTTCATGACTGGGAATGCTTGCTTACTAGACAGCTTTCCTTTATGCCAAAATATACTTTCCAATAAAAAGAAAACCCTAGCACAGTCCCATCCCAGCCCATGTACCTCCCTTTTATTGTTCCTGCTTCCTGTAAAAGAGTTACAGCTGCAGCCAAATTCTGAACACCAGCAGTGGGGCTGGGGGGTGGGCTGGGCAGTGTAAGTGCTACCACGACTGCTGAAATTGTATCTGTGATTGTGCCACAGCCTGACTGTTTATATCTTCAACATCTCAGCAAAATGGCTTGTCACTGGGTCAGAAATAATTTCTTTGCCATAAATCACCTCCTGCGCCTCCTGCAGGAACAGATGCCAGCCATAAATTTGCTCTTGGTGGAACAGAGCTCCTGGATGAGAGGTCATGTTCCCAGGTGTGAATAAATAAAAAGTTCACAACTCACAGAAACAACACCAACCGGCGGGATTGTGGCTTTGCATGGAGGGCAAACAGGATTAACAGGAGGGTTCAGAGTGCCTCCTTCTACTCCAGACTCATTTTCTTCAGCTCCTTTAGCCTTACTGTGTTCTGTTAACAGCTGGCCACCTCCCTGTTTGCTGACTGCTCTTCATTTCCTTGTCAAAAAGTACAGAAATGTTCCTACCTACAGTCCCAGGGCTGTGGAGTTCAGCCTGGGGTAATTGGTGCCAAAATGCCTACTGCAACATAAGAGCTTTAGCATGGCCAGCCCTCCGGTTCAGTTAACTGAAGTTCTTGGTTGTTTGAGCATCCCTATACGCTGGGAATGTTGGAGAGGGATCACCAGATGTAGGACAGACCTCAGCCTGACCAATTACACACTGGACGAAACTTGCTCATTCTCTGCTGAGGGAGGGTGAGGAAGGGATCCTGGTGCAGGGACATGGCTTTAGCATCCTGACTGGGATGGACACATGGGTCATGCCTTCTGCAGATAAGGGGCCCTTGTGCCCTAGGAATGCACTCCAGCGCTTGCCTTAGAAATTTGTGATCTTCAGCTTTGAAGGTATAAGGAAATTTTAAAAAAAATAAAAGCACCAAAACACAACCCTTCAAACTGGATTTTGGGCAGCAAAATCCACTCATGTCCTTGGGAAAGCAAGTTTGTGAGGAGCATTACCATCAGTGCTGGAAGTTCTCCTGAGTTCTGCTTCAGCATAAATGTGGGACTACATTAACCTGGGCAGCTTTCACCTGCTGAAGGCTTTTTGGGCACCCAGATGGCTGCAGGGTTTATGCTCAGGGTGCACTCACCACCGTTTCATGTTTGGTGGCCCAGCCATGCCTGGGGAGCTGCCTGTGCACTGCTGCTGTTTCAGACTGACAGGCATCAAAGGGTACCTTCTTCTGAGCAGAGCACTTCAAGACCCTAGGAGGAACTGTGTTATGCCTTTCCAAATTAATATGCAAAAGTAAGCAGCATGAATCAGCCACAGGGCACAGCAGCTCTCCTGTATCCCTTTTACTCTTACCAGCAGCTTGGATTTTATGCTTGGAGCATTGTTCTTTCTCCATTCCTTGCCTCTCAACTGGTCCTCTCTCATCTAGTTCCCATTCCTTTTCTTCCTATGAGTAATTCTGGTCTCTGCTCTGTATTCAACAAGTGTTTGAAATGAATGAAGGAGGTGATTAATTATTTAGGATTGTACAAGGGAATATAACTAGGTGCAGTGGGAAGGAATTAAGCAAGTGAGACATAAAGGCTGAAGATCAGGAAAATATTTCCTTAAAGTGAAATGTAATAGAGGGCAAGCCTGCCTCTGAGGCAGCACGGGAAGTTTCTCCTCCCATGGGATTTAGGATTGCAAAGAGCAGAAAATGGTCTTTAAGAGGAATCCTTCTGGGACAAGTTTAGCCAGCCCAAAAGACTACATTTGTCTATCCCTTCTAGGCACAATGGTGGGACACCGTGTGTGCGAAAGCACTGAAACGAGAACACAAAGAGATTTATTCATGCTGCAAACTTAAAATGCAGTGGGCAACTTCCCTTCAGCACAAACAACTCCTTTTATAACCTGTTTGAAGAGATTTTTTTATATCTCCTTATTACTCGAGTAATTAATTTTCAGCAACGAATGTGAGAGGACACTGCATTAACACAGCAGGTAAATCTGGGACAGAAAAGAAAGAGCACTAGCCCTTAAAATGAGATTTATTTGTGAAGACTACATCTAAGTTTCTAATGGCACTGAGCAAAATCAAGGGTTTCTGCTTTCATTTGCTGGGCTGTCTCCTTTCATTACAGAGTGTCCTAGCACAAACTGATCTGCCACACTCCTGAATCCTTTTATCTCTCATTAACTCTCCTTTTTATTTCCTCATTGATCACTTCCTTCTCATGCAAAGACTTGATATGTTTAACCTTCATAATCTTCCTACTTTGCAGTTGTGGGTCTGTAATTACAGACTGTTTGAGGGTTCAGCCAGCAATAAATCAAGTTGTGCTAATTGAACAAAAACTTGTACAAAAACGTTCTCACTGAAGTGGTTGTTTTGCCCTTTTTTTTTTTTTTGGAAAATTTTACAGCTCAGGAATAGCAGGCAAACTTATTGTTTATGTGTGTCAGGATTATTTTCATAGAATCATAGAATCATTAAGGTGGGAAAAGACCTCCAAGGTCATCAAGTCCAACCTTCAACAGAATACCACCGTGCCAACTAAAACATATTGTGAAAGGCACAACTACCCAGTTTTTTAACACTTCCAGGGATGGTCACTCCACCACTTCCCTGGAAAACCCATTCCACTACTGAGGTGAGGACTTCCTGGTAACCCCAGGCACTGACTGTGTCTTCAAAACTCCAGTGCTCCAAAGAGCCGACAGCAACTTCAGATTCCCACAACCACAGGCCAAGGAAGCAAGGAAGACAATTTTACATCAATTTTACAGTATAGAATCCTGAGGCTTCAGAGCTGGAAAAGCCCCAAAGAGACCGGGGGGTGCAGAAGTGACACAGGGAGAAGGTTTCTCACCACTTTTCCTTTGTCTCAGAGGGCAATGGCTGCATATTGATGCCAAAAAACATTGTGCATGTTCCTCTGTTCGGCACAATACCTCCTGCCCTGCTCTTTGTCTGATCTCCTGGATAAATCAGTTGACTCCTCTTCCAGATCCTCAGCTGGAATTTCTCAGTGTACCAGCAAGCCAAACAAAGCTTCTGCGCATCCCAGTGGTTTCAGAATCCTTCCCTCTCATTTAATTAGTTCTTGCAGTGCTTTCGGAATCCTTCCCTCATTTAATTTGTTCTTCTAGTAGTTAATGGCCACCGAGTCTGGTCTCTGTTTTTTCCTGTGTGTTATGAAAGTCTCATTTGGAAATTATTTCAGGAGGCATCCTGTAGATGCAGAGGGCTTTGCCACAGTGACCCTCAAAATTTTATTTATACTTCTGGTGATCCTTCACTTCCAGGCTAAATGTTGCAGCAAAGTGACAGGATCCAGTAGAGGATAACCAAGTCAAAGCTCTTCCTGCACACTGCCATTTCTAGAGAAGCAGTTTGAGACTGCCAGAACACATCACCCAGGTTAACTTCACAATCTGCCATCACTAACAAGCTCCTCTTTGGCCATTGCACTGTGCAGCACAAACTGTTCAATACAGAGGGGCTTGTGGCCAGCATGGGCTTGAACAAACAGCTGTAATCTTTAGCAGCTACTCATATACCTCAGTGTCCCACGGATGTCTGAATGCCATTTTCCTTCACAGAATATCAAGAAATAACAGTGGGAGAAATTCTGTGTCCCTGAAAAAACTTCTTATTGGTGGCTGGTGAGCAAATTTCTGGAGAAATTTTTATGTGCCTAGAATTAAAGAGAAGCTTTGGCAGGATCTTGGAAATTTTGTCCATGTAATATTTCAGTGAGCAAAGTTGTGCCAGGGGAAAGAAGAAGGGGAAGGTTAACAGTAAAAAGCAGCAGCTTTCAATCTAATTTTAAAAAATTTAGAAAAAGTAGATTCTGTGAAAATACTTAATGTCTTCTTACAGTGAAAAACCTGAACTGTCTTTCCCTTTTTTTTTTTTTTTTTTTTTTTTTTTTTTTTTTGCATTTCTCAATGAGCATATGATACATTTTTAAATGTTTTTCTCCATAGGGTGTTGGTGTTATTAAGTGATGGTGGTTCCTGAGCCTCTATTTTAAAGACCCCACCATGAACACTTTGCAGCAAAGATGTGCCAAGGCTTGCATTTGACTCTATAGTGCTCAAAGACTTCAAGGTCTCATTATCACTATGGCAACTATTAATCATTCATTTGTTGTAACATAATAAATACATGCCCTCAACTAGAAGGCATGTTACAAATCACTGGAGTACCCTCAGAGCTGCTCTGTGTAGCTCTAGGTCACCCAAAGGAAGGCAAAAGTACAGCTCTGAGTGTGTCAAAATGTTGCATCAAACCTTGTGGTTTGGGTCATCAGAAGAACAAAGTGATCAAGCAGTCAGTGTGGGCTTTGTGTGATTTCTCAAAACAATAAATGCTCATGATGTAAGGCATTTGCTCTAAAATGTGGAAGCTCACAGGTCTGATAGTCACACGTCTCTGCCATGCCCTGGGAGATGGCAAAGCACACCACTTCCGAGGAGCTGGATCTGTCACACAAAAACAAAATTTGAGGTTTTGGAGACAATACAGGCAAGGATCTCCATTCTCCAAAGCAAGGCCAATAAGATTTTTCTTGGGCACAGAGGGACACTGACAGGGCTATACCCTGTCACTCTGGAGGTACCGTGGAGGCACCTCTGCTGTGCAACACAGCATGAGCATGTTCCCTGTGTGGTCACAAACCAAGAGCCAGCACAAGGCATCGTCTGCTCTCCTCCCTCCTTTCCTAGCCCCAGCTGGCTCTTCCTAGTCACCAGTACCAATACCAAGAAAAGACTGAGGACAACATCTGTAAAGACATTTGAGCAGCCACATTAATGAAAATTAAAAGTAGCTCTCTTGGCCACACTACTACACCAGTGCCCACAGCAAAGCCCACCCGTTTCCCTTCCCCTTGCCAAGAGCAGCTGAGGCAGACTGCTCCATATCCCGACTGCCTGAGCACAGCAGCCAGTGTGAACATTGGTCAGCAATTTGACTTAGGTTTCCTATGGGATGCCCCATAGCCCTCAAACATTAGAGAGGCAAGGGCCCCCCATTCCTATCTCAGACTGTTCCTATTCTCTCTTTACAATGTGATGCTGAGGGTGAGGTCAGAGCTCCAGACCAAGGGGTAAGAAGATGCCTGAGGGTGCAAAGTCTGGTAGGAACATGTGGGAGAACTGGTCCAAATACTATTTCCAGAACCTACAGTGAGTCACCATGGCAGCTGTGCCCAAAAGCCAAGTGACTCTGCTGAGTTACCCTGGCAGCAGCCCCTGCAGCCAACAAGTATGGTCATTGTGACTGTCAACATAACAGACCAAGAAGTGTCACTAGTAGCTGGAGACTCCCAGCTGCCTGGAAAAACCTTAGCCCTCATCCTGACAGTCCACAGTAAAGAGTAAAAGCCCCCACACAGTATCACTTAGTCTTTGGATTCTTCTGAAACAATTTTTTTTTCCTGGATCAGCATGAACTTTATAAAGTGAGAACAGGCCTAAGGCCATCCTTTATGCCGGTCACTGGCACTGACAGCTGGCGCCAGCTTCAAAAGGCTCTGCAGGATCAGTACCAATGGTATCCCAGAGTATCTCCTTTGCTCCAAAAGCAGGTCAGGGGAATCGATTATTCACTTTTATTTGGTACTTGTGAGTACTTGTGGAGGCCTGGGGACAGTTTTGGGCCACCAAGAGAGTGGTCAGCAGTTTGGAGTGAGTTCAGTTTGGTTATCGTCCGAGATGCTGAGGGAGCCAGAGCACACGATGTGCGTGGTGATAGTGGGACAGAGAGTTTGTTCATCCTGGAGGAGAGACAGCTTCAGGGGAAGCAGGGGAGGGTGGGATCTTACAGCTTCATTCAACAGCCTGAAGTAGATAGATGTTCCTCAGGAGCCTGCAACAAAAGGACACAAAGCTACATGGACAGGACAGGCACAAGAGTTTGCAGGAATGACAGTTCCAATTAGATACAAGGAAGGAAAAGTTCACCATGAAAGCAGTTAAGCTCTGGAACAGGAGTCTTGAGAGGAGGTGAGATCCCTGTCCTTGGAGACTTTAAAAATTCAAGTGGGCATGGCCCTGAAGCAACCTGAGCTAACGGGGAAGTTGGCCCAGCCTTGAGCACCAAGTTGAACTAGGACCTCACAAGGTCCTTTCCAGTCAGAATTGCACTGTGGTGCTGTGATCTTTTATTTAGGTGATTCCTACCTCGCTAATCCCCAGCAGCACATCACTGCAAACAGCAGCACATCACTGCAGAACACATGCTACTTAATCCACCACTCTTTGATCTTTAGGACTGGAGTCAGTGAGGGGATCACTAGATGAATCCAGCTCTGGAGAGATCTTGTCTCCAGAGATTTATGACAGGTAACTACATTCCTCTCTCATTCTACATGGCATTTTATTTTCTTTTATCCTGCCCCACACCAAATCCCTGTGCCCAGTGTAGGAATTCTCCTCTGTGTCATGTAGAATCTGAAATAAAGGATTCAAAGGTGTGTTAGTGCCACCAGGAAAGGCTTTAGAATTAGCTGGTTGCTGTACATCTCATATTCAGATTAATCAGGGAAATAATCACATACAATGTTCATAAATAGATGGCTCCAGTGTTCCTAACAGAGGCTAAACTTGCAAAAAAAAAAAAAATCAAAGGGTGGTTTGCATCTGAGAACAGCAGGCTTAGCGGGTGGAGAAGGAAAATCTTCTCATGGTATTTCTATTCAAGTCCAGCCTTAGCATAAGGTGATCACGTTATGTATTTAAAAATGAAAAACTTCCATTTTTCTGAAGGAAGCTTTATCACAAGGATTATCTACAAAGGCTACACAGAAAGGTGTCGCAGCAAGGAATAATGTGCCAAACTGGATAGGAGCAGCAGTAAAGGAGCTCTGTGATGCCCAGCACAGCCGAGATCTTGAGATAACGGCCTCTTTATTCCGTAAATGTTTTTCCATAACGCTCATGGCTGAACTACCAGAGCACTTTCAAGTCATGCACCAGGCAATATGACTAACATCTGTCATGTTTTTCCTTTCATCCTGTCCCCAGGGGCAGAAGCTTGTGCAGTCGTGAGGACGGGAAGTTAATTCATACATACACTGGTACGCACGCTTGTGACCCATGCACACGCACATGCTGACAAAATCTTCTTCCTTTAATTTGCTTTTTGTCAGTGAGGCAGGGAGCTAGAAGACGTACTTTCCACTAGAAGATTTCCAGAACCATCAGGGTGGAGATTCGCCACACATTTAAAAGCAGAGATGCAATTCTTTGAAGTTTTGAAATCCCAAGGTAGCACACCCAAAATTGCATTCTACAAGTAAAAGACAAACATTATCTTAAAAAAACATAATCATCCCTCCCCCAGAAGTTCCAGCCCAGAATAACCTTCTCTGTTCTCAAAACAAAAAAAAACAAACAAGTTTTGGCTGCAAAAAGCAATGTGAGACGTGGCAAGGCAAGAGATGTAACGGTGTTCTATTCCAAAGCAAACACTCAATGCTTTTATTACAGTGAAAAACAATAATGGGATACAGAATGTACATGATGTAAACACCTTTAATGCAATTCTAATTTTATTGTTGCTTCAAGATCACAGATTGTTATGGCAACTAAAGAGAGAAGGGGGGGGAACCTGATCGCAGCATTAATTTGATATCAGATTCATTTGTTCCACATATGTGCTTCAGTGCCTGCATAATAAACAATCCTGGTTAAAGGAAAATAATATTGTAGCTATAATAATGGAATAATGTAGTATCCACTTAACCCCCAAGTCTGGTTAAAAAATAAAAAATAAAAAAAAAAATTAAATCCATTACAAGTATATTACTGTTCCAGCTGCAATCCAACACATTATAATCAATAACACTTGTAGATCAGGAAGGCAAATTTTCAGAAATACAGTCTATTAAAGCACTGAAAACTGCTAAACTGAAAATTACAACAGTGTCCTGATGTCGCAGCTGTAAACTCCAGGCAGGAGACTCAGCAGCAGCAGTAGATCCCACCCCACTCCCTCAAATGGGATGTGGGCACTGCAGCCCCAAACATTGGATTGGGGCATTGGATTCTGCAATGCTGATGTGCCTCCTCCCAAGGAAGGACTAGGCAGCTCCTGGGTGCAGCCCTGCCTGGGTGGGGAGGGGGCATCCCAGGTGCTTTGTTAACCTGAGCCATGGTGGTTGAGCTGGGATTTGGTTTCTAAGATCAAACTGAGTGTGAGAGAACTCACTGCAGATCAGCAGCTCCCCAGTGCTGCTGGAGCACTTACCAGGGACGCCATAGAACAGCTCAAAACCCTACATTGGCCATTAAAGCCAGGAGCCCGAGCACACAAAGCTCCAACAGGGCTTGGAGCAACCTGGTCTAGTGGCAGGTGTCCCTGCCCATGGCAGGGGGGTTAGAACTTGGTGATCTTTTAAAGTCTCCCCCAACCCAAACCATTCTGTGATTCTGAAATCCTTCCTGAGAGTAAAAACTAACTGCAAAACCCTAAAATTTTCCACTAACCAGAGTGCCCATTCTGCCCAGAAGATCAATAAGTGCAAAGTGGAAAAAAGATTGAAGCTACTTAAATGAGGATTCTTAAGGGAACCATATCCATCTCTGATAAAGGGAAAAAAAATACGTTGCATCAGAGAAATGGAAGATACAAGCTATTGCCCTCCAAGGAATGTGATGTCTGCAGTTTACCCAAACATAATTCTGGAGGCTTTGGGGCATGAAGTGTGGCTTCACTTTGAAAGGGACCCATTATTAATAGTGTCATGGGTTTCTGGGATTACTGTATCTCAGAGGTTTATTGTATGTTCATTTGCTCTGTTTACTAGCAAAAATGTTTCTCCTCCAGATTCTCATCTTCCAGGGCTGTAAATGCAGCTTAGGATCTGAAAGTCAAGATGAGCTATTCCAGGGTCATCCATCAAGAGTAATAAAGTGTCTCCTGGAGGTTACACATGGGTAAGCAAGAGCACAGCCTGACAGCGGTGGGATTACACCGTGTGTACTACAATTAGAAATTAATGATCACTCCTTTCAGATAATGCAGAAGAGAGAAAAGGCTCCAGTTGCTGAGTTCTGTTAGTACACCGGGGCTGAGGGCAGGAAAAACAGCATGTGCTTCTCCAGACACACAAAGCATCCAGGCTCACCGAGGTGGGAACTTGCCTTCTCTGTGTCCCCCATTTTCAGAGGAGAGGTAGATTTTACTCATAACTCCTTTCCTTGAAGAGGTGAAAGTAGTAAGGCAAAATGTGGCCTGAGGGTCAGAAAGATGAACACCCTACTAATGCAGAGTGAATTAAAACATGAAAAATGGTTTCACACAATCTGCTAATAAATGGCAAAATGAGAAATTAGTTTGTTCTGTTCCCAGAATAGAGCCTCATTCAAACGTGAGCCTGCAGTGCAGCTTTCAGAAGCATTGTCCTGTGCCTGGGAGCCAGGTAAAACTGTTTTAGTCCAGCTGTTCAAAATCTATCTGTATTATTCTTTCGGTGAAAAAAAGAAAGCAACAGGTCTCTTTACAAAGGACTCCCAGAGTCAGCAATATTTGCATTTACAAATCATAAATGACCAAACCCAGTTCAACAGAAGCAGTATCACATAGCTACCAGCCTCTAGTTCAGTGTGATTTAATTATTCCTAGCATCACTGCTTCATCTTTTTTAAAGTTATTTTCTGGGTATTCATATATGACAAAGAAAACCAATGTCATAAACTAACCACATGTTGTGTTCGTCCTCATTGGCACTTAGTGCATATGATGCAGCAGTAAATTCTTAATTAGCCAGAGCCCCAGACAGATCTTTTTATCCTCTCTATTGACCTGACATCAGTCACTCCAAAGCAAGGAGACAAAGACTTTCAAAGTTTTTGGTGATCAGGGCTGACTGACCTGCAGCCTTCGAAAAGGCTTCAGTCTTCAGCAGACAGCCCACCTCCACCAAGCTGATGGCACAAAACCTGTGCTCAGGCTTACACCCTGCCACACTCATGATCTTCTAAGCTCTTCTGACCTGCCAGCATAATCTTTAATAACTGACATGTCATGCAGAGTTGTAGAAATTCATTTGCATGGTTGAACCAGACATGATGGGAAGTGGAAACCTGACAAAACTTCAAGCAGGAAACAGGGTGGAAACAATAGGCTTCCTACAGAGGAGACCAAATTAGATAAGACAATGATCCTTTTGAGAATTGCAGGCCAGGAGTTGCCTTTATTTTTCATAAATAAACATGAAATCAGTGTGCTTATCCAGGTACTTGAATAATGTGGGGTTTTTTGTGTTTTTTTTTTTTGTGTTTTTTTTTTTTTTGTTTTTTGTTTTTTTTCGCTCACAGACCATCATCCAGGGCTAGCAAGGACAGGTTGTTTGCACAGGAATTGAAATATTTGTCCTTCATAGTTCATTTCTCATTTGACATTCTTTATTCCTGATTGTTCTGCTTTAACAGATAGAAGCATCCAGCCATGGAGAAGCAATAATCCCCAGCAACAGAGGAAGCTGATGACACAGCACAAATGGTGCACTTTGTGCTTGGTGCCTGGCACTCAGCAACACCACGGGAGCTGAATCCAAGGGGGAGGGGGGGGTTTGCACAAGCACATTTAGCAGATTCTTCCAAATAACAAACATGTTTAAACAAGGGGCCCCAGAAGCAAGGGGCAAGAAATTAAAAAAAAAAAAAGGCCACCAAAAAACCACAAACATTGCCCAACTTCTCCTGCTGGGATTTTGGCCATGAGGTCTTGAAAGGAGAGCCTCCAGATATTATCCTCAGTTTTGTTCTGGAAAAAGACCCTTCAGATCAGGAGTTCCAGTGCTGCCCACAGCCTCCTGATTTCTTAGGAACAATCTGAAAATGACTCCTGTAGTAAAAAAAGTCAATATCCATGTCAAGTAGATAAATAACAAGCATGACATGTCCCTCTCCCAGTGGCCTTGCAGCATAAAGGGTCTCTTTATGGGTGTTATATGGGATATAGTTTCTGTGGTGCTGTTTCCCATTCTCCTACGGCTGATCAGTTTTCCTTACCATCTGTTGCAGTTCTGGAACTAGAAACCACATCCTAGTGGAGAAGTAGGAGACCACATCCTAGGAGAAGTAAGACCAAGAAAGGATTCTTAGGCAATTTAAGCAAACTCAGATTTCTACCCCCATCTTGTCTTCAATATGGAAGTGAAACTTCTAAGAGGTCTTTTCCAGACAAAACCTGAGCATCAGGAGGGATCTTCCAAGTCCTATCACCATGTTTTACAGTATTGCTGCCCAGAGCTGAAATGTGAATTCAGATGTAATTTTTGAACTTGGATTTGGTCACTTTTGAGTAGAACACCCCTTTTCATGTCTTCTTGATGGTACATTTTAGATGACATTGGCTTGAGCTGAGAGAGCAATCCAGCAAATGCAGTGAGCCCTCAGAGGCTGAATCTGCTTCTTTCCATCCATAAGGTCTCAGTTACAAGAAGTATAAAATAATTATGACTTTCAATTCTGAAGTTGATTTTTACTGTGATTTTCAGTTTTTCTTGAAGTTTGTAATGTTTAGATCATTTTGCTCTTTCAAGCACTTTCCTGCTCATGATCTCTCAGCAGCTTACAGTGATTAATGGAAGCTCCAGCACACTCTCATATGACAGAGAAACACAGAATTACAGCAGTTTCTTCTTCAAGAAATTAAAATTGCACTCGCTAAGCCACTAGAATAAAGTAACTGGTGATGAACATTGACTTTAATGGCTACTGGGGATCTCTCACTCCCTTACTAAAATCCAGCCACTTGTCAGATGAGAATACATCTGTCACCCAGCCATCTGCAGCCATGGAGAAAAGCAGCTTGGAGATGGCTGTGTCAGGGTCACAGTGCAACAGAAATGGAAGCTGACATTCAACAGAAGCAGCTTCCCTAACCTGAAAATTACTTTTACGTGAAATTTTAAAATAAAATTTAAAAATAGACGTTTTAAAAGGACTGACCTCTTCCAGTTAGGAACAGTTTAAAGCAAAATGTTTTCACCAAGTTCAGATTAAATATTGGGAAATGTAATTTGTTTTTAAAATCAATCCATTTCTGAAAATACTCTTGAAGTATTTTCAGTGCAGTGGAAATGCTGCTTATAACACCAACAGCCCAGAGATGAGCCCCAAGACACTCTGCAGATGGATGGGAAGGGATATCCCATGTCCCAAAGAGCCTGGAGCCCAAAAGATGAGTCAGGCAAAGAGTGGAAACAGATGGCAAAGACCAACCAGCTAGTCCAGGTCTCACAAATCCCACTCTGGTGTGCCTCTTATGGAATCCCACATTCTGATGTTTTTTCCTTGCTTTCAGGTGCAAAGATCTCTCAGCTGGTACCTTGCCAGGCATGAAGGTAGGGCTTTAATTCCTGATGCTTCATTCTTTTGTATGATTATAATTGGCTCAGGCTTAGAATGAAAACAGAATCACAAACTGGTTTGGGTTGGAAGGGGCCTTAAAGATCATCCAGTTCCAACCCCCTGCCATGGGCAGAGACAAGTTCCACAAGACCAGGCTGCTCAAAGCCTCATCCAACCTGGCTTTGAACACTTCCAGGGATGAGCAAATGATTTGCATTTAATGTGTTTGGCATTCATTCCTTCACCTAAAAGTTATCTCAGGTGAGTTTCCTGGCAAATACAGCCTATTTTCTTTAGTGAAGTAAAAACCATTATGCAAATCTGGGAGCTGGAGGACTTGTTTCTCCCTCAGCCTTGCAGGTGCATGGCTCTGTGGGCTGCCCTGATATCATCCCATTCATGCCCTGACAAAACAAAGCCCCATGGCCATGGTTAATGTGGCACAGATTAAAGACATCCTTTGCACAGCAGAACTCCTGCTGCCTGAAAGCAGTTGAGCAAAAGCACCTTTAGTGACCCAGGCAATACCCAACCACCCCATGCACTCATTGCCCAGGGAAGAGACCTCTTATCTGCAAGAAAGTGCATGGCAGGATCAGTTTAAATATGTTAAGTTCTCCCTGAACATAACCAAACATCACAGCTTGAGCCCTTCAGCCAGGATTTCCTGACCTTTGAACACCCTGCTCTGGGCTCACAAGGAGGTCAGCCAATCCTGAGCCTCTGTGTGTTGCACAAGGGAACCCTCTGGAGAAACAGCACATCACTCTTCAGTGATAAAAGCATCTCCTGCCCTTCCTCTAGCTCCTAATAGATATGCAAAAATTACCTGGTCTGCATAACCAGCAAGTAGTAGTTGTTGGAGGACAGGTCCTCCTCTGGGAACACGAGACCCCCGAGACGCTGGTGGTGGCTGTGAGCTGCCCAGAGTGGCCTCCATCACTGGGCAAGGATGCTCTGCCCTGTCCTCTGCCACGTCACCCAGTGAGGAAGTTCTCAGCTGTATAGAGTACATGAGTGGGAGACATGCTGGGAGGCATCAATTTGTATCCTCTGATGAAGCCTCATGTACAGAATCTCCTGCAAAAGGGAACTAGTCAGAGGTGAAAGAGACTCGTCAACACAAGGCAAAAATAACATTCCCATCTCCCTCTCCAGCTGAGCCCAAGAAGGTCTGCAGGCACATTGGGGCACCCAGCCTGGGATGGGAATCAGCCCCACAGTGGGGCAGGGGCCATGGTGAGTGAGACAGAAGGCACAGGGTGCTGGGTTCCCTGTGAGCCAAAGGTGGGGGGTTCATGCCCAGAAAAAATGCAAATGATTGTTAGAAGAGGTTTTCCATCATTTGCAGTAGACTTCCCCTCGTTGTGACATTGCCCATTTCCTTTGTCCCGGAAGAGAGGTGGGCTCAGCCCCCAGTTCAGCAAGACTGGGAGAGGAGGACAGAGGGGGGCTTAGTTAAAGTCTAATTATGGATTTAGTTGTCCAAGGCTTTTATATCAAGTTGGCTCCTAAGGATCTCAGAGGAGAGGCCATCCTGACTGATGGAGGCCAGGAGATGTTGGTTTGTCCTTGTAGCTGTATCAGAGTAAAAATGAAAGGCCAAGATCAACAGCTGGGATGGGTTTCAGCACAAACCAGCCTCCCGTGTCTGTGGGGCGCCAGGGTGGCCTTCAGTGCCTGCCCACCCATCCTCAGCCACAATGGATATAAGGATGGGACATGATTAGCCAGTAAAGACATAAAACATGGCTGTCTGGTGAAAGCTGAGTCAGGATTTGGCAATTCAGGGCTAACCAGGGCCAGTGAAACATCTCAGGAGAAAAGCAGCAGAGGCAGTGGGGGCTGAAAATAATGAATGTGATGACAAGCTGGAGGGTTGGAACTGATGGAGAAGGTGATCTGAAGAACAGACAACCAACCAGTCAATCTAAAGACAAGAATCCACTGGGTGAAATAAAGGCAGGAGCAGTGGAGCAGTGGAGGCAGCAGGGCAGCCAGTGTGAGACAGTAGCTGACAGGTAGGGCAGGCTGTTAGAGTCCAACCAGTCAGAGGGAGGCAACTCCAGAGCACCAGTCTGTCATTCCCCTCGTATTTATTCCCCTCCACTTCCCCTCTGATTAAATAATTGCCTTTTCATCCAAAAATCCCTTTTGCCTCTGCTACTGGCAGCCTCACCGTTTATTATCTAACCCAGCCCTCCCTAAAATCATCCTTCCCATCACTGTCCACTCACAGCCTCTCCAGCGTGCCCTGCATTCAAATGTTCATGTCCCATCTCATCCACAGCCAGCCCAGTGATCCTGAAACTCAACGTGCTCCCATGTTTTCCACTGCTGTGCAACCGGGACACCACTCATCACCAACAAGCTGTGCAGATGTGCCCCTGAATAAGGGACATATTCCTGCAGCTCCCATGTGTTCGGGGAGTCTCAGGCTTTGGGAAAAAGCAACATGCCCAACCCTCACAGATCATCTTGGGTCCAGGGCAATGTGGATACAGCACCAGAACTTCCTTATCCCTGTCCTTATCCTTACAACAGAAAGCTGCTGGCAAAAAAACCCCAACAAAACCTAAGAGCAATTATCTGTGGTATTTGGGATAACGTACTCCCTGACAGTTGAAAAATGTCACAACCAACTCTCAGTACATCTGTGACAGAAGAGCTGGCAACTGCTCCAGGTCACAGCCAACCTTTGCTGAACTCTCAATGGCCCCACAGAAATTAACCCCCTCTGGCCCCAGATTCGGCCCACACATCCTCACACCTACCACAAGACCATGGGCTTGGAGAAGGGAACAGTTTGCACCCTCAAAAGGGCAAACAAGATGTAACAGTTTTGAGTAGAATCCAGTAAAGATTTTGGAATCAGAAGAAGGAGGGAAAAAAAAGAAGAAAAAGAGCACCCCCCAAAGCTCACAAGTGTTTAATGTTTCCTTCTCCAAGATTTACTAATTTTCAGCTGTCTTACAAAATTTGAAGATTCCAAATAGAAGCAAAACCATCAGAATGATAAAAAAGCTCCCATGTGATCTGAAACTACTTTTGAACAGGGACTGAACTAAACAGGAAAGCTTGTTTGTTCTTGGCCAGGACAGTCCTAGAAAGAACATCATTTAGGATTGCTGTTTGCTTTGGCCCCATTAATGAAAACAGAATCATTTTCAATGTGATTCACAACCAGCTTGTAAGTTTCTTGGAAAACAAGAAGGAAAAGATATGCAAAACTTTTCCTTCTGCCACAGCTGGCTCTTCAGGAGAGTAACCAAGGCACAGAGAAAGAAAACTTCAAGCAAACTGAATTTTAAAAAAGTTTTCAAAATCCCTGTTGGGGTCGTTCTTAATGAAAGACGTCATGGCTCCTTTTCCAAATTGTGTCCTTGAAAATGCTCTAAACCCAGGTTTTCAAACACTGGAAATTACTTATTTTCCATGTACTATTTTCAAAATTCAAAAAGATGGAGAAGAAAACCACCCAGTTCAGCCATTTCAAAAGGATTTTTTTTTTTTTGGCACAGAACTTAATGTTTGGGATATTTGCCACAAGACTGTGTTTGGAACATTTAGCTTGTAGCTCCTGGCAGCTCCGGGAGCCACAAGGTGCTGCTCAGAACAAGATATTCCCATTTCTCAGCTGTGCGAAGATGCAACACCATGAGCCCCTTCTGTTACTGTGCTCCAGCATCTGGAGAAGGAGAGAGGGAAAAAACTGATTTTGTATAATGATGCACAGGCTCAGCACAAAGGAGGAGCCAGGACATACATCAGGACCAGGGAAGAAATAATCTTTCAGCTGATGGCTTTCATTGGATAAGGAATATTTTTAATTCTCAGCAACTGAAAAGTACAATTTTTTTAATCCAAAGGGGTAAAAAACTCAGCCTTTCTCCTTTTTCTCAGTGAAATTTTTCTGGGAAGGAATATAGAAATTCCAGTGAATGTGTTGAAAATGTTCTATGTGACTTTTTGTTTTTTTTAATTGTGGGGGGAGGTGTTGAAATGAAAGTTTAAAAAAAATAAACTTACCACCTGTCTTTTCAGCTTGTGGGTGTCAAGCTTACAAAAAAATACTAACAGCAATGTCAAAATCATAGCCAAATTTAGAGCAAACATCACTTTTCATATGAACCAACCACATTATTATGCAACTTTTAAAAATGACAGATGATAGTTATTGAAAGTAAATTATAATGAGTGTTCAGATGGAAGTGTTAGGAAATGCACAGGCAAGCATACAACTTAAGCTTGCAATCTGTGTGTTGAATGGAGGCTGTAAACTATATATTTTAAGTGAAATGAGAGTGAAACGTTCCCTAGAAGAGCTGAGCCCTATGAGTTAAATTAGCCTTTCACCTGCTGAGTTCCTAAATAGATGTCGAATTTCATGTGCATGCACATATTATAGATAATTACAAAAAATTAATATTTAATTTCATTAAACATTTTATTTCACTAAATAATATGAAATAATATAAATATATCAGTGTGTGTACTTAAATATCTGCATACACACATATCTGTGGATTTATTTCTTTAACGTATTTATGGGTGAACATGCACACAAACTCTGTATGTGTTGGTGGAGGCCTGCATCTTGTGCATATATGACTGATCCTGTTTTGACATAATGGATTTGCAAAATAGAGTGGCAAAGACCTATAAAAACGAACTCTGCTGCAAGGACAAATTAGCATGTTGTGAGAGCCCTGCAGAGGATATCAAGCATCCAGACATTTCAGCCTACAATGTCCTGCAACAAAGAGATTGCTCCAATTGCCTGCAGTCATATTTTTTAAAGATGAGAAACTAATTAGCAGCATTATCAGCATAACTTTATCAAAAATTCTGTATTTTTCCCAAGTTGGAGAATGAATTGCAGAGGGAAAACGTTGACTTTAACAACATAATAAGAGGGCCTCTGTGGGTGCTCAGTATAATAATAATATCAATAACAAAAGCAACAATAATAGATAAGATAGGTTTTATCTTTCTCCATAGTGGTTGGTGGCACATCTCAGGTACCTGTATCAGTCTCTCTTCCTCTGGCCAGAAATAGAAAGAACTTAATTTAATCCCACCCCAATTTACTGAAAATATTCGAAATCTACCTCAGGGTGGGATATAGAAGGATGGAGGGAGGACAGAAGGACAGAGAGGACCAATCTTTGTGGAGTTAAGAGAAGAAGTGAGAAGAAGTGAGAAGAAGTGAGAAGAAGTTCCTGGAGCAAACTACCCTCAGAGCTGTATATTGTGGGGAACAAGCTGGGGAGTGAACTTACACAAATGAACCTGCACCCATGGGCACAGCACAGATGGCCCAGGGCAACCTGAAAATCAAACCATTGGCGTAGATGCACTTTCAGGCTGAAAAAAACCTAAAAACAAACCAACAAAAAAAAGGTGGCTTCTCCTGGTTTCAGCTGGGATAGTTAATTTTCTTCCTAGTATCTGGTACAGTGCTGTGTTTGGGATTTAGGATGAGAATAATGTTGGTAAGACACTGATGCTCCACTTGTTGCTAAGTGGAGTTTACTCTAAGTCAAGGACTTTTCAGTTTCCCAGGCTCTGCCAGCGAGGAGGTGCATGGCCAGGACAGCTGACCCAGGCTGGCCAAAGGGATATTCCATACCACAGGACACCATGACCATTACATAAACTGGGGGAGAGTTGGCCAGGGGGGTCCAACAGCTGTTTGGGGACAGGCTGGACATCAGCCAGTGAGTGGTGAGCAATTGTGTTTTGCATGACTTTTTTATGTTTTATTCCTCTCTCTCTCCTCTTCAATACTGTTATTATCATTGTCATTATAAATGTTGTTATTATCATGTTTTACTTTGTTTCAATTATTAAACTCTTCTTATCTCAGCCATGAGTTTTACCTTTTTCCCCGATTTTTCTCCCCATTGGGGCAGGGGGTGGGAGTGAATGAGCAGCTGTGAGGTGCTTAGCTGGGGTTGAAACCCAAGAAGCTGGGGATAAACCACGACATCCTCTATTTTCACCATGATAAAGATGGAACAACTCCATGAACTATCCATCAACAACCCTTCACTCTAAACCAGGGTCATCAGAGATGTCTCAAGTCCAGGGACAGGTAAACTTTCACAGCCAACCAGAGATTTCTAAAACATGTCAATATTCAGTCCAGAGAAGGGCAAGCAGTGATAACTTACTCAGAAGAGCAGTTTGTTTTATGTAGCTTTTGTTTGCTGCTTGGTGTTGTCAACTGTCACGATTTTACAAAGAAACTCACAGTAAATGGTGCTTTTCCCACTGGCCAGCATTCCTGGAATTGTTTTTGTACTTTGTGTGTCATCAAAAGCTTGAAAATTTCAGTCCTGTACCTCTACCCAAAAAAAAGGCAAAAGCAGTTTTCATTTTCTTTTTAATTTTCGTTTTCAACCCATTGTTGGGATTCACAGGAATGAAAAATTGTGCCAGACCTGGTGTCACTGAGCACCAGGTAGCACAGGTTTCCACTGTGGGTTTTAAGGTTTTACATGAGAAACCCACTCCCAAACTGTTCATACCATGAGCTGCAGAAGTCAACATAATCACTGCTGAAGGGCCAAATTATCCCTGCTGGCACCTTGTGCAGATGATCAAACCTGAGGCTCCAACAACTGGACTTGGGAAATGTCACAGAAGACTGAAGAATAATAAAAACATGGAAATATCTCCTGAGGGAATGCATGTCACTCAACACTCCTGTCAAGGATTTCAACTGACAAACACATATACCCCAGGAGCAGCACTACCCTGGGTGACAAACCCATCACACCAGGGAGCAGTGATTGCTGCACCCCTTCAAACTGCGGCCTCACTGCCCCGGGGCAGAGCATTCATAGGAGACAAACAACCCCCAGGCCCTGCAAACTGCCACACTTCCTCCAAAAATACCCTTCCTCAAATTCCCAAATGAGAAATAGCCCTCACAGGATAGAAACACCCCGCTCTCGCCCTTCGCCTCCCACCCAGTTGCCACCAGGAGAGAAGAACTGGAGAGAGGAACCAAAGCTTCACAAGGAATTTCCCATTCAGAGAGCAGAAGGCAGCAACATTTATTGGACAGTGCTCTGGACTTCTGGGTGTTGTGTCACCTCCGAATGGAGTGAAATCAGCCAGAGGGAGTGTGTGTTGCCAGAAGTAATTACTGAGGAGAGGTCACTGCTCACACAGAAGCCCTTTTTCACTTTGGGACTGACCAGTTAAACTGAGCCCTCAGTCAGCACTGCCCGCAAGCGTGGCCAGGGATGGTACAAGGACTTGAGCAAAGCACATGGATTTCTTCAACAACTTCTATAGCTTTTGACTCGTTCTTCTGTCTAAAATCTGAGTCTGGAAACACACCTGGTTGTAAAGCAAGGCAGAGGGAGATCAGGGTTATAAAAATCACTGGAAATCTACATAGCATTTATGTTGTACCTAAAATATTTTCAGTGCAGATTCAATAAAAGCATCCTCCAAGCCCCGTCCATTTGGAGTGTTTTATTTGAAAAACAGATGACGTGGTGTGTCAATGTCAGACCTCAGCTCTGAGGCACCAGATTTAAATAACACTGTGGGATTTTTGCTGCCTGGGCTCCCAACAGAGCCCACAAAGGAAGTCAGCTCCACTGAAAGTTGAGCTTGGGGCATGGGGCTGGCAGGTATGACATGAGACCTAAGCAAGACCTCTTCTTTTCTGGACTGATACCTGCATTGGGTCAAACAAATGAAGCCCTGACTGTCTGGTCTGAGCTGACTGTGCTGCTCTCTAGATCAGTTTCATCTCCACTGAAAATAATGAAAACTAAAGACTTCAGCATATACAGAGACCTAATGTAGGTGTCACTTCAGGCTGAAACCCACCCTGGGCTCTGGAACTAAAAGGACAAGCCATCCTTTGTTACCCATCTACTTTGTATGGAGGATTTTCATTTGGTCCACCTACAAAGATGGGAGAGCAGCCACAGGATGAAGATGGACATCAGCTGGGATGGCCACTGGCCAACAAACAGACAGGCATCGCAGACAGATGGAAGCAGTTAATGGTGATTACCAAACCGGCTCAGTGAGTCCTGGGCCTGCCCAGACACTGTGGCCAAAGCTGGGACAAACCTGCAGACTTGCTGATCTAGAATATGACTTTTGGTAAGAGCAAAGGGTGGCTGTGTTCTGAAGAACAGGCTCTATCAACTGTGTGAGTGGTTCACATGGCCAGCAGGCTTTTTGCTAGAGCAGTGTAGAGTCCGAGGCATTTACACTTCACTCTTATCCCTCTACTCACCACAGAGCTCTGGTCTTGTGAGCAACAAAGGACCCACCAGTCACCAGCTCGAGGGTTCAAAGGCAGCCAGCTGCAGACCCTTTCCCACTGGGTGTTTGTATGAAGCACTTGTACAAAAGCAGAGACACTGCCATTCCTCCTGGCAAGTCCAGTAGCACACTCCATGTATCGTGGTCATCTGTGGATGATGCTTGAGAAAACATCTGTGAAAGAGCAGAAGGACTGAGAGGTGTAGTGTTGCTGAGCTTGAAGGGACAGCAGCAAGGGCTCTGCTGAAACTTCACACAAGATCTTCATCACTCTCAGGAAGGCTGGATCAGGCAGAAAGGTATAAAGAGGTGAGACACGGTTTTTTTAAAAGATAGACAAATTTTCAGAGGCTGTGTTGGGAAAGCTGGAAAGCCCAAAGAAGCAAGAACTACCAAGAGGCAATGGCCTTCTGGCACATGAAAAGCATTCTGTAAAAAGGCAAGGGACAGTCTGTTTTCCAGGTCCAGGGCATATAGGACAATTAACAGGATTAAGTTAAGAAAAAGGAGATTCAGTTTAAATATGAGGAAAAATTTTTCCAATGGCTGGCATAATAGAGAGCTGGATTAATTTTTTCTGATGTTGAGAGGTTTATGGCCCTATAGCTTTTTGGATTTAGAATAACATAGGCTGTTTACATTACTTACAATATCATTTACATGGGTTTATGTATTCTAATATTTATGTATTCTAATACTTATGTATTCTAATAGTGACTTACCAGCAAGCTGCCTGGTTCTTTTTGAAGCTGTGCAATACTAATACTTATTTATCAAAGTATAGCGCATAAAAATGATGGCCAAGTTTGGAAAAAAGTTTTTGCATGTCCCAAGTGGACAACATTCTGCAAAATTCAGCAAAAAATTTGCAACTGCTTCTGCATTCCCTGTTTCAGCCCATCATTGCTATGAGTTATGGTAGCTTTGGGAATGTGGGATCTTTCAGCAACCTGCTCACCCACTTTGATGTGGTTCTTCACCTTGATAAATCTCTTTTCTCTTACACATACATATAGGCACACACATATGCACAGAGATCTCTACAGGTCTTTAAAGTCAATCCCGGCAAGTGGAAACAAAGAATATTTGAGATGGGCCTAACATATTGGATTAAAAAAAATAAATTAAACCAGCAACAAACAGCGCTTGAGTGCCCGTGTGCCAACTTTAATCCCCTCGTTAATTAAAAACGGCCGAATTATAACCCCTAAAAAATTAGGTTTATAGCAGAAATGCCAACTGAACAGACCCTTCAGTGCAGCAGCCCTGCTGCCGCCTCCAGAACACAATCGCGGAACGGCAAAACATATTGGCACCTCCTGGATCCGCAGTTGGAATATTTGCTCGGTGCCGTCTCTCCCTGTTAATTGCTGTGCGGAAAGTGGTCCCGGCACAACCTCTTTATCTCGGCGCCTCAGAAGCGCTGCCGGCGGCCGCGCACTGCGGGGGCGCAGCTTGGCCTAGGCCGGCGGGCCCCGCTGCCAGCCCGGCCGAGCCGCCCGGCCCCGCGTCCCCTCCCTCAGGCGGCAGCTGGATCGCCGCGCTTGGCTCGGGGCTGGCGCTTGGCTCGCTCTGCCCTTGGCTGGCGAGGGGCTGTGCAACAGCTTGCGGCCTCGCTGGGCGGGATGGATGCCGGCTGCCCGGCTGCAGCAGCAGCCTCTCCTCGCCTGCCAGGAGAGGAGCGCTCCCGAGCTCCTCGCTTCGACCGCTCTCCTCCGGATCCCAGCAGCGCAGCGCTGAAAACCTCACCTGCTTGGAGAGCCAGGCTGCTTTTCCCTCACATCCTCTGATGTCCACTTGTTCTTTGCTTAAATTAAGAGCTTTATGAAGCAAAGTTGCTCTTAATTATGAGTTTCTACAATACCTTCTATGGTGCACCCTGATACCAGCCTGTCAGGCTGAAGGGAAAATGCAGTTTGTAAAATGGCTTCTGCCTTTGCAGATGGATTCCCTGTACGAATCCAGGACCAGGGGCCAGATCTCCACTGGAGCCGTGCCAGTCCACACCAGCTGTCAGCACAGCCACAGAGGATCAAGTATTTCTGTGCCACCCCATCTCTTCATCACAACTGTCAGCTCAGGCCCCACCACAGAATATTTATTAGTCATGACAACAGGAAAGAATAGAAACATCAACTCTTAGGTTGACTTTTGCAAAGTCGTTAAGTAAAAAATACACAATCTTGCCCTCATAAAGGGATTAAACTTGTTGGAAAAGATATAGGGGGGGAAAAACAAATCCTTGGGGCTTAGGGGTAGTTTTGCTTTTTGCTTAATGAAGGATTGGCAAAGGACTTGCACTGCATGAAACCAGATATTGTTCTCAAATTCAGATGCTGAGAAATGAAGCAATCAGTGAAAGCCTCAAAGCACTGGTGTATCCATGGGTCTGACCATGCAAAAGTTATAAACAACAAAGTGCTAAGAGTTGCTCTGTACTGAGAGACAGTCTGAAGTCTTTGCATTTACATACCAGCTGTCATCAAGGCTTAACCAAAGTGTTTCCAATTTCTTTTTATTGTATTTTGTGTTGTGTTTATGTGTTGGAAATCAAGGCACAGAGCCTACAAGTCAGGGTGAAAAAAAGGACAAAGACGAACTAAGTGAGGTGTCAGTGGAATTCAGGTGCTTAAGTGCACAGAAAGCAATATTTAAATTCTCTGCTCTGCTGCTGTCTAAACTTAGAGATACCTCAATGCCCACAGTACAATTCTTCACTAATCAAAAATTCCTTTATTTCTCTCCTCTACAGTGAGTTAAATAACTCACTATCCACACTGACAACCCTCAGTCCAGGCCCCCCCATCCCACAGCCAAGCCTTGCTATGCTCCAGCACCTCCCCTTCCCACCAAACTGGGGCCAATCCCAGGGGAAAAGAGCAAAACTCCCTGTGTCCCTGGCTGTGGACTGTCTGGTTGGAGGAGCTTCCCAGAGACCCCATGTTTGGCACTAAGCAGGAGTTAAGGTTAATCTGCACAGTCTGCCCTTGGCAGCAAATAATTTATGGCATCACACTTCTCCCACCTGGAGGTCTGACTCCAACTCTCGTTTGGAGCCCCTAAGCCCCAACCAGAAATGGAGGAGTAGAAATCTTTGGGTTTCCTGCTGGGGAGACACATTTACAGATTCCCCACAGGGACTCCAGCCCTGATCACTCTGCCTACAGCTGCAATGGCACTCGGTGTCGGGGGCTCCTGTCAACTGACTTCCCATCCGGGCTGCTAATAAGAATTCCCTCAACTAGGAAGACATCACTGCAGAGAACAAAACCATCTCCTGCTGAACTGATTATATTTACTGTAAAACACGGAAGCAAATGAAATCTCTGATTGAGAGAGAAGGAGAAAGCTTTTAATCCTGCTCTGTGACGCTTGCCAGATTGACAAGTCTAGAAATACAAATGGAAGAGTAATTATACAAGGCTCACGTTGCTGCTCAGATTTATTTTTCCAAATGTAAGAAAGAGAAAGAGACAGAAAAGGCCTGGCTTGTTATACTGGTTTCCATAGCTGTTAGTGCAAATTGATTAGAAATCAAAGTTCAAGGTGTTCCAAACTCCTCAAAAAAACTTCTTCTCTGAGCTGTGGCACAATCACAGTGCTATGTATGATACAAGACAAAGGAAAAAAATAAAAGGAAGAAAATAGCAACCTGGGGCAAAGTCATGTTTTCATTGTTACAAGTCCTAGAACACTTTGTGGAAGAAGGGGGAAAGGTCTGTGCTACCTGGTCCAAACAATTTTAAAGTTATGTGAGTAAACTCCAAAAACATCCATTAAATCTTTGAATTCAGCTGCTAAATGAAAGTGATAGAGAGGACTAAACAGTGAAGTGTCTATCAAGTTATAGTCACTAAATTCTGGGAAAAGACACATCAGGGCTTTGGGTCAGGATTGAACTCAGAGCAAACGCATTTCTTCGAGGGCCCTTGAGGACACTGTACTTTTTAATTGAACTTGTACTTCCAATTTGAGACCTGAGCATCCATCACACAAGGCATTTTTTAAAAATACAGCATAGACAGGATTCATCTTGCCTAATTCAAAACATCCACACTGGAGACATCTGTGCCTCGCTGAGCCTCCCATCCTTTGTAACCATGAAGGGAAACAGGCACTTTTACAGCGCGCTCAGCTGACTTATTTTAGATATCAGCTTTAGGGCAAGATGAATCATGCCTTGAATGTGCCAATTTCCCTGTGGTGCCAAAACAAGACTAGACAACCAGTTTGTTTGCTCAGATGAATCCCACGTGGCTGGGACTGATAGATTTGTGCTATGATCTGGCTGAATGTGGGCTGTCTGTGGTTCCAAGTCTTACATCATCCTGTGGAGAGCCCTGTGTAGCTGTGCCTCAGTGGATCCTTAGAGGTGAGTTGGAAAACAGCAACTGCCTCCAGATATTATTGGTTCTGACAATTGCCATGATCTGCTAATGAATCTGGATGGCTACCCCGGAGAAACAAATCACCTAAAACATTTAAGTTGTCCCCAGAGATTTTACAAAGTTTGAATCAAACAGTGGTAGATTCAGACTAATTTCAGCAATGTTGGTATGGATCTGTAGTGGGAATAATTTGCATGCTCAGTTTTTGGTTTTTAGTGGATGTACATTAATGCTCCAGATAGCAATATCAGGACAACAATTTACATTCTAGTCTTTCCTCCTTTGGTGAAGAGCTTTATAGGTAAAGATTCACATTGCACAGGGACATTGAATATTGAACAGGAGCTTTCCTTCCAAATTTTGTTTCCAGAAGGGCTTAAGAAAGATAACCAGAGTTTTATACATCTGATTAAAAAGCCAACACTCCAAACTCTGTGCATGTAGGGTTTTGGCATTATTTCTGTTATGGTCATAATCAGCTGCTTGCCCATTCCAGCTGCTAAAGCACACTAGACAAGACTTGAATTCCAAATATTATTCTCATCACCATGGTATCCTGTGCACAGATCCCCAAAGGTAATTAAAGAAGTTTGAGGCTCTGACTCCAAAGGCCAGGTCCATAAATAATTTCAGCTCTCGCAATTAGGTGACATTGTGTTTTGTTTTGAGACTTTTGTACTGCAGGGAGCAAATCCAGAAGCTGCCTTGCCTCCAGCTGACAGGGAGAGATCAGGGCACCCCCATAAAAACACACACACAGAGCAGAAAGGCAGGTCAGTGCAAGCTCACAGAGGATGCTGCACACTGGGACACATCTGCGAGCTCACCTCTCCTGGAGGCTCCTCACCCAGACTTGCAGGGAAGCAGCTCCATCTCCTCAGGGTCTTTGGACAGAAACCTCCTTCTCTCCTGGATGTCAGTGTTAAAACCCATGTTAAACACAAACACAACTGGCACACAAACAACAGAAGAAGACGTTTTGGTCCCTCCCCCCTTCACGTGCCAAATCCACAGCAAGAGCTTTAACTGTGAGGTGACAAAGCAGAGACCCTTTGCTCTGCCGACTGTTTGGCGCAATATTCCCATGAACATCCCAAATACCACATTATTTTCTAGACAACAGCATAAGCCAAACCAAGTTACTTTCCTGGGAGAGGGCAGTTCTGAACCTTTATCTTTAATCCTCCCTCCCATGCTAAACAGAAATAACCAGGATTCAGAGTGTATCTTTTTCTGCTTTTATCTAACGTAAAAAGCACAACTGCTGAAGCTGAGCAGCAGCAAACATGTAGATATAGAGGACTCATAAAGTGCAAGGAGAGACATAATCAGAGTCAGACCCTCCAGAACTGGGTGGTGGTTGGAGAAAGGTATTATGTATTGTTATATTTACTTGCATCAGTGTATATTTTGCTTTAACTGGCAGATCCCTTCTGGACACCACCCTTTCTACCCTGCATGTAAACATTTTCTTTTGGGAGTAGGAAGAGGAGAGCAATTTGTACTGCTATTAAAAGTGATTAAAAGAAAAAACAGCAGAGGGTTGTTGTAAGATAGGAATGGCAAGTCCTGGGAGGACCCATCCCTTGGAAAGATCCCACCTTCTGCATAAGGGGTAAAGGCATGGCTTTGCCTGGGGAGCAGCAGTGTTTGTCCTGGATTTTCACCCTGCAAAAAATAGCAATTAATGGATTTTAATATGTAATTTTATGCACTTCCAAAGATGGTTCAGGAAGCACAGAATCAGTATTATTCAGTTGCATGTTTACTCTGTTTTAGATCCTGCACCTCCAGGTTCTTTTTTGTCCCTTTTGTCCTTCTGTTCCTTTTCTTTTGCTTCATGGATGAATTGCTGGCAACCTATCTCAGGTGTGTTGTCAGTCCTAAACATTGTCAATTAAGTGCCTTCTAAGGAAGATTTGGTCAAGCTGCCTTCTCAGTAATGAACATCTTTCTTGAAATTACAACTCTAAATTACACTATTTGCCATAATGTAAAAGCTATGAAGGAAAAGAGAATAAAACCCTTGGGCAGAGACATGTACTTCTCCCTCAAGTCCTGTTCCATCCTTGCCATCTTCCATCAGTCTGACAAAAAAGCTGTTTGTAAGTGCCTCTTGAAATGAGGAATCTAATATTCAATCACGAAAAGATTAGCCTTTGACTGTACTTCACTCTGTGCTACACTAATACAATCAGCACGGGAAATGTTATCCAGGAAGAGGTTAGGGGAGAAGATGGAAGACCAGGTGATGCTGGAGACCTAAATTATAAAGGTTTATTTTTCATGAAGCATGACTTTTATTTGCTTCTAACTTTAGGAAGTAGCAGTGCTGGAGATGAAACAGCAGGAGATGTTCAGTCACATGTGTGAGGGCAGGTGCGCTGCTGAGTCACTGCTGAGCTTGGGCCAACCTGTGGAAAGGAGACAGGAAAACTGGGATTACTTTGGAGAAGTTAATTCAGAACTAAAGCAGCCTGCACACACCATGCCCAAGGTGTCACTGGGGGGAACCGCAGGATACCTGGACAGAGGGTGGGCACTCAAATTTAGGAGTGCAATCCACAGAACGTTTATCACCTGAGGCTCCTAAAGGGCCACAAACACATAATTTTTGCCACTGTAATTACCCAGCTATCTGGAGTTTTGCTGCTGCACTCAGAAATGTTGTCATCTCAGCAGGACTGTGCAGGTTTGCATCTATGTCATGTACCTGCCTGTTGGGATCTGCAAATTAGGTCTTTCTGTGCTTAAGTTCCCTGATCAATCTCAGCTTTTCCTTAGGTATGAAGCACAAGGGAGGATGCTTTGCACGGATTTTCTGTCATGACCCAGGAGCTCAGACACCTCTTTCAGAGCAGGAGATGGGACTCATCACCTCCCCTCCCAAAACTGCTGCAGCACGGGAGGAAATCTAAAACTGGAGAGAGAGAGAGTGTGAGCACACAATTGTGCAGCCCTGATAAAAGCTCTGACACTGCACAAAGGCTTGGGATTTCCAATCTCTGTATAGGCACCACATCTGCATTTTGCATTATTTTCAGTAAGGCACCTACCAATTCTGCACATGTGCTGCCTCAGCAGCAGAAGAGATGTCTGACCCCCTATAACATCCTGCCCTCACAGGATAAATATGTTGTACTTTTGTGGCACGTGCTGTCAGATGCTCTCTCAGTGCTGGGATAAACCAGAGTTCATGGGAAACAGAACTGATGACGAGTATCACTAAAGCTCCAAGTAACTTTTTTTCCCCCTGAGATGTCCTTCCTGAAGCCACAGAGAAGGACATTCGATAAATACATGTGTCACCATTACTTACATCAGTAATCTAGCAGACCAGACTGTGGGATTGACATGATGGCCACAGGGGCTGAGTTTAGGTCACCTACGAAATGAATTAAAAGCTTCTCCTTATCTCATTTCCACATCTCCTCCTCACTGACACCCTTGTCAGGCACAAAGATGATGAAAACTAACCCCCTGATTGCCAAGTGACTTCTAAACACCACAGCTCCTAAATCAGGGCACCAGACCACATTAAACTGGTACAGCCACAACAGCAAAGCCCCAGATCGTGTTTGTCCCCGCGTAGTTACTGCTACAGATCACAGTGACCCAGATCTATATATGTGCTTGTCTTAAAAAAAAACAAAAACAAAACAAACCACAAACACAAAAACAAAACAAAAACTCCAACAACCACCCAACACATGCAAAATTTGGACACAGACTTGCATCAGGTCAAGTGCCCTTTGGTGCCTCTGCTCCTTATTTCACCTCCACTTCTACCGAGTGAGCTGTGAAGCAGAGATGGCTTTGGGCTGAATGACAGACTGCAAGCACAGACTACCACCTAGAAGGGCCAGTCAAGTCCTCTGCTAGGAAAACAGCTCCCTTGTTCCCATTTTTAAGTGATTTATGGTTTTATAAAGCACATTAAATGCCCCACACTGCCCAGATTTGCATGCACTCATTACTGATGTCCAAACAAACCTGCAGCCAACACAAAGGCACATCCTCACCTGAAACCAAGGCATGTTTGAGTCTTCTCAAAGATGAAGAAGAGCAGATGAAGGTGTTTTCTGGGTGTCCAGGAAGTATTTTTGCAGGACAAGGTGGATAAAACCTGAGCCTGGCAGCTAAAGGAGCCCAAATCCTTCATCACTCAACTCTCAGGTGTGGAAAGGAACCTGTGATGAGGTTGGGGTTGCAGTGCTGACAAGAGAGGTCTGGAGTTTTAATCAGGAACATTTCTTGTGTTTGGTACTGCTTGGCCACCTAGGAACTGACCCTGTACACTTAATATGTAAATACATACTGTGCCAGCAATCTCCAGTGCTTTCTCTCCTGAGTCAGCTTTGCAAAATTTCATAGTTTTGGCTAATGATTCTGATGAAAACCAGGAGCAACATGATTTGCTGCTGCCTCAGAAATAAAGCGTGATCCCTTTGCAAAAGCTCCTGCTCTTCACAGTGCCCCCTCTCTGGGGGCTGGCCAGCTCAAACCAATGAGGCTTGGCAGAAATTAAACAGAGGTTAAAATTACTGTACAATTGTTTGTATTCACTCTGATGTATAGTGAGGATGAGATTAAATGAGAGGAAGGGGGACTTCCCTGGTTAGGATTATCTCTTGTATTTTGGGGTTTTGTCCTTGAAGAGCTTTTTGAGAGGTTGCCAAAAGAGGCAGCAGCATGTAGGTGTGTAGCCAGATTATAAGGCAGCATCCCGTGGGGAGACAGGAGGTGGGATGTCCTGCCCAAAGCCATCTGCCTGCAAAGGGAGAGGCTGCACGAGAGAAGCAAGTGGGCAGTGAAAAGTGTGTTTGTGTGTGTGTGTGGAGGCAGCAGCAGGTGCTGGACAGCCACGGATGCCAGGAAGGGCAGTGGGCCAAAGTCAAGCTGGTGGAAGAAGAGAATCCTGGGGATATAAGTCAGGTCAGGGTGCTCACACGTGTGCAGATGACACCCAAAAGGATGATTTCTCCTTCCCCCATTCAGAGAGATATTTTAGAGTCTAACAGACCATGGATTAAGACAACCAATTTAGCCATGCCTTGCATTGTACTTTAGCCTGTTCCATAATCACTGCAAGACAGAATTTGGCTTTAATCATTTCTCATCCCAGGGACAAAGCCTGTTTTCACCCAGTGTGCCAAGACTTTCTATGAGATTAAAATTATGTCTCTTGCAAGATTGTCCAGATCCTGCCTTCAAAGGTCTCTTTCTAATTGTTTTCAGAAGCTGCTAGCCTTGCAGGGTGTAGCACTAACTTCAGAAAATGTGGGGTGGAAAAGTCTTTTTAAAATGATTTTTTAAATCAGAGGAAGAGAGGAGGCTCTTTAATTCCATACAGAAAATCACTTCTTCCTGCCAAGCAGCAGTGGGAGGACAGGCCGTGGAGTTCACGGTTCAAGAGTGCAATCATTTGGCATGCAAGCACTGCCAGGAGGCAAAAGGAGGAGAGGCCAACCTAGGCTGAGACTCTGTGACTGACCTTCCAGGAGAAAATCCCAATTTGCAGAGCTACCCTTCAAGGACCTGGCTCCACAGACATTCATTGCATTCACCTGGGCAATCAGAAAACAATAACAAAGGTATCAAGGTCAAAATGTTTGGACTTAAGATTACAAGGTTGGGAATGAAAAATGGGTTATAGCCACCCAACAATAACCCAAAAAGCCTTCACTGTGAATGGCACTTGGATTTTGGAAGAACGTTTAAAACTTTGACTTTTTTTCAGTCTCTCTATTTAATCAGGACACTTAAAAATGCAGAGGATCAAAACAACAACAACAAGCCCAAACACACCCTGCCCTGGGATAAGTCTGTTGTCTGGCATTGAAAAAGCCACCAAATGACAGAATGTACTGTGGTAATTCATGTCTGTGACATTACAGTGATTGGCTTTTATGCACTCACCATAAATTACTGCGGGTCAAACAAAGCACTCTGAGGAGACAGACAGACAGAAAGGAGCATTCAAGGTTCTTGATTATTTATCAGTTGGCTGAAACATTCAGAGACCAACGAGAGCATTACATATCCTACCCATGAATCACCTCACGGCAAACGATTTTACAGTCATATGAAAGTTTCCATCCACTGAGGGCTGGAGGGAAAGGATGTGCAAACAGCTTGACTTCGCCAAGGTAGCATTAAGATGGCATAAAGAGGCCAAAAGCTGTTGAAGCCAAGAATAAACTGCTGATTTCAGACAAGGTCTGTGTGACACGAAGAGGTTTCAGCAATGTGGGCAGTGAACTTGGATCCCCAGAAGCCACACCAAGGATGCTTCTTTAGAGGGAAGTTATCAGGCTAAATACATTTCCAATTTCACTGCCACAAACTTTAATTAAAATTAAGGACATTTAAACCACATAATTTATTCTTCCCTCCTTGCCCTGTATTTTTTTCAAGATACTTCATGCAGCCACCTAAGCAGCTTAAAGACTTTGCCTTTCATGGGTTCACATTTTGGCTCTCCCACGCCTTACAAATGCTGCACCATGAAAATACCACACTGGAGAACAGCTGAACAGAACTTTGTCTCAGATGACATTTTAAACCATTCGGGAAACACCGATCACAAGCAGATTTTTTCCAGTACTTTTTTATATAAATAACATTTAAGTTTCTGCCACAAATCACTTGTGTTCCTCCATTAGTGGATAACAACTCCAAAGTGCAGCGATTAACTTGTGAGTGCAGTGTGATGGGAAGAACCAGGTTGGTAGCAAGAGAGAGCAATAGGAGACAAAGTACTCAACTAATGTTTCTAAGAAACCAACATGAAAGGCTTGTAAACTGCTATCATACTTCTTTTTTCTCTATCATACTTAAATTTCCTTTGCATTATGAATTCATCACTCAAGAGCACCGTAGACTTGGCGCTGGTTTTTTACAAAGCCATTCTTAAAAACATTTCAATCAAGGTGAAAAAAACTTCACAAAAATCCTAAGGCCCTGCATGTGATGCCACCCTTCTTGCTGATGCCGCCTCTCACACTGGAATCGGTCTGTTCTTGACAACAACGTGCAATAATTTCTGCATGAGCCATGGGAGATAAGGACCCCTGTGGTTCTGAATTGCCATCGTGCTGGACTGCATGTAAGTGATAACTTAGCATTTTGGGATAGAAAATACTGTGTATTTTACTCTCTTGTAACCTTCTCTTCATCTTAAACTGTCTTTCATATGATAATTTGAAAGATTTTCCCCAGACCTTCTATCTTTAATAGAAGTTAGACAAAGCCTGAATCATCCTGTGTTTGGCAAATGTTTTGCTATGGATGTATTTTTAAGTAAACATCTGATTCAAAGACCTGGGCACACAGTGTAAGAGTGGGATGTGCTGCTGTAATTCCTCTACCCAAATATCTCAGTACATCTGTGATGCTGCTGCATCACCTAATGTTAGCATGTGCAATTTATAGGGAAGAAATGGAGAGAGAAAATGTGCTGAAATAACTTGCCTGTAGCAATATGCTGAGAGATCTGGTGCCAGGGCTGGGAATTAGAGCTCAATTGATTTCTGGTATCCAGCCCCTTGCATAATTCACTAGGTCACAGTGACAAGATTTAAATATGGGACTAATTGAATGTTCATATAGGAATTGCTGCTCTTTTGGTCTGGCTTGATGCAAAGTTGGAGAGGGAGAAGGATACAGAGGAGAAACTGAAATCTCTGGAGGAAAATCCGGGGAGGGGGGAATATCTAGAAGAGAAAGCTACTCTGTCCTCCTCCTGTTATCTCAGTGGCAGGTTAATTCTGGATGACAATTTAAATGTCAAACATAGTCAATCTATTTCACCAGGGAAAAAACCCATCTCCTCAAATCCCTGCTGACAGAGCAGGAGCAGAAAGCACCTGGGCCCCCAGTGAGCTGCTCTAGAGGAGAAAGATGAGCTCCCCAGGAACCATAAAGCTGCCTCCAGGAGCAGGAGCATCTCCTGAGGGAAGTGACCACAGACCCAGGGGTCTTGCTGGAGTCACCCTTGAGCTGCTGTGAGTAATCATAAGCAGAAACCTGAGGTGACAGCAAATATAAACATGAGGGTGAATGTCTTCAAAGGAAAATCCTCTCAAAGATCTGAAAATCAAATGGGTATGGGGAATCACAGCTTCTCCCTTTCCTGGGCTGTCCATCACATTCAGTGTCAGATTCTTCCTTCAGTTTGCTGGGCAGGTGGTTTGACTGCTGCACGTCCTCCAGCTTTCCTCTAGCTCCTGGTGGAGTGGTTGTGCTTGCTCAGAAGATGTTTCCCAAAGCAGCCTGCCTTGGGAGCAGCCTGTGGCTGCCAACACGGCTTCCACTGAGCCACTCCAGGTTTGCTGCGTGCCTAAGCACACATACTGCAAATACTCCTACTCCTCCTCCCCACTGGAAAGCCAGAACAGCCTTTTCCTCCTCCTCCATCATTCTGCTGGCACAGGAGAGGACTCACATTGCTGTCCTGACTATGTGGCTTGTCCTCAGGGATGGAGCCCGAAGAAACCGTCCAGGCATCTTCCCCCACCTTGGCAGGATTAAAGCATATTCTTCCCAGGACTTTCTCCTGCAAGACAGCAACTGCCAGGAGCTTGGGGTAGGAGGAAGCTTTAAATGTTTTGTAACCTCCAAAGCAAACAATTCTTCCTCACTCACATGGTATTCTTCAACCTCCCATTAATTAATACAGGATGTCCCTGGGATACTGGAAGTATTCCAGGTATGTCTCCCACTGTAAGACCTGCAGCAACACCTGCTTTTCTTCTTATGCCACAAATGCCACAGATTCTCCATCTGCTCCAATCTTGAGGGCCTCTGGGAACAGAGCTGTCTGTCAGGTACTTGCAAAGGAGTGCAGTGGTCAGCAGGTGATGTGTGTGCAGAGGTCAACTCAGGCCAACACAGTCTGTCCTCCAGAGGTGGGTGCTATCTGATCCTAAAGGTTTTGTATCCCAGTAGCTAAATCATCACCCAGTCTTCCTAAAAGAGCATCTAGACAATTTCTCTCCCCCCTTAAAAGCTGTTTTTTTGGACTGCCCCAGGGAAATACTTACTTTTCAGAGTTCATTTAGGAGCAGGAGAAAATCACAGCTGTTTCCATCAGCAAAGGTGAAGCCTGCTCAGCTGCAGGTCTATAAGCCCATTTCAATTTTGCAATCCCCACTGAAAAGGTTTTATTAAGCTTGGTAATATTTAAGGTTAGTGCTAAAAATTAAAATCCTCCAGTTGTCTGTGTCCATGTCCCCTGCCCCTCCCTTACCCGAAAAAAAGCAAATCCAAAGCCTTCAGATACTCAGAACAAAAGAAATTTTAAAAGTTCATACAAAAAAAGAGAAAAACATCTGGTTTGGTTTTTTTGGTTGTTTTTTGGGCTTTTGTTTTGATTTGAATTCATCCAGTGAAATATATTCAATAATATTTCAGAAAAACTTCTGACCAAAAACCCACAACCCCTTTATAATGCATCACCCAATGCCAGCAGGAGAGAGAGATGCTCTGAAGAAAGGGAATACTACTCTGTGTCCTTTTTATATCTCACCACCCGGGGTGTCTTCCCAGTTCACAGACAGGCTGTGCTGATTCCTGTGCTGGAAACTCTGGACACACTGATGGAACAGCCAGTTCTTCCAGATCCCTCATGCTCAGACAGTTTCTGCAGGTGGGATCTGTTTATGGAAATGTAAATCCCTTGGCTGGGCTCTGAAATTACTTAGAGCAGCTAAGAAGCCACTGACCAAAATCATTACAAATGTTGCTCATCTTCACAGGGTCATTTGGAGATGAGCAGATACAACTCACCTTTGGACTGTCACCAAAGCAATATTAATAATTATGAAAAATAACTTGGGCTTTGCACAACATCGCAAATCTGGAGTGCCACGTCTGCAATTGGCCTTTCCTCAGTGACAAATTCTAAACAACAAACATTCATAACACAAGTCCATGAAGTATTGGCTGTAAAGGATAATAAATCCTTTGGCAATATGACGAGGGTAGGAAAAGCTTCCTGGCACAGCTGTTGTTAACACTGTCCGTGCACTCAAATGGCAAGTGCAGGTGGATTCCCAGCTCTGGAGGAGGGTGTAAATAATTATTATGCAAAATGTTATGCAAGAGATTCCTTCCAGACGAATGCTAGCTGAGCCATACACCTATTTAAAATATTTACACCTGTAATAGGTAAAGAAATAGATAATTTTTTCATGTATCTCATGTATAATATCCCTAGATATCTCTACCAGCCAGAAAAGACACCTTCTACCCAGGTGCAAAGGAAATGCATTTAATGCTGTTTTCCTCTCAAAATCATTACCAGGTTTTAATTCAGCTCCTCATGGGCAAGTGCCCACCCTATGGCTCAGTCCTGCAGGACATTCTGACTCAGACTCTGAGGTCTTTGAATACTCAGGGTTATAATCAGTAAAACACTGTCATCTGAGCACACAAACAGATGTGATGAGACAACAGAGTGAACTACTCTACAAAAATCACTGTATAATTTGAGAAAGGAAAGCTAATCTATCACGAGCAAGCACTGTGGACACAGCCTGTGGCTACCTAACAAAATACAGAGTTTCTGGGGAAAAAAAAAAGGTCTTTCACCTGACAGCAAAAAACCCCAAACCCAGCAGACAAGTAAAAAGTTGTGATCTACAAAAAATCCATGTAGTTAAAAGTACAAACACTTCAATAAAAAAATAAAAAAGATTAAAAGCAGAGCAGGAAATGGCAAAGAGTTTCAGTCGGGTTGAAAATACAGACAAGTAATAATGGAGAGTACAAAATTCAATGAAAACTTTATAAACTTCAAGAATTCAGCATAATAAAGAAGGCAACTTGAAACAAAGAAATCCCAAGTGTCAGGTACAGCTTTATTGTTGGACATTAATGTTAAAATTGTAAACACTGATATCAAAAGGCGACTTCATGTAATCTCATTAGTGGGAGATAGGAATTGGTGGGGCTTTTCCCAGCAGATTTCCCCAGGGACTAACTCTTAGCTCAATATTATTTAATATTTTATCAATGTTCTAGATACTCATGTGAAAATTTCTGTAGATGACAAACAGATGGGATAGCAGTACATGATCAGAAATTAGTTTTACAAAAGAAGCTGGGTTTGGGGATGGGGTTTTTTTGTTGTCACTTTGGCTTTTGGGTTTGGGTTTTTTTGATAGATCACAATACAGGCAAATTGATTCAAACATAACTAAACACAAAGAAATCCTTCTGGGAACCAGGAAGACTTCAACAAAGAATTGGAAGCCAAAGCATTATGAATTCTTATCTGTCATAGAGGTCTCGATTCAACTGATCTTTGCTTGGGAGCAAAATCTTAGTTTCATGGGTGCTTCATATTAACACACTTACTGAGCCAAAGTATTTGAATATGGCATTAAAAATAATTGAAAAACCTGTAAAGACCTGTGATATGTAGCATAGTCACCAATCGAACAGCATCAGTTAAATCTTCAATAGTTTGCAGAGACAAGACAGCAAATGCTCTTTGGAGGTCAGTGCCTTTGTAAATCCACTATCTACACTGGAAATTTTTTTTTCTACACAATATTTAGGCTCTTCAGCTCTAAGTTTTAAGATAAGTCAGCTAGAAGCAGAGAACAGGAAGATGTCTAAGCTCCCTTGATTTATTCCCATTTTTACAGTCAAATAATAGATGTATTCTTGAAGTTTCTGTTACTCATAAAACCCACAGCAAATACTGCTAAAAAACCCCAAACTCACAGGCAAGGCAGGTCAATAATCTCTCTCTATATGTTATGGGCACTCACAGCCTGATCCTGCCTGTCTAGGGACAAGTGATGACCTGAGCCAGCAACCAAAGTCACAAACACAGATTCTACCTCACATGACAACTGTCCTTGACTATGTTTAATTACCTATTAAATAATCCTTTCAGTCTCACAGGACAGAGACTTGTTCAGCCTTTGTGTTCAGAGATGTTGCTGAGTGGCTTTTATTATTGTTATTATTGTTATTTCCCTGAAAGAATCCCAAGAGAAGTTGTCTCACTTTCATAGGAGGTCTGGGTCCTCCATCTTCCACAAGCCTTTGTTGGCATCTTTGTCCTTGATTTCAGTGCTCCTTTATATCTGAGACCTCTGAACCAAAGATATGAAGAACTTTCACAGATATAATAAGTTTCTTGAAGTTTGTTAGAATTAATACAATACACTTCCCTCCTGCTACATCTTTGCATTGTGCTGCCACTTCAAACACAGCCCACTTAGCTTCTTCTGGAAGACTTCAGATGTCAAGGCTATGAGGGTCCTCTTGGAGCAGCTACAATAAAAGTCTCATTTCAAATACATGCTTTTAAACAACATCTTTACAGAGAAGACTCCCATAAAAATAATAAAAAAACCTTTTTCATTGTGAATTAATAAATGTATTGCAGAGCGACAGGTTCATCTACATTGAGGAGAGGAAAATATTTGGTATCCTAACAAACTCAGGGAGAACCAACTTAGTTCAGTACTTCTGAGAAGACGTAAAAGCATCATCCCACATCTGTGTATACAACAAACAAACCTCTGAGTGAAATTAAAGATTAAAGAAATGTAATTCAAAAGCAAAATGGAAATCAGACACAGGAAGAGCTGTTTGTACAGTGCCAGCCCAGCATGAAATGTATCAGTAACAGTTATGAAGGCCTGCCCAAAATTTTTAATCTCAGGCATTAAACATGCAAAGACTGATGGGCTTTTCACTTTGCTTATGGAAAATTCTCTCACATAAAAACATCCCAATTCTGCTGAGCTCAGTGGGCTCATGCACTTGTAGGGCTGATCTGCCAGGGAAGGATTTCATCTCCAGGACAGAAGGAGTGCTCCAGCTGCAAGCAAGAAGCAGGGAAGGCTGGGCAGGTACCAGGCAAGACCCATCCAAATCTGCCCCAGCCTTTGCTGTGGTTCTGTGGTTTCTCAGTTCCCATGGGCAAGGAGAGAGCAGCTGGGGTGGGCAGGGCTCAGTCAGCAGAGGATGAAGGTTCCTGGGCTGGCTGTGCCCAAGCCTGCACAGGACAGAGCTCCATGAGCAGAGGGTGGGCTGGCAGCAGAAGGGGCCAAGAGCAGAAACTTGGCAATGAAAGACTCGTGAGAGATCAAAAACATGCTGAGAGAGCAGGGAGTGAACATGCCATGGGGACAATACTCTGTGGATGAGAGGGGCAGCTCAAAGCTTGCAATAACCCCCAAAAACATGGCTGGGTTGACTTAAGAATTGAAAGAAAAGATCCGCACAGGAAGAGACTTAATGGACAAGGGCAGAGAGCGCTTAAATATTTAAGAACGCTCTTCATCGCTTTGAATTCTAATTAAGATAATTAAGTATTCTAGCTGACATTCTAATAAAGCTTTTTGAATTCAAAGAGCCATTCTCATTTTCTTTTGTTAGCTCTCTGCAGTGAGAGGTTCAGGTGTACCCACCTTGAAGCACCACCAGCATCCTCCAGGACTATTCAGCTCCTAGTTGGGAGAGAAAGGAAGCAGGCAGTGACTGAAAAAACAATGCCTTGAGCCAAAAATAAGTCTGAATGGTCAGACTACACTTATCACAAAATGATTGGATAGAAAATATTTGAGAAATTCTGTTCAGCACAACAAAGTGCAGTTACAAAGACACCTCAGGAATTAAATGTTGCAGAGCAGAGGAGGCACTTTAAATCTTGTTAGGCTGACAAGCATTTATTATTTTTTCACAGCAAAGGCAAAAAAGCAAAGAGGGAATTTCTCCTTAAGCATCCCTATCATTAACACAAGAGTTAAAAATAAAAGGGCTGCAGGTTTTTCGTATAAACAACACTATCAACGAAGTGTCAGACAGAAGATGCAGGCTGGGGAGGTTTTATAAAGTAGCTCAGCTATGCTAATGGTAAAACTAAGCATCTGTTAGATGCCAACGATGTAAAGACAGTTCTTTGCCTTTCTAAGTGACATGGACATTGGCTCCTCAAATTCTGTGAAGAATAGTGGGTACTAAGTCACTTGAGAGGTTGGACACAACTCTTTGGCCTGTTTCAATAATTTAAAATAATTAAATGCACTCCCTCACAGGAGCACCACCATGGAGAGTGCTCCTTCAGCACTACATGAGCATTGTGTTTGTTTTTATGGCTGGAAACAATTCCAACCCCACAGCACTTGACTCCTACTCTATTGCTTAAAGAATTGCAAGACAGAAGTTCAGACATCTCACCTTCCTTTTCTGAAGATAAACCCCCAATGACCTCCACAGGTCATGGGTTAGGCTCCCAGATGGAAATACAGTCCTTGGTTTAGCTCCAGAGACACCCACTGAGGTGGTCAACTTGCCAGCTAAGATTTTGCTGAGCCCTTCCAGCAGACAGTGCACACAAGGTGAATCCTTCTGCATACAGTACTCAGTGGATACACCCAAGGTATCTTTAAAAAAGGCAAATCCAGTTCAACTACCTTGTTAGCAGCTGACAAGTCTTTTCAAAGGTACAGCTAACTCTCCATTTTTGGATGGGTAGTTAAGTAATTTTCTTTTATTAATCTGATCCAAGGATAATTAGCAGTCATGGAAGTTTGGCTTCCCTCCTACAAGCCCCATTAGTCCAGCTGGAAAGGAAATTTGAGATCTCAGCTTAGGGTCATTTTAATATCAGAACATGATTCACTTCTAAAAGGGGAGGTAGACAAGGGAGTCTGGCCTTCCAGTTAATAATAAAGTAATTATCAGGGTTGCACAGAACGTTATTCTGGAACTCAAAGGCCTCGGTAAGAAACCACTTAAATGAACAGGGAAAAACATCACCTGACCAACCCTATTGAGTCTAACATGAAGGTTATAATAAAAGTGATCTGCTTATGTGCCCAAAATCACACGTTCTGAAAGCATTTCAAAGCCTTTCAGACATAACATTTACAATGATAAATGTGTGCCCAGCGTGACACCCCACCCAGTCACGGAAATCATGGGGTTTTATAATGGCATTTAAAGAGCAAAACTATTCTGTTCCTTGCCTGAAGTTCGGCTACCAGAACTTTTCTCTGTGGGGGGCAGACAGAGCTGCAGAACTTCCAGCAGGTCAAGTCCACAGATGTTTAACTCCAGAATTCATGATTTTTCGCACTCCTTTAGTATTTGGCATAATTTGGACAGAGCAGTGAAGACCAGGAGATGTGAAAACTGAATATATTCTTAAGCTTTGTCACAAAACAAATGAACAAACCCCACAGCCATCACCCAGGAGGAGCCACGAATACTTAGAGCAGACAAGGGGCTCATTTCTTCCCCTGTCAGACTTGGTATGCCCAACAAAAACTGAGCCCACCAGGAAAGCAATGGGAGCAGGCAGAATGGATGCTGCCCACCTGGATGCACCTGCATGGCAAAGAGCACAACAGAGGTAAATGCTGCAGTTTTACAAATTACACAGCAAAATCACAATGTACAGCATCCAAAAAGTGGAGGTACAGCTCTGTACAACTCCAGCAGCCACAAATTACTTTCTATAGCTGTGAGCGTACTCATTCTATGGCAAGGAGAGACTACTCCTTCTTTATTCACTATACGTGATGAAATATTTACAGAGTTCTGTGCTCAGCCACCCAATAAAGGCTGGCTTGCTCCTTTGTGCTGACCAGCATCAAATTGTCAAATCATGGACACAACCTCCCACACAAGCCAGGTGTCACTGGGGGAAAGAGCTCAGCAAAGCCACTGATCATCCCAGCCCTTCCAATTAGTGGGGTAATAGATAAGCACCTCCATCACTTATGATACCACAGGTGCTGCTCACAGCACAACCACCAGACAGGCCTTTCTAAAGTGCTTGTGATTGGCTTTTACACTCATAATTTCTGTTTTATCATCTCCAAATCATGTACTTTGTCCCTTTCTCAGTGTCTTCTCCAAAGAAAAGTGACAGCGCTGCAACTTGCAGACAGACTTTGAGATGTAGAATGCAATGAATTGACACAGAGCACGAAGCTCGTGACAGGCTGACATGAGAATTGAAAGAAAACTCATTCACTGGAGAAGCAAACGGGTGGACATCTCTGCTGGAACTGAAAAAACTCTGACAGAAAAAATCTGACATGGTAAAACCTAGGGAACAAAAAGGGACAGCACTGTGAAGGGTTTCGGGAGTTCCAGACATAAAGTCTGAACAAATGAAGGATATTCAACATCTTGAGCATTATTTGACATCAAAGAAAGATCTTCTAATGCAGTCACTTACTTAGGAGACTGAAAGGTTGATAGGGTGAGTTGGCTGTAAGGAACACTGAGGCCAAGAGGGCTGTTTTAAAACCACTTTAATATAAGCACAATACCCAGTTTGTTTGCATAACGAAATTTCCTTCCATGATTCTGTGAAATTTCTGAAGAAAACCCAGGTGTTCCCAGGAACAGGCTTTGTACTGAACTCCACTCCCAAAGGTTTAAGGCAGTTAAGCATCACCATGTTTGAAAACCAGGCCTTCTGCTTCAAAGTTGTGTGAGTTTTACTATAAAACACACATTGCTGCTGGGTTCAAGGGGGGCCTTCCACCTGTAAAGCTTTTCCACTTACCTGTGCTGCAAAAACCCAGTTTTCATAGCTGGGTGCCAACGTGCCTGAAAATACAATCCACCCCACCTGATGGTAGCGCTGGAGATTACTACCTGAGGTGTCATTCCCAGATCTGAGTTTTCCTTGGGGAAATATGGGAACAGGGAAGCTTAAAATGAAGGCAAAGATAAGACAGAGTAATCTAACAGACCTTTTGTTATTGAAAAAACCCAAGTGAGATCTGTTTTTTCCTAAGGGACAATAGCACAAATTATTCTAAAAGATACTGGTGAACTTACAATGCTTGAAGTGGATGGTTTGAAGCAAAAGCCAACTTAAGTTCTCTTAATTAAGGAGAGGTGCTCAGGCACCCTCCGTTCCCAGCCCAGGCTTCAATTCTTTGCCTCATTTCCAGCAGAAAGATCTGACAAAAGCAATGTATTACCAGGAAACAAGGGAGTATTTACTTAACCAAATCAAACATTCTGGAGCTACAGCTGACCTCCTGCCAGTCTAAGCTGGCATGTTTCTGTGGCAAGACACAGCATTTTGCAAAAAAATGCTTCCTTGGCCGGTGTGTAATATGGCTTTTGGTGCTTGACTCCAAGCAGAAGCAACCTCAGACTTTGGATTGCAGAGACTTGTAGAAGAGCCTCCACCCTACAGCATCCTCCAACAGTGGCCAAATTAAATTGCTTTCTGTCAGGAATAAACCTTACTGGAGAATTTCTGACCAACTGTAATACTGAAAATATAGTTTTTTTCCCCTTAATTTGCACATAATCTAGAAAGGAAATGCTGCAGAGGCAAACAATCTCTGATATAAACAGCAGAAACAGCAGCAAAAAGGCATCACAAAGCCTCTGAAAAACACGTTGGCACATTATCAGAGAAAGAAGAAGAATCACATCATGCAGAGCTCACCTTGACAAGGCTGATAATAAAATCAGCAAAACAAAAAAGGGAAGAAAGAAAAGTCAGAACAAGGTATCTTTGTTTTCTGATTATTCATTCGAAAGGTACCATTGATTTTCTACTAACATATTAACTCCATAAGCACAAAGCAAAGCAGTTGGTGTGAGCAGAGAGAATCAAATCACTCAGGAGAGGGACCTACGTGTTCCCTGCTGCAGTAAGAAGTTCTCTTGGCACAAAGAACCCAGAAAATGGTGTCTTTCCCCAGATGTGGCAACCACTTACCAGCTATTCTGAAATGACTGCAATTATATTTCCAATTTCAACTGTTGGCCTAGTCATCTCCTCATTGCAACTCTGCCACTAAAAGCATTTGGACTGTCTTAATATTGCCCAAAAGAAAAAAGAAACTGCAGAAAATTATGCAGTAGCTTCATGCCATCTAAAGAGGAGACTGAACGATACTTGGTTAAGTAGCTGTTAAACTGTAACTATGCTACGTTTACAGAACTTTACAAAAATGCAGTATTTAAAGGACTACAAAAAAGATTATATTTTCCTCTCACTGAAGTATTGAAAGTGGAATGTTCTCTGCTGGAAATGAAACGGTGGGCGTTTGATGGCATATTTTAAATAGTATTCTTCTTTGTGCATGCAGTGTAATGCCACCCAAGGGGGAGATTAAAAAAAAAGTCTGCAATTTGCAAGTCCATTTCAAAGTCATATTGAGGATGATGTGAAATTCAGGATAGGATTCTTGAGAGAAATCTCCCTGGAAAATGTGTATGTACCTCAGGGAAGCTTTGGATTTGCTTCCCCACACTGGAAGGCTGTTCTGTCTTTTGACATTTCAATGTTGTTTACTGTTTCCATCTAATTTTGGAATTATTCTGCGGTTTATTACAATGGTGTATCTTTGACTAGCAATAAGATACTTCTCTTCTGCATTCTCCCTGATTTCTAAAAATCTCTCACTATTTGTCCTGAAACTTTTACTGGTAGTGGGGATAGAACACTTACTTTTACAACAAGGGATTCATCCTGCTGATAGATATTGGAGGTAACTGGCATTTATGCGTCTTGCCCCTGTGAAAAACAGGCATGTCCACACAAGTCTGATAATTTTGGAACAATTGCAAACAATATCATGCTTTAGGGCTTTAGGTAGTTGTCAGCAGGATTAGGAGGGAATACTCTCCTTAACAGACTTCTGGCTAAACAGGTTTTCTCTTTCCTTGGTGTTGCCTTCCCTAAAGCATTACAGATTGGCCACAGATGGATCTGGGGAGAAGGAAAGGTAATTTTCCTGAGGTCAGATTCTCTTCCTTAGCTGCCCAAGCAAGTGGGTGTTTAGACTTTGATTCATCACCAAATCTGATGCCAGAATCTTCCCATGGGTCAGCTGAGGAAGGAGGAGCAGGGATGGCTTCTGTCTTCACTTGCAGTGCATTAACATGTCTTGGTATACAGGTAAGCAAGCAGCTGGATCATGCAATCACATCCCACTCACCAAAAAGGTTAAGAGTACCATGATCCTTCCTGTCTTTCTTCCATGGCCACAGCAATTTGTACTGCACAAGGCTGAAATGCTTCAGTCCAACAAAGTCATTGGAGCCAATCTAGCACAGCATCCAAGTTAAAGGAAAAGCAACCACAGAAGACCACAGCATATACTCAAGGTCCTTCCTTTTCCTCTTAAATCCTAATTAGTTTAATTTCACTAAATTTTTGCCATACAGAAGTTAGACATGTCTCCTTACTTAGTCTTCTGTGTTCTTCTGTGTTAATTCTCCAAATCCCTATGCTGAGTTTGTCTCACCAACCACAAGAAAAGCCATGACAACTTGGGACAAGAAACCTACAGTTTATACAGCTCAGAGATCTCAGCAAATTATGAAACCATATGAAGAAAAAAAAGGTCTCAAGTATTTTATGTTGGTACTTACCACTCCACAGTTTTCAGATCTAGAAAACAGTGACAGCAAAGCTCTTATGAGGTATCTAATCCATGACACTGAGATGATTCCCTCCACCAGCAAGGCACTGGCATAGCTGTATCTCACTTCACTCTGCATCAAGTGGGTTTTGTTACTGGTATGAATGACAGACTCAAGTCTGGCTGTACTTGAGTCTGGTTTGTCCAGTTAAATGAAAATAAAAATGTATTTTGCACCACAAACAGATGACACAAGGCTGGGGTTTTTTTAAAAAAAAACTCAATAGCATCCTCCAAACATGTGAGAGACAGAAGCCACAGTCAGACCATTATTTTGCACCTTGATCACTGCAACTTTGCAAATTCCTCATGCCAACAATTCTCTTTCAAACTGATACTGGGTGAGATTATTAGAACAAAACCAGTAAATTATGATCACAGTTTGTGCTTCTAGCTTTTGCAAATGATAGGCTAAGGTTTAGCAGTGTAATAAACCATAATCAATGATCTTGCTGCTTCTGCAATAATGCAAAAGCACTATATAGATTGTATCCACACTGCTTAGTATAAAAATAAACATGTACAAATTAAATAGGCTATATCATATATATACATGATTCATTTATGAAAAGCAATTATTTGTGCTGAGAATAGAAAAAGTCCAGTTCGGAGCTCATCAAATAATTAAGAATAAAGACAAAACAACATAAGCTTAATTATTATTATTTTAACATGTTAAAAATACAGTCACATCAAAATAGGGTACACAGTTATAAAACTGTTGCAGATGAAATAAGAAAATAGTGTGTATATATTTTATATATAAAAATCTACAGTATTTACTAATGCTGATACATATTTTGGAGCCTCATATTGTTTGCACAAATAAATTGTACAGCCTCATTATGAATTACAGAACCATCATTAAACACTGAGATTGTTACACTTAGCCACAATATTATATACATACATTTCTAAGCTGCAGTAAGCAATCAGAACTAAAGTAAGCCCAAGTCGTATTTATCTCCACAATTTTAGTTTAGGATTTCAGTGTAGTGCTTGGCTACAGTTACTTCACTGCTGTTTGCAATTTTTAAAATATAAAATTGCCCAGTTATTGAAAATTACATCAGACACGTTATATACACAAAAAAAATTGTTTTGAAACAAACTAAGTAAATGTTACTTCCACTTGTAAAAATTGTTTTACTTCTGTACCTTAAAACTTACAGAGCCAACCTGCAGCAATAATAGGCACTAAAGCTCATTCTTTAAAGGAAAAAAAAATAACATCCATTTCTATGTTTTCAGTTAACAAACCTTACAGAACAAAAGGGAACAGGACAACCTTCCAAACCACACCGAACTGGTGTTGATACCAATGTTTAGTACTTCAGTATTAGAGAAATCTCTCTGTTCAGCACTCCAAGGACCTCTTCTGGCGAGACCCTCCTCTGCCTCAGCTCCCAGTGAGAGGTCAGCGCGTCCTGCAGCTCGCAGGACTACATCCTACATGTGCCACTTCACCTGCTTTTAATTCCACCCCCAATTCACAGTCAAAGAAAGGAAAACACAAAGCAGAAAAGGCTGCGAACACTAATTAGAATTACTTATATTAGCAAGAGTTTCAGGTTCCTGTTAACAGCAGTCAGGGCCATTTTAGTGTAGAACACGGCGCAGTGCGAGCAGCCCGACAGCACAGCAGCACATGGCCCAGCACAGACACCAACCCAAGGGCAATTTGGGGAGAAAAAGGGCAAAACACAACAGAATGCACTCGACAAAGCTTAAGAGAAGGGACACTGCATACTCACACAGCTTGGGGAATACCAAGCCTGGAGCAAAGCTCAGACTCCTGCATGCACTTCACAGAGGTGTCAAGGAGCTGTGCAATTCTCTGATACCTGTGAGATTTGGCCCTGCAACCAGTTTTAGTCTGACAGCACAGCATGGCAAAAAGTGAAGGGCGCAGCACCATTTCTGTATCTGGCATTAGTCTCACTGTGCTCCAGTATTTTGCATATAGAATGACATTGTGAAGGTAGATTTGGGTGAGAAGGTACAAGTTCTCCACTTTTGATGCACCTAAAAAACCCCAAAACACTGCCCTGAATTTAAGCACCATTTCTTAGCCAGATTAGAGAGACATTTTTGGCTTTCTGCTTTTGCCTGCCTGCTCCTTCCTGCTGAGGAAAATGACAAACAGTAGTCAAAGGAGAGGAAATTAACTCTCACATATGATTAAATTAATAATCCCAAAGCATCTCTCCTGCCCAGAACAGATACTGGGATGCTGAGACAGCTGTATAAAAATGACAGAAATTCCCATTCAAAATGAATGACTTCTCAAATAAATTACAAAGAAAAATTAATATGAAATAAAAGTACTTCGCGAGCTTTGCCCAAAGTTAAATGCATTTACATTTAAACTCATTAGCTCTTTTCCATATGAGTTTGTGTACTGTAAGTGCACACTCACACAGGCGCACACACACACACATCTGTACAGTGCATTAACAATGTCAGTCAAAATAAAACTTTTCAGTGTGTTACAGGTTTTAGGCAGAAGGATTGTAACACAAGTTATTTAAATGTAAGGAGCAATGACAGCATGAATCACATGACGTATATGAGCTTATTGCTATGTCTATGTGCATTAGATCACTTCCAGAAGCTTCCATGCAAGTCCATGAACTCCACCAGCCTTCAGCCAAAGTATGAAACATCTCTGAAATAGTGTTGATATTTCTGAACTCACATGAACCATCCACATTTCAGAGAACTGAGGTGGACTACTACTAACACAGTACTGTTCAGCTGGTTTTGGTTCTTGCCATTTTACTAAGCTCAGCCAGATTCTCAGAGAAGCACAGATTCATGCACAGACAATCCATCAGTTCTGTTCCGATAGTGTTGGGCTTGAGCTGATGGGCTTGGATATTGGTACTGTGGGGAACCATTCTCTTCAAAGGTTGGGGAAGTCCTGTATCTTACTGGACTATCCACGGAAACAGCAGGAAGACTGTGGTCTTGTAAAGGCGTTGACTGAAAATGCTGGTATTTCTGGAAATTATCCAAGTGGCCTTTGTTAAGGTCTTGGCTCCAGGGCTGCCTGTAGAGTTCGTGTCTGTAGACAAAGGTGGCGTCTGGCCACTTTCTCTCCTCTGGTAAATAATCTGCTGGAGGGATTATGAACTTGACACCTGCAGAGGACCTCGAGTTGCTGGTATAAGCATCGACAGGAGCAACTTCTGTCTGAGGAGGGGCTGGTGAAAGAGGATTTTGGCGACTGGCAGGATAGGAATTCATGTGCAGTTTATTTGGAGAATAATCTACTGATATAAAAGGAGGGTATGGCCTTCCAGAGGGGCTGGGTCGATTCCCGTGACAATGCAGAGGTGCAGAACTTGCATTGCCTATACCGGAAACATGCTTTGGAGAATTCCCATAGTAAATAGGGGGATTGCTATAACCTGGCAGTGGCTGTTTTATATTCAGTCCATGAGGTGGGCCATCAGACTGAGATGCGTATTTTGGAGATCTGGGCTGTGAAGTGAAGGTGTAATTATTGGGTATTTTTAAAGGAGCTGGTATTTTTTCCATTTGCTTTCTTGGACTGTTAGAAAATGCTACCTGCCTAGGACTCTGTGGATGAGCTCTCTCAAGCATCTCTTCAACAAGATTCTCACTCTCAGTTTCATCATCTGAAACATTGTCATACTGAGATGCATTAGACCCGCGCTTACCTTCATCAGCATCCAAAACCCTCACCTTCTGCTTTACATTCAAAGGCTGCATTTCTCCAGGACTTGGTGGTGGGCCCAAAACCAAATGGTTTACTGGCCTCCCTTTCACCTCTGCAGTGAGTTGCATTGTCTTTTCCATTATTTTGATATCAGATGGTTTATTCCACTTAGGTACAAATTCCCTTCTTGTATTGGAAGTAGCATTAGAATTTTGATTAGCAGCTGCATTATTGTATAGACTTGAATTGTCTTGCTCTGTTGGTTGAGGCTTTTTTCTGCTATCTACCTCATTCTTAGGCAAACTGTTTTGTGTCATTATTGGTTGAATCGTTTGCTGTTTTAAGGAAGGTTTCTTTTCCACAGAAATAATTCTTTTTCGGTCATTTGGTGAACTTTCTGGTTCTTCTTCTGTGGATGGTCTTCTCTCCGTCCTTCTTGCTGCTTGTGTACCAGTACTGTTCTGTCCATTAAGCACTGGAGTGGAGTTAAGCACAGAAGGCTGAGGTCCTGATGGAATCTGCCCCAATGGCTTCTTTGGAAATTCATCTTCTTTACCTAAAAGAAGAACAGGAATAACATAAATTCACCTTTGCACAGAAGCCTTCTCTGACCTGTCAGCCATGCAATCAAAAATAGCTACAACTTAACTGGGCCTCTCTCTGGGTCACCATTCTGCTGGATACCTCAAAGATTCTTCTGTACACTGACATCAAAGAGAGATTTTCTTTAGCCTCTCATCCCAACCAGTTATTCCTTCCTACAGCTCAAGCAATCTTACCAAGCTTTTGTTCTGTCATGACACTGCTGAAAAAAACCCCATTTTTCTACATGACATGTTGGTTACAGCACCTACTCTGTATGGAAGCCTCCTCACATTGTCACATTAAGCAAACTACTTTGTCCACTTTAAAAATCCTTCCCAATATCCCTCTCCCAACTGATTGGTCTCCATTCATTCACCTTTTAATGTTCACCTCTAGCAAGCTACACTATCAGCTCCTCCCTCACATGCACAGAGTTCCCAGATGACATCTTTGAACTGTCTCTCACTTCAGTTTTTGGGTGGAGCTCCTCATTAACACCTGCACAATTAAGACCTTGCTCCTCCTAAAACACTGCCTGCCTAAAAATTTCATCCTCAGTATTAAGAACCTCCAGTAAAAGGCTCTATACACTGAAATTTTTTTTCAGTTCAGCTTTTTATCAATACAGAACAAGTGAAGCAGCTGACACCAATACCAGCTACGTCATGGCTTCAATTGAGTGTTCCCTGGCCGGGTTTTGCCAAACACAAGGACATCATTTACAGAACAAGGACATGAATGGAAAGTTCTCCCAGACTGGAGTTCAATACATTGCAACAGCCAGTGGTAAACATCAACTGTGTGGGGACCCAGAGCAACCCACACTGACATACAGAAACAATAAAGAAGTGTTTCATGGCTCGATGCTGCTCACAGAACAATTCACATCAAATTTTCTACTGCAATCCTTCTCCTTAGCAGTCAACGCCTTCATAATTGCAGCCAAAGTCTTTTATTATATCTACTTGCATATAACTTATTTAATTGTGTAATCCATTACTTTCCCATTATAAGAAGAAAAGGTCATGCACTTCTCATTAAATGTATTAATCTAGATTTAATTCATTTGATGTTCATCATTTAAAAAAAAACAAAAAGTTTTAAAGTCAGCATTACCAAACAAATCCTACTCACTGTGTACCTATTTATAAAGCAGAAGCTCTGTTGTATGGAGGAAAAAAGAAATGGCTACCCGTGCTTAAATGCTATGCAAAAGAAATTACATAAAATGGCTGTTGGTAAAATAATCAGAGATCAGAGAGTTAGCACCTCACTTTCTAGCTATTTGTAATTTAAATTCTTTTTGTTTGTCTGTAAGGGTTCACAGGAGTGAATACACACAAATGTCTCTCCCTGACAAGTGCTATGGTTACAAGTGAGCTATGTTCATTTATACAGGCATGAGCAGGAGCTCAATCTCTGATGAGTGGTTCATGATACAGATACACTGAGGAAAGCCAGCAGCCAAGGTCACTGTTATTTATTATAACAGCATAACAAACTACCAGCACGGATCAGTTGCTATATAAACTAAATAAAAACTCAGAGTTTGAGCCAGCCAGGCCATAGCAGGAAGACAGCAGAGAGGAGCACAATGGTGCTGTGTGTCACGACAAGATAACTAAATAAAAGCACTGAAAGAAACAGCCTGGCTTTGCCAAACAATTAAACTGGTGTTTTCTTGATTTTTTGTTTGATTTTGTTTTCTTGCCTAAGAGCCAAAGGTCATATGGAAACCCAGCCTTTGCTTCAGAAATAACTTCAGAAACCTCACTTCACATATAGCACATGGTGGGGCCAGGCCTCAGCATTAGGCTCCAATGAGCAGCTCTGAAATTACAAGTCAAGATATTTGGCCTCTTTCCATATGGGCCCCCACTATTCCCAGATCAAGCTAAAATCTGGAACAGGGCTCTCAGACCAGCACTCCCCAGGAAGGGAGTGTTCCACCACTGGAAGAACAGATGAGGGGACAAAGGCCAGAGTTGCACGGATGCTGTAAAAAATGTGATTTAACAGCTCTGCAATACACTGACTGCTGCACCAGCATCTCCAAAATTGTCCTTTAGTCTTTATGAACAAGAGTTCACTTTCTAAACTTGCTTCTGTTTGGCAAGAGGCATTTGTATCACTTAATTCCATCTACATCCTCAAATACAGGGTTCGGCAAAGCCGAAGATATTGTGTCCTAAATAAAAGTTAATTTTTTACATAATAAATATTCCTGATACTCAAACCATAGATTGAAAAGCTTTCAGTCTTACTAATCTTGAATGTAAAAAGAGCATTAAGTCTGAATTAAGAAACAATACGTTAGTATGTACAAAATACATACCAAAAACCTGCCATCTAAATCATGCAAAACTAATCTTTATAGGCTGCTAATCCATTATAGCCTCCAGGAGATCCAAAGTAGTTATGGAACAGCACAAGAAAAAGGCTCTGCAACATCTCTAAATTATTTAATTTCTGTCCTTGTATGCAAGACATACTGTAGAAAAAGTGTTTACTTTCTTCCACACTTGAAGTTAAAATATTCTAGTCATATATACAAAAACCTGAAGACCAGTTCCTCTGGTAGCTGCAATGTTTCCTTCATTTGCCCTGGGTCATCAAAAGCATTAACTGATTTCATTTGTCCCAGCTTTTACTCTAAGAAATGCCTATAGAGCAACAGGAGATCCTTTAAATGTACTTGGTTGCACAATAAAGGTGAGGTTTGTGTGAGTTTTTGGTTTTTAATTTCACACACTTAAGGTTTCCTAATTACCATTAAGCTCTAATAAACCCAAGTGAGAATACTGCAGACATTTTTATTGAATTCTACTAAGGCTGCTTTGTGTCACCTTTCCTTCTCATTTCAGGGTAAAGGAACACCCTACAACCAGGCATATGTGGGCTGCATGGTCTAGATGATGTATCCTGTAACATGAATTACAGCTGTAAAATTACTATCAGAGAAATCTTGCCATGTCTGTAGTGAAATTGTTCGAATTCAACATTAATTCACGTCCTGAGTAACAAGGGAAGTGTTGCAAGACAATAGCTCATTTAGAAGAAAGCCTCTGCTTTTTAACAGCATGATACCATGTTTATAGGCTGGAAACACCAGAGCTTAGTGCTTTCAGGGAAAACAAAATACAGAACCACGGGAATGTGTGGAAGGAGGCTCAGTGGAGAAAAGAAGAAATACAGGTTGAACCTTAGCCACAGGGCTACCACAGAACTTGGTTTAACTTGACCTTGGACACAAACACTGGCACTGGTTGCTCAGTCACCCACATCTGCTTGTGGAACTAAAGCAAGGCCACATTGCTGGAGGGGTCATTTCAGCAATCAAGGCTACCAGAACAGGCCTTGCTCTGGTTCACAGATGCTCCAGCACTGATCACCTCCTGCCATAAAAGGCACTGGGAAGAAAAGAATTGTGTAAGGATCTATTATGCTCCACCAAAAAAGACATCCTGCAAACCAATCACCTTCTAAAGGAAATTTTTTTGAAACTGCAAAATGGCTACTTAATTCTAACTGAAGTGTACAGATCACACATAAATGCCCATACACACACACACACAAAGAGTTGCCAATTCAAGTGAAAATAACAAACACTTAAAAAAAATAAAAACTCATGAAGTTCCAAAAAAGTTCACAAAACAAACAAGTAGAGGACAACCAAACTACCACCATGCACATGACTACTATGTGACACTCCTCAAATGCACAAATAGCATGCCAACTGTGTGGGGGATACTTTAAGCCATCCACTATCAGCAATAGCAGCAAGAAACCCATGATGCTGCATGCTGGCAAGAAAGAAAGAAAGAAGGTAATAAAAGCAAAAAGCTGAGGAAAATAAACCATAATGCAAAAGCAAACAAAAGAAACCAAGTCACAAGAAACATCTCTGCCTGAAGAGGTACACAAACAGCTTGCCAGACAAGCATGCAAAAGCACCAATTCCTTCAAGCCACATTTCTTTTATCTACCATTTTTCCACTCCAAATCTGCCTAAAGCCTCACACACAACTCGTAACCATCTCCTTTACTACTTCAACTAAACTCACTGTTCAAACTCCTCAGATCTGAACACGAAGAAATTTTATTTGGGTGTTTTCAACTGAATATCTGTTTATGTTGTTGATCCAAGATCTGAGTTAATTCACTGTCTGGATTTATCTGCCTGACAGAAGAAATGGAGAAACTGCTGAATTCTACAAGAAGAACTTTTGGGACCAGTGCTTTTCTATACAATCTGTGATGTTTACATAAAAGAATTGAAAGCATTTTAAAACTGGAAGTTGAGACATAGATGTCCATCTCAGCTCTGACTGTTTTGACCTCTACAATTATCCAAATGTCCCTTTGTCCTCTGAAGTGATCTGGGCAATGAGATTTTTCCCAAGTTGCCAGTATTTCTGTGAGATATGGATATCTCTATTCTCATCTTCTCTCCTTCCTTCCTTAACAGAGTAGGTTTCTAGACAGTTTAGTTACTGGCTTTTCCCAAAGTCAAGTAATATAATAGCTTGTATCAGAATTTACAGAGCAGGAACTATAGATTTTCTATTTTTCCTTTAAAAGAAAGGTAGTGGTTTAGTTGGCTTCTATGCAGTATAGCATAAAATAAGCAAACAACAAAGGAAATAGGGTGAAAAACGGGTGAGGAAGGAGAGCAATGGAAGTGGAGGGAGACAATTTAAGCAAAACAAGAACAATCAGATGCTTGTTTGTTGTTGGCAAACATATTCCCTGACATGAAAAAGAGCAAAGCAAATATGAGCAGATCTGACTGTTCCCCAAAAGATAAGAAATACAAGTCATATTAAAGAAAGTTTGCCTCCTGACTTCTTCCTCCTCAAATAAGCCTTGGCCACCACCCAGTGGAAGTCGATCTCCACTACAAGACTTTTACAGATAATTGCTTCAGGAGGCACTAACAGCCTCATGCATCGAGTAGCAGACATGTAATTGGAGTAAAGTGCTTTAAGTGCTCTCTCCAGTGAATAACAGTCTAGTCCTTAATTTCAGCACCAGAATACATGCACTTTGACTGTTCTAACACAATTTTCAAGGATGGTAATGGTCATAAAAACAACTCTTAAAATGACATCTTGAAATTTTGTGTTTATTTTCCATCAGTGACATCCCATCTTCTTCGGTTTACAAGTCCAGGAGAATTTAAAAGAAATTTAAGTGCCTGTACTAGAAGCTCAAGCTGCTGTCTGAAAGTCAACCTCTGCTCCTCCTCCATCATTGGCAAAGGAGTTGCTAAATGAAATACTGCTGGACAAATTGAAGGGAGAACAAAAAGCACTCTTTGCCTCTCTGATGCTGTGTCACTCTTGTAGTACTGACAGCAAGGAGAACTTATTTTATGAACATCTGCATTCAGATAAACAGAAATTTCAACAGATTTAGTCATTAGCCAGAAGATACAGGTGACCAGCTGCATGTCTGTAAGGTACCCTTGCAAAAAAGAAATTTCTAAAATTAACCACTATGCTTTACATTCCTAATTCCACACTTCTTTCAGAAAATATACTTCCTTGCAAAGTCAGTTTTAAACAGCAATATTAGCAATGACCAACACAATCATGTGTTTAAAGATCATGCAAGTTTTGAACAGTAAAGATTTTTAAATGATGCAAAGCCAACATCTAAAACTGCTGAGGATATATACTAACTATATTAGTACAATTCCACATATTATTTTAGTTCATAGTATTGTAAAGTAGCTGCATCACACAAGAAACAAGGCAGAAAAAATAGTTTAGTTGATTAAAACATGAAGTGCATTGTCTGAAATAGCTACTTGTGTATTCTTGAAGTACAAGAGGAAAATCCAAAATTCCTCTGAAACAAAACACAACCAAAAGAAAGACACCATCAGAAACAGGAAAGTCAAGCTGAATTACATATTTCTATTGTTCTGGCTGTCAAAAGGCTCATTAACAGGAGAGAACAGATGATATTTAATAGATTACTAAGGTAGCATGCATTTCTCCACTATCACTGATGACTATGTAAAATAGGTAAGTGAATAAAAGATACTGATAATAAATTTAATAACATATAACTTCAAAGATAAATATCAGATAAACATTTTAAAATTTATAGCAAATGCAAGATTCAAACTTTACTAGTTTTCCCTGAATACAGAAAAGACTGGGAAAACTACAAGAACTGCAGTTTAAAGCTGGTGTTAATCACAAGGACATGGGCAGATTCCAAATTTGCCAATATTGCTTTAAAATTAAGGTACAAGACCTTTATCTCTGATTTAAGGCGTTCAGCTGCTGTAAAGTCTATTAAACTTCCAGTGCTAAAAATCCAACCCAGGACCCCTCTGCCCTCCCTTTTCAGGACACCTTATATTAAAAGACAGGTGAGAAATTGTCTCAAGAACAGACCTGAGGGACTTCAAGCCTTGAAGGTGGGCCTGTCTTGTTTACAAAGCACTGGATTAATAAACTGTTTTCAGCAACGTATTTTTAATATAGAACTTTCACTGGTAAGCACTTCTGTTTATTAAAGTCAGACACTATAAAAATCTATCCATATATAAATATTGTTTATTAAGCATTGCATTATTCATGTAGTCCTACAGGAAAAAATTACAGCAAAGCTGGAAATTCTATCCATATCTTGTGAGCATTCATAGAATTTAGCTGCTGTTTTAAATAACAGACAAGGAAAAAATTTGCATCGAGGAATTTTGGAAATCGGTGGTGTATACCAAGAAAGTTCTTCTCATTATGGTCTTAACATCATTCTTGTATTAAGGAAGAGATTGTTGAATCTGCACTGGGTCTGGCTCCAGGAGAACATGTGAAGTCACACAGCTTTAGGTGAGAGTGCTGTTCAAGAACCAGCCATGATGTGGACACCCTTCATCATGTTCCACGCAATCCAGAAAATACCAAATGGCTTTTCTTCTTTTTGAGGGTGTGTCAGAGAAGTACCTTCAGGGACAGTTTCTATGTACAGCTGTCACAGCCTCCCTTCTCCAAGGTCTCAACCACAGCTTCCCAGTAAGAGCTGTGCTTATCACACAGCCCCCTGTCTCCAGAATCATGGCAAGAGAGGGATGCCCACCTTGGGTTCCTGTAGGAACAGCCCTGGAGTTCCAAGCCATCCTCTGAAGGCTGCAGTTGCTAAGTATGGGCTACCCTACACTGGTCAGCACTCAACTAGAAATCAGCACAGAAAGAAGGAAAAATCCATGGTCTTCTTTATGCAGAACAACCCTGGGTACTGGCAAAAGCAGCTCACTGACATCCAAAATTAGCAAGATCCCCTTAACACCCATGCTTTCTGGCTGAGCATTTTAGGGGCTTTATCAGTGACAAAATGTTAAACAAGTCCCTTCCTTCTCTGCTCTGAAGGGAACAAGGAGCTCCTTAATTCAGTGAGAGAAACTATGGAGGAAGTGAGCCAGAGAAAGCTACATCAGACATAAACAGACATCCACTTTAAAGTAACACGAAAGTTATTACCTCTTTTAATATCCTACTGCAGCTTACCCTACTAGGGCAGGAAAATCTATACAGCCTAACAAAGGATGCCAGATGGAAAATTCCACTGAGCTTAATTAGCTCACTGCTATTCCTGGATGACTGATACTGATGCAACTGCAAGATGAAGATTTTTTTTCTTTTTTCCTAACATGCATTTTTACTTTAGTTCTTAAAGGTGTAATTCTTGCTCAGTGAAAAAACTAAAAAATGTACACTACAAGATAGGAAGCAGTGCTTTGATTTCAGCTGAGAAAACTAAAATAAACATTATTTTCTCAGGCTACAGTGAATACTTAAATGAACAGGCTAGTATTTTTTGTGTCTGTACCACATATAATAGTTTCATATGTTTTAGATTAAATTAGAAGAAAAACAGTAAGACTCAAGGTAATAAAGACAGTAAAGCCAGACATTTGTATGGGGTTTGCATGGCCAGGTTTTGGCAGCCTATGGGAGGGACCCCACACTGGAGAAAGGGAAGTGTGAGGAGTCCTCACCTCTGGAGAAAGAAGCAGCAGAAGCAATGACGAACTGATCACAACCCTAATTCCCTGACCCCCTGTGCTGCTGGGGAGGAGGAGGTAGAAAAAAAATGGGAGTGAAGTTGAACCCATGAAGAAGGGAAGAGTGGGGGAAGGTTTTTTTAAGATTTTATTTCTCACCATCCTACTTTGATTTAATTGATGATAAATTCAATTAATTTCCTCAAGTCTAGTCTGTTCTGCCCATGACAGCAATTGCTGAGTGATCCCTCCCTATCCTTATCTTGATCCAGAAGTCTTGTTTTGTTTTGCCTCCTCTGCCCAGCTGAGCAGGACACATGGTATCCTACCAGGACCAACCTGCCACAACACACGAGCAAAGCTGAATGTCTAGAGAACGTTCAGAACCTGTAAAAGAATATTGCTTGAAGACAGTGATTAATAACACCAAGATTAAGAGAGTGCAGAAAATTCTAAAAAATAAAATAAAACCAAAGGCTTATGAAGTTCATATGAAGAACAAATGAGGCAGCCTCACTCAAGCAGAGATAAGAGCAGACAAATCAGCTAGATTCCCACGGATTAGGATGAAGGCATTTTATTTTTATTCTGTGAAAGGTTAAGTAATGTTCCCTTCTACCCCTAGCAAAAACATACCACACAGAAAGGCTTGTCCCAGGCTACATTGAAATCAAAAAGGAAAAAGCTCAATTCCATCATCAAAATGTACTTTACTTTGGCTTTCGTCTTCCTGCTTTAAAATTAAACCTTCCTCATTCATGTTGAGGGGAAAAAAAAAAAAACCAACACACAAAGACATTTATTACTGATGTTGCTTTAGCTACCAAAATTAAGAACCATTGTGGCCCAAAACAAAGAGCATCCTGTCAGCTCACTGTATGAGAAGTTACACCTCAGTGTGCACAGTATGAAATCAAACCACTGCATTCCCCTGCTGAAGTGTCTTGGCAAGAAGACACAGTCACCATTCCATGCTGTTGGTAGCCACAAAAAAACCCCTTGAGTCCCACCATTTTCTGTCACAAGGTGAGTGACTCTTATGTCACCTAAATTCTCCTTGAATTTTCTGTGATAATCCACAGTATTTGCAAACAAACTTCCATCTGAAGGCATTTTATGTTCTACCAAAACAAAGGCCTTAAAACATAAATAAGTTAGGAACAGACTTTCTGCCTTCTGCATCAAGAAAATTTCCAGTAAATTCTGTATTTTCCACAGAAAAGCTCAACATGACCTATATGCATGTGATTTTCTAGGCTGGAAGATAAACTAACTCTACCAAGTAGCAAACTACAAAAATGTTTCCCAATTCTTCCCCTACCAGAGTTTCAAGTGGAACTTTTCACTGATGAAATTTACTTTAACACATCCATAAAAAAATCTGTGCATCTACAAACAACTGAAGTTGTTGGGATAACCCCCTCACTGCTCAAACACAACCATGGAGAACTCTGTATTTAAGATTTCAGAGACAGGACTCCTATGATCTATCTCCTTGTAACGTGGTGCTGTGGAGCTGATGTTAAAGGACACAGCTGCTCGTGTTTGTCACCACAGCATCCACTGTGATGCCTGAGACAGCACGTGGCTGAAGAGCAGCAACGAAGAGAAACTTCTGAAGAAAAAGTCAAGATTGAAACTTAGCTTGGGGGAAAAAGATGGAGAGAAGGTAGAATGGGAATGCTGTGGTGAGAAAGGGGAAGCAACTGATTAAAAGGCAAAAGACTTAAAGCATATTGCAGGTGGAAGAAATTCTGCTGGACAGGTTATACAGAAATTCAGGAAGAGGGCAAAACACAGGAATATGGAGCAAGAGAAATGGAAACACTGACAAGAACCAAAAGAAGAAACAAATACATAGAAAGTGTTTGTACTCCATAGGAACAGATCTGCTGAAGAACCAGATGAAACAGGTATTTATTTGTGATGAGTAGTTCTGACGCAGCCCAATACTGCGTGCAATAAATAATGTCTACAGAATCAGAAAAATTAAGTTCATTAATGAAAGAACAAATTATCACAACAATGCTACACAGGCAATCTTTATTCTGACACTTCTGAAAGCTAACCATAGCAACTTTATTAAGTTACTTCAAGGTAAATTCTGCCATGTTTGTAATTTTTTTAAAAAACATTTTCTTACATACTTGTCTACAATTAGCAAGGATAAAGTAAAAGGACTTTTTTACTGAGTAATCACAAGAAAAATTCTAATTAAAGACTATGGAGATAGGGATAGAAAAGAGAAAAGAATCTTAAGAGGAAGAAGAGATCCTATACATTTCGTAAGTAGGGCCATGTGGAACAACCATCTCTCATCTGCAACCAAAAGGTACAAACGCTAAGAAGAAACAAAGAAAATTATTCAATTAAACAATCAGCATGTCTATCTCTTGCAAAAAATTAAAAATCTGGATTTGACTAACAGAAGAAGCTATTTGACCTGAAGTTTGGTCCACATCTAATCAATCCACAAAACAGTCTGGATTCTCAGACAATGTAGTGTTTCAGACACTTTGAAACCTTGATATTTGATCCTGTATCTGAAAGGTTTTAAAAATTCAAGTTAATAAAATTACCATAACATGGTATTTTTCAAAGTGCTTTGCTATTAGCTTAAAACCACTAAACAAAACACCAAAAGAAGAGGAAATTCATGAGAGGAAAAGTGCTGATTTTACACTGTAAAATATTTTTGGGTAAAAACTTCCCAAATTTATGCAGTGATGAAGAAGAAAATATTTGCACAGTTTTCAACAGCATGAATTAACATTTAAAAAATTAACAATGTGTGAATAGTTCCAAATATCTAACTCTGCATATGTGCAAGTTTCTTACCAGCTACTGGTAAATCCAGCTTTGCTCGTTTCAATTCTGATATAGAATTTTGGAGCTGCTCTATTACAAAGTCATCTTCATAGAAGAAATCCTTGGCTAAAGACTCCTGCAGAAATTCTACAAGCTCTTCCATTTGTAATTTCATCAGATGTTCTATATAAGGAGAAAATAGTACATTATACATTACGATATCTTGATAATGAACACTCAAAAATGTACTTTAGTCATTAGGTGCTTTTGTTTTCAAAGCAGAATTAAAAACACTTGTTAATTAGGCAGATAACAGATTTCTACAACCAGGGATCTAAAAATACATTAAAAATTCACTTGCAAGTCACCATGGAAATCCTTTTTACACGTTATTCTCTACTTAGAACAGTGTTTTCCAGAAAGGGGCATCTGCAGAAAACTAACTACAAGTCGCCCTCCTTCAGCCTTCTCACATCCAACAGCTTCAGGTCTTTATTTGTCAGGCTGCATCCTCAACTTACAAACACTGCTGTAGATCTGTACAACATACATCACCTCTCTTATTAGGAGCGCTGAAAAGCAGAAAAACATCTTAAAAATCGCTATTTACAGTACCCTCATTCACAACTGAATTAACTCCCAATGAAATGATGATGGCAGTTCACACTTCAGAACCACTGCTTCAGGCTCTCTGAAAATTCAGGTCACATTTTGAAAGTCATTTTACAGTTATCAGACTATTTTTCTTTCTCTTTTTACACAGCAGTAAGATCATGTGGATTGCACGGCTGTAACTGCATACCTATGTCGCTTTTTCCATCATTTTTATGTCATCCAAAGTTTCAGAATGTATAATTCCACTATGGAAACGATAAAAAATGTTTTGGTGCTGTAATAAAAATGCTCTTGGCATGTATTCCACAATGACACTCTGACTGGATAGCCAGACCATCCACGTTTTTGAGGGCAGACAAGAAAATGGAAAACAAATCAGAATCTGTCTTCTGCCAGTGCTCTGCCAGCCTCTCATCCCCTCTGTTGCCGTGAGGTTCTCTGTGTTTGATCATGGAGGAAGTTGCTGTGTACTTGCTAAGCAAGCAAATCCACACTCAGGCTTTTTCCTCAGGCCTTCCCATTAAAAGACAAAAAACTTGAAGTAGATGTCTATTTGCAAATAAAGAAGAACCAAAATGCTAAGCCTAATGATTTGCCTCTAAATGTTTAGCTTTCTCAAGTGCAATAATGTAAAACGTAACCTTTTCCATTTTTCAAAGCAGTCCGGGAACAAACTAATGAGAACACCCCAGTGAGAGAGTGAGGTGGCATCACCACAGTTCAAGAAGAATACACTAGCAAAGAAATTATGACATTGATTCTGCACACCCCATGCAGACCTCTGCATTTACAGAGAGTCAAATGACTTTACTCAGAAAGCCATAATCCCACAGGAAGAGTGTCTCACACTCAAGCTACAAGTTATCAGCCATAGAAATGCTCAAGTCTATTTAGAAGCCCACATCCACCTTCAAGAGCTTTTTGGGTCCTTTGGAACTTAGGGTGCTAAGTCACTTTGGGGAACCAAGCATAGATGCTTTAGACAGTTCTATTCAAAATCTCAATTTTTACCTCACCCTAAGTCTAGGGATGAAGGAGAAGGTCACACAGGCAGACTACAGAAATTTTGGATTTTAGTTACATTCTTGGACAAACAATGGTATCACCACATAGACTGGTGATTCCTCATTGCTGAGGTATTTGTTGGTAGATTTTCAGCATTTAGTGGCACACTCTGGAGTCTTTGTGTGCTTTTTTAATTAATTTAAATCCTGTGGGGGCTAAAAAGCCATTTCCAGACCATGGAACTATCACACTTCTCCCCACTGTTTAGTCAGCAATACAGCTCACTTCAGGTCCAAATAACTTTTTGACTCTATTATAGTATAATAAATATTTTTCTTTGACAATCAGACTGCATTGGACCCAGCTGAGATGGAATTAATTTTCCCCACAGCTGCCCTCACACACTGGTGTCTAGAAAGGTCCATCTTGCTTTCTCCTTCCCCCAACCCTGTTGGAGGAGGGGAGGGATAGAGCAGCTTGGGGGGCACCTGGATCGAGCCAAGGTCAATCCACAACACACACATTAATAAAGCAAAGATTTTCAACTTTTTGTGCACAAGGAATGAAAAATATCCTTCAGAAGCAGCATAAGGCAAATGGGAAACTAAGATTTTCACACATTAACATCAAACTACACAAAACCAGATCAAAACTGGCTGAACCTCTGTTTCAAAGGTTTCAAATGTTTGAGAAATTTCTTACTTCTGTGCAGTTTCAGAATTGTGTAAGACATAGCAGTGAGAATCCTCTCTCCTTCAAGTATGTAGATATCCCATATCCTGAGGCTTAATGTAAAGGGAGTCTGCAATGACACAATCAGGCAATGCTGTGAAAAGTCTGCCCCAAGTCACAATTAAAAACTGCAACAGAAAGAAAAACATACTCACACGATCAAGAAAACACTGGAAAAACCACTTGGTTGTGTAAAAGCTGGTGGGCATATCCTGGGAGTCCTGCAAACAACACAGAAGTTGAAAAATATTTTCAAAAATTCAAGTAAAGCCTTGCACTGTCCATGAAAAAACATTTTCCCCTTGAGGCCAATGTACTCAATAGTCACTCAATACATAATTAATTTAACTATATAAGACATTGTTACTTCAATCCAACAGATGCAATTCTGGTTTTTATAGCTTTTCTTCATCAATTTCACCAGCTGAAGAACGTGCACTTGGAAATGCAGAAGGATCAATACATCCTAGACTTTTATCATGTTCTTGGGACAGAGGTAGCAGAGGATAAAATCCTCTCTCAATAAGATAAATCAATATTCTGGAGCAACCCAAGTTCAGGCACTGGGTCCATTAAGTCTTGCATTTCTCTGTAGCAAGACTGCCAATTTATGCCAAAGGCTGAAAGGACTTTATTACAAAAATACATATCCACCAGGAATGATTGTAAAACAACCAAATTCTTTTGACCACTGGGTCTCAAACAGGATGTAGGCTGATAAGGAATTTTATTTCTTAATTAAGGAGCCTAATTTCCCCTAGAGCACTGATAATCCCTGTGGTATGACACCCATTCAAAGATTGCTAAAGCTTCTCTACAGCTTCACAGAGCTCTTCAAAGTCCTTTGCACAGTTAGAGGAAAAGCTAAAGGAAAAGCTGAAAAGTTAAGAAATCCTGAATTTAACTGTGGGATAACAACATATTCTATGCTTGCCAGATACAGCTTTTCCAAAAATTATGGACCAAATTTGAGAACTTAGTTATACAAACACTGAATAAGCAATGGGCCAAATTCCTTTGGTTTATGTGCAGGCTTTACTTTTGTCTTTCAGGAGTTAACACTGGCTCATTTTAGTGACACTCACAGGAAGAGATGAGGAAAAAGATGTTGTTGCAAGTGACCATCTCTAACGCTATCTTTTAAGAACTGGAGATGGATTCTGGCAGTACCAATGTACTGTAAAAGGAAATTCTTGATGACTACTGGAAGGGCATTTTTCTCCCACTAGAAAAATAATTTGCATCCTCAAATAAATACAGCCAATATTAGGGGGAAAAAAGCATATTATTTTCTATTTAAGAGTGTTAGAAGAGATAATACTCTACATTTAGCTTCATGAAAATAGAAGTATTTTAAAAGGACCATTAACCCCTCTTACAAAGGTTATTTTTTAAGGAGAGATGAAAACTGGTTGTTCATAAAAGTCGCCTCTGTCCAGAGATGAACCACAAAGCTAAACATACAAAAAACCCTTGATAAAACGTTCTAGCATCAGCTTGCCTACAGCAGCTCACACATGGCCAAAGAGAAGAACCACACGTTGTCCTTAACTCAAAGGTCCAAAGTGAGACAGACACCCAAACTACTCACTCTTAGGATCCCATTTTATCATAACTCTATCAAGGAGCACCATAACTTTGTCTAGATTGAAAACAACAGCACTTCTGCCTCTTAAAGCTTTGCATTTTTTCCTGAGGTTTGAGCATTCTTGATCTAGTGGGTTCACCTGAACTGAAACAAGGTAGAAAGCTGTAAATTAGCACTGCTTGTGTAGTGAAATAAATACTTACCAAATGCTGCTTAAGTTTGGACAAAAATTTCTTCAGTATTTTGTCATGATGTTCCTGAAACCTCAACAGTTTTGGAAAACCAGGAATAAAAAAACCTAAGAAAAAAAGTTGCCCATTTAACAGGTGTTTGTACTATAAAAATGACATTAAAAAAGGCATTAAGACTCCAAGAACATCATCCTTCTGTAAGACCACTGAATTTGAACAGATATTCATAACAATATTTTGATGTTTCTATACAGATATGCACATCCTCCTGCCTAAATAGCTACAGTCAATAGTAGTGACTATTATTAAATGTGTGACCTAGTGACTATTATCAGATCAGAATGACAAATGACAGCAGATCCATCAGTGCTACATCAGTCAACCCAATACAAGATCATGTGGAAACCATATTTATAATTATTGTTTAAAAGAAAACAAAACAAAGAATCACAATCCACACCCACTAGAATTGAAATTATAGCCCAGAAAATTCATCATAAAAGGGCAAACAGCATAGGTATCTACTAGAACTGTCTGCACTGAAGAAAAGACCATAAAAAAGACAAGAGGGATATTCCAGCAAGACAAATATCATGATTATATACTAAAAGTAACGACTGTAAGCTCACACAACTGAAACAAAGGGCATAAAAAACCCCACCTAATAGGTTTAGTGATCATACATGGAAAAGGAAAGTTCTAAGATCCCCTTCCAACTGAGGTATCAGCAGAGTTAAAAAATGGCCCAGAGCAAACAAGGCAAGAATGGCAAGAGACTGGGTTATATAGACCTGGTACAGAAGTTCCCTATTCTTAGGATTAAAAAGTTTATAAAAAAAACCCAAATAACTTTTAAGCAGCATGAAAACTGGAAGAACAGGTAAGGGCCCACAGTAGCCATACCACTTCAAAAAAAAAAAAAATAGGAAAAAAGGAGTGACTAAAGAAGTCCCAAACCCAAAAGCAAAGTCTTTCTAGGTAACAGGTAACAATTGTGTAATTCAGTGTGTAGTCACTAAAACACAAGATTTACTACCTCAGAATGACACAGGTTTAGTATTTCACAGATACAAATGCAAATTCTACAATACTTAAATGTCAGGTTGCATATTAGGAAATTTCAATAACACAGGCAAGGCATTTGGTTTTTTTCCTACTGTAAACAGTGAATGACTACATCAAAGCTGATTAGCCATCAACAGTAACAATAAAGGTTCTTTTTCCATGGAAGGTTGCTCTTTCACATTCATATACACCAACACATTATGCTGAATTTTTAAGATTATGGAAAAGATCAATGGAAAGAGCTTCCAAAAAAGTAGATAATTTTCAGGGTCAGATATCTGTATTTTATCATTTAGAGACTTCACATACAATATGAAATACCCCAAAGACCAAATTCATCTCTTGATTTGAAGTGGTGTTGTATTAGAAATTAGTCTGGCTAATGGGCTGCACCCAAAAAGTATTCCAGGTTGCCTATCACAGGTAAAAGTGAAAAACACATGAAGAACCTTGTCTGTGGGGAGGAGCTTTCAACCATCCTGATCCTGCCAGCATGATTATAATTTAATTACTCAGCCCACTCCCATGATTTCCATAGGGAGACGCCCATTTCAAAGAACCATCTGATGGTCTGTGGCATCAAGTGCAATTAGAAAAGTTTTTCTTCACTGATATTGGCAAATTGGAATTCAAATCACTTAAGCTTAAAGAGGTGACAAACAGTGCTTTAAGCTACTTTCTCCAAAGAAGAACATAGAAACTACAAACTGTAACATGGCATCAGTTAAATCAGTTTTAAAGTTTCCTTTCCAGAAGCTACAGTGATATTTACAGCTGCACAGTGACATGAACTCATTTAAAACAGATACATTCCAAGAATCACAGGAAATCCAGGTTGGATGGGACTTCTGGAGATTATCTGGTCCAACCTGCTGAAGGCAGAACCTTAGACTAGCTGGCAACATTTAATAAATGATAAATTGGGAGCACATGAGTTACAATTAAAGTTTTATCCGCATATCTATAAATGCAAACTTGCCTAACAGGCGCTGCCAAGACAGTTTCAAAGGGTATAATAAAGCTGTGGCATGATGGTTCATAGGCCCTGTGGAGGAGCTCATCAAGCCTTGGGCTACTCAAAGCTCCCTCCTTCCCTCTCGTGTCACTTGGCAGGTGTGTGATAGGAATGAAGGAGGGCAAGAGGGAGGTTTGCAATATCTCAAGCAACAAATCTGCCTGTGTTCACCCTCTTGTTCATCACATCTTTGTTTATCATGCACATGATTTGGTAAATAGGGAGCTGATTTTGACTTACTTCCCCCAAAACACCTAGAATTTTCTTTGAGCTTTGAGAAGCGCAGTATTCTACATGGTTGCAGTTGCACAGGTTTGGATTATTACGAAATCTATAGATTTTTTGCAAGATGCTTTTAGTCTGTGTTATCACTGTGTAAAGCTCCAAGAAAATATTTTGACATTTGATGAATTCAAAATTTCCTTTATGACACTGACATCAGATAACACTTTTTCCCTCCCCCAGAGTCGATAGCTTTGCAGAACTGTAAACGGCAAAATAATAAACCATCCCTTTGTTTTGGGGCAGGGAGAACATCCAGGAACACTGAAAAGCCTGGGAAAGAAGATACCACAGAATGAGAAATTCTTCAGCAGGGAAAAGCAGCTAGAGCTCACTGGAAATTTGCTAAAAAGCCCAAGTTCTGGACAGCATTTATTTTTGCAGGCTTCCAAGAACCACAGCTTTTGTGAATCACAACTGTAACATCACAAAGGTTTTGCAGCTCCTGGACTTGTTCCATACCAACAGCCATGCAATATGCATAGATCGTAATAAATCTGGCATGGAAAGAGAGAACTACCAATAACATAAGAACAACATTACCAAGAGAGCAGGAAATTCTGTGTGAGGCATAGATAAAACTGAGAAGCCTGAAGTTCATGCCTAGACACAGGTCCATTTTTTACTGTAGATTCCTGTCCTGCCAAATGATAGCACAGCTGCAATATTATTTAACACATTCTCTATTAGGTTTCCACTACTATTTTATTACTATATAGATGTCTACATAACCAGCTTTCAATTGGTTACATTCCCTGGGAGAGTAAGAGAAGAGGAAACCATCTGATTTTCATTAAGAACTATTTGAAAGGTATCACATATAAAAACCATTACTTACTCTTACGGATGAGAGCTCCAGTAACATGCAATACCTCCCTCAAGTATAAAGCTCCCATTATGTCTTATTTTTGACCAATCAGAACAGCACAGTTCCATTTTCAAATAATTTACAGCCTAAATAGGACAGGCTGAAACCTAAATATACTGACATGAAACTCCATACCATGCATAGCGTGCTTTGGACCAGAGAGAAGTTTCACCAAGGCCCAGAAGGCATCTTCTTCATTCATGTACATCAGGAGCAAAGCTGTGATCTGGCTCATTCCCTGACAGTATCCAACTTCCTGAAAAACATACAGTGGAAATATTAAAATGCTGGAAGCAAAAGCCTCATAGCCATGAGCTTTTGGCTTTTCCTTGGGTTAGTAGAGGAAAGATGATGCCTGTCCTGATGGCAAAGCTTCCCACCAAACACATTTCATATTTAAACATTAAAAATATTGATAGATAGAAGGGATGATGCACAACCCTCCAACTGAAAAGTAACTTGGAAGTATTGATTGCTCATTAGAACTCACTGCTGATGAACCAAATCCTTGGTCAGTACTAATATTTTCAAGTCACTGTATCATCTTATTGTCCAATGGATGCCCTTCTCATTTAGTTGTAATTTGGGGGGGTTTATGGAGGGTGAGAGTATCTGGCTTTGTTCTGGTTACAGTCAGGGCACCATCTGATAAACGCAGGATTTTTCAAGAGTGACCTGTAACTATGAACTTGCTCAAGTTTAGCAGCCCAATACCAAGCAACTGTAATAAACCCAAAGAAAAATTTTATTGTTCCAAAACTGAACTTGAGTACTTCCTCTGCTATTAATTTTGAATTTTATGGCAGGAACCAGTTGCCACTATCATTCAGCTGCTCAGATAACCCCATCACTTAAGTATTTGTAAGGACAATCACTTAATTGTTGAGTAAGTTTGTTCAGGTTTGCAAATTCTTAGCACGACTTTGTTCAAGGGATAAAACCAAAGCATTAGAACTGCTACACATTAAGAGGAAAAATACAATAACAGAAATGCAAAATAAAAACTTCACTGTAATATTCTCATCATTACAGTTTAATGATTGATTGTAAACATAATTATTCACGCAACTTGTAAATACTAGTCCAATGTTTTATAGGAGGTATAAATGGTCAGACAGAAAGGTTACATTTCCTAGAACTTTGAAAAAATCCAAACAAACCAATATTTAATTCAAATAACTGCTTCATTTCTCTTTCCTCTTCTAAAGTTAACATATTTTATATTGACTTCTAGGGAGTTGCTGATGGATACAAAATGGAAGATATACAGAAATGCTCAAAATGGGCCCAAGGAATGAGGGGACACTGCATTAAAAGCACAGTTAAATGTGGACATGATGGCATTTCTTTTTCTTCTATTTTTAGCATACAGCCAAAAGACGTTGCAAAATACATAAGCTTCTAACCCTTATGATACAGTCTGGAAAGCCCACTCTAATAAATCCCCATCCAGGACCGCAGCCAAGACCAAGGGCTTATGTAAAGAAGATGCAACCTTTTAAACTAATTTCAAATTTTTAGAACCTTTCTGGTTATGAAATACACCTGTGGACTCCAACATGCATCTTCCTGCAGTGTTTTCCTTCCCATCATTCAAATGAAAGGGAGGCAGATAACATAATGGGGGGAAGTATCAGTCACATAACACTCCAGCACAACACAAATTCATTATTCTAATTAGACACAATCCTTGGCTTCAGCCAAATTGTAAGCACAGTTCAGTCTGTCCAATAAAACTCCTAATTGAGATGCTTTATTTTAACTTCAGCTCAAAACATGTCAACAAATCATTTATTTCTATGTACTTCCAAAGGTCTCTGAAATGTCTGTTGTTTTTACAGGGAGAAAGAGATGCAAGTTATCTTACAGCACATTCAGAGAACCAGATTTAACTGTGAAGGAACACAACTTACCGTATTATATATGGAATATGCAGCTAAAACATGGAACAAAGATTGTTGCCTGGAGAAATAAGAGCAGAAAATGAAAAAAAAATACAGTATTATCTTTTGTAAAAACAGGAAAACAAAAGCAGTGAACTGGATTTTGGAAACATGTTTTCCCAATTTAACCTGTCTAGCACTAAAGAACAGGATAAACCACACTTCACAACAATAAGTGCTTCTGATTTCAAGCCGATTTTGTAATTAGCACCTTTAAAATGTTTTACATGTTGAAATGTTTCAAAAAGTATCAATAATACTTTAGAAGAGTGATGGCACATCATCATTTTTACAGACAGGTAAAGTGAAACATTGCATAGGTGACATTTCAAACACTTATTTATTCTGAATGCCAAAATTTAAACACCCCAAACCTGATTTCTCTGCTTGCAGAACACTAACAGCTGTTACTGATTCCAAACAGAGATGTAGAAGTGAAGATGTGAAATACACAAAGCAGCCACAAAGGTCTCTTAATCTTGGCACCAAAATTAGAGTCTGCTCTAGTAACTGCTACTGTCAAACTGAAGAAAAACAGTATTAACTCTGGCTCAGCATCCTGTGCTCAGCCCTCTGTTGATCTCTGGATACTTCAGAGCTAGAACTACAAAAAGCATTGTAGAGGTCCTTTGCCTTCTGTAAAACAGTCTAACCTGTGAGGGTAGCCAGACAAAAAACCCCAAAAAACAACAAACCAACCAGCACAACTCTGCTCTTTCCAAGTGGTATATGAAGGTAATGGTGGAGAGCTCTCACAATCAACTTTTTAACTCACAGCTACTTTCTGTCACCTGTTCAGGAGAGAATCTGGATACCTGAATGCCTACTTTCATCTACAAGTAGAACTGCTAAAATTTAACAGCTGAGTTTTGCATGTTGTCCTTTTTCTGTCCAGCAAAATTTTCCCCCTGTTACTAATCAGTGAATGGAAAGAGGTATTAGCAGGCTAAAAAACAGAAAGTGTAAGCCAGAAGGTGCTTATTTTCTTTTGGGAAGAGGATTTATACTTGGAGAATTTTATAAAAACATCTACCTTGTGGCATTTTGGTTTACCCTCTTGCAGAACTGAAGTTTAGCCATTCTTCAGCAACCAAAGAAAAGCATTAACAAGGTACTAGACATTAACCTGGAGCCTCATTTTACAAGGACAAACTAACAGGTCCCCAATGTACACAGGAACCTCCTGTACCCTCAGACAACCATATGAAACTGAGCATAGGAGCTCCATCTCATTCATAGTTACGTACACAGAATAATGGTAATTTTAGTTTTATTTACACTAGATGGTAGCACTAAAGACCTGTAAAAGAATGACCCTTCAAAGACATACAGTCTGCTTAAAAGTCAAACAAGCTATTGACTTACCCAGGGGACTTTATTTCACTGCTATGTGAAATGATTTCTGAATTTTTCATTGAGGCATTGCTGGAAATGCATAATATATGTACAGTAATTCTGAGATCTATTCCAAGTGTGAAATTGCTTTAGGCAGCCAAAGGCTTTCCTGCGGACTCCGAGGGCATGGTTACAACAGCCACAGGGACTGGAGCTGGCTCTGCTTGTGTTAACCCCAAACTGATGAGGCAACGAGCTTCTGCTGACACCTAAAATGTGCGCACAGAACGAAGAGAGGCCCGAGCAGCACAGGCACTGACAGCCCTGCACAAATGGATCTGAACTGCACTGGCTGCACCAACAGTCTCAGCTTGGGAATCTCCGCTCTGTGCTCCTTTCTTACAGCCATCACAGAAATTCCCCTGATTTAGAATTTTTCCACAAAACATCTAGAATAACAGTGGAAGAAAATGTTAGATGTATTATCATGTTGAAGTCCACAGCTCTGACTACTGCTTTTTGAGAACAGCAGACTACCATTAAATCTGCCTTGGCAAGAAAAGGAGATTAAAAACTGAACTAATACAGAGACAGAATGGGAAAAAAATACCCTCTTCTTCTCAGCAGCGTGCTGATGCTGCAAGTGAGCAACAATACTGATGTTTCTATCCCCACTTTTTTTCACTATTAAGCATTTTTAAAGATGACAGCTGCCTAATATTCCTCATCTAGTGGCAGCAAAAAATAACAAAACAAAACATTCTGAAGAAATTCAAAAGCATTATGGCCTACAGTTGTAAATAATTAAATGCTCACACAAAAAAATACTGCTTTATTTGGTCCTGCATTAGACACTGGGAGAAGAAGAACACCAAATCCAAAGGAAGGCTAAAATCTCTGGGAAGGTGGAGGTTTTCTTACTTTACACCATATCTGTCCCGAAACATGATGTGGTCTCTGTACGTCCGGTTCACATCAAGGTCAATTTGCCGGATATCTGGTGATGACCCTCGTGCTTGACACTTCAATTTCTGGGAATACAGTAAAGAACAGCATTTAAGTTAAAAATTGTGAACTCTAAAATAGCAGAAATCTGCTTGACTGTACAGCTATATTGAAGTAATTGCCATCACACGATTTAAAACAATACAGAATAGCAACTCATGAGATTAAGTTTTAACTTCCAAAATAAGCATATACATGTACAAATTCTGTGAGTCAGAAACAGCCACACAGTAAAGACGTACAAAGACCAATCCCATAACACACATTTTCTCAATGCCCATATTTAAGGCTGTTTCAACATTTCAAATTTCTTATTGCCATTTCTCAAGCAGGCACAGCACTAGAGAAAAGACAGAAAATTAATTTTGCTATTCAGGAACAAGAACCTAAGATGCAAGTGCTCTAGACCAGACTTTAAGCAAATGATTTAGTGTGGTTTTCATACTTTTCCTGTCGTTTTCTCTAGCAGAAGTAATAGCTACATAGCTGCCAGTTATTATCTAAGTATAGATAATGGACATTTCTCTAGTAATTTCCTCTGTCTTTCTGTTCTAATCTAATTTAGCTGTAGAATATGTCTACTTTAGCACTTGCCTTAGTGTTTTATAATTAAATCCATTTTTGTAATTGAATACTTATGAAGCCTGCACAGGTTTAGACTGACACCTTATTTTTTGCACTTAAAATAATTTTCTCTTGACACTCATTCATTTATTCTCACTTCTGTCCATCAAAGCTGAGTTTGCAAGACCCTGGATTCAATATGGTATTTCCAAAACATTACTTCTGACTATCAGAGAATACCACAGACAATCAAAAGGCAAAACTCTACAGACTATGGTTGCAAGAAAAGAAGAGTAAAGACAAAGAGTAATAACAAAGGGATCAAACAGGGAACAATAACTTGCATCAAGTCTGTCAAACACAACCGAAAGCTTTAGGCACATGAGGAATTACTTGTAAGTCACTGAACCAACACAACACTAACCCCAATCTCAGCTATGTGCACCTTTCAATATAATTTAAACTAAACACCCCAAATTTTTTGTGCCTCAGACAGACAAGAAAAGCAGCAAAGGGAAAACTTCTGGTTTTAAATGCCTATGATTTGGTGGAATATAGGAAAAGAAGCACCCTGAGCCCTTGCAGTCATGGCAGCTTCATGAGTGAGAGAACAGAGAGGTACCACAAGTTTGAGGAACAGGAAGGACAGAAGGTTAAGAACTGGTCTTTCCCCTGCAAAGAGAACTGAAAGAAGGCATTTGACCTACAACAAATGTGTATTAGCCTTCTAAATTTAGGTTATGCAGTTTGTAAGGGACACTTGCAGTGAGCAGTGTTAATATCATTTCAGGAAATAGGAAAATAGAGAGCAGCAAGATGAATATATCGCAAATAAATCAGATAATGACGGAATAAACTCTTTCTACTTCTGTATCTGAACTACAAACACTTCTTTGTTTTGCACTGAGCATTAGATGATTCTGACATTATAGTTTCTGAAGATTATTTTGCCTATTTTTAAATGCTTCTAGTTTTACTCAGCATTCTTCCCCACAACTACATTATTCAGCATTAACTCTGTTTTACCTCCTTTGGATCTCCCATTAGTCTTAGTGAGGAACTTAAACAAAATATAATAATCAGAAAGAACAGCCTGTTAGACTAAAGAGTGAGAAATATAAGGAAGGTAACAGACACCAAAATTTAGATAACACCAACACCAACACCAATCTTCTTCCATAAGATTCCTCATCTACTCAGTCTCAGCTCAGCTTTTGAATACACAGCCTTTTTCCTAGGTAAAACAAGTGTGCAATGTAATTTCTAATTTATTTTTTTAACACTGCGTAACAGCAAAGGCTTAATAAAGCCTGTAGTTTTAGTATCTGATATTTTTTAATTAAGTAGAAATTCTACAAACTCACATTATAAAAGTCTTTCATTTCTTCTTTCATCTTAGGGACGTCAAGCAGCAAAGACCAGACTTGCCCTCTGAACTGCAGTGGGATCCCCTTATAAATTCTCCTATGAAACTGCAAAAAGAGAAAAGAATATAAAAATGCAGCACAATGTACAATGCTCTGAATAAAAGGAATAGTGATGCACAACATGCTAAAGAGAAAAATGCAATTACACCAACTGCCCTAAGAAAGGGATGACCTGCTGGGGACAAAGTGTTCCAGTGTGTTCTGAGTGTCCAGCAATGGACCAGCTTGGGACCCCTTAACAGAATCCAGAGGCACAGGGGCAAAATGGACACACAGGCCAAACCATCCCAGGTGATGTTTTCAAGCCAGGACTTTTGAATGGAGGAAGGTCTATCAAAATTTTATCACCTTTGCTGAGCAAATTTTGTAATTTAGATCCCAAAAATCAGATTCTTAGCAACACTATTTCAGGATAAGACACAAATAACTCACTGTAATTACAGTCTATAAATAGAAATAGCAAAAGGCAAGCAGCAAAATCACAAAGCTTTAAAAATTATCAGTAAAAAACCAAAAGCAGAACTGAGTTTTGAATTCTTGTAAAACTGCAACAGTGTGCTGAAATGTATGTATGCAAGGAGACAAGCTGTGAGATCACAAAAAAACAGAATGTGCCATTTCTAAAGCTAACAGATCTCAGACTCTATTTCTAAACTAAAAATCAGTTTCCTACATGCATATTAAAACATTTGCAAAAAAAACCCAACAAAAAGCACACAAAGGTGTTACCATCTTTTGGAGACATATCTAAGACAAGGGAAATAAAAAAAGACAACCCTGACAAAGAAATGAACCTTTTTGAAGTTGTTTTTACCATTATTTTAATGATTACACAGGGAGACACATTTAAAAGAGAACAAACCACACACAACTACTCTCCAATTCTTTGTGTTTATCCTACAATGAAAGTTAGACCTTAAAAATTTCAGTTGAAAAAGCTACCATTTCCTTTAGACATTTTTACGAAAGTTATGTTTGCAGTAAGAAATATTTTAAAAGCAATGTCCTCCTCAAAGACAAGATTTTTTGTGTTTTTGCGTACTTCACATCTCCAGTTTTGGAAAATTAATGAACCCCTCGTTGCAGTATATTTCCAAACCTCCTGCCATTTGGAATATATCGGCTCTTTAAAGGTGTCTTTAATGCCAGCAAGGATTTGTGTCTGGATTGCAGAATCTGTAACTCTTGCACAAGTAAGGTTATGAGTTTCTTCCCTTGCTCCTTTTTCAAATGAAAAATATAAACTTGTATAAGATACAGCAGCCATCCTGGAGGCTGTCCACAAAAAAAACATTGTGCTTCATAAAGAAAAATTTGCTGCCTTAATACTAAGAATGCTAAAGCAGCAACACTTGCAGTGCGAGCACAGCTGTGCCAGTGCAGTTTCCTCTGTAAAGATGAAGAGCAAAATACAGAGCTCCAGAGCAGCCTTCTCTACAGATGGATACCCTGAGCTCAGGTCACAGAATTTCAGTGTGTGTCAACCCAGACACAAGGGTAACTGCTTGTGGGAGAGAATTCAGTCTTTTGAAAGCCAAACACCCCCAACTGCAGTGGAGTCATCCTAGGAAGAGATCAGCCTGTCTACTGGGAAGCAAAATCAGCCAAATTTGCAGAATCTATTCTGGAAATTTGGAAGATAACTAGGGGAAAAAAATGCAGTGATCTGTGTCCTCAGTGACAGGTAGTTCTATTCCTCAGACCCACGTACAGCAACAGAGTACCTTCACAACAAACATTTTTGTCAGCTAATTATAATTTTTAACTCATTTTCAAATGTCTCCAAGAACAAAAGGTTATTAATGAAGACAACTGGTTGAAGAATAAACTCAAGACTACTATTGTATAAATTAGTATTTTGGGAGAAGGTCAGGTGGATATAAAAGGCCAGAAATAAGCTTTTATAGTAATAGCTTCTTATCCAAACAGAATTAAAACAATTCAAACCATCCATCCAAAGTGTGGAGATGTTCTGGGCTTTTTTGGAAAATAAAACTGAAGGAGAAGAACCTCCAGTTTCACAGAAGCCCTTGGTATTTACAATTTTCCCATCTCCTGCACTGCCTAGATCGAAACAGCCAAATGCTAGAAGAGCCTTTAAAGCAGTAAGTAAAAACTGAGACACAGAACTGTGGAAGCGCTTTTCAGAGAGAAGTCTGAAAAATGAGTTGCAAATATAACTTTAAAAAGAGCAGAAAGGACAGAGAGGTGAACAGTTTCATCAGCCTACTACAGCTATGCCAAAAAAAAAAAAAAAAAAAAGACCAGGAGAAAAGCAAACATTTTCAGTAGCTAAGTTCTGAACTATTGCACTACCTGACAGAATAAACCCAAATAACATTCACAGCTTCTTGCAAACCATTTTAGATCTGTGTTCAGCTGACTCTGCTGTTCCAACTATTCTTTTATTGAGGCAGAGTAAAGCTTTCAGTCATCCCAAGCCATTACTAGATCCTGCCCACAGACTCAGCAGAACACTAAACCAAAGACTTTCACTATCTGATACAGAAGAGGGAAATGTCACTCAGTCACAGCACAGGCTCCACTGCACAAACAAGAACATGGAAACAAGTGTGAAAATTTTCATATACAGTGGAAAACTGAAGAGGAGAGGCTGATACACCAAGAGGGTTGTGCTGCCATCCAGAGTGATGTCAACAAGCTGAAGAAATGGGCTGCCAGGAACCTCACAGAGCTCAAACAAGGAGAGGTGCAAAGTGCTGCACCTGGGAAGGAACAGCCCCAGGCACCAGAACATTCTAGGGGTCACCAGCTGGAAAGCAGCTCAGAAGAAAAGGACCTGGGGGTCCTGGTGGGCACCAAGTTGAGCAGCAGCCAGTGCAGTGCCCTGGAAGCAAAGATGACCCATGGTATCCTGGGCTGCATCAGACAAAAGTATTCTCAGCATGTTGAGGGAGGTGATCCTTTCCCTCTACTCAGCACTGCTGAGTCCAGTTCTGGGCTCCTCAACATGAGACAGACATGGACACATTGCAAAGGGCTACAGAGATGATGGGACCATCTGTGTCATGAGGAGAGGCTGACAGGGCTGGGACTGTTCAGCCAGGAGCACAGAAGGCTCAGGGGGATCTTACCAATTTGTCTTTTGCATCACCCTGAAGGGAAGGTGTAAAAAGGACAGAGCCAGGCTCTGTTCAATGGTGCCTGGTGGCACAGCCAGAGGCAATGGGCATAAACTGAAACACTGGAGATTCCCTCTGAACATGAGGAAAGACTTTTTCACTCTGAGAGTAACAGACCACTGGCACAGGTCATCTGGTCAGGCTGTGGTGTCTCCAACACTGGAAATACTCAAAAGCCATCAGGACATGGTCCTGGGCAGCTGGAGGTGGCCCTGCTCGAGCAGGGGGCTGGACCAGGTGACCTCCAGAGGCCCCTTCCAACCCCAACCTTTCTGTGACCCTGTGCAAGGCTGCAGCTTTGTGAAAATGACACGGCTGTACTGCATCTTGGGGAGCGTGGGGGCAACCCACACACACTTCACTGCAAAATTAATTTCTGATAATCGTTCAGTCACCAAACAGTTAAAGAAAATATAAATGAACAAATGGATTATTAGCTAGCTGAATGTCTTTACCATAAGCACCATGCTAGTGCCCTCTGCTGTCTTTTATATCCTTATGTAATACCAGGTTAAAAATCTGCTGAGAAATGCTCATTGGGTCTATACACTTGCAGAGCTCTCATCTACTTTTCTGCTCTCTGAATTAATAATTAAAACAGAAAACAGAAAATTCAGGAATTTACTTTTTTCATTTGCTTCAGGGAAGATGAAATACTGAGTTAATTTTCAACAAATTATTTAAAATTAAAGCTTCCTTAAGATAATAGCTCAAAACAAAACACAAATATATAAACACATAATAATACAGGTTTAAGTTCTGTATCATATCTAAGCTGGTATTCAGCCAAGCACAGCAGTCAAACTCTTGCAATTATTAGTAATATTGTTGATCCTGAAGTAGGTAGGAGAAACTGACACTTAAATTTGAGGCCCTATCACCTGGGAATTCAAAGGAGCTTCTCATGCAAAAACAAATTGGACCTGTAAATACACTGAATATACAGAATGAACTAAAACCCTTGTAAAGCAAGAAGACAAAAAAAAAAAAATTAGCTATTGTCTCAATGATGTCCATAATGTCCAACATGCAAAAACACCTGGAAAACATAACAACCTCCCCTCCCTCTGCCCAGCCCCAATACCTCCAGCTCATAAACCCAACTGGTTTCTGGACAAGAAATGAGGCCACTGTCACATAGCATTGGCCTGAAGAGTGGCAACTGGCACCACTGCTCCTGCAAGATATAAAGCTGTTTTTTCTTGAAAATAACACTTTCTCAGCTGTGTCAGAAAGAGCTCCACAAGTAGCAGAGGGACTCTGCCACCTCAAAAAGAATCAGTGATGAGAAGCATAAGAATTAAAATCTGAAGTCTCACAAGAAAGTATATTTATAATGAAAAGAAAATATATTTATAAAGCCTGCTGCCTTTAGAGGTTCTTCAGCTTCTCTGGGTTGCATAAAAGGAAGAAAAAGTGCAAACAGAAGAGTTGTTCCATCTCATTCAAAAATCTCAGGAATGCAAAGAGGGTTCTTCATTAAGGCTCTGTGTTCAGACTCCAAACGAACTGGAGACTTGATTATTATACTGTGTGTGAATGCCAGAACAGCTGGAAATGGCAGCTACCCTGATTGTTTCTCTTCTTCCTTTCCCCTTCAATTTAGGCAACTTCAATCACAGATAGATTAAGGCAAACAGGGAAAGACAGAAATACTTTGGTGGAAATACTCAAATGGGAATACAACATGTAACAGTTTTATTTAATCTTTCCTGAAAGTTATGATCATACTAAGCCAGGAAGGATTTACTATCTGTGGGTGGTTGATTGTACCCTGAACCACTAAGCACTAGAATACAAATAGGAGATAAAAGCATAAACTAGAGAAGGACCACTGAAACACAAACTTTGCTGCTCTGTGCCACCTCCTGCATAAGAAATGACTGATGGGGAGACAAAAGCTTTGTTTTGACAAATATCAATCACACAAAACACAAGGGCAGTTACAGACTTCAGAGTGGTATCTGTAAGAACCATGACAACTCCACTGAAAGGGATGCCTAAATAACCACACAGGAATCAAGGAGTTTTATACACAAAAAGCAAGTCACACAAAAGCACCAGGAGGCCTTTATGAATGAACAGGAGCTCCTGGACAATCTCAAACAGAAAAAGGAAGCCCACGGGGGGGAAGCAAGGATAGGCAGCTGGGAGGAATACAGAAAGACCATTCGAGCAGCCAGGAATCAGGTTAGAGAGTAAAAGCCCTGGTGAGATTAGATCTGGCCAGGGACATCAAGGGCATCCTAGGTAAGGAAGAAATTCTTCCCTATGAGGGTGGTGAGGCCCTGGCACAGGCTGCCCAGAGAAGCTGTGGCTGCCCCATCCCTGGAAGTGCTCAAGGCCAGGCTGGATGGGGCTCTGAGGAACATGGTCTAGTGGAAACAGTCCTTTGTCCATGGACTGGAACTTGATGATCATTAAGGTCCCTTCCACTTCAGGCCATTCAATGATTCTGTGATCCTACACTGTTATAGAGCTGTACATGGGCTCACTTTATTATGTCATATCTCATTACCTCTAAACTATTACTCAAACATGGTAGAGCCTGGCACATTCCTGGTCTCAATATGACAATTCTTCCATCTTTTTCCAGTTCCTCATGGTATACATTCCTAATCTCTATTCCACATCCCCTCTTTTTCAGAAGGTTTAAGCACAAGCATTCTAATGGAAAAACAGTGTGAAGTTCCCAGAGGCTTCATCTATTTCTTGAGATATTCTTCAGCAGTCAAGATCAGGGGAAGATGTAAACTGAAACATCTCAAATGCACACACACACCATCAGTGCGTTAACATTTTCTCATTAACTCTCTTTGTGAAGTTATGACAGAAAAAAAAAGTTGAGAAGCAGCCTATAGGCAGGTCTGCAAAAGTACTGAATGAAAACTAGTTTGCAATTAAGGATATGACAGTTTGGGATAATGGAATCAAATATATGGATTCATTTACAGTATGTGTACAGTATGAACAGATTCCTTCATGGCAAAGCTCTCGTAGCTGTATATTATGAAGGCTCATCACAAACAGGCTGCCCAAAGTCCTGTATTTTGTACATACCTGTTGTATACCTGGGACCATCATTTTCTCTGCGTCTCCCTTCCTATCTAAGAGCACAAGTGTGTCTCAAATATCTCATTTTCCAAAACCAAGCCATCGCTACAATTATAATCTATAATACTACAACATTATTACTGTTGTTGCAGCAATGTTCCCTTCATTGTGCTGTTTCTAAAGAACACTCATTTGAGGAGCAGCCTGACTGCACAGAAATCATGGCAGTGTCAGGTGAAGTGAGTCTTGTAACACACAGGCTGTTCATTTTCTTTAACAATTTGTTCTTCTAGCATTAACCACTTTATCCAGTCAAGTGAAGACAGAAAACAAGAGTCACAAACTGTTCCTGCAACTACTCCTTCCATGCTTCAAGAATGTGAGCATGGAAAGCTGGTGCATTCTTCCAACACACTTCCAGACAAAAACCTGTCTTTAAGAACGTGGGCAGGTTTTCCATTAAGAGCAGTGACAAATAACGTCTGGCTTTCCACTGGATGCTCAGGAGGAGGAGGCAGCTGATTCTTTATTCTGTATGTTTTGGTTCACTTACCACATAAGATGTGAGAAAGAATAAGGAAAACACCCTTGTTTTTTAAACCTCATGTGCTTCACTAGAGTTCAACAATGAGTGAAAATTTTTCCTAGCCTCAAGCAAAGTTCATCCCTTTACGAACATATTGAATTATTTCAGCCACTATTTCTAGTTCAGCCTGTAATTTGCTACATGAACTGAAACTCCTTCTGCTCAGCTGATCTGCTATACCTTCTGCATGCCTGGTGAAGGGAGGATTATTTATTTAAGTCAGTGTCTCGTGGACTGATGTCACCAAGGGCTGAAGTGTACAACCACTGCTGCTTAGATGACACGTGGTTATTGTGTTACCTGAAGGGTCATATTTAACATTCTCTTTGCAAAGTAGCTGTTACAGAGGTTTTTTATTGTCCCTTTGACTTGGGAACATATTTGATCTTAAAATCTCCTTACTGTCACATTAACAAAACAAAGTCACAAGTGTTAAGACCCCTAGTTTCTCCTCCCAGAGAAAATGGCAGGACATAAAGTAGGATAGCAAGAAAAACTTTGGGAACAAATAATTATTTCTCATGCATTCGCATCATATTTTAAGGAAGTGGACTTTCTAGATTCTGAGCTATACCCTGAAAGAGATTAACCACAGGCTTTGGTTTTTAACAAAAGAAAAGTGCAAGACACAGCTACCAGTCTAAAAAATGGAGGTAGTGAGCAGACAAGATGAGCAGGGAACATGCCAAGTAAATTTCTCCCTCTACTTTACTTGTAGCATCTCAGCTCTCTGCCCATCAGGCTAACAAGTATTCTGGTCTGAATATCTCTCTTCAAAGGTCTCAACTTTGCACAGATAATTTACTTAAGCAGAAGGCCAGTAAGGGAGTAAGGTGACATTCCACATCCAGGCAGGAACCTGGGATGTGTAACAGCTGTCCTTGCTCCTCTGCACAGTACAGGTGGATCAGCAGCATCAAAAGCACCAACAGAACCCCCAAGAGAAAATGCAAGCCTTAAGCTGTGTAGAAAAGAAGAAGGAATCTGAATTTGGGATTCTGTGCATTATCCACTGAACAGCCACAAGACCAGCTATGAAATCCCCTCCAGAACCCAGTGTTGGGAATACAGCCTCTCCAGCAAGGCTTTTTCCAGCTGAAATTCTTCCATAATTTTAAGATGACCAAGACTACAATTCCAGCAAATAAACTGTTCACATGAAGTCCCTACCTAGCTTTAAAGCAAGTAAAAGTACTTAGCACTTAATGGCACACCTGACATAACCCACTCTGTCTACAGATTACTTTGCACACATGAACACACTGAACACAATTCCTCGCCTTGAGCACCCATTTTTTGGGGTAATTATGTTTGGGTTATTAGGTATTATTGCATTTTGGAAAAACAAAAAACCTTATTCTTTCAGTGTGGGGTTTGGTTTTTTTCAGCTATCAAACACAGGCAATCTAATTTCAGGGTATGCATTCTTTCAGAAGTGACAGCCAATGACAAAAGCATGCAGAACTTTACCTTTTCACTAGTCTTGTATTTTTCCCAGCTTTTCAACATCTTAAGCCATTTTGTAGTTCTTTCAATTTCAAGGTGCTTTTGCTGAAAAGGAATTAGAAATTTTTAATATCTCCAAAACGAATGCATTTAAAGTTATTTACATTTTTCTAACAGAGCATTTTGAACTTTTTATTCAGTCATCTGAGAACAGCAAAGAGTAACACCAGTTCATTTAAGACATCCAAAAAACCAGCCAACCAAAAATCAAGCAGAAACTCTTACTTTCAGCACTGTGGAAGAAATGTATTTTGTAAGAGGAGGTTAAGAAGACAAGATTTCTAGAAGTTTCTTTTTTATACATTTGGCAAGGTAAAAAAAAAACTTCAATTTTTTTTTATACTCAGTAAATTTTCAGGCAAGTAATTTCTGCACTTAAAAGTTAGCAGTCTCTGAAATGATCTTCTTTACCTAGACTTGCCCTAAACATAATTAGCTTCTGTTTGCTGACGATCACACAAACCATTGCTTCTTAAAAGGCAAAAAGTTAAAAAGGAACAAAAACAAGTGCATGCAAGAGTGACACTGCAGGAGCAGAAGTGAGAATAAGCTTTAATTCTAGACATTAGAAGCTAGAAATAATTGTCCTCCTTGGCATGGCAGATTTTCACCTGAATTACCCTGTAACTTAACATCAAGGATTTGTTCTGAAGATCTATTTGCTCAAATTTTATTACTGACAAGAATATTTCAGTAACAAGGTGATAGAATGAGAATCAAACCAAAAAACCCCCATCTTCTCAAAATAAGCAGTTATATTAAGTAGTCTAGCAAGTACAGCCCTGCTTCCTTTGAGACTGCCCTTCTGTCTATAAAAATTTTGCTACAGTTGCCATCAACTTCCCAAATTTGGGAACCAAACAAGCACTTGGAATCGGCCATCTTAGCCCACAGAATTTCAAGGCACTTTGGCACTACATGGCCAGAAATCTGTATTTTGCTAGCTCCAATTATAAGACTTCTAGCAATTATTTTTACAGCTCAGTTTTACATCTTGGAAAGTGCCTCTGATTATACTACAAAGTTAATAATTAGCTGTGTGTTTTTACATTTTTTAATGAGACTATTTCAACTCTCTCATAAAGCTTTGGAGCAGAAGATCCAGACTGGAAAGGTTTAAGCAGAAAAATGTGCGTGTGTAGCTATTGCTTTCTCTTCAAAGCTGAATATAAACAACAATTTAGTTTTACTGTAAAGGACAGCCCCTTTACCTCCAACTTCAAATCCAGGGATTAATAAAGACAGGAATGATATTCACATGGCTAGTGATTCAATCTGGTAACAACGTAAAAGTTTAATTTTAAAGCTCTGTAGGATACTGTAAAGTTATTAATACTTTCATTAAGTATTTATAAAGTCAGTTGCATCCAAAACGTCAGGGGAAAATATAAAAGAAAATTATTACTTATTGTCCCAACAGAATCTTAATTTTACTTCTAGCTTTTACCCATCAGAATTTGTTCATTCTTTCTTGGCTATCAATGCAATAAAATGGGCTTCTTTAACTTCCCGAACTTCCTTAGTCCAGGATCCCAAAGCCTTGCATTAGCAGAAGTATACCTTGATGACATTTAGGTTCACCCCAACTATGATAGATCCACAAAATTTCCAGAAAATAAGTTGGTTTGGGTTTTCAAGTTATTTTTGTTTAAATTCAAATGATATAAGCCTGACACAAGTATAAGAATGTTATGGGGAAAAGAAGTGCCTCTACTCTTTCAACCTTATCTAACTACTCATGTTGCAATTAACTGCCCACATTCCTGTTCAGGTTCTGGCTGTATTGGGCAATATCTCAAATAGTTGCCTTTAAAAAAAAAAATTTAAAGATGTTCCTTAAGAGTTACGTTAGAGGGGAAGGCTAGAAAAACTATTGCTTCCCAGATTTCACAACACTGTTTCTGATTCTCCTTCACACTTGCAACCCCTTTAAGGAATCAGCATTTTCAGCATCTCTTAAAGCAGCTGTTCTCTAGGCACAGGTTTAGCCTGCAGGAATAACAGGAAGTCAGGAAAGGTCTCTGCCCTCAACAGGTTCTTCAGATAATTGCTAAGAAAAATAAAGCCCTATCTGTTTCCACAGTCTTTTTGTTTGTATGTTTGATCTGCTTTCAAGATTTTTGGTCTTTTGAGCCAGAAGCTCACTTCAATTGTGTGTTTGCTCAAGCTTTTATGTCTTTGTGTCAATTTATCCCCATTCTCGAGTGATGCTACTGTAGTCAAAATAGCAATTATTTCTGTGTTCAGTTGTTGAAAACTTTTAGCTACTTCTTTCCTGTCTGAATTATGTTCACTTTCATGTCTAACAGGTACAACACTGAAAACACAGACAGATCTGAGCCAGCTCATTGCAGAGCAGATGGACGCTGCTGCTGCTCTTTCAGACAAGTTCCATGTAGTTGTCACCAAAAAAAGAAAAAAAAAATCCATTTATCTGTCTTCTAAGTACATTTTACACTTTGCAGCATTTTTGCCATTGGGAGTAACAGAATCCCTAATTGAAGCAGAGCTGGTTTCCTACTCTCATGTCAGTAAACAATGCACTAGTGAAAGTAAAAACATCATGAAGCTGGCAAGCATCCCTCTCGTGTGCAGCACTCCACCTTCCCCGAGAGCACGTGTGCCAGGGGCTGAGGCTCAAAGCAGTGCTTCAGCAGAAGCCTCAGAAAAAAACAGAACGTGCTGAACTGTTCCCCAGAGAATTTATAATCAAGTAAACCAATGACAAAACCTAACAAACTGAAAATTACTTAGAAAACATTTCACAGAACTTCAAAATCAGAGTCAGACACATACTCCAGATCTCCTGAGGTCAGTTCTCTTATCTCCTTTCCTCCACAAAATCTTTCCTCCCCTTGTTTTATCTGAGATGTGCTGGATGATGCATCTCAAGGTTAAGCAGTTCATAATGCAGGACAATGATTTGATGCATTTAAGGCATCAAATGTGCAGCAAAGTAATGAAGCACCAAAGTCAGTAATTATAACTATTAATGCAGAGTAAAGGTATTATCACCAGAAATACACACACACAAAAACACACACAGAAATCCCAGCCAATCCCAGCCTAAGTTCTTTTTGTATCTGAAGACCAGATTCCAAATTCACAAGGATTTGACCTTCTACATAAGTTGCAAATGAAATGAAAACTTGAGTTAGGAATAGTCTTTGAAATTCACAAGGCAAAAGGAAACCATAAATACTTCTGCCGAGTAAGTGACTTCAAAAGACACTGTACTGAAAGCTCATAATCTTAGCCTGCATTAACATAACACAGTAATCCTTATGAATGGTATCTTGAAAATTGCAAAGATTCAAACTCTGCTGACAGAAGCCAGATAAAGCTCAGACCAGCAGAGGTCAGGATATCATCAGGAGTGTAACCAGGAGCCTAATGCAGGAGCATCACTGGATGATTATAAAAACACACTAGACTTGCAATTTAACACTGACTCCATAAATATGGTTTCTGTGTTGACACTTTGAGACAGCACAAACACAGTTTGGGACACAGAACTGAGACACTATTTCCACCAAATAATTTAAGACTAACTACAAAGCCATGGTGAATCAGAGCTTCAAAACACATCTACCACAGTAGCTGCAAGCTGCCTAATATTTCTGCTCAGAGACTCACCCCCCCCCCCGCTGTGTCCTTCTGATGGAAATGAAATTATACATATACTCACCATGTTATTAAATGTAATGAAACATGGCAAGAAAATGCAACTATTTCAGGCTGTGTATGCAAAACCACACACGAACCAAGGCAAAATAAAAGAGACAAGTTCTACTCTTTTACAGTAAGCATCTCTTACTAGCTTCAGTATATAATTGAAGCTCAAAATAATTAATTTTCCAAAGCACTGCTGCTCTTAACACTCAAGGAGCTGCGCTTCCTTGGAACAAGTCATTCCATCCTTTTTCCATGTATTCTACTGATTTATGCACCCAAGAGGGCTACCTTAAACTTACAGCTTTAAATATTTTATCTTGAGTTTTCTGATCTGATTTGGTCTTGAGATAGCAACAGACCCGACTGACAATGGGGAAATACCAACAGTAACTGGGCCCAGACAGGCAGAAATTCAGTTCCCCATTATTTTTATTGCTTCCCACATTCCCAACACATCAGTTGTCAAACTACTTCTCCCATACCCTCCAGCAGCAGAAGGATTTTTGGACTAGGACCTGCATGTCCAGAATCCAGCCAGCTCAGCAACTCGGCATCATCACGAGGAGGTCAGCACTGCAGTGGCAGCAGGATACTTGTCACCATTTCCCAAAGCAGCAGAACACCCCACGCTCCTCAGGACGGCAGCGCCCACCTCAGTGTCAGTGCCACCACCTCGCTCACATCATCCATCCCCGGCACAGCTGATGGCAGCTCCTGGCACAGGACCACAGCTCTCACTCTTCCAGGGCAGAGCTGGGCGTGAGCTCTTAAGTAGCTCCATTTCCTTCACTAGGTCATGTAATGGGCAAGGAATATTCACATCTCCTTGACAGGAGGAAATGTAAGAATGAGTGGGCCCCAAGGGATCTGTGGCCTCAAGGATGACACTTCTTAGGGGACTTAGAATGTGCTTCTTTGGTAATGCAAATCACTAAAATGCTCCATCAACTCATTTCACAATGATTTGTATTTTTGAAAGCTGCAAATCTGTAAATGTTTACTTCCTAGTAAAAAAACCCAGAGGACAGTGGACTTACCTTTTCTATCACCGCATCATGGACAGGAAGCTCCTCTGGACTGAAAACAAAGAAGTAGTTTATATTAGTCTTGGTTAATCTCGGAACAAAATAATTTCTGCATAGGTTCTTACAAGTCATCATTTACAGCAGCAATTTGTAGTGACAAGTGAACCAGAATTCTGAACTGTAAAGAACTAATATTTTTAAGTACAGAACAAGGATTTTAAATTAAAGTAGTTGCATAACTTAAGAAAAACATTACATAGCTTAAGAAAACGTTTATTTCTTCTGTAAAAGCACCTCTGCTGTATTACTGAACTGAAATCCAAATTACTTTTGTTTTATTTGACCATACTATTGTTAGCTGATTTACAAATTTTAAAAAAAGTATTTCCTCCTTTACCACTGTGCTCAAGGAAAGGCACTGAGACTTCGCTTGACTTAGGAGAGTTAACTCACATTTTGTCAAAACTACAAAATTCACTCTAAGTAACCAGGAGGAAGTAGCAGAAAAAAAAAAAATCCATTTTGTTACTAGGTACCTAATTAACACTAAAACTTAAAGTCTTTTCACTTCTTACCCTAAGCCTAAAAAGGCAGTTTAGGAATTGAAAGCTTGAAAAGCAACCTTTGACCAGATACATCGTCAGACTTTCCATTACCTACATTTCACTCTGAGACCTCTAACTTCTGTTTTTCTTATCAAAGAAATTTGTGTTTTTCCTCTCAAAAGCAACTGGACCACCTTGATGCCAAGTGAGCCTGCCTTCCCCTGCAGCTTCTGAAAACACAGCAGCTCAACTGTAAGAAGCAACTCCCTTCTGCTCTAGAGGTCAGATAAATAACACACCCAATAAAACCATGTTTAAAAGGGACTACAACACAGGAAACAGTGGAAATACTTTTGAAAATTCCTACTGAGTCTTGATATTATGAAAAAAACCCTCATACCTACATCATTATAGCTTTTTATAGCGAGGCCATTAAACCCCAGTATTTTAGACCTGTATCCACTCTGTGCAAGGGTGACCTTGGGAAGGCCACAGAAGTTAATGCTTCAGTCAGCATAACAACACTCTGATGCAAAATGCCTGAATTGTATTCAATCTCATTTCATTTATAAGATGCTCTTTCAGATTCAGCAGTTATATTTGAATAAAAAATACAGAATAAAGAAATACACTTGAACCACTTAATCTAATGGAAAAACGTGCTCCCATCAGCACCTTCACAGAGACCAAACACAAGTCAAAGTTTCCAGTCCACAGCCCAGAAATTAATTTTAAAACCAAAAGACTTGCTTTTGAGCAGCATTGCAAAAAGCATAATTCCTTCATTTAGAAGCACTTAACTAATATCTAGAAGTTCTCTTGGTGAACAACATCAAAATCAAAAAAACTCCTGATCAACATCTAACACACTAGAAATAACCACAAGTCAGTGCTATTTGTAAATGTTAACAAAATTATAGTATTGTGCACAGTCTCATACAACTAAATCAAGTAACTGAAAGCAGTCCCTTTGTATGCCAAATATCACCTAGAAATTCAGCTTATTTGAAGTGGAAAGAAAAAGAAAAGGCGAAGAAAAAACTCAGTTTAATACAATCTACGTGGGGTGGTTGTTGTTTGGCTTGATGTACAAAGACTGCTAGGCCTTCTCACATCACTTAAAATTTCCAATTCTTTAGTGACAGTTGCAGGCCCTGCCTACCCTCCACGAGCCTCCCACAGCAGCCTCATTCTTCACAGCCCCACGAGGTCACACCAGCAGCTGCCTATGCACACAACAAACTCTTTTTCCTCCAGTGCTGCCTGCAGCGTGCAAGGCAAGGATCTGACAGCTCTGCATCCCCGCCGACTCACAGTGGCCACAGCAGCTCCTCTGCTGAACTGGTACCACTTGACAGCTTATCTGCACGCTGGCATGGAAGCTGATCACATGAAAGATTAATCAAACCTTATTTTTCACAAAGGGAGAATGAGCTTTAGTGATTTATTAAGGAATTGCTCACTGCTAATTTTGGGAGTTACCATCAATGTAGAAAAAGGCATGGCTGACACTCCTGAGCAGGAAAAGGCAGCCCTCATGTCCTGAGAAGCAGACACTAAATTAATCCAACATCAAATTTATGCCCACATTGCTTGTTATTTTTTGAGCCATACAGCTCTGCACTAATATGACAGAGCTACACTGCAATTCCACAGCAGCACATTAAGGCAGCCCCATGCTTTTATTCCCTAAGACGATGCTGAGCACCAGGCAAACAGCGCAGAAGCCAAATGAATCACCCTGGGCTGCTCAGTAACTCGCTGGACATGCAGGAGTTCCTGGAGATCTCCCTCTCCATTAACGAGATGGCACCAACTATGTCCATATACTCATATGTGTAAATATTAAAATCTACCCTGCAAGGACTGAAGGAAAGGAAGAGCAGGCACACAAACTCTCTCAAGCCACTAAAAGTGTTTTAAATAAATGCAGTTCCATTTAGTGTACGTGTTTTCTAAGCAGAAGAATCTTAAGAGGGTTTTTTATTATTAGGTAGGAACAGACACAAAATCAATTGATGTCTATGAATCTGTTACTTTATTGTACCTTCTATTTTTTCTTTATAATGATGCATCTTCCCCTTCCTTTCCCAGCCCAGCCAAGCCAATCTAATATTGTTACACCTTAATTACTTCTTTTAAAAATGAATCTTCTCCAACCGTTCCCAGTCTATGTAAACTTGCATTTCTCCATGGTGTTTATCTGCATACTTCACCAAATAATAATGGAAAATAGTAAACAATAACAACATAATATAGCCATATCCTGCCCTAAGATGACTTTTTTCCTGTAATAGCTCAAGTAATATGCATTCAGGGGATACAGAGAGAACAGAACTGATTAACATAATTAGCTTGGAACCATACAATCCTGGATATCCAAAAGAGGAGTCACAGGGATGCTTCTAACTGAAGTCATGAAAATAAGGTCTCACTTAGCAGAAACAAGACCTTAACACTCTGCTGTCCACAATAATGTAAAATCTGAGCTAGGTAAAGCCAGCAGATCACCACACCTGGGCTGTGCCTTGCCATGAGGACAAGAGCTCACAGCTGCAGCCACACGGGAGCCCAGCAGCAGCTCAGGGCTCTGCCTGTCACTGCCAAGCAGCTCCGGAGTTACAGCACCATGAGAAAGGGCTGAAGATTCTGCCTACACGTCTAGGAGCTACAAAACACTGCAAGATCAAATCCCAACTACAGTAAGCTGCCTGACAGTCATCCTACCAGGAGGCTCCTCAAAGACCTCTCACTGGAAGGCAGTAAATACTGGATTCCAAGGTTTGACTGGAATTTAGGATCTCCACCCACAGTCCTCACTGGTGGTGATCTGCAGCACCAGCCCAAAGCCATCTTCCCATCTTTCAGGCTGAACTACTTCCACCTTATGGTGAGATGGTCTCTAAGTTCAAAGACACAAGAGTTCATTTATTGGACTTGAATGAAAATGCCTTTTTATATATTTATCTTTAAATCCACCATGATGGCTAACACAGGTTTTCATGAATATTTCAAGAAAACTTTAAAAAAGAAACTATGTCAAATGCATAAATATCTGCCACTTCAGAGCATTAAATATGCAGATCTATGGTTTTGACCATTACAGTATGTGTTGTAATTAGCCTCCTAGAGTAAAAGTGGTGGTTGAAATAAATTGAAAAGTCTAAGACTTAACAAGCTTACAGTCCCCTACCCACTGCTGCTGTTTAAATCAGTCATCTTTAAACAGCACTTTGATGTATTTGTTCAATACAAACACAAGGAAAGACTTTCTTGTATTAGACACTCAACAGATTTATTCCTTTCCTACATTTGTATTTAAATCCCAAGTATGTTCCCTGCTGACTCAAATCACAGAATTTTCCTGTTTCTACTTTAACTTAAGTTTAAGAAACGTAAAGCCTCCTCTGTCCTTCGCAGCTTCAGTTGAGGATGGAAGATATTAAGTGCAATGATCAGCGACCTTGGTACACCAATCACCACAGAACTCTGAATTCCAGAGGATCAATTCATTTCTTCATAGTCACAAGCTGGACAAGGCCTGACAACAACATTTTCACTGGGGAAAAAATAAGTGACAAAAATTGGCCTCAATAAGACCAAAAATACTACAAAGCCTAATTGCCCAAAGAATTGTAATGTTCAAAATCTTTTGGTACACTGTACTTTTATTTCTCAATTTCTATTTCAGAACACAGCATTTGCTTAAAAACCCTCTCTACTTCTCTAATCTGTCTAACCCAGACACAACTGGCCAGGGCACTCTGAAGAACTTTGGGGCTCGTTACTAGGAAACATTTGCGGGAATAACTGTCATATACACAAGTCATCTAATAAAAAAGTCAATTATATTCAGTATTTCTATATTACTGAACTCAGTGTAAAACAACTACTAAAAAAGTTTAATCCTCATAAAGCCTGTAAAGCAGTGCCTATGTAAAAAGTTTTCTCAAACTATTCCTCAGTTATTTGCTCATGCTCTCCTCAAAGTACTCTAAGTGCAATGGCATCACCTTGTACCACTGCAGAGAGTTTCATTTTAAATGAAAAGTATTTTAAAATCCTATCTGGTGTCACATTTTAAATATAACGTAGGAGAAGTTTTTTGCAGAACACTGATCTTCATGGTCTCATTGAGTTAACCACAAAGAAACAAATGCTGTGCATTCAGCCTGTCATTTGTGATGCACTGTTAAGTTTTTTAATCCATGAGGAAAACATATTTGCTATTACCCGGGAGACTTACTTCGAAGGAAATATAAAAAAAAAAAATTAAGAACCAGTCATTTGTATCATTTTGAAGCTTTCACGATCAAGAAATTTTTGAGTGAAACATCCACAAAAACATTAGTAAGGTGTAAAGGTCAAAACCAAAAGTGATGTGAAATAAATTCGTAAGAGTGATCGTGCACAGGTAAGGTATGAGGGGAAGAATTCACTTGACAGGTCTGAACACAAAGTGCTTTAGTAAAAATGGAGTTGTCTTGCTGTACGACATGAAACTCAGATTGCTGAGTAACAACTTCCACCATTACAGTATCCAGATGTATTAGGAAAAAGTAAAATCTTCCCAAATAGCTACAGTTTCAAATTGTGTTATTTGTCAGGAGTGAGTTGTAGGAGTCTATGGCCTTACTAGACACAAAAAAATGAGTATATTCACACTGGGAAACCCATTCCACAGCAATAAACACACTAACAAGGTGTTCTATTAGGTCTGCCTCCCCCTCAGTGTCTGATACATGGCACATAAAGCTGTCAGGGCAATATGTGGTATTATGGATATGTACAGCAGTGCTTTGCAACAGAATCACACCTTCAAGGTAATTTTCAGAGGAATCCTGACTGAGTATTGCTTTAATCTTCCAGCTTTTGAAAGGAAATTAAAGCAAAAGTGTTATTTTCAAAACCAATAATATATGGAAAAGATTTCTGAAAATATTAAGGAGAAGGTAAGAAAGTTGTTGTTTTTCACATACAAAATTCTGTGGCTCACTTCCTTCTTTGTACTTCACAATTTACTAACAAACTCACAAATTTTACTGAGTCTGTCTCTCAAAATAATTGGAGCTCTGCTAATCATCATCCACTTGGAATTTTCACCGAACAACCTCTGCACAGTATGGGGGTAGTGACTACAGCAGATTAAAAAACAGCTTCTAGAAGTTTTGTTAAAATTCATATGCAAGCCAAAGCAATTAATTAACATACGGGATAAGCCAATGTGATATTCCACAATATAATTATCAGGAAACATGCTGCAAGAAAGAACTTAATGCTGGCAAAAGGTTGGACCACATGTGATTTTGTGACTAGGTTTTATTTGCAATTATTTTTTGTGGATTCTGTGGATGTTGCTGCCAATTTGCACAGCACAGTGCCATGAACATGTAGCTCCTGTCCAGAAAGTCTCAAGCACTGTGAGAGATGGAATAAAATGAAACCAAAAGCTTTATCAAAATCAACTAAATCTCAAAATGGTGACTTCTTAGTAAAGTACTTTGCTGTATGGAAGAAGATGACTTTGCTGTAAAATTTTTACTGCCAATATGAAAAAATTATCAAGAAATTCATAGAAAAAAAAAACATAGAACTGTGTTTTCATTACCAAATGTTAAAAATATGTGTTTTCCTGTGTTTTTAGTGAAAAGGCATGTTCTATATGCAAACTTGAAAGTTTCCCCAGCTTGGAATCAGAAAACCTTTGAGAAAATCTATAATCTGCTTAATTGAGCACATCAGCATTTCTAGTGGTTTTTGATGTCACTTTAATTGTACATAAATGAACACTGAGGTTAAAAATGTCTTCTCAGAATCACGTTTTTATAAAGATAAAAATTAGTCTATGCTACCTTAAAATTCTCTAGAGTCTAAAAGGCAACTGAAAGAGAATGCCTTGCTTCTAATTTACATTTGATAAATGTCTGAAACACCTAGGATTTTCTCCTTAAACACATATCTCCTGCTTTGAAATACTGCTTGAAGGTTACTTCCTGTGCAGATCACTTACACCATAAATTAACAGTGATCCACGGTTTGCATGTTGGCAGCTTCATCCGCATTAAAATTCATGCACTATGCAAAGCTTATTTCAACATAAATTAACTAAGATGGTATTGTTCCAGCAATATATACTTGTTCACTGCTGAAGCTCACAGCGTTATGTACCTACACTTGCTTCTTTCAGGAAATAAACTTCAGTGGTCTCAAATCCCATTTTGGTGGGTCCTTCATTGGGTCTAGAGTAGCAGCATCTTTGCACTTCTATAAACTGTCCCCCCTTTTAGCATCCTTAACAATCTGCGCCAGTGAAACACACTCTGGCCATTTCCCACATTCAGTTACTTTAATCTTCTATAAGTGCTAAATTTAGCAGGAAATATATAAGGTAATAATGATTATGCTAAATACTTGTTTTAAAGCTTAAGCAGTAACTCAAAACCACTGCATATCGCTTTATGAATGTTGTATAAATTAAACCATATTAACATACTCAATCATTTTTTTCAGTTCTGCTACCTAACAGCTCTTTTCATAAAAGGAAGTACTTCATGAATTCCTAGTACACAGTGGGTGATCTTTTACTCAAATCAAGTAGCAACAGCTGTTAACAAAAAAACACATTATTTGTCCTTAGTTGGCAGAATTATCCTGCAGCTTATTTTTGTGTTTGCCATCAAATCTGCAGGATTGCATTCACCTCATTTCCTTCTGTATCTGCTGAGGATTGCTGAAGTGACAGCCTGGACTAACTCAGCTGAAAGAGTGGATATAAAATTCAAATTTCAACTCTAGTCCTAAGAACAAGCTTAGAAAGCCAAAAGAAATGGGTAACATTGTGACACAGTTTTAGGAAGGAAAAAAAGACCATACCATTCTGAGTTATAGAAAATAACAACAGAACTCTTCTTCCTTCCACAGGAAGGACCTGCATGAAGGGAGAGTGAGAGAAGAACCACACACCTGGTCACCACAAAAAGACAAGGGGAAAGGGAAGACAAAAAATTGAAGAGAACATCATCTTAAATACTGTTGCAAAAAAAATTAAATTCACGGTCCAAGTCACAGAAAAATTCATTGGTAACTTCTAGACACGTAACTTCAAGGCACTTCCTCCTTCTCCTGGTGAAGTCCTACCACAAGTGATGTCCAAATATATACAAATGTAAAGCTCACAAGTGACTGTCTGAGAGAAGGGCTGGTTCCTCTCCCTTTGCTTGGTCTGGTTTAAACAATTTTCCTGAAACAGCTTTGACTAAACAACCAATTTTCACCATCAGGCTGACAAAGAACACTTGTGAAAGTAGCAAGCGTGAGAAAAAGTGAGTAACAAAGGCACTGAAGAGTTCCTCCTGGTAACCAAAACACCGTCTACAGCAACACTTCTGACCACACGCTCTTGCAAAATAAGACCTCAGTTTAAGGAAGAAAATACTGCAAATTACCACGGATGTCTCATGCTTTTGAACACAAGTTCAAATGCATCCATGCAAACAGAAGAGTCGCAACACAACCACTGCCACGAGTGCAGACAGATTCAGAGAAAAATGTTCATTGTCCATCAAGGAAGCAGAGCTGTAAACTCAGTCAGAACGGACAGAACTAAGCAAATTTTACAGCAGGTCCAATGTACTCTTCCACTGTCAGGGATGTTTAAATAAAATTACCTATTTACTCTGGTCTCTGACACAGCCTCACCACAACTGCAAAGTAAGCAGGGATTCATGTCAGCTTATCAGGAATTCCATAACTGATAAATAGGGGGTTTGCTGTGTTTTTGAAACAGGTTTTGTCACATAGAAATACAATTAAAATATTATTTTAAAGTAGTTCCTGTGGAAGGCATGCAAAGAAAAAAAAAAAAAAGATTTGTCTAATGCTAGGAAGATGGAGCTAAAAAAAGCATTTTGAATCTCAATTACTAACCCAAGAAAACTACCACTTCTCTCCTTAAATAAAGATAATATCCTCAGGGTATACTGGGGCAAAAGGAAAGAATGTTAAATAGAGCTGAAATTTGTGGCTGGGGCTTTTTTTAACAGCAGTTCCTCAACATGATTAGCAATAAATATTTCTCAGCAAAATCAGTCAAGGTAAGTATATCACATATTAGAAGGCAGAATCCATGGCACACAAAGCAAAACTCCAGTGGAGAGAATTCAGTGGAGTTCCCATGGTAAATCCTTATAATGCCACATAAAACTTCTAGACAGTCAAAATGAGGCATATTCATACATTTGGGAGAAAGAAGAGAAACACAACTTTTCTCTAAGAAGAGAGCTCTGAACTTTTTTTTAACAAATATTTGACTTTGGCAGCTGAAAGAGGCTGAACTTGGCACACTTCTTCCCAAGGGAGGGAAGAGTTTAGCCACTCTCCCGACAAGAGGGTCTGACCCTGTCTCACAAAGCTGAGAAGAGGAAAATGACAGCAAGTCCCTGCTGAATGACCAGGATAAATAAAATGCAGTAAGATTCACATTTATAATTGAACTGTTAAGAATAAACATTTCATTGCTATTTTAGCGCTTCACCACATCACTTAACATGTTTGGCAATATTTACTGTGCCTAGAAAATTAAGAATTGTGGCTCCATGTCATTGTGAACAGTAACTTTGCAACTCTTCTAGTAGCCTTGAACCTCTTTCCTTAAACTCCGATGTGCAGATTTAATGGCCTTAAAAGGAAATGGCTTAAGCTGAGACAGAGGAGATTAGATTAGGAACTAGAAAAAAAACTTCACTCTTAGGGTGGTCAGGCATTGGAAGAGGTTGCCGAGGTGGTGGAGTCACCATCCCTGGAGGTGTTTAAGAGGCTTCTGGATCTGGCACTGGGTGATGTGGGTTTAGTGGTTATGGGGTTACAGTGATGGTGCTGGGTTTACTGCTAGACTTAATGATCTTAAGTCTCTTCCAGCCCTGATGATTATATGACTCTCCTACTAAAAATTTGAAACTGAAATTATATAAAATCCCTATTTTTTGAATGCTACTTTGATTATTGCCAAATTACATTAACCATGCTTTTTTTTTAACTGCTATTACCCAAAATCTCAGCAAAACTTCTGCTGCTGAGAACCCTCAGGGACCTGTGCTTACAGCTCTGATCTGGAGAGAACTCACTCGTGCACCCACCCAAATCAGCAGGGAGTGCTGTGCAAGACTTACTGCTTATGGACATGTGGTTCAACAGGCACATGGGAAAAAGTATTAAGGAATATTAAGGAATGAACACAGAATACTTCAGAGACAAGGACTATTTTCCAGCAGGGCTACATACAAATTACCAAGAAAAAGAAACCAAGAGGGGATAACCGGTTGCTCATCATATTGCTCCCTTTCAAAAAGTTCAGGGTAAAATAATAATACTGGAGGAAAAAAATAAATCAATAGTTTTATTTGGAGACATTTAATTAAGTATCTCAATCCTTGACTGAGCTCTCTGTTTCTCTGCTCCCCTAACTCATTTTTGGAGCATGCTGTAGAAATGCATTAGAGCTCATAAAAAGGCAGTTTTTTTAAAGAGTGAAGTCTGATGGAGAAGAGCAGGTAGGTCTCTATCTCAGCAAAAGAAATTTGAAAAGCGCCTCTGGCAATGTGATAATCTCCATCATTAGCAAACTATTCTCAAAACATGTTCACTGCTTTAACAAGCTCATGGGATAAAGACTAAGGGTATGAGTCACATTCTCAGCTGCTGGGAACTAGTACAATTCCATCAGAATCAGCACAGAGCTACTGTAAGAGAAGCACAAGAATCTAACCCAAATTTTGGAGAGAGCCTCATGAAAGGGGTGAGGGGCAGACCACATCTGTATTTTCTACCACTAGTACTTTTACTGTACCACTCTTTATTCTCTAGGGGATAAAACCCCACACAAACAACCTTGCAAAATAAACCTCCAATCTACCCAATCTCACTATGCTGATCCTGGAATATTTATCACCATAAGAGCATCTGCCACAGTAAATATACATGCCCAGTTTCCATTTACTGAGCAGGTAGTAAAAGGAAAAACATGTTTAAACTGAATCACCCAAGTTAGACCAAAAAGTCTGACAATACTGGTTACTGCTATAAGATAACAATTATTAATATAAGTTAACACAAATCTTGATAATAACAAAGTCTGAAAAGAACTCCTACGGTGCAGGCTGAAGAAACAAAAGTACTTCTTTAATTTTTTCAATCATGTCATGGCTGCATTGATTTTCACAGCTCATCAACGAAGTTACCACAACAATTCTGTGACTGGCATTCATCACAGAACAATGGAAAGAAAAAAGTTCTTGGAAAGTTGCAGTAAATAAATTGCAGTTTCTTCTGCCATTTCTGTTATAACTGTTAAGGTCTGAACACCTAAAACACTTTCCACAATGTATTAGTCAGAGTATTTAAGTCAGAATCCATATATCCCGATGAGGAGTAGTAAAATTTGGACTTGAGCTGTACATGCCCCAAATTCCAGAAACCAGTATAATTTTTATTTTACTTAGAAAAGCAAAACTGTGGTCTTGAACAGTTTTGTTATAAAAGAAAACTGAACACCTCCCTCACAGCTGGGTGATGTACAGAGAGAGAAATATAAAAGAATCATCAAGAATATACACACACAAGGATGCTTAGAGAAGACCACATAATATAAAACCTAACTGCCAGCTAAAAATGAGAAGTGTGGGATACTTCGTTTTTTTTAAATACTTTTGCGTGGCCGCCATCTGACTGAAGGACTGAAATCAGTAGCTCCAACAGGTACCAAACAAATTAACCTGGCTGATGTTTCTTCCTCAGAGGGATGTTGTTCAATGCTTCACAGATTTCAGTACAAAGCCTCTCAGGACCTGGAGTGCACTGACCAGGGGTATATTGGTGTGCTGACCTAAGTGCAGGAAGATGCTGTTCAGATTGGCTCAAATTTTAGCTTCCTGTGCCATCCTAGGAAGACACCGAGGGCGTTTGGCTTATCCTGCTCTGACTTTTGGCCTGGTGTTGAAAGGCCCCAAAGAGGATCAGCTCTTTAAACTGGTGTTGACCTTCACAATTGCAAAATGCTGTTCTCAGCTTCTAGCCTACTTCAGGATCACGTACTAAGTTTGGGCTGTTTTGCAAACTTCAATCAGACAATGCTCTTGTGACCATGCAACCTTAACATTATGTGGGGCAGGGAGGAAGGGGAGGGAATAAAGCTGTTTTGCCCCTGTAGATAACTGCAGAGTTTCACAAAAAATAAATACAAGGATATATTCATGAAAAATACATCTTTAAGTATGTGCTTCAATGACAGTCAGTTAAAGCCTAAATTCTTATTTACTTATAAAAATATTGACTGTCATTTGAATTTCTTGCTTTCTTTTACTGTCTTAAGACCTTTAATAACTTTTTAGCTATAAAAATAACTCATAAAATTGTCACTTCTAAATAGACAAATCAATATAGATATTACATAAATTGTCAGTTCAAGGAAATAAAATCCTTTTTAAAACATTCCTAGTTGTAGTACAGAATTTGTCATCACCCATGGAATGAGGTATTTATTCTAGTAGCTTTTTTAACCATTCCAAAGCAGCACCAAAATCAACTAAAGAATTCCAGGAGGGGGAAGGGCCCAGATACTAAGGCATTACTGGAATGCCTGCTATGAGCTTCAAGACACTAAGAAACTCCTTTAGTTTTCTTTCCCTGAAATTATTCCCTTACCAGTGACTGCTAGAAAAATGCAAATAGAAGTATCTACAAGGTAAAGAAAAGGGCTGACAAAAGAACAGTCCACAGTAAAAATACAGGTGACATTTACTTTAAAATTTAGCCAGGTTCCAAGATAGGACAGAGAGGAACTGCTTTTTTGTGGGGTGCAGGGTCAACATCCACACAATGCTGATGAAAAAGATACAACACATCCAAGAAGAGGAAAAAAAAGAAAAAACTGAGCAAATAAACCCCTTGTTTTTTATGAATATCAAACACATTCTGCCTTTTTTATCTCCAAAACCAGCTAAAACAGTTTTTGTTATGACTATCTGTGAAGAGATCTTCGACATTTCTCCCATTCCTAAAATACTTGATTGCAAAAGTCATCTATTACAGGCTAAGGCTTATCTGAGCCCTACAGGAGTCCCCCGAGATGGTCTGCTGGACTTCCATCAGCTACAGGCACAGCATGAAGCACCCATCTCCTGCACTTTCTAGAAAAGACTATCCAATCTTATCAAAACACGGGCAGATTGTATATACAGACACTGGTGCTAGACTTCAGAGGAAAAAATGTTCCTTTTAAAACTGAATGGCACTTTTCACATGAGCCTGACTGCTCAGCATTCCTGCACTATCACATGAAATCAGCAGCAGGACTTTTATTGGAAAGTAAACTGCATTGAATAAGGACCATGCCTGAGGTTTTCTGGGGAAAGGATACTGGTGCCTTTTTTTTTTCTCTAAATATTTTTAGGTTTATTGGTAACCACACTGCACTTGTATAAAATATACTGGTCTGCTCTGTCAATACTCATGGTCATGACTAAGACAAGCTCCCTGACATGGGATTCTCTGAAAGAAATATTATGAAAGTGAAGAGTGAAGTTTTAATAGGCTATTCCATGTAATAGGAATATTTAATTTACTTAATGTATGTATTAATTCAATATACTATTCCGTTTATACCAGGTGACACTGAGGAAGACCAACAGCAATTGGCAGAAAAAAGTCTGTATTAATTAAGAGAAACAGTACTAATTGGAGAGACAGAAAAGACACATGGAAAGAGATGCTGAGAGCATGACTGGAGATGTACTCCCAGTGGGAGGCACACCATGCCCGGGTGGGGAAAGACATGTAAGACAAGGAGCAGAAAAAAGTCATTATGTGCAGGAGGCTCCTGCACTGCCTGCCACCTCACCAAAGGAACTGGAGTGATCCAAGGGTAACCACGACAAAAAGCAGGGAAGCTTGTCCTGGAGGCAGAGGGGAGACAGATGTTTCCTCTAGGTGCCTGTTAGAGTGTTACGGTTTGGAGTGTTCCTACTCAGCATCCAAATCAGCAATCAGAATGTCAAGTTATTTGGCAATAAACTATGAAAAAAAATCCTCAAGTTGAGTCTGGTTTGCCTGCAACACCACATGGCTTAAATAAACAACAACCCACCAGTTCCTTACAGCCTTGCAACAACAGCAGCTGGTAAAGGCCAAATTTTCTACATTTTAGTCAGTAACAAGAGTTTCCCTCTTCCTGGTTCCTGCCTGCCCCTACTGTACAATTTATGTTTTCAGTAGAGTAACTCACACCTGCTACAATTTAGTCAGTGCCACTGAACAAACTCCTCATAGCTGTATTTTGTTTTGTACACTTTGGTGTTAAACATCTCAGGAGACAGTCCCCTTTGGCTCCCCACAGGTTATTTCACAGCTTAGCTTTGCTGAAAACCTTTGTCCAACATCCAACTTCCCTCTAAAACTTCCCTTTATTCATTTCAAATAAGTCTCATTATTATAATGCTCTGGTACTTCTCACTGAACATACTTTCTTGTTCCCCAAATTCATTAGGTGTTAACTCAGCTATTTTTTTGTTTTAAACAGCTGTCTTTAATAACCTGTCCACACCAATTTCCTTTTAATATCCAAAGTTAACTACAATATTCACATTCATTTGCAAAATGAAAAAATAAAGTACTGCAGCAAACAAATTGTGTTCTGAAGGCAGCAGCTACTAAAAGTTTAAGACAGTATTGAGTAAAGATGATCCTAACTATCATAAACAATAAATACTACAACACTTAGAACCAATCAAAGATGCCAGATATATCAACGGAGCGTCTTATAAGAAGGTTAAAGTGACGTATTTTACTTGAAGGGAAATGTCAGATCTGTTTCCAATCACAATCCAATTTCTCCACTGTCAAACAAAAAGGTACTTTCCCTCTACCTCTCAGTCTGTTCTCTGAAGAAAACCTGAGCCCACTTCTACAGGTATGGCAGGAAGACAAGGGAAGTGTTAAGTCTTCAGGTTCCTCAAGTTTACCAATTCCCAGTTTAACACACAAACAAGGACACTGGGACACCAGAAGAATTGCAGATCTAGACCAAAGCTACTCTTTTAATGTCTCTAGTCTTTACACTCTCCCATCTTCTACCCAGTAGCAAGTTACACAGGCAGCCTGACAGCTTCGTTCCCTCATAATTATCTTTTCTGCCCTATCAGCAATCAACTGAACTTTGAATGCCCCTTCACAAAGCCAAGAAAAGCTGCAAACAGGACACAGACAAGGAAAAAGAGAAAACTACTGATGGTAATCAAAGCCTATTGTACTTGAGAAAACAAGCCCTAATTTTCTATCAGGTTCCTCACACCCAGCACCTTTCTGATACAAAAGACACCTCTCAGCTACTTAGTGTTTGAAGATGTCAATACAAGCAACATTACAAATCCCTGTAGACATTAACTAGGGCACTGTAAATTTGGTACTGCCCCTAGATTTTGTTTTCAATGTGCATCAGCCTGTTTGCTAATTTACACTGAAAACACCTGATAGGTCGTAGGCAATTGTGGCTCTCAGGGATGATAACCTTTTGAGGCTTTTGGTACATCCTGCTGCATTTCAAACTCTCATAGAACAGAAGTTTCTTTAAGACACAGCAGGCCCAGTATGACAGCACACATGACCCAGACCATAGTTAAAATCTATAGTGCAATATAAATTGTCATTTCAGGGCAAGACAGTTGATATGTTTATCCTAATTATATTTCTTCTATTAGGAGACATTTTGCTTCTCAGGAAAATAAAAATATCATTTGCAATGAATTTATCTTAATCATAAAGCAGCCTTGAGAACATCCCCCAGGTGAAATCTGCCCTGTAACAAGACATGGACAAGCTACAAATAGGCACAATTAGTGAAGAGATTATCTGCATACACTGCTAACCAGTGCAGTCTTTATGTAATTTAAATCTTTCAGCTTTCATCCCTTGAAGTTGACTACATAGAGAATTAATTCTGTGTTGGTGAGTAAAGACCTTCCTGGGGAAGAGATCTGGGGTAATGACTGACAGCAGCAGCAACTGGAGAGGACTTGAGTAACAATCTTCTATGCCTCACGCATAAAAATGCAAGTATCACAATACAAGTAACAGGGAAAGTTCAGGAGTTCTCAAGGATTCCAAAGTCAGAGGTGAACCCTGCAGTGGCTTCCATTACTTCTGCCCAAGAAATAAAATAACTCTGACATCCATTCTCCATTAGGAATGCTCCAACTGCAGCTACAACGCCAGGCACGTGGTGCTGCAGCTGTGGTTTACCAACACAAGGACCTCTTTGTGTGAAACAGATCTCTCTGAATGTCACAGATCAGATTAACTCACCCCAGCGAAGCACAAGCAGTCTGCAGGTAAAGAAGACTTTTTAACTGGCAGCTTGTAAAAACAGTAACATTGCAAAAAGGAAGGAAGAGAGGAGAAAAAAAGCCCCCAAAAACCTGAACATACACATCCCCCTTCCCAATACTATAAATTACATAGGTATTACTAAGTTTTCCACTTATCACTGATTTTTCTGGATTTAAACTGCATTTCATGTATTCAAACAAAAATGCCAAACACCAAGAACATCAGAGAGCCCTAGTATTACCAAAAGTAGCAAGTCAGCTTCTGCTCAGTTTCTGCAAGCCGGATATTTACATCCGCCAAACACAAAAAACCTTAATACAATTTAATGCTCTAATCTTCTATTTGCCAAAAAGGCACAGATTATGTTACAATGGAGGCACCTATAGGGGAACTGCACCTGGACTCTGGCATTTTCTGACTCGAAGTTAAGATTCAACATTAGGTCCCAAATCAGCACAGATTTCAGTAAGGTTAAAAAATATATACAGCCAAAAGATCTTTGAAGGACTGAGATACACTGTTGCTTGTATACAACCACTGAGTAACCTTAATGTGTTGGGATCTTTTTAAAAATAAAAATTTTAACAAAAGTTTTGTAAATCCTTCCAAGAACTTCAAGTGTGTTTACATCCAACCAAGTTATTCACAAACAAAATTTATCTGCAATTCAGCTTGAAATATTTCTTTCGTAGACTATCAATTTTCATTCCCGAATATTTTAAAACTATTTTAAACTATTCCTATTTTAAAAATAGGAATTCCATTCCCTATGCAGGATCAAATTACAGAAATAAAAAACCAGATAGAAACTGAACTGAAAAGCACAGTGGAAGATTAGCCAGTAGTAACACTTACACAGCAGTTTCCAAAATATCTATTAAAAAGCACAATAATACTTTCACCAAATAGGTAATACAGTAAAGAGCCTATTAATAGTAGCAAACTTTTAATCTTATTTTTTTCACAAGCTTGCTACTTACTGTAGAAACCCAAATCTGTCTGTGACTTTGTAAAGACGGTAGTCAGCATCTTCCCACGGTTCAATCTGAGCACCCTCACGTCCCTAAAGGGAAAGGAAAAAAATAAAAAGCCAAATTATGTTTTGTGACACAATAAATTAATACAATTAAGACAACATTTAACCACTCAAAAGCATAACCTTTGGGACATGGTGGCAGGAGGTTAGAGGAGGGGGAGGAGAACACCAGTCCTAAACTGACCAGCCAGGGAAAAGGAGAGCAGCACACCTCTCCCAGCCCTTACAAATTTTCATCACAGGAAATCTCTTCTGGTCACTGCTGTACACAGAACACATTTCAACCAGAGTCATAGTAATCCCACACCTGTTGTTAAACTCCACAATAATCCACCAAGGTCCCCACAGAGTGCCTTCTACTCATTTCATTTCCGACACCCATCTTTCCTGAACAATCACCTGCCAGAGCACATCCTGCAGACAGTCCTGAATTAATGTCCATGCTGACTTGCAGCAGCAGTCAAACAATGCAACACTTGAGTTTTGCCTCAGTGATGCCTTCATTCATGTCCCACTCCTCTACTCCAACTGCCAATCTTGCAAAAGGTTTGTAGAAGTTTATCTACATTTCAGCCCTACCTACATCTGGTATGGGCTATGCACAGGTTACTGGGTATGAAATCAGGCCACCACTCAGAACACAAAGTGTGTGGGGTTTGTGTGGCCAGGTTTTAGTAGCAGGGGGCTCCAGGGGTGGTTTCTCTGAGAAGCTGCTGGAAGCCTCTCCCACATCCAACAGAGACAAAGTCAGCTCCAAAGCAGAGATGCTGCTGGCCACAGCCCAGCCCATCACCAGAGCAGGTTTGGTGGCAGGATTTGTGACCCTGTGGGGAACTCACACTGGAGTGCCTGTGCCTGAAGGACAGACCCTGTGGGTGGGACCAGTGCTGGAACAGTTCATGAGGAACTGCAGCCCATGGGAAGGACCCACACCCGAGACGTGCATGGAGAATTTCAGCCTGCGGGAAGGACCCCACACTGGAAAAAGGGAAGAGTTTTAATCCCCAAGCAGGAAGGAGCTGCAGAAACAATGTGGGATGAACTGACCACAGCCCCTGTTCCCCATCCTCCTATGCTGCTCTGGTGGAGGAGGTAGAGGAAACTGGGAGCAAAGTTAAGCCCAGGAAGCAAGGAGGGGTGGGGAGAAAATGTTTTATATTCAGCTTTTATTTTCTTATTATCCTACTCTGATTTGATTGGTAATAAATTAAACAGATTTCCTCAAGTCAGGTCTGCTTTGCCTGTGACAGTCAGGGGTGAAGGATCTCTCCCCTACCCTTATCCCAACTCATGAGCCTTTTGTTCTATTTTCTCTCCCCTGCCCAGCTGAGGACGGCAGTGACAGAGCAGCTTTGAGGGGCCTGTGGTGTCAGCAAGCCAGACAGGAGCATGTTTTCCTTATTCCAAGGTGATCCACTCGCTCACCTGCACACACTGTGCAAACACCAGTAAGTCACCATAAAACATTTCATGAACTCTACAAACAAAGGCATTGCTCAGTACTCCAGTGGCACTTAAAAAGTCTGTAAGTGGTACAAAAACACCTGACTACAGTGTAAGCACTCTAGGTGCACTTTGTGCCAGGCTTGTCCTGACAAGGGGTCCAAGAACAAACATGGTATGACCAGGGCATTACATTAGTTCTCCATAACAGTATTAGATAGCATACAACTCACTCATCTTTTACTTTTTCTGCAATGATTTCAGTGTTTCTACTACTATAACCAAAGATTAAATAAATAAAAAGTAAAGTGAGAGTCTTTCTGATCTAATAGGTACACTGAGCATCCTCAAACACCCCACTTTCACCGCTTCTAATACAATATACTCCCTGAAATAGTCCCAAAGTAACTTGCTATGCACCTGAAGAATTAGTTGATTGAGTCATTATCCAGAGTATCCCCCATGGAGGGAGAATTTAATTCACCTAATAAATTAAACATCAGATTAGTACTCGACAGAGTATTTTAAACAACAGCTAGCTGGAATCATGATTCAGTTTTTAAACGGACATATTACTAAAATTCATTACAAAATGTCTTTTAAATTATCAACAAGTTCACTTACTCTGTCATACTTGGCAACTATCTCTGCTCGTTCCTGGGCAAGTTTGATAGCAGCATCCTGCTCAGCATCTGCACCTGTAGAGGAATTAAAATAATGCTGTTCATATTTTCTCCCTCGTGAACAAAGAATTGCAGCCAAATACTTGGAAAATAAACTTCAACTTCAGGGAGACTACTTCAGTGGAGAAATGCCAAAACTATTGTGTCAAAGCAAAGTATGACCTTGGTGCATGTCTTGAATACTGCTCAAAGCAAAGTACAGTTATCTTAAGTGCTAAGTTTAGAATATTTCTGATTTTCCACCAAGGCAGATATTAAATACAGTAAAAAAATACTGCACAGCCCACTAAATGAAGGACTGAAGAAAGTACTAAAAGCCACTAGAGCTAGCAATTCCACATTCTAAAAGTCAAAGAAAGCTGAAACATTCACTATTGGCTTAAAACAAAAGTGTGAACTATTTACAGGATTTGTAGAGGTATTAGAATACTGAAGAAATACTGCATGGCTTCTTCTTAGAAATTGCCTAAAACTTATTTCTCAGAAAACAGGGAAGGGGGGGGGTGCTGTTACAGTGTCAGAACTGCAACTTGGGCAACCCAGAGCTGGAAGAAGTGTAAGGATATGACAACAGGAAGGTTGACAGGCAAGGAAAAAAGCCAATGTGTGAGTAAGCATTGGACATGAGGACACTGCAGATGCAGCATTTAGTACTAACGGAGTTAAGTTTTGCTAAGTCCTGTTTCCTGAGCAGAGACCATCTCTAGAAAATGGACAGGAACAGAGAGCACCAAGAAAGGAAAAGTTGCTGTTTTGAATATCCAACAACAGAATGTACTTCAATATCTCAAATGTAATTATGTCAAACCAATGAGGGAAATGAGCCTTAATTAGTACTTTTGTGAAAGATTCAAGAGTTTATTTCTTTTGATTATTAAAAAGCAATGAACTTCAGATAAAGCAGGGCTTTAAAAAGGTTTAAAATATGTTTCAACCTAACACTGTTATAAAAGTAACTCCAAGCATGTATTTTTCCTTCACTGTCTAGTTCATGGCAACATAATGAATTTCAAGAATTGTACATACCAACCATCTGCGCCAGGAAACAGAAAAACAGATCAGATATTACAGTTTTCTACTTTATGACATTAATATAATTATTTGTTCAAACCTAGTGTTCTTTTAATGAAGTTTGCCTATATATTTCTCAACCTTTAGACAAGAAGTCGTGCCAACGTGGCCTTCTAAGACATCTGTTAGAGATTTAGCATGGTCTCTGCTTGTTTTCACTCCAACTTTCTCCAGGGGAATGCAAAGAGAACCTCAGTATGACCCACCACAGACACAAGCACCACCTTCAGACAACAGCACTGTTTGTCCCAAGGCTCTCCTAGGGGAAAATCTGGCTGCTTCTTTAAATCTTTTGTTTGTGATCCCTAGAAGTCACACTTTGTTACCCTCACCTGGTCCCCTTTTCCTGGCCAGCATCATTTCCCAATCATATTACCCCTGTTTATTAGCAAGGACACAGAGCTCTGTCATTTTTTCCAGTCTGCAGCAGAACCAGCACACATGTATTTACACAGTTATTTATATACAAGTTTTCTGCCTGCTTTGCTTTTGTCCTAATGCTTATCTCACAGAAAGGAAATCAGGGGGTAGTGCATAATTTGACTTAAAACCACTACAGAGGGAGAAAAAAAAAAAATTCAATCTGCTATATGTGGAAGCTTTACATCTCTGAGCCACCACACTGATAAATAATTTCCTCCCTATATGGTAAGAGGTGAGTAGAATCATTTCATATTGCTCATACTTTGGTTTATCCAAGCAGGACACTGCTCCTCCTGTGCTTTCAGGTGCCAAATCCACATTTATTCCTAAGCCTGAAGAGAACTCAAGACACAGAGCAGTTTGGTCTCAGGTTTGCTTTTCTGTGACACAGCTTTACAGCCACTGCAGGGCTCTGTGACCACGGCTTTCCAGGTGAGCTCCGACCAAGACACAGCTCCCACACCCCCCCAGAGCCCCTTCCCAGCCTTGTCACACGAAAGGGCACAGACACAACTTCACACCACTGCCAGGAGGGCATTTCAGCACTATCTCCTCCCCCAGCACAACTACAACAATCTGCCTCCTAATCTCTACTAGCTGGCATAGCGTGTCTGCTGAACTGACAGTGTCCACTAAAGCTACCAAATCAACACTGACAAAAAGCAGTGGATGAACCCTGGTTCTACTTTCAAAGTGAGAAGATAAAGGAACTGTAACCAAAATTGAATTGTGTTTTCTTTTGTAAGACAGATCTGTGCTTATAACAAGTCTTTACAGAAGACCAATGACGGGTTTTTAAAAAGTAAACTTTTAACTTCCTTAGAAACCTGACATTCCTTCAGCAAATTTAAGTACTGCTTGACCCTAATTTCCACTTCTCCAAAGTGGAAAAAGATGTGGGGGGAAAGATCCCTTGTTTGAACTACACCTGCTGCTGAGCTTCAAGAAATAGGGGGAAAGTCCTAGCACTAACTTCCAAGTAAAAGAGAGATTAGATTTAATTTGAGAAAGAGTGGCTGAACATAAGTGGACAATATTGTAATACATAGTAGTCAGTACATTCACCTAGTACACAGCTGATATGTTTTATTAACAGAACTAAAAATGGTTTCTATTTTTATTTTAAAATGTGCTCAAAAGGACATGCACAGATCTTCAACAACAGAGACAGAATAACAGTGTAAGCTGAAAAAAAAGTTTAAACTTTTGCTTAAAAGAATGCCAAACTGTATTTGCAGCAGAAAGCAAGTTCCCTATTTATGCTAAAAACACAGCCGTGGCTTACCCTCCCTTCCTCTGCATAAGCAATGTGTGAATCAAAATTTGGCATGTTCTGTGTCTCATGACAATTCAATTACATTTAGTGTGTAAATTATCATATTCATTACCTTTAAAGTAATCCTCTTTGCTTTCTGCCAGAATCATCTTAACCTTCCAGCTGCACTGAGATAGTTCAATGTTTCATTAATCCATCAATACTGAAACCCCAGAAAACAGGCTGAGATAGGGACAAGAGGTCATATTTTGGGAGATAAGCATTAAACATGATTTTTCTTGTAAGAGGAAATATTTAAATATCTCCAACTTAGAAATTACACAGTGATTCCTGATAAAGTAAAAGCTAAATATGGGAATGAGAAAAATTCTTCGGCACAAAAATACATCACTATGAAATTGAAGACAAATAACTGCTATCCTAAAGTCTTATCAGTTTTATTCGGTGTTATCTCAGTTACAGCAGTTAAAGATATGACACAAGTCTGATTAAATTTACTAATTAAAAGTTAGCATTACAGATTATGCAGGAAACAATGCCATCTCAAATGAAGTTGACATTAATATACAGTCAATTAAGCAGTATGGAGAACTGATTTGAACTAAAAAATGAGGAAATATATAAGCAATGACCTGATGATAAAATCTCTCAATGATGGCATGCTAAATAGTACTTTCAAGTCCCTCCAAAAATCAGTCAGGCTTACAAGGCACAAGCAGCGTGGTTAAAACCCTGCCCAGCAGCAATCATAGAATGACAGATTGGAAAGGACCTCAAAGACCTGTAGTCCAAGCTTTCTTGGCAAAAGCACACTCTAGACAAGACGGTCCAGCACCGTGTTCAGCTGAATCTAAAGTGTCCAATCTTTGGGAATCCACCACTTCCCTGGGGAGATTATTCCAATGGCTTCTCTCATTGTGACAATTTCCAAGTGTCCTGAATCTCCTCAGGAGCAACAGACATAATGCAAACTAAAACCACGTAACACTATGCTCTGTTAATGAATGCTAGACTACCTGGAAGAGACCAACTGCCATAAGTGACATTTAACAGCTAAACAACAGATGCAAGTAAAAATAAACACCAGTAAAGAAAAAATAAGGTTGTGGCCTACAAATAGATGTAAAAGTTAAATTCTGACTATTAGCAAAACTTCTGAAGGATCCTGCCTTACTCTTGCTTTCGTGCCATCTTCTCCCTTCTCTTCCCCAGGGAGGAACAGCAGGCGTCTATGTAGGCACCCACAGACACCAGCAAATCTCAACCCAAAGATCCCCTATAATCCACCTAAAATCTGTAAGTGGGGGTAGGGAGAAAGTAGTGGGGAAAAAATTGACAATAATGTAATTTAGTATTCACTTAAATCACTGAGCTAAACACTGAAGATCTCTCTTGCAGTCCCTGCAGTAATTCAGTTTTCCAAAATAAAGGAGGGCAAAGTGGCAGCACTGTCCCATGTGTTTCCAGCAGTCAAGGAGGAGCTGAATAGCCTGTAACAGCCTGGCAGCACGCAGCTGCTCCTGGTTGGGGTGGCTAACACAGAGCCCATAGTTACACCTGGCTTTTACCACAGCCTGGCAGAACTGAGCTGCTGCCAAGGGAGGAACAGCCAGCAGACAGTAAAACACTGGTCTTTCCCACAAAAAGAAAAGCTGCTGCTCTACAAGGTTTACTAAGTACCTGCATTTTGAATTATTTGTCTAATCCTGCATGGCTCCTAATCCTGTTCAACTACAGAACTGCAAACCAGTAAGGCACAACTTTTTTTAAAGTGATCTCCATGTGCAACCCACTGAGGTTCCTGCAAAAGTAGTCATATGACTTACAGAAATGGTCTTTGGGGTTACTCACACTCACTAGTAATAATCTCTCCAAAACAGTCTAAAAATTACTAGACAGTATCTCACCTGGAAAAGGTAACAACAGCCAAGGACTAGCTCCCTCATCGAGGTAGTATGAAATGAGTACCACTGAGAGCCTCAGCGAGTTCCTTACACTGAAGGAGGAGTAGGTACGAAATGCACGGCAGTGCTCATCTCTCAGCAGCAGTGTAATAAACTGCCTCTTACAGATGTGCCATAAATTTCTGAAGAATCAGATTTGTTTAGGTTGGAAAAGACTTCTAAGATCATTGAGTCCAACCATTAACCCATCACTGCCAAGCCCACCATGAAACAATGCCTCCAAGTGCCACATCTACACATCTTTTTAAATACCTCAGTCAATGGTGAATCCATTTCCCTGGACAGCCTATTCCAGTGCTTGACAACCCTTTTGGGAAAGGAATCTTTCCTAATACCCAATCTAAACCAACCCAATTCAATTTGAAGTTATTTCACCTCATTCTGTCATTTGTTACCTGGGAGAGGAGCCTGACCCCCACCTGGCTACAGCCTCCTGTCAGGGAGCTGTACAGAGCAGTAAGTTTCCCCCTTGAGCCAGCAGCTCCCTCAGTCACTCTTCATAGGATTTGTGCTCCAGACCCTGCTACAGCTCCATTCCCTTCTCTGGACATGCTCCAGCACCAAAATGTCCTTCTTGTCATAAGGGGGCCAAAACTGATTCCAGGATTCAAGGTGTGGCCTCATCACTGTTGAGTACAGAGGAACAATCACAGCCCTGGTCCTGTTGGCCACACTATTGCTGGTACAGCCCAGGATGCCATTGGCTCTCCTGGCCACCTGGGCCCACACTGGCTCATGTTCAGACACTGTGGACCAGCACCCCCAGAAGCAATGCCTCTTTCCATGGGGCTGAGGCTCAATGTACTTACAGCATCCTATGCAACCTTATCCCAAATTCCAAAAAGAGATTTCTCCCTTTTTTCCTCCTTTGACCCACCATCATTGTCTCTCCAACTGCAGAGCACTCTAAAAACCACCCAAAAAATTGAAAGATGTTAATTTGTTTACCATTACTTTACTAAAATTCTTGCTTGCTTGCACATTACACATTCCACTGCACAAAGAGCTGCACTGGCACAAACTCCTGTCTGCAGGCACTACCACCAGCTGCTACACATCTACACATCCAAAGCACACATCAGAGCAATAAAGAAAGTCTCTGGTCATAGCAGAAAGTCCCTTAAATACTCGGGCTGTTTATTTTCCTTCCAGTTCATTCCCATAAACAATGAAATAAAAGCCATGACGTACACTTCATAGTATTTTGTTGCGGGTACACGATGTTCAAAAGGAAGAATCTTGGTAAATACCTGCACATCAATACTAAACTTGCTTTGAACATACAAGGGATTAAGCGTCATTTATTATACTTTCTCTTCATGCAGAGATAACTTCTAACACAGAGAACTTGTAACATAAAGTGAACTAGTTAGTTAAAAAAGCAATCCCTTTTACATAGCAACACTTCCTCAGAAATACGTATTTCCAGAAGTTAACTGAGCTACGTTTCTTCCCTGTTACACGTAATTACAACTCAGTTATCACTAATTTGAAATGAGACAGAAGTAAAACAGCACAACGTAAACAATTAAAGACCAGTACATAAAATTTTACGCAACACTTTACCAGTCTTTAGACTGTCATTTTCTTCCCAGTCCTTGTAGAGCTCTGTTTTAGTCTTCATGAAGACTAAATATGGTCCGTTTGCTTCTAGACCATATTCTAAATCACTTTATCAAAAATAACCAGGGGAAAAATTCTCCTCCTCCACTTGCTGCATTTGCTCCACACAACTGAGCCACTTGACACGTGCTCCTTTTTCCAGACACAGCCCCTCTACAGCTCCATGAGCAGCAGAGGCTCGAACAAAGATGCCATTTGTTAATGCCAAGTGTCACAAAGGCACCACGCTGGTGTTCTCCAGCCCAGCCCACAGCCCTGCATTCCAGCTCATAATAAACAAAAGGATTTGAACAAACAGCTTCAGAGGCCAGGGCTCCTGTAACACATCACTGTTATACTCTTGGGCATGAATTCTTAATGGTGTTTTCCAAGTGCTGAAGGAAAAGCATCTTACTGAAAGGGCTTACTTGAAATGGGGCTTGAAGTACCCTCTTTCTGACTTATTACTTAAGAAACCACAAAATTAGGTAACTCTAAAAATACAGTTTAGATTTCTGTAACTGGCATTCCCTACGTGCAGGAGGGAGATTTTACATATTTTCTGATCAAAACTCCTTTATTGTTCAAGATATATTAGGGACCTGAAACATCTAGGGCTTCAGAAACTGGCAAGAACACTTTTGTAGAAGTACAAAAATTCAGGAGTAAAACTGGTAGAAATCATCTGCACCCTGAAAACCTGAAAAGCAGATCTCCATACCAAATATCCCAGGCCAAACACACGAAGCCATTCTCCTGCACAGACTTTAGCCCTCACACATGCTCTCTCATACACCTGCTGCTGCTGCTGCCTGCAGCCAGGACCAGCCAACTCCATATCCTAACTTAGGCAAGTCAGGGCACATACACTACCAGACACTTAGTGAAGACAGCTGAAAAACGAGCAGTGGTACTGGCACAGGCTACCCAGGGAAGCTGTGGAATCTCCATCCTTGGAGATACTCATAAGCTGGGCATGGTCCTGGGCAACCAGCTCTGCACAGCCCTGCATGAGCAGGGGGTTCGACCAGACAACTTCCAGAGGTCTCTTGCAGCCCCAACCCTTTTGTGGTTTTCTTGCACTCAGAGAAGTGTTAAAATGCCAGGAACAGGAGATCTGATCAAGTGTGTCAGACTATTCTTTTTTCCCCAGAGACTGAAAAAAGACCAGTTCCTTCAATTGTTTTAACCTTCCTCCCCGTATCTTCTGGCAGAGCACCAAGCCTGGAAATGAGCAGCAGCTCCTTTGTCTTTACCACTGATTACTGCTCATGGATCCCACCCAAGCCCAGGTGTCAATAGTTTAGTCTCTGGAATCAGTATGAGTTTAGACTAAGCCAGTGCCATGTTCACCACCAGGCACATTTCCCTCAAAAGCAGCATTTTCTTACTGCTGACAGACACAAGAGCAATCCTCTTGCTACACAGAAATAATCTTCCACTTTGTTCATAACCGAGCTACTGAACTGGTTTTGTAAAACCAACTACTTTCTGCTGCCTTTTCTGTGAGCGTGTTTGTGGCAAAAAGAACTCATACAGAGTGAACACAAGCACCTGTTCCAGGTTAACTCTCTCACCCCTTCACCACTTGAAAACAATCTGCTTTTTAATATCACTGCTGCTCTTCTACTACACACTACCACTCCCAGGCAGCAATAAGGCATATTACTGACAGATATATATATATAGATATATAGATATCTACACACACTATAGCTATACTAGAGATATCTATACTGGTATTTCTCTTATATCTCTCAAGTTTAGCACATCTGGTTTTGTGGGTGTTTTCAAGTAGACTTACACAGAGAAAAGGTATTTTGGCTTAACTGAAATTTCTCTCTATTTCAAAGAAAATAAAAAAGCTAAAAGACAGTAAAACTCTTTGAAAAACAATATACTGCACTATGCATATGAAAATCAATATACTGCACCAAAAATGCCCATTCCAACAGCAAAACACATCCACCCTCCCCCTCTTAATATCCGCATTCAGAGTAGACCCTGTTGTAGTTTTACAGCATGAGGAGTAATGGGTAAAAAATAGGAAAGTAAAGATTTAACTTCCCTGAAAAAATGTGACTGAACTCTCGTCTTAATGAAAAAATCAAGTTTCACTATGGCAGAACTCTTGCAGTTTTGCAACATCCCTTATGAGACACTGCACAGTCACCAATGGAAAATGGTCACTTTGGAAATTAGTAGAATTAACTGCTACTAAAAACCCTCTCAAATCAATTTTAAAGTGATCTCCAAAGGACTCAAAGCAAGAGCAGGGAAAACCAGGCAGCCCTGCTAAGCGATATTCCACAGAGGAAGCCTGTGTCAAAACATGAAACGAGAATTTGGGAGTCTATGTATTGCATAGAATTTAAATCCAATACTCCATCTTGCTTTTAAGCAACGATGGACTAAAGGACTTACAGAAACTCTACCAATATTAATCAGTTATTGCAATATGTCTATCGTTTTATTTTTAGTAACGTAGCCTTACCAACACCTTTAATTAATGGAGCAATGAAAGCAGAAAACTCTGAATAAACCAGCAATAAAACAGAAAAAGAACATACTCTAATTAAATACAACTTAGCCATTTACTTACTCCTAATTTGCAATTTGTTTTTCTACGTGTTTCATGTAAATAAGTACACCTTAAAATTAGATCACTCCATCACCAATGCCTACACCTAACCAGCTGGAAGCTGCAGTTGGAATGCTCATGTCATCACCTCACTACTGAGCCTTATGAAAGTTCCCACAAGGGTTACAAAGTAGAGTGACAAGATCTGGCAGGGTTCTACTGTAATTCCATTCTACCAGTGTTGTGTGTGCAATCGTGAGCCAGAAGATAATTAATTTAATGAAGGTTAACATAATCAGCTGCAAAGCCAGAAGAAACCATAATTGCCAATTTGCAACAAGCTACACTGAAAAGAGTAAGCCCAATTTTGAACAATACTCCTTTCTTGAAAGAAAAAGAGGACAAAACCAACGCACAACCCACTCTCCTGGCCAGAACTCTGTCAACACAACCTGAAACATTTATGGCAGCTCTTAATAGACTTAAATGTAAAAACTCAGGCTGGGTATAATTTGGGGCTTGCCAGTATGTAAAGACTGGTCTGACTTGTGCCACAACTAGCTCATGTCTTATGTCTAAGCTTAAGTCATCCTTTGTTCTTCTCTTCCCAAGGGTGTAGTTGGTATCTGGCCTTTTCATGACAATTTTTCTGTTTTCTCGCTGCTATGAAAGAACAGCACTGTGGCCAGGATGAAGTGGTCGCTCACCTACACGTCTGTCAGTCAGGAGATGCAAACACTGTGCTGAGCTCAGCCGTGCCAGCTCTCCAAGCAGCTGTTCCAGCAGCGATGGGAGCGGATCTGCATCCCGCTGCTCCACGGGACACAGCGAGCCTTGTGTCCCCAACACGTTATAACCCAGCAGCCGTGGAACAACAGAGACACAGCCCCCATGGAAAAACACAGGAGGTTTTCTACTGCATGGAAATCATTTTATGTCTTCCACCAAAAGACTACATTTCTTCAAACTCCTACTGTGGCTAGAACTGATCCCGCTGTAACACATGACCTGCTTCTTCTACGGCTCATGAGTATTACTCCCACACTTCCCCTGAAATCCATGACCTTTCCCAGCACCAGCCCTAGCCTTTACAATTATGTCTTAATAAAATATGCTGCAAATCAGCTGCTGCATTAAATGGTAAGATCAGACACTTGACCTCAGAAGCAGTATTGACAGATAAAGAGCAGAAATATTTGAGGAATTTTACCCAGAACCTAACATAAATCAAGGAATTCTTTCCCACCAGTGGCTTCTCAGGTACTGATTATGATTTTGTAAGCAAATTTAGCTGAAAATGTCTTTTTTTTGATCCCTTGTACTTTAAAAGTATATCATGCCTGCAGTTCCCAGAGGCTTTTGAGAACTAAAATACCCCTTCTGTACACTGACACTGCTCATACTTCTTTTAACCACAACACACTACTAAACATACAAGCAAAACAATCCTTCAGTAAGACTGAACATAACAGTTCTCTGCAATAAATTTCTTCTTCATTTTCCCAATGCCATATATCAGGATGACATATAAAAATCATTTTTTCCCCAGCAACATAAATCAAAAGACCATTAAAAAAATTCTCTGAAATTCTGACATTATTTCTGACATAATTTCAGATTTCCTGTTTTGAACATCATAATTGGTGGTAGAATACGAATGTTTTCACAGCAGTAAATTTGCAGTATCAATCTGAATAGTAAAATGGTCCTAATATTTTAGATTCTGACACAAAGCAGAACATTTCATAACAGGAGTTATGCTTCCCACGCTAACAGACTTGTAAATTGTCAGTTGCCACACTGCACTAATTATGTTGTCTCCTGATTAATCATTTTTCTCTCTGCATTAGTCAAAATTAATGAAGCAAACAATACTTATATTTTAAAATTCAACATTAATGATGTGAAGTCTATTCCCAATTTAAAACATCACCAAGGCAACACTCATACAGATTCTGGATAAAATTTTTTAAAAGGAGGTAGTTCTTATTTTTTGAGGAACCAGTTTATTTCCTCTGTAGGGCTAAAGAAGCTCCAACAGTTCTCTAGTTACAAAATTTCATTTATATTGGTATCATTTTATACTGGCTAAAATAAAAAGGTTTGTTCTTCTACACAGAGGACCTTTGAGTACACTGACATACCCACAATCCAGCTCATCATTTAATTACACAGCCGATTTAACTGATTACAACAGGAAGAAAAGGAGGGTTTGTTTTTGTAATAGATGCTATTCTGCCACTTAACAAGACTGAAGAGCTCTGAGCCAGCTCAGAAAAACACCAGCTCTGACTCAAGGTGGCAGGAGTAGAACTTGAACAGCATCATGGGGATGCAGCAGCAGCTCCCCAGACCTGCCCAGAGCCCACAGCCTCAGGGCTGGCACCGAGCTGGTGCTCAGCTGAACAGGCACTGCCCAAACCTCGCTGGACCCTGCCTGAGACAGAAAAGGAAGCGCTCGCAAACAAGCGATGCATGAGCAGCTGCAGAAACCACCAGCTCTTACTCCCCTGCTGCACATGTACTACCAGTCTACTCTTCTGCCTTCTCCTGGAAAGGACAGCATGAAGCACACAGGGATGAGTCCTTACCCAAAAGTGTGAGAAAACCTCTCTGCTGCCTCTGTTCACACCTGAACCGGAGCCTGCCAGGTGCCGAGCTACTGCTCTGCCTATCTGGGCACAGCCTCTGCATGGGGACACCTCGGGATTCATTTTCATACTTTAAGTTCAGTTTCACCCCAATACACAACAGGAAAATAAAAGTCTTAAATATTGTCAAAGTTGTGGCAGGATGAAGAAGCATTTCTTGCTTTATTCCAGCAACAGCACGTTACATGAGTTACACCGGTTACTACAGGCTGCTGGACGGACTGTTGTGATCCATACCTAAGAGTGTGGATCTCAGGCATCCCTCCATCTACCACTGGGATACACTGAAGGAACCACCAAAAATCACAGTAACAGTGAGAGGAGAGCTGCAAGGCCTTTCTCTGTTTGACTTTAATTATCATCTTAACATACTTAAAGCATTTCACAGAAAAAAAAAAAATACTGAGTTACACGCTACAGCTCAGTTCACTGTAGCTGAACAGCCTTCTTCAATTACTCTGTCTCTGACCTATTCATCTTTGAGAAGATAAACATTTTAACTGCAGTAATACCTTAAGTACAAATAGGATCCTCTAAAGGAATCCTCTGAAAAGTCTGAATGGCACCAAGAAGCTTATATGACACTAAACCTTCTCTTGGTGGTTCTATGGGAAGTTTGAGTAAGTCCACAGAAAGACATCAAGGCAAATTTAGATACCTGCCTGCTTGTATCAGTCATGTCTGCACAGCACAGAGCTGCTTTGAAAAAAACCTGAATAACTGACTACTTACAATATCTGTCATTCATTTAATTAAAAATGAAAATGACATTTAAGAGAGGGGAAAAATGCTGAAATCCCCTCTGAACATTTAAAGTCATCTTAAGTGTCAGGCAGCAGATCCATGTTTTTTTATGTTTCTAAAGCAGTTATAGGAAAGGTTGGAGGAGTAAGAGACCCAGATGAAGGGTAAACAAGTTTGTCAAACGGCAGCAGAAACAGGGGAAGTTTCTTCATCTTTGCTGCGAGAAAAGGAAGTTAGTGGTAGACAAGAAGGTTCTGTTGTTTTCAGTTTCGCTGATTGAGGGCTGGTAAACAAAACAAAGTAAACAGCCATGGCATTTCCCATGCGAAACAGGAATGAGAGCTTCCAAGGCTGTCCTGTGTGCCTGGTCCCAGCCCCAAGCTGAGGGAAAACCCAGCAGAGCAGCTGCAGTAAATCCCAGTGCCATACCCACCAAATCACAATCAAGTTACGTTCATAATGCTAATTAGTAATACCAGTATTAATTTGTTTGCCTCCATCTAGTTTGCATCAGTTAAAACCTTTGTCAATATAAAACAACTTCAGAGTTTGGATAAAACAACCCAAAGCAGGGGAGAAGGGAGGAAGAAAAAAGATCAGAAACTTTCTGGCTGTTTATCTACAGAACACTGTACCAGTCAGAAAAACCTCCTGCCTATGTTATATCCATCACCTTTATTTTTTTTTTTTTGCTGGAGGAAACACTGAAGTAGATTTTAGATGTAATCTATTCCTAAAACTTAGGACATTGTGACAAGAAAGGTCAGGGTTTTCTTTTTCCCCAACCTCTGACACCAGTTAAGTACAGCCAACACTGAGATGTCAGCACCACTGAGAGACAGGCACAAAGCTGTAGTAGAAAAGGACCACAAAAGAAAAATGAAAAGGCATTTGTTTGAATAGTTAATTTTAAAGAACAGTACAGGTTAATCAGAATGTTCCAAAGAGGTTATAAATCTCCTTCAAGTAAGAGAGCACAGCAAGAGGCACCATTTGGCTCATTCTGGGGATACTCTGAAAACATTTTACAAATATCCAGTGTTGATGTAAGATGACGATTATTAATTTATACTGCTTTTACACAGAAACAGTAACTTTAATAATCACTGCATTAACAGGCCTATCAGTAAGACTTTCTTTTTATTGGCTTAGAGGAAGATAAAAACTGAGGTACTTCAGTGACACAAACCCACTATCAAGTTTTCAATGCTGCTTCTCTCTAAGTCAGTACTTTTATTTCAGTACTGATGCAAAAATGAAGAACTACAAACACATGGTGTGAACACCAAGTTCCTACTGCAAAACAAACGAGGTTAATTCTAGTTTAAGCCTTATACACAGGCATCAAGCAAAAAAATCCATTTGTTTATGCTGAAGTCAATAATGCACTGAACCTACTAATGAAGATCTGGTTTATAACCACTACACTCTGTTAAAGAGAAAAGCCAAACCAAACAAAAACCAGCCATAACCCTGAAATATTTATTTGTCACAGATTCTCATATCTCAGCAGAAAATTACCTGAAATTAAAAAAAGCAGTTTTAAACTAAGTACACTCAGAAAGTCTACTTCATCTAAGACAAACACTGATGCAATACTTTGGAAATCCCTATTCCAGGTTACACGCATTAGCTCTAGGACAATACACAAACAAAGCCTTTTATGGATTCCAGTCCAGCCCATATAACCTGTTTCATTCCCAATAGATCACTCTCAACCTCAGTGAATTTTGTATCCCTCACAGAATGAAAATCCACAGGAAGAGTCACGACTTGGTTGAGCTTGTGGAGCTGCATCTGGCAAACAGGGTCCTGTTCCCTGGGAAAAGCAGACCCACTGCAGAACCCTCCCCTAGGGCAGACATGAGCTGTCCTCTCCATCAGAGACACGGAGGAACAGCACCAGCTGGGATTTAAACACAGATCCACCCACGGTCTGCTGTGCCTGTAGACAAGCAATTAAGATATTCAGCACTTTGGGGAGGGTTCAAGTTCTCATTTGTGCAGCTTGGACAGACCAGGAGCAACCGGGCTGACTGGTTACCCAGGCACGAACCAACCATCACAACCCTCACAAGACAACAGCTTTGAGCTCTAACTAAAACCAGCAGCTGCAGAGAGAAAACGTAGAGGTCAAAGCTCTACATATGCCTACATGGCCTTTAAATCCTCTTTTTGACTTGGGAGAGGTAGACACAGTGGTCAGGCAAGAAACCTTCCCGTGTAACACTCATTCTGAAATCCATCGACCTCACATGAAAGTTCAGCAAATTCATCAGTGAAATTTTAATCAGTGAAGTTAAACCCAAACTTACTCACAAGGGAGATAACATATCTTGGTTATGAATTGTGGTTCCCTCTTACCACTGAAGACATTTCTTCAGCACATGTTAAAATGACAACTTTGCATTTCTGATGTTACTACAAAGCCAAAGCATCTTCCTGAAGCACGGAACTGTAATGCAGTAAACCAAAACCATCTCTGCAAACGTATTCCCAAAAGGTCTAGCAATGGGATGGGAAATGAAGAGGATGAACATAATGAATGTTCCTTCAGTTACAGAACTTTGGAAGGATAAGGAGCTATCACTCGAAGGCCTTCAAACTGGATGAAAATTCAACAGCCTCTCATCAATGCTTACCTCTTCAGCAGAAGTACAGCAGTCATCTGCTGTCACACAAGTCTGAAAGTGAATGAAAAGTACCGAATATTTATCCTGTTTTAGAGTTTTCTGCAACTGTTAAATTTAACAACAAACTTCTTGTTATGACAGCAAGCTCTTGAAAGGATTTACAAACAACTCAGTCTCCCTTAAAGCTGGGGGAAAAAAAATATAATTTTCAACTTAAGTTTGTTTTACTATAAACCACACTGAAGAAAACAGCTTTTAGGGTGCATTAGTCATCAGTACAAACTTTACTCCACATAAACAGTGAGCAGAATTTCTACACTTTCTCCTTCTCTAGCTCACTTTATTCCCTGGCAGAGAAAAATCCAGGGATGTAACTATTTAACACTATAGAATTACTCATACATACTATATTTCCAACACTCACTGTTTTGGAAGAGCACACAGAACCTAAGCATTGACAACAGCAGCAGTGGTTCACATTACTGCGGTAACGTGCCATAAATGTAGAAAAACAAAAGCATCAAAGAGTACTTTGTACGTGAGGTACAAGAGGCTGCTTAATCCCAGGGTAACAGTCAGGCCACCTCAGACACGTTGTTGACAGGTTTCTCTGAAAAATGAGTCAGCTGCACACCCTGGGGAAGCTCTCTCTCAATTAAAACAGTATCACAAACAGCCATTATTCTTCAGGTGCTATTGAGCCCAGGTGGTGTTTCACTGAATCACCAGCTCCAACACAGACTACGTCACTTTTTTTTCAGATAAGCACACAGGATTTTAAGCAAAGGCACAAGACAAAAACATGGATTTGCAACTCAGCTAATCAGGCTTTGCTAAATAAAAAAAAATATCTTTGGTGGAAATACAATGAGAGGCTCCCCCTGCTTGAGAGGTCCAAATCTACTCCATGGAGGTGAAGGCTGCAGCACTCAGAGCTCCAGGGCTGATGGAAGTACAGCCCCAGCACTGCTGCTCAGCTTGGACACTGCAACCTTCACCCTGCCACAGAGTGAGGCAGTGACCTGTGTAATTGTTTTCTGGTAATGTAACACCTTCTGAGACTTGAGAAGCAGAGCAGTGAGAATTTAGCAGTCACACCTAATGACAGTACAATTGCAAACAATATGAAAAGAGGATACAGAAGGCAGGGGTGGAGGTGGGGGGGAAGTGTGATGATTTAGCTAAGGAATGACATTCTAAGAGGGTGATGTACAAAATTGCTACAATACAATTAGCTGTCAAGTTAAAGCATGCAGGGGTGATCATCAGTAAGGGGTATGGGATTACAATATTCCATCAAATCTGAGTACCAATTTTCCCACCACCTTGCACATATTTTCGTCCTTCACACCTGTATATTACATCAGCACTATTTGGTATCTCTCTGCTTACACAAGGAATGCTGAAATTAAAGAAAAAATAGTTTAAAAAGCAAAAACCTAAAGGAAAACACATGGAGGCAAAACATGGATGCAAAACGACTGCACATTCTTAGAAAGATGAAGAACAAATAGAAGAAGTTGGAGAGGAACAGGCTATGGCACAAGTTAGTGTGAAGGGTCTGTGAACTGTAAGTAACTTTGAAAAGCACAATTATTCTCCAACACAGAACTGAGAGCTGTGAGAAAACTTATCAGCACAAAAGGAATACAAATACTGTAGAAATTACCTTATTTTTCAAAACTTGATAGTCACCTTTCAGGTAGTTCCAAGTTTTAAGGATATGAGGATATGACATAGGGAACTGCCATATTTATAAGCTACTGGTCTTAGCTTATAAATGGGATGGTCTGACTGCCTGATACAGCTGCTACATGGCCCCTTCAGGGGAAGCAAGGCAAATTTCTTATTCTTACACCGCAGAAGTAACTCAGTGAAATGGTGTGTCATTACTAGTCCAGTATCAGGCAGTTCCCCAACACATCATTCAGCCAATATTTTAAGTTCAAGCTTCTTAGCTCATATAAATACAATACCAAATATTTACAGCCTTTCACATAAGACTGTAGGATTTAGCCCAAATTTTAATTGAAGGACTTTTCACATTTGGCTCAGAATGAAGAATGCTTGGGAAACAAGCTCATCTGCAGGATTTTTAATTGTGGAGGAAAAAAATAATTTAAAGTTATAAAAGACCTGAAATAGTGTTCATGTTACAGCAATTCTGTAATGTCTTTGTATTAACATAAATTATTCCCAAGTACGAAGCTCTAAGACGTCTTTTTTTTTAGTTTTTAATTGGAAACAAATGTTTTCCCACTAATCAGAAATCTGAGCTCAACTGATAAAAGCTGCATAACAGATAAAAGGCAAGTAAAAATAGGTTTGAGAGGAAAAATAAAAAATATTGAAAAGTTTTTTTTAATTAAAAAGGAATCAGAATTTTCCAAGGCAGCTTAGTCAAATAAACAAAGCCCAGACCTAACTATTAAGTAACAATTCTACAGAAGCAGGAACGATTCAGATATGTCAAATAAATGTTGTGTCCCCTTGCCCACCTGCCCCCTGCAATCACCTCACACTCAAGTGTATTCTTATTAGTTCTAATTCGGTTATCTCTTCTCCAAGCTCCTTATATCTTGAAATTATATCATAGCTAGGATGCAAGGGATAATTTGTTCAGGTTTCCTAATAGTAGCAATGACTTCAGAATTTCTAACACAAGCCGAAATAGCTCAAAAAAAGTCCACTGGCATACCAGTAAATACTGTTTCAAAACCAATTGCTACACACCAGTATCTGGAAATGTTACAAAGCTTATTATATTTTTAAATTTTTTTTAACACAGATTTTATTTAGGAGTACATTAAGGGAGCATAAAGGAAAATGCAGGAGGACATCATTCAGACATCCAGTCCTGGATTTGCAGTGCTTGTTGACCACATCGTTGCTCTTTGTCTCCAGCCCTGCTGGAAGTTACTGCTCTGGGCAGAGCTGGTAAACAGGATCATGTGAGTGCACTGCAACCCACGGCAGAAAAGCCCAACTGCTGAATTTGCTCAGGCTGCCGTCACCAGCAGCTTCAGGGAACCTGGGCTGGGGAGAACTTGCAGGAACAGAGGCCTGTGAAGTTTAAGTCTGTCCACATCTTCAGTGTTGCTGTAGTGGGTTGACGCTTGGTTGGTGTCCAGGTGCCCACTGACCAGCTCCCACTCCTCCTCCTCAACAGGAGAGGGGGAGAAGAAAAGAAGAAAAAGCTCATGGATCAAGATAAACAGGGAGGTCACTCACAAATTACCCTCATGAGAAAAACCTACTTGGCTTGGGGAAACAAATTTACTGGCAATTAAAAATAGTGTAGATCAGCCTGTAACACTTGGTTTTTGCTGCTCCTTAATCCTGACACTAGTTCCCATGCTCCAGCATGGGGTCCCTCTGAAGGGACGCAGTCCTTCACAAACTGTTCCAGTGTGGGCCTTTCCTATGAGCTGCTGTTCCTGCCACAAAACCTGCTCTTGGCGTGGGCTCCTTTTCCAGGGCCACAGTTTCTGCTCCAGCATGGGCTCTCCACAGGCTGCAACTTCCTTCAGGGCCCATCCTCCTGCTCACTGTGGGGAACTCCAGGGGCTCTCTGCTCCTTCCATGGACCTCCATGGGCTGCAGGGACACAGCTGCCTCCCCATGACCTTCTCCAGAGGCTGCCAATGAATCTCTGCTCTGGTGCTTAAACACCTCCTCCTGCTCCTCCACTGACCCTGGGGTCTGCAGAGTTGATTCCCACATACTTTTCTCTCTCCTCTCTCACAACTGCTCTGCAGCCCAAGCTACCAAAACCTTGCCGTGTAAGCCCAATACAGAAACTTTGCCATTAACTTAGCACTTAATCTCAAGATACAGAGCATATAAAAACCCAAGACATAAATGTCAGTCTTCAATGCTTTAATGCATAATCTCTTGATCCCCTTTCTGCCCCTGAAATATCAAGCCTACCAGAAATTCCAGTTATTTCCAAGAAAAACCTCATTAGGCTATTCTATCCAATGCCAAGATCATAAATCAGGGATAAAAGACTCCTGATGTTCCACGCAATTCTATAAATAGCATTTTAGTCTACATTGGAAGAGCGCTTTGGAGCAAAGCTCCAGATCATCTCTATTTACTGTTCTTCAGTTTTTCCTGGGAAGCGACTTGGAAGTATGCAAAGCTGGATTCCTTCCAGGTTCAACTATCTGGGAGATGAACTCCTACCTCCAAGTTATGTTTTACCCAAAGGATAAGGCCAAGGTTTGATCTACCCTGGAAAAAACTGCCAAAACGCAGAGGAATGCTGAATTCCCAGCTTTCCTCTCTCCATCTCTGCCTCCAATGCCACGCTCCCTGCCAGCATGGACACAGTCCATGAGCCACTGCTATGTTAAATGCCCAGCCCGGGCCCCAGCACAGTTGTCCTTTGATTTGCCTAAGTATATTTGCTCATTCCTCCTTTTAGAGCTTATCTGCACTATTTATAGAATGGCTTTACATTCTTATTAGCTGCCAGACAATGATTTTTAATACATGTTCCATCACTACAAACACTCCTCTGCAAAGCTTTACACATTATGTAAAACAGGCAATTATCACTGCACAGATTAGAAGGTCATTCCAACGCCTATAAACTAAATAGTACTGGGAATTGGAGTCTGTGTAGCTTATTTTTTTTCACCTATAGATTTGGCAAGCTCCAGACTAGCATTCATCCCACATATTTCAAAATCTAGCCAGGGTACTAATTCACGGAACAGAATTGACAAAAACATATCTTTGATTTGTGCAATGTGTGATCCACACTACAGCCTGCGAACACAACATTTTCTTTTACCCAGTGATGTGACGTAGTGGCTTCAAGACTTGATGCAGCTGCAGCATAGATAGGGAAATTTTTCAAAACATTGAAAAGTCTTTTCAATGTACAGCTGTCATCAGAAAAAGGAAAGGATTAGTCAGGTTTTTCCTTTATAGAAGGAGAAAAATTAGGACACAGAGCAATGGTGCATCCATTTATATATCACACAGCAAAGTGCAACGCCTGAAATCAGCAGTATATTGCACACTGGGGAGCCCTGGAAGCATCCCAGAAACACCCAACACTTGAAAGTGATGAGGAATTGTTCCACCAATCCAAACAATGTGACTTTAAATGAAACAGAAAATATTTCTCTAGGAGAGATCACAGCATATTCACGTTACCAAAGTCCCTTCATTAGCACAAACAGTATTTCCTTTTCTATCAGCAAGAGGAAGTCTCAGATCAAGGCAATTTCTCACATTCCAGTTGAGACCTGTGAACTGCACTATAACCACGTCCCTCAGACTCCTGCTACTTCCCACTCAAAAATGAGGTTTAGCAACAAAAGCTTCACTTCCATTCTAACTGTGACAGGAATCAGTAAACCAAAATTATTAACTAAAACTCTAAAGGATCTATTTCTAAACAATAAGCCTGAAACTCAGCCTTAACCTCTGTAAGCTACTTCTGACTAACTGGAGATAAAAAAGGGCTTGGTGAGTGCCCTGTAGTCAAAATATTGTGGGGAAAAATTTCACATAGTGATATGGTGAAACTTTCCTGTTCACATTCATATTCCCCTCCAAATGCTTACAACATAGTCATCTTGCTTGGTGTATTAGGTAAATCTCAAAAGAAAAATGTCTCATCTAAAAACAAGGAAAAGAAAAAACAACTGATTTCCCCTTCAGTTCCCAGAGAATAAAAACATTCGCCAGTCAATAAATGCAGAAAGTTTTGTGCAATCTGATTTGCCCACAAAATTTACAGGACTTTGCTATTTGGTTTTGGAAAAATAACAGGCAGAAAGGTTACATTTGAACACTTCTTGGTCAGATATAACTGGTGCCTGCAGTGGTGCAGGGAGGGGAAGGTGCAGCCATCACACCACTATAACATCAATTCTAACAAAGAGACATTTGAGTTTTAGATCCTTTAAGAGAAACCTATTTTTCAATGATGAATTAAAGCACACGGAAATAAGGAGATTGCTTTTCCTATTATTCCACTTACATTTCATTAATATCTGCATTAGACTGCAATAGTCCTACAGCTATGTGCCATAGGAGTGGAGCATCTAGATTGTGATAAGGTGTTGTTTGGAAAGCACAACAGTGCCGGACAAAAAATCACTGTTAAAAAAAGAAAAAACAACACACCAAACAAACAACAAAACCAATTACCACACACACAGTGGGAAGCGAGGGAAAAATATCAACTGCAGCACACAACTTTCACTCCCCAAGGATGTACGGTTTCAACCATGTGAATTAGGATGATACCTGGCTTAAAAGCTACAAACCCCCCAAGGTTTCCAGAACACCCTCAGACTAAATGAACAGTTAAATCCTGTCTTGCAGAGTTATTGCTCAAACTGCCAATTCCATGTGAAGTGTGCACTCGAGCTGTTCCCAGTGCTGGCAGAGGACACCTTCAATGCAGCAGTGGCATCGGGCAAACAGGAGTATCCAAAGTCCACGAGCTGAATATCCATGAGATCTCTCACATGGACAGAACCTGCTCACAGGAGCTGTGGCCAGTCAGCCCAGACTCGTTTTACACCAAAGCCCACTTGCACACATGGAGCCCTCATGGCTGGCAGGTCCCAAGATTCATACCTCGGCTTGTGGGGCAGAGCTGAGTGACCATGACACCTGAAACAGGGGTCGTGCTCTTCTCCTGGAGAGAAGTGTGCACAGTCAAGTGCCTGCACATCTACATCCTTTTATTTGTTTGAGTGTGTTGAGATGTAATAACGCTACAGAAAATAACAGTAGGGGAAAAAACGTGCATCACCAGGGACATGATGCAGAAGGGAGTAGAATCTGCTCCTTGAGGAAATAATTTTCATCAAGGACCTGCCCCCTCCAGGTACTGCTAAAAATGCTTCGTTAGCTTCTTTATTAGCAAGGAGACAGCAGCAGTCTTGGGCATCTGTGTACTTATTTTCTCATTTCCACCAAGAATTCAATTAACTGACATGAATTAAGTTTTCTGTTTGATCTGGAAATTCAGTTCAAATTAACATTTTTATGGATAGTTTAATACTAATGCTGACAGATAATTTCCTTCAGAAGAAACTGCTTGGACTTACAACCAGAAGGACGAAATAGTGGAAACTAATCAACTGAAAAACCAATATTTTTATTTGCTGTTAGACAAGATTAACTAAAAAAAAAAAATTGCTTTGATAGCTGATCAGAGAAGTCTGGATGCTTTTCCTACAAGCTATACCAAAAGATCTAAAAGCTCAACAGGACAAAAATACTTTGAAGAAGCCAGAGAAGATGTCCAGGGAAGTTGTAAAATGTCAATATACACCAAAGCACTGTCTAAGCCACTCAGCTGCTATAATTATCTGTAGTAGAAAATGTCCAGCTGGGGCCCTGTCACTTTGAAATATTCACCACATTTTAAGTTATTGAAAACAAACAGGCAAAGTTATTAGCATTTATCTCTGAACCATTGCTTAATCATATCCACTGCAATTTAACGAACAAAACTAACCTTTTTAAGCTTTTAAAATAAATTCTATACAAGCTTCCTAATTAACAAATATGGACATTAACATTCGTATTTAACATTGGATTCCAAATTCCATAAACATGAGGATAAAATACTGAAAACTTAAGAACTTAATGCATTTTAAAAAAATTAGGGGATCCCTCATTGCTTGAGGTGTGCACATCTCAACAGCACAAGTTTTTCTTCAAGGAAAGGAATATACTTGCTCATGTAAAATAACATCAGTGTTACCCTTTGACAGTCAATAAGAAGAAAAAAGTTGTACATGCTTGAAACAGCATACGCACAATTGCCATCCCACCAAAAATCAAGATCAGAAAAATATGTTTGCCCAAATTATGAAAATGGAAGACAGAGAATGAGGCTTGTTTTTTGAGATCACTCAGGGTGAGCTTCCTAGCCTTTTCTCAGAAGTGTCCAAACAAAAATTAAAATGTCTTAGTTGTAAAATTCACACCACGCACTGATAGAAGCATATGAGCCAGCAGAGAAGGAAAGGCACAGGACACAAACACCTTTTTTTCCATGTTCAGATCCAGGCCTGAGATCTTGGCTCTACTGCAAACATAGTGGACAAATGCCTCAGGCAACACAGAATCTTTGCTGCAGCTGGAGTATCACTGAAACCAGAAAGCCAAATATACTCATCCTACCAGCTCAAGCTCAAAACCATGTAACCCATTAATCTTCCCAAATGTTAAGCAAACACTTGAATGAATCATTAACTGTCCTCTTCTTTCAAGGAACCTAACAGATTCATCTTGTTTTCAGCTGCCCTTTCCTCCCAGCTGCCAGTGAAACCAGGCCAGAGTTTGCAGATCCCCACACACCACACACACCAAGTCAGGTGAGCTTCAGTGATGCCAAAACAGCTGTGTGATGTACACAGAACTGAATTTCTGTCCCATCTAGCAGAAACATCACTGCAAACCTGTTGTGCTCTTCTCTATTACACAAACTGCATTGTTCCCTACTTTTCCTTCTTTTTCAAACCTACTTGTATAGGAATATTTTATGTTAAGCTCCCACATTTCCCACAAATAAAACACTAAAATTGTATTTCAGGAATATTGAGAATTCGTGGGTTTAGGGTCACACCTTCCCAAAAATAACCCCAAGATACAGTGGAATAACAAATCATGGTAGGAAACTGAAGATGAGTTGCCTCTTCTGTGCTTACCTGCTTGTAAATTAGCTCATTCCAGGTGACTAACACTACTGCACAAATAGAGAACAAGTAGTGCTTCTTTTCTCTGTAGTTCCTCCATAGGTAAGTTAATTCTAGCTGTCTGTATTAATTTTGTTATGCCACAGACCAATTCCCAAGATACAACATCTACAGACTTTGTTTAATGATGCTACCTACCTAATAACCAAATACACAGACATTAAAGTAAGCCATTAACAGCTACATATGGTGAAGCAGCACCAGGACCTTTCTTAATCACTGCAGCTGGTATCACACAAAGGAGAAGAATAAAATTTCAAACAAAGTACCAAGGCAATAAAATGTCAGGATATGAAATTGAACAGAAAAGCCACAACGTATGTCTATCCTGTGAAAGTTACTACTATTTAAAGTGAGGCATAGCAAATGCCAGCCACAGAAATTGAGTCTTTTAGGTAAGAACACTCTACATGAGTCACTGTGTGTCCAGCTGTGCAACAATCCAACTGTATTATGACTTGCTTGTGTCTGTATCAGCCTGAGGTGAATTCCTCACACTCCAGCAGAAGGAAGTCCCACCAGCATTTCGCACTACCCTCAGCCAGTGGGAACACTGAAAGAAGGCTGTCCCCAGGGATTCAGTCACATCCCACTGCTGGCTCCTCCTTCCAGCTCACAAGCACCTCTGTGGAACTGCACCAGCAGGTGGATTAGTTAAACTGATCAAGGCTACAGGAACTCAGCAAGAACAAAAAGTACCACTTCCCACTCCAAACCACTGCATGGCTACACAAATGCAGGTGAAGCACTGTGCAGATTTGAACTGGGTGAAGATGAAAAGTGAGCAGCAGGGGCAAGGCAGGAGGAGTCACTTGTGCTGGCACTAATTATTTGTGAAACCACAGCTGAAACTTCAACACAAATAATGTGCGAAGAATTGCTGAAATACAGTTACAGTTTTCACACTGGTAGAAACTTAGCCACGGTAAATTATGAATTGAAGCTGTGTACGTGTACTGATGAGCTGCAGACTACAATACATTATCTTGACTGCTGTGGGCAGAATTTCATATTTAATGACAAAAAAAAAAAAAAAAGAGATTTAACTCCCTGCTTGCAGCTCACTGAAGAGCTCGTTAATTTTTATTAACTTGGCTCTTCTGGCCAGTCTCCTTTAAAAAATGAAGTAATTCAAGGACAGGTATATGAGCAGAGAAACCTTTACTTCTAATCCAGCACTTACCAGTTAAAATACTCAACCTGGATTATAACAGTATTATATGAAGAAATGTAATAAGAAATTCAGGTAATCCTGGAGCCACCCATACAGGGCAAAATTCTCAGCCTTCTGTGCAAAGATGTTACAACAAACAGAAAAAACAAGGGATTGAAGAAAGTTTCCCGTATTTCCCTAGATGCCTCAAGGAAATGCATTTGATTTGAGTACACTTTTCCCCTACTATCATCAAAGGTAAAGAGAAAACACCACGACTGCTTGATGTGGGACCTTTATTTTATTTTCTCCATCTTGCAACTCATCATCTTAGTCCATGCCCAGAGAAACAAACCAAAAACACACTGCCCATTTTTTGTCACGTCTAAGTCAGGTACCACCACAGTACTGTCTGCAGTGAATCCAGGCAGTAACTTCCCAAGTGTTATTTATTGCTGGAGAATTTAAACATAGTTATCTCCTTGGCTGGCCCAAAATTTACACATCTTGTAGGTCCAAAGAGTGCAGTGACCAAACATATGCCTCTCTTGCATTCCATAGAAAAATAGTATCAAACCAACGTTTTCTCTCAGGTTTCTCTCTCTTGCACTGAAATACTGCATTCCTCTTTAATTCTGTGGTTTCAATTTAGTTGTCCCATCTGCTAGAAGTGTTTTAATACAATGTCTCTTTTTCTATCCTAACATAAAGGTGATGTTGCCAATTAAGTTCTGCTGTAGCCATCTGTAAGAGGAATAAGGGAGGAAAGAAGTAAACATGAGTATTTCTTCATTAATTTTAAACAACTTGGATTTCAACCAGGATTTTATTGATGGAAAAAAGAAAATAATTAGTAGATTTATATTCTACATGGATTTCTCTAGGAAAAGTAACATTTGAACTATTTTTAAAATTCAGAATGGTTTCACATCTCCTGAAATGTTTGGCTTTGAATTAGAATGCCTGACAAGAAAATTTTATACTGGCATGATTTATCATTTTATTCAATGCATACTTTCAATTTCATAAATAAAATAATGGCAACCTATTAAACATCTTCACAACTTCACGTTCACCTTCAAACTTACAGAGTATGTAAAGAGTTACCCCTCTGACAGTAAATGACTAGTGGTAATTTTTTCCTCTAACAAATTGGATATTATCTAAATATGGTAAGGATCTGGAGTTTCCCTTAGATTCCCAAAAACTAAAAACCAAATTCCATAAAAACCAAACAATAAACTCTACACACTCAACTTCACTGCAATTGGAAGACTGTGGAAAACAAATATAGAACTTTTTTCCTAAAAACACTGAGTAACTCAATTTTTAAACAGCACAAGATTAAAAAAAGTGTGGAAATGTGAGACATTATAAATCAAAACTTACTGTTTACCTCACTTCATGTATTCACTAGGCAAGCATCCCAGGCCTGCTTGAAGGATTTTCTGCTGTTAGCCTCAGCAGTCAGACTGAAGACAAAACCAGAACCACAGGTCTTGCACTGGGAGACAAGGTGGATACTCATGCTCACACTTGCCTAACTCTTTGCAGGATTTAGTCTTGTAAATCACCTTATTTACCAACCTCTTATGATACAGAAAATTAAACTGAATTTAACTTGTGGCATAGGTCACAGCTACAATGAAAATAGACTAGCCCATGAAAAAACAAAATTAGACTCCACAACTCTGTCAGACTGTTCAGCTACCCCATTAAATCCACATTTCAACCCATGAAGCATTAGTAATGGGGTTCTTTTAAAAGGCATTCTGCAGGAATTTCTTCTGCAGGGATTGAATTTTCATCTCCATAGTAGCTGTGCTTACTGCAGACCTTATAACAAGCTTCTGATGTAGAATGATGGATGCAAAAAGACACTCTCTTGGCTATTAACTGTGCTTCTAAGCCTCTGCCTGAAAATAAATCTTGGGAAAATTCGAGGGCAGAGGAATCCTTTCCCCCACAACCTTATGTACTATTTATAAAAATAGTTACATGGTTAGGACCTTCAGTCTTAAAGAAGTTTTTGACTTGATTCTATATATGAACTATACAATTAATATACTCTGCTCCTTTTTAACGTTTACCTCCCGAGAAATTACATTCTAAAGAAAACACTTTTTAAAGTGAAAGATGAGGATGCACTCGAGGAGTAGGATTTAGAATCTTTACAGTTTAGTAACACCAATTTGAAAGAACTTTGGTAAACATAAACACTTCACACATCATCCCCCAAGTCTCAATGGATTCACCTCACATTCACAGTGGGCTTCTTAGCAACTCTTCTTTTACAAGTCCATTTTTCTATTTACTGAAAACAATACTGAGACTGAGTCATTTCTGCAGAATACAGCCCTTCATGAACACCAGATGCCTCATGTTTCATGCTGTGAAGAAAAAAAACCTAATGTCTACTCAAATTACTGTATTTATCACCAAAAACTGTCAGCATTTTGCATCTTTTGTAAATGTTTTCTTCAGAATACTTGAATGGTTTTTAATGTTAAGATTTAATATTGCTTGTCAAAATGCACTACCAGCTTCTAGGAGAGCTAACAGCTAATTAGCTCAGTTCGTAGCAGCTTGAGATACCACCCAAACAATGACCAAAATTAATGTCTTAACAGGAAAAAACAGGAAAAAGCCCTCAAAGCTTTAGAACTCGGAAGGAGCACTTCCACGTGTTTTTCAAAGCTTTCCCTTTTAATTCCATTGAATCTGTTCCTATAAATAAGTATTTTTAAGGGTTTTGGTGTTACATCTTTTTGAACAGTTCTTACAGTAGTTCTATAAAAATCCTGCCTGACTAGTGAGGTACGTGCAGAACAGACAAGCAGAACTTCTGCCCCTTCATCCTTCTCTGGAAGCAGCACAAATCAAAAAAGAACAGTGAGCAGTGCTGAGGTCGAGTAATTCACTGGGATGAAATTATACAATTCTTGGAGGGGATGTTCAACCAATCACTGCAGAATCTAAGGAAGTAATTAGGAAGCTTGCCTTTTTTTCTTTCAGAGTAAGAGGGTAACAGCTGAGCCCAGTTCTACCTTCACTCCTTTTACTTACAGAGGTGTTTCATTACCTGACTTGTTACAATTAGAGAAGCCTGATGTTATTGATGACTGGTTTGAAATAAAGGTACTTGCCTATAGCCACACATTACACTAAGGGCAGAACAGAAAAATGGCACAGTAACAGGCAGATGCTGTAAATCTTAAATTATTCACAACCTATTCAATACAAAAGAAACTGGTCCTAGAAAATTACGACTGATAAAAAAGGAATGAAATTTTTGTTATCCCCACAAATTATTTAGTTCCTCTACAAACCAAATATTTAGCAGTTGCAAATAATTAAGATGTAAAAGACAAAAGAAGTGTTTAATCAGTTCCTAATTAGATACGTGTGCCAAATACCACAAAAGATAGCACTACTTTTGCAAAGAAAAAAATGTTCAACACACTGAAGTAAACAAGAACAGCATTTAACATCAATCATTTCAAACAATCACTGATTATCTCAAGTAGTCTTTTGTAAACTTGCAAGAGGCATTTTGGATTTTGAAGTTAGTTGTAATTTAGAAATAATCTAATTGTAAAACCTAACCAGCAGTGCAGCTGTGTACTTCCAGTCTCTTATTTCCACAAGCACTAAAGAAGCCTATTTTTGTTCTTATTCTCATTTAGAGCATTAAGACTCTAAAAACTGTTTTGATGGGATTACACAGAACACAGCTGCTATTTTCACAACCTGAGCTCTCCTGACAACAAAAACGTTTTTACCACAAAAAAACAAAAAAAAAAGGAAACTCTTTAGTACAACAGTAACAGTTACAGATGCTGACAAACTCAGTTAGCACCATAATAAACGTCACTGGGATTCTCTTTCGGAAAGCTGCAGTTGCAAAAATGGTAATAATTAGGCTTAATATAGTTCTACGCCCAATTATGGCAGCTGTACATGCTACGACAAAGAACATTTTTAAGTACCAAGTATGCAATTTAACTACAACAGAACTCCAAAATATTTCTGATTCACAGCAAGTTCCTGAGTACACTGAGTATATCCCAGAGCTGCTCTTACCTTTCCTGGCAGCATCTGTTCTCCGTCTTGCTGGCGACACCAGATCCTTTACAATCTGTAGCACTTGAATCATTGCTCGTTAGCAAGATCAAAGGAACAAGGTGCTCCTCTAAAATTCCAACAGGTTTCATTACTACACCTTCTTACATGGCTGTCTTCAGTACGCTCAAGCAAAACTGATGCAGGAAGAACTCATCTACCTTCACAGGAAGATTTCTGCCTGACGACTCTACAGGCTGAGGTGATGGATTTAAAGTGACTTCAGCACAAGGAGGCAAAAAAACGCAAGCAGTTCTAAATGTATTTCTACAGAACATTTTAGAATTATTTACTGCAGAGAACGCATACTGATTTCTCTAAATAAAGTTTAAAGGAAACGTTCACAAAGTAGCTAAAAAAAAATCCCCCTTGAAACGACTGCTGACAGATGCAGCATGCTCCCCTAGGCTCAGTAACTAAGAAGTGTGGCTGCATCCTCTTTTCAAGTCAGTCTCAATTCATGAAATTTCACGTAATGCTTAAAGAAAGACTCCAGTGCAGTGCAGAGCCAGCGTCAGACCCACCAACAGAACTAAAATTAAACCCACCCTGCAAAAACTCCATCAGGCAAAAGCAGGCTCCTGTTAAAGACAGTCATTGGGTTCCTTTTCTCCCCCCTCGAACAGAAACCTCTGACACCCTTGTACGTGACAGGAATTCTCACGCACCGGGAGGCATGCTGGAAATCCTGGGAATATTTCAGGCATTCTCTCACCCACCACCAGAGGCCCAGAGAACTATTTCAGCAAAGGTATTGTCATTACTTCTGTCAGGTAATTTTAGGCAGACAGACTGCTGTATGTGCCCCGCAACATTTTAAATGCCATTTGGAAAATGTACAAAGGCCCTTCAGAAGTGCCTTTTGTCAAAGCCTCTGCAGAGCTAACCCCAAAAAACCAAAAAAAATCATGAGGAATCATGTTTTATGTGATCACTTTAAATAACTGTCAGGCCTGAAAAGGCTCAGTGAACACTTCAGAAAACCAAATTCCTATGCAGCACTGTGAGGCCTTGCACACACAGAGATCTATTTAGGAAGCCAACTACATGTTCTGAAAACCATAACATTAAAACAAACCACGGGCCATGTGCTCCAGCCTTTAGACCTTTTGTTCCCATTGCTTAAGTGTTAGGTTGGGATGGGGGGAAGAGGTCATCTCTTTCCATTCTTCCATTTCAAGCTGCTCATCACAAGCATTTCAGATTTTACGATTAACTGGCATATTTATCCACGTCCATGTCAGTCTCTCGACTCACATAGAGCATAGTAAAGACAAACTATGTCTGTTATGTCAGTCTCATTCGCAGTCTGCCCATTAATCTCTGCCAGAAGGAAGAGCAACCCAAAGTTCTATCGTATTTGGTTAGGCAAAACAAAGACAAGTAAAATCCTCCTCCCTGCCAAGCTGTCCGATTTCTTCTCCCACTCTGCAAGCATTCAAGTGTCCACCCCAGAGGAAGCCTGTAGTCACACTGTGCAGCTATGACTTATCCCTTCCTGGAAAAGGATTCTTCAAAATGTTACAGACAGAATCCTCAACTTTTCTACATTAAGAAAAATTTCTAACTCCTGGACCTAAAGTTAAATTCCAGGTTTAAGACCACTGACTTTATACCTAGAGAGGTTTGGAGAAGATTACTACCATCAGGCCCTTCCAGAACAACTATAATTTCAAAACATTTAAATAAGATGTAAAATGCAGAGTTGTGCAGTAAGGTTTACCTGGATGTCCGTTATTTAATAATCCAGTGCTCAAAACTGCTGTTGGAAGAACTTTTTCCATTATTATCTTGCCCTGATGTGTTTGTTCTTTATTTAGTTGGGTAATCAAACAGCTTTTCTTCAAGTCAGATATAAAACTAAAGGAATATCACTACTTACAACTATATTACATTGCAAATTTTCTCTTAAAAACTGACTTCTAAGTTCATGGTGAACAAAACACAATGACTACAGAACTACGAAACTTTCAACGGTCCTTATATAAACATATTATGGATAGGAGGAAAAAGTAAGGAAAAAAAGAGAGTAAGGTTGAATAAAATTTTCAGTAACAACATCCACTTGGCCTTCCAAAGCAAGAATATACCTTGCAGATCCTACAACTGATTTTTAAATGAACTTGATTATCACATTTCTACAGCAATGTTCTCAAGTGCTGGAACAAGAAGAGGACACTGGACTGACAAAGATTAACAGCTAAGAGGCAGCAAAGGAAGAAAGGACTAGAAGGCATGACATGTACTTACTTTTCTGAAAAATCATTTTAAAATTAAGAAATTAAGCAGTTCAGTACCTATTCCCAACTGCAAAAAGGAAGTAATTCTTTTTTCTTCCCAACTGTCCCTTATCCTGCTGGTACAGGTCCCTGTACTCCCTTTTAAAGAGACACAGAAGAACTTCAGGACAGGAAGTCACCCACACCTGCCTTCCTCAACATGAAACAGTTTCCAAAGTTGGTATGCACAGTAGTTTCCCCTCTCTTCTTTGTTGTGACAATTGGCATGTAGAAAAAAATGAAAAAACAAGCAAAGCCTTAGAATTAATTCAGGAAAATGTAAACAACATTCCATATGCAATGTAAAGAAAATGGTGCAAGTCTGAAGCAGGCATGATAAACAACAAATTTCAACAAATCACTGAAACTTGAAAGAATTACACAATAAGCTCGGTGGCTGCTATTTGTCTTTCCTCAAATCAATTCATACACCCAGACAGAAACACTAAACCTGCTTTAGGATAGAGGCAATACAAAAAAGACTTCTAGAAATAAAACACACTAACTAGTTAAATTGTATAATTTCATATGTTACTCATGAGTCAGAACTTGGTTATAGTTCGCTCTTATCTTTGACTGATACTGAACCAACTGATACTTCCATACAATCTGTCACTGCAACTGCCACCTCTCAGACCACACATCCTGACAAAACACCCACTGTGGGCAAGGATACACCAGATTGGAGTTCACAGCAATTCTGACACAGAGACACAAGGTGAACCACAAGGAAACCACGTCATGAATTTAGTGTAACAATTTGAGAAGATTCTGTTTGAGGAAAAAAAAGTAATGCTACATACTCAATGCATACAACATGGGTCTCTGCCAAGCATTTTTCCTCTTCAACAGCAAGCTTGCTAAGCAATATGTGCTTGATGATGTTCTTGGATTTTGCTTTTCTTCCTTGACTTCAAAATTGTAGGGAATACAGAAATCATGCACGTTATCAACCTGATGAAATACGCTTGTATTGGAAGGAGCAGTTAACAGGATGGGATGGATCACGTTGTACAGCCCTTGATCTCTCCTAAGCATAATAAATAAAATGACCTGCATCCTGATTAGTCAGCTATCATAATTCCGAATAAAAATGCTTCCGTTAACATAATTATAATTAACTGATCTTTGGAAGCAGTTCTTTCTCATGAAGCATATTGCCAGGAGATAACACATTTACAGCACAAATGATGCTGCAGAAGGATGGCTCAGTGGGTATTTGTCAAAGGTATTTGACAGGGGGTGGGGAAGATCAGAATTTAAGTCTGAGGAAGACTTAATATTTTCTCTTTCACCCTCTTCTTCTAATCTGTAATGTTTATATATTCACGGCATTCTGTCTAGGCTATTAAAAAACCATCAAGAACCCTCGGGGTTTTCCCAAGCAGCATTGCAGCTACACCAAAAAGCGCCCGCTTGTTGTGTCCTCATTTACAGAGAGATTTACAAGCTACTAACAGAAAAAAACCCCAACCCACTGCAATGGCTCGAGGGCTTTCATTCATAGGAACAATAGCCCTGTACACATTTAAGCAGAGATATAAAGTTACTGTCACTGTTCTTTTTCCATCTCATATCAACCTGAACTGTCCAGAATTCAGATATTCTGCACACAGATTATTGCCCACATCTCTGCAGAAACCTGTGCAGGTCTGGCTTCATTACTCTGCCCTGTGTTCCCCACAGCCAGAACTCTGTCCTTTTCCCTAGCTGCTACACTCCACACATGGCTAATATGCCAAGCTTTCAGGCCTGACATCCCAGGGAATGCAGAGCCCACAACGAAATGGCCAGGAAGGTCCCAGCCCAGGGCAGTTGTGTCACTAATGTTTCAATGACAGCAGGATCAAGCCTTAAGTCCTCTAGAAAGCAAATAAATACACAAAACACCACTTCTTGGTGTCTCCAGTTCTGCGATAATGTCTGACGTTAGAGGAAGGAGAAAAGGATTTACAAAGAGCAGGGTGCATTTGCTCTTTGGACCCTCCGTTCTAGGCTGTAACAGCCGAAGGTGTTTCAGCACCGTACGAGTCAGCAGGGCTGGCCCAGCAGGGCTGTCTGCAACACGGGCTGTAAAAACTCCAGCGCCATCCAAAGTGAGGGCAGCTGCTCTTTACGACCCATTGGAATGTTTGCTTTAAAAGCTGCAGTTTCAGAAATCACACATGGCACAATTGCTTCATCCTCCCTCCCATCTTAGCAAAGAGGCTCAGGAAATGAAGATGATTTTCCCATCAGGATCAACTATCTCACACGTGGGATGAAAGTTTTCAAGAATAGACAAAAGGAAAGACACATCAGGAATATTAGCTGGGAAAAGATTCTTTAAATATCAAGAGTATATTATAAGCACACTTGCATAATTCCTTACAAAAATACCCAGCTTATTTCTTGCAAAAACAATAAATTCAGATAAAGTCTATCCAGTAGCTAAGGCAAATACCTTAACTATCCACAGAAACATTTCGGTTTATGATACTCCTCTCTGACTTTTCCTGTCACAAGAGGTCTTCAAATTTTCTCAAAACAATTAGGTATTGAGCTCTAAGACAGGCAGTATATCATACTACAAATTATTACTGCAGCTGCTATAACGTAGATTATCTATTGTTTCCCAGTAATATTTTGAATTAATTTTCCAATCTCTGAACTGAAGCCTACAGTTTTCATTAAGTCTTAAATAATCTACTGTAGTTGGAAGAGAATTCTAGATTTCCAGATCAGTAACTGTCCCCATAAATCTCTGAAACTTTAAATTCCTAATCTTCATTATTTTCTACAGATGATTCTCTGAAGCATGAAAAAAGCAAGAAAAAAGAAAACCTAATGCTCTCAACAGTTCCTACGTGAAATTGTGATAGCCTCTCTCGTAAAAATGTTTGTACCAGTGATTCAACTCCATTTATTATTCAGGGGCTCATTTTTCAAAAATGACTGCTTTTGGCTATGCATTTTGCAAAGCATCCATAAAAATAAATAAACATCCTCACCATCTTCTCAATGGTCCTTCACAGTCAGTAACTGCTTAATCCAACAGAATTTGCATCCATTTAGGAATATTTTTTTCTTCATTTCTAGCAAGTTTGCTACCAATTTTAAAGCATGAAACTACGGCTGCAGTTTTTAAAAGAAACTGATGCAGATCTATGAGCCTTATTTAGAAGGCAACTTCTTGGGAGCAGAAAGTAGCTTGATCTAAAGGCTGGAAAAGTAGTAATTTCAAGAGAAAGCTAATTTTTAAAGTCTCTTTTTCTTTACACTTTAACCATACAAGAAAGCTGTTCATTAAATTCAGATGATGGAAAACTTCAATAAATGGCCAGTGAAATTAATTCTACCTATTCCAGGAAAAAAACCCTATAAACCCAAAATAGAAAAACAAATTCTAGAACTGGGAAATAGAGAAGACAGAAAAACACAGGGCCACATTCTACAGACCTTGCAGTGAAGGAAAACTACATATTGCACAATCCCATCCCTGCTCAATGCTCTCACTGTTACCCTTCTTGCATCAGTTTTCATCCCCTCAGCTCTTGCTACAACACATTCTGCAAGCGGATCTAGACTGTAACAAGATAGACAGCAAGTTTCGCAAAGAGCCACAATGAAGGCAAGGGAACTGCCTGTGTAGATCACTTTTATCACCCTGTTAACAGACACCAGACACTAATGCAGATCAGTATCAGAAAGTTGTGTTCACATAAGTCTTGACGCACTCTCCCAAAAAAAACCAAAAAATCTACAAAAAGGAAAAAAAAGCATGTATAGATGGACAATTTATTTTTTCTTCCCAATAAATGTGTTTTATACCTGTCACCTCCGTGAGAAAAGTAAGGGTACTGACTTGTCTTTGCTCACTTATTTTCTGTAGAACTCCCCCACCAGATTTAGACATACAAGTGCATCTAAACTACACAGCTTAGCAACAGTTCAAAAGGTTCCAGAAGCTTTTAGATATTTAACCCATAAAGACCTGGCAAAAGGAATAGCTCAGGCTGCAGTGAAGAATTCCTTAGATACAGAGGGACTCATGTCTTTTGGGTCTATGTGATTAGGATTGTGTTAAGCAAGCTACAAAGTGTTATGAAAATGAGTAAGAATAGAATCACAGATTCTTATTATGAATCTTCCAATTAATTCCATTGCCTTCTCCTCCCCCTCACACCATGCCCTTCAAAGGCCAAATGGTCACTTAAGGCTCATGAACTGGTCAAGAAAGCACCAACAAAGCAAATGGAATTCCACCACCCCAGCTCCCCCCAAAAAGGTTGTAGCTAAGTAGTCCATTTCAAATAATTGATAAAATAAAGTGGGGGGGGGGGGGGGCGTTTAAACAGGAGGAAGAGAGAGGATGGTAGTACAAGACCTTATCTGAGTGAATGTACACACCCCACAGAGTTTCTCAGTCTTCCTCATATTAGATGACAAGTTTTCAGCACATGCTTTAGGTGCAAATGAAGATTTTTCTGAGGAAGAAAAAAGTTCCGTACTAGAAGTCTCGAAAAGAAATCAGACATTAATGAAGTTGCAATTACAATAACAAAACTATTTTAAATATATATTCCCCAATAATATGCAGGATTTCCTGCACTTGCAGCATTTCAAACAGAATATGCAGCAATTTTACACTGCCCGGATTTGGGTCATGGTTGTAGTGCTAATCAACAAATTTATCTTACGCTAAAGGATATTATTAAATGTTCTGTCAAACCTAAGCACACAGAAAAAAGCCACACTAGTCATTAAAGACTTTTTTTTCAGTTTTGCAATATTAAACAAAAATCAAAACTATTACTATCCTACATGTGCTAATACAGAAGTCAAAGTACATTCATTAGTTTAATCAAGCAAAAACTGATAAAAATGAATGTGTGTTCAATTCAAAGAAAGAAGAAAAACAAAAACTTTGCTTTTAATTTAAACCCTTACTTGGTTTCCTTTTGAACAGGACATAAATGGGACTAATAATCTTGTACCTCCCTGAGGCAAAGAAAAACTAGAAAATTCTATGCACTGCTATTTGTTAGTGTGATTAAATCCTTCACTGCATGTACACTTCTAGACTGATATTTAAGCCAAGTAATAAAATGCAGCTGTAGAGAGGCACCAGGAAGAAGATCAAACCTTATTAGTCCACTGCAAAATACACACTATTTTATTAAGCCCATATATTTGTAGGCATAGTTTGTGCAGCAAATAGTACATGGTGTGGCTTTCTGTCTCTGCAAGAAAAATCAAAACTTTTAAAACAAGTTCTTGAATACTCTGTAATAGGCTAATCTAACACTAAGGTAGCATCTAATCCCACAAATGCAGCCTACCTTAGTGATGAAAAAACTATTATGAAGAGACACATTCAAAGGAAGAACAAATTCAACATTTCAAAAGTAGCCAATGGCAATTAACCCAAAGGTCACACAGAGCAGAAGTGACCCACCCTCCTTTAGAAGGAAGTGTACCTGGGTCTGTTTGCTTCCTGCAGTTGTGTTCTAATGGGAAACACCATTACCTGTTTGCTTTTAGACCTCTGCCTCCTGCTCTCCTTCGACATTCACTCAGAAAATGCAGTCTTTCAAAGAAGATTTTAAATAACATATTTTAAAAATTCAAGCTTAGCACTTGAATACGACAATCACGTTAACTGTGACTACTTAAGGTTAATGCTAGAGCTGTATTTGAGATGTTTTCTGACTAAGTGGCTGATTGTGGCTACCTTTATGGTTATCTCTATTTTGCCTCTGTTCTTACAACTGGATTTATTTAGTGCAAATTCGTAATGAGCAGGTCCCACTTCCTTCATATCCAATCCTATTTCCCATAAGAACATACACATGCTTCCACTACTGAAGAGTTCTATTTCCTCATCAATGAAAAAATGGTGGAAACGCCCGGGCATCTGAGACTTCTTTTGTCAGCTTCACCTTAAGACAATCACTTTATCCAAATGAAGAATGCCTTAACTACTTACTCCATGAGCAAGAACAGAGGAACCTACTAACACTGTAGCAGTTTTGGCAGATGGAAAACTGTAGTGTATTTACTGTTCTCTATGTTCTCTGTAGCTGTAGAGAACTTAAAATCATGCAAAGTTTCAGCCAGCAACTGCCATGGTCCAGACAAGAAGGGTCATCACCGTACCCAGTATGACATTCAGGCACTGCAGCCTAGCATTTTAACTCCCACTGGCACTACATCAATGCTAAAGGAACAGAAAAAGTGCCACCATCCCCCCTTGCAGTGGATTTATCCTTGAACTTGACCAGCTAAGTGTCCCTGAATGACACCCAGGTAACCTGGCCTTGTTATATCACCCTGTAAGCCACTGAATGTACAGTGTTAAACAAAAACACAGATTGCATTAGTTCTCCTAAATGGATGTTCCACTTAATGATTGACTGCATTAAGAAGAGGGGAAAAAAACACTCAAGAGCCTTACAGTGAGTTTCATATAAATATTACTTCCTTTAGTTTGCTTTAATGCATGAGGAATAAATAAATATTGGAATGTCACTAAAAGTGACTCATTAGCCTTTGCTCTAAAAAGAAAACTTTCCTACCACATACTTAAAGCAATGCCTACAAATATTTTTGTCACTGCTTCTGACATAGAAAAGGGGAGGAGGGGGGCAGGGAAGGAAGTGAGGAGGAAATAAAAAGCTTCAGAATTGTCACTTTTCAATTTGTGCTTCATCTTTTTACATCAAGCAATAGACCAATTTTCTTCTCTCCTGTCCTCCAAGACAAACCCTGACATCCTTCAAACATTCTTACAGTAATTTGCTGCAACTGGGGAGGAAAGGAAGCTAAAAGTTTGTCTATTTTTTGGAACCAGATATAAAGTAAGATTAACTGTAACTGCTCTGAAGCTCACAAGGCAAGGAGGGTCTGTCAAGCAGCCTGAACACAAGCATGGCTGTAGCACAGCATCACTTCAAGAACTCAAGAGCTGCAGCCCACAAGTGTCACCTCCAAACCTAAATTTGGGGGAGTGCAGGGAAGCAAGGTTATGCCATTGTACTATTGGTACAACTTGGACGCAGTAGCATCGCAAAATAAAACTCCTCATATAATGCTGTACAAAATTCTACTAAAAAAAAAAAAGGAAGGAAAAACCTTTATGTTGAATGCAACAGAACATTCTGGTGAGAGACTTACTTCCCTATGTCCCTAAAAGTTCTGGCAAGTCTGACTTGTGCTCAAAAGAGCTCTGAGTAAGGCTTTCAGCACTCCACCACAGAATTAGGCAGGTTTTCAAAGAGCTTTTCAAGGCTAAAACAGAAAGACCGCATTCAAGAATCCTCTCCTATGGCAAACCAAAGTGCTTTATTAAAACAAAGTGCCCTTTTACATTAGAGATCTGTTAGATTAATGACTGCCCTGGCCAAAAGCACTGAGGTTCTACAGCGTGTTGGTATGCCTTCCATTCTGGAGTCCTTTATTTTACATAAAATAAAACTGGGAAAAAAAGGAAGAAAAAGAAAACAACACATCACACCAACTTCCCAAACCAGGAAAAACTTGGGAGTGCTACACAGCTTCGTGCTTGCTTTAGAAACTTTGAGCAGGATAGGTCCAGGTTTACCAATAGCCTTGAAAAAATTCCAGTGCTATCTTGCCAGTCTCCCCCATAATTTTAGGAATTAAAGTATCTTAATTATAGGGGAGAGGGTCCTTTGCAATGAGAGCTCAAACAAGCCTTATAATCAGCTGATTGATAGGGTATCACCTAAGTGCAGCTGCTTTGTGACCACAAACATCTGCAACCATCCTTGTAAACAGTGAAAGGGTAACACACTGGATAGTTTAAGTAAAGAAAAGATCATAAACTTAAACAAATATGAAGCCAATAATCTTGCTGACATTACTTGCATAACCCCACTTCTGGCAACAACCCCAAATACTTGCCAACTGTGTTACAAAACAAAGAAGTTGCTTCCTATCAGAAGTTGGGTAAAGCATGTCAGAATAGTTTTTCTTGAAACCCAGTCAATTTAGCTTAAAATAACCCCACATCTTCTAAAACGGGTGTTTGGTTTCTTGAATATGAACATGAATAACAACATAAAATGAGACTGCAGCTCAATTATTTTTCTGATCTGTGATAAAGTTACACCAATGAGCAGCAGTGCTTCACTTTTCCTACGCAGTGGTGCATTTCAACCATTTGTATAGAAAGTGAGAATCAACATGACTCACGACAGGCAAGGAAAGTCTGGTGAACACCTCACCTAACACTGCTGTTGGCAAAGTTCTTCTTTAATCCATTTCTAATCCTTCCTCTGATTCAGCTGTTTCGTGAATTCCTTGATTCAACAGGAAATAACACCACCATTAGGGAGCTTAAAACTGCAGCCTCTGTAAGTCCTCCTGCAGTAACTACAACATTGTTCTGTGACTATACAGTGCCCTATGCAGAGAAGGGGGTGCCCACCCGAACATCTACATTTGTAACTGCTGCTTTTCATCCGTATTTTAATTGGGAATTTCTGCATCCTTCCCCCTTTGGAATGTACTTGAATACCACCCTCAACTTATCAGAGGATGAATAGGATCCCAGAAATATGAATTGCTTACATAGTGGCAGATACTTGATACTCACTCCAGAGAACAAGGTTACAGTGTTCTTGTGCTACTCACTCCTTCTGCTGCAGGAGCACCAAAGACACACGATAAAGGCATCATTGTGCAATGCTCTTTATAAAGGAGCACAGAGAGAGGCCCAAAGACTAAGGTTTAAATAAAAAACTGTGTAATGGGAGAATATTATCATGCCAAAGGCATGTACTCCTGTGTATGCCAATCAGTCATAATAATTCAGCACTCCTTACTGGCCATCAATCAAAACACTGAGGCAGACAAACGTTAAAAGATGACTCTCTTTTATTTATAAACACATAAATTTAAGAATTTTAATATATTTTATGTAGATATATAATTTAAAGATAAAATAATTACATAAAATATGTATCACAAACAAAACATGTAATGCATGTTTAAATATACATGAACTATTATCATAACCATCTTTCTATCATCCTTGCTGTTTTGGACACACACAGCTAGAGTACCATAAAGTAAGTAATTTGTAAACAATCCAACCTTAATTTCCAGTACAAACACGGCAGAATAAATGTGAAGTGCCTAAAAAGGACACATTTGGGGAACCGTGTGTGTATACAAAAAGACTGGAATTCCAACATTAATGATAGCAATTTTCCTGCCACGGCTCTCCTGTCAGCTCAAAACTAACAATGGTTTCCTGCCAGTGCCAACATCTTGGTCTACAAACAGAAATTATATCTCTTTAAAAGCAGGTGCCATGTTGCACTAACTTATTTAGAGAAGCCACATCAACCTGCCAGGAAAAAGCCCAAATGAAAGAAGATAGATTTGAAGTTCCCTTTATGGAAAAATAAATTAAAAAATAAACATAACAAAAAACGTTTAAAAAATGCTCAGTAAATGTATCTGAAATGTAGGCATAGAATTTTACTAATTTAACTTTACTATACATTAACTAATTTAAATTAAACAGTAAATATTATACAATACCTCTTTGTTGGCAAAGCCCTATAAAAAGTGACACTACTGAACTTGACTCTAACACCTGCAAACACAGTTTCTGGATGTGATGAATATATTTTTTGGTAACTGCAACCTCCTGCAAAGATGCAGCTTCACTTCAGACTATACAGATTGAAGACATACTTCATTCAAGTAAATATGTGACAGAATAAAATTCAAAAACTGCTTACTGCCTCTTTGATCTAAAAATAAATTTTGAGTGCAAGGGAAGCAACAACTTACCAGCCCTAAATATACTAAAAAGTGACCAAAAATAAAGGAAGGATTATGAAAAAAAATTGAAAAATTAATTTAAAATCTGTTTAAATACAGACAAATTTCAAAAAGCTTTCATTTGTGTTCTATTTAAATAGCTGTACTATGAGCAAAAAAAAAATCCACAGCGTCTGAGAAGCTGCATCATTACATCAGTTGAATAAGTAAGAAATCCAAGATAATAAAATGTGAATATTAAAACAACAAAAAAGTTTCTACTAATATGCCTGCATTTCCCCCATGTGATGCATCAGTTCTTTGCAAAGTATTTAGGTTTATATTTTATTGCTACTCATGCACCCTGTGTATTCAGAGGAGCAGTTTAATTACAGTATTGGTGAGAAACTGGGTCATCCAAGATCTGATTAGCCCTCTGGAGATGTCTCTCCTTGCTTAGCATAGAGGAAGCCCAAGATTACCACATTCCTGAACAACTTAAGCTATACTTCAATACACACTTCCAGCAAGGGAAAAACAGCATTTACCAGAGTCTCACCCACGGATCACTGACCCCCACCCCTGCACTGCTCTCCCTGCATGGCAGCAGTGCACCCATGGATGCTACCTAGGCAAGAGCTCAGGGACCCCACCTAATTCCAATCGGCCTCATGAATGGTCCTGTGGCAAGGAAGAATGCAGGAATTCAGGCAGGCAAAGGACACCGCCCCCAGCATGGGCAACATTTTAAAGAGGTCATGACGTTTTAAGATCCTGAGTTCAGCCTTGGCTCCTACAGCCCAGATCTTTCCAATGAAATTTCATTCAAAACCTCTTTGTCGAGACCAAACAAGTTTCTGTAACTCATTAATTCTGACCTCTGAATCTGTATTTTGAGTCAGAAAATTATCTCCAGCTCAGTTGCTGACAGTCTCACCATGTACAAGCTGCACTACATAAAGAGGAGACAGAGCAGCAAGGGGCAGTATCCCAAGAAAACAGATCTGAAAAGTTAAGAAAACACAGAGGAGTAACAGCAAAGCAAGATCAAGTGGCAAGTTCTCCTACTACAAGATTCCGGAGCCAAACAACAGTATGTATTTTTCATGCTTCAACATCCCACTATAAAAAAGTTGATAGGGTACTACTACTGTTCCAAATTCTCATCTGTCACTACAGTTACAGTGGTAAATTCCTTGACAGCTTCAATAAAAAAAGAGGAAACATTAAATAAACACTGATATTATCAATGAAGCAATTTTTAGGGGGTCACTAATATACGGTAGTTTACTATTTAAGAGTCTTGTGGGTTTCCTTCTTTTTCACATAGCTGAGTTGCAAGGGGGTTACTATTATTTATCTGTTAAAAATTTTTATAAACATATCACAAGTCTTCAAAGCAACCTTTTTCAAATCTGTATTATGGCTCTTTCTCCCCTGTATTCTACAATTCTTTATTATTCAGAGCTTCAGTTTTTCATAGAGAATTAGTATTTGAAGTTTCAGGAAAGATAACCCAGGAGACACGATAGCTTCTTCTCTATTTCCCAAGTCACACTATTTATAAAGATTAGAAGACAATTGTGCTGTAAAATCACAACAACAGTTGTGAAAACACAAAGTGCAGCTTCAAACTTGCATTTTATGAATGGCTTTCAGGGTTCATGATTCAAAAATAAAACAAAAACTTAGCATGTAACATAATAATCGGACACCCTTTAGCTATTTATTATCTATCATAGAAGTATTTTAGTTTACTTCTAAGCTTTCCTTCCCCAGCATGCAGTTTTCTCAGTGAATCAGAAACTAGACTTTTTCCTTTCTTTCATTCAATCTCAGCTCACTGCAAAGAAGTGATGACTACAAAGCCTCTTAAACCAAATCATTCAGCTTTTAAATGATTTGCAACACTTCACCCACAATACATAAAATGCACAGCCACCTACACTTCAGGTAAAACAAACAAAAAGTCAATTTCTCAGTATTTATTTTATGAACAGTTTGACTTGGTCCTCAGTTCACTACAGATTCATTCTGACACACCTGGAGGGGAGGTTGGGGTTGACGGGGGGAAAACTGAGCCAACCTTAACTCACAGACTTTCCTTAGCACAGGAAGCTTTACAGATGCCCAGAGCACTTTCCTCAGCTGCAAGCACAGAAATAATCGTGTAGAATGGTTTGGGTTGGAAGGGACCTTAAGATCACCCAGTTCCAACCCCCTGCTATGGACAGGGACACCTTCTACTAGACCAGCTTGCTCCAAGCCCCATCCAACCTGGCCTTGAGGGACTCCCTACAGCACTGCATCTTTATCTGTTATGGCTGACCTTAACATTTGTTTTAATTTCCAAATTCACTGTTCATGAACAGGGAAATTGACAGCCAAAAGTATTTCTTTACATACACTACAAGAACACAGAAGGAAAGAAAAAAAATCTACTTTTTTAGAAATCCCAAAACCATAAAGTTCCTCTGTGAACAGCTCTAGAAAGCCAGAGCTGTAATGAGAGGTCAAGGTATGTAACCAACCATCAAACAGAAGCAGCCTTTAATCACACCATTGTGAGCTTGATTTGAACTGGTGAAGCAAAAGCTTCCCCCATCATTACCAGGCCACACCAACCATCTGCAGAACGTAAGATTACACTGCACAGCATCTCTCAAAAAACACAAAATGTGTTCCTACAGTCAAGTCAAACAGAAAGCAAACCTGATGAGAGTGAAGCACAATGAAGCAGATGAGCTTCACTACTGCAGCCAGCAATAAGTTTTTTGTGTGTAAGAAACAAAACTAAAAGCAGAAAGACAAAGTCAGGAAATAAATATTCTGTATTATAAGTTGACACTGCATCTTATACATTAAAGGGGAAAAAAATTAAGATGTCAGCAGTTAGTTAGTTAGTGCAAAAGTGTGCACTAACATTTAGTTTCACTGCAGCAGCTCAAATAATTTCACTGTACTGACCTTTCCTCAAAGGAGAAAAGCACAGGAAAATTCCAAAAAATAAAGAGCTGAGTTTATAATATTAAGAATTTATCATGACACTACACATTTTCTAGCCACTAAATGTTAATATCTGAAGAAAATGTAGATTAAACCAACTCGTTCTGTGGTGGGACATTTTAGGCAGGTTGCATCCACCAGGATTTCTCTGAAAATTTATATTTAAATACAAAACAAATCAATAATCAACTTCACTTAGCTACACTTGATACTATGACAAAGCCTTTAAGGATATTACCTCAGTGTCCTATAAGGCACACAATCAAAAAGCACAATTTCAAATACAAATCTGTCTTACACTTATTTATGAGAAATAGACATTCATAAAGCTATTCCACAGAAATAAAAGCCTCAGTTTTAACAGATTTTTTTGTGTTGTCCTACAACAAACTACCACCATGAATGGTGAACTTTGCAATTCTGACAATGCTCTTCCCCAACACAGGGGAAGATCCAGTACAAAAGGATCCAAACCATGCACTTACACACCTGGTAACTATTAAAAAAAGTTAAAAGAAGTAGTTCTTTCATTCACTTTCAAAAAAAACCTAACTGACCGTCAACCGCCTTAAAAATAAGCATGTGTGTGCTTCATAAGTACCAGGATATTAACAAATTTACTTCTACAAGCTATATCAATAAAATAGTAAGTTTTATGTAACTAATTTTATATGGTAAACAACAAATATTATATGGTAAAGATTATTTAAGCTAGTGAATAACGTTGGCGAAAAACCCAATTAGATATGATCTGCCTGTGAATAAATTCAGGACAAATATTAGAAAACAGATTTAAACATTTTAGGGTGTAAGAGTCTAGCAGAGCCCTTCACAAAGGGCAATGAAATATATATTCCATCAAGTACATCACAAGAAAATAATGAGTAGGATTCGATAATGTAGCCTGCACAGAACAGCATTCTGCAGCTTTTACTGGCCTTCTGAAGGCTGAGATGACCTCATTTTAGATAGATTTTTGGTTTGAATAATCAGGTGACGCACAAGTCAGGAATACTAGAGACTCCCACCATTTTTAATACATATAGCTATTCCAGGTGCCCACGGATTTTGTGAATAAGTTCACATGTACAGAACTATGCACATAAATGCAGCTTCACAAGACATGATACATACCTTACTGACTGAGATATTTAGGAAAGAGGAGCATAAAACTAAGGGCTGTGTTTATAGTTCAAGTTTCTCTCAAGTAAACCATAAACTAAGAAATTCAACATCAGCCAAATATAAAACATTTAATCTTCTCTAAACCACATTTTTTTAAAGTGGCACTTTGTGTTGTGTCCTTGAAGCCCATCACTTAGCACAGGCTTAAGAATCCACTCTCCCACAGGAATGCAGCATCCTGCATTGAAGAACATCCTTTCTGACCACCACAAAAAGTACTGCCAAAGTGTTGTCTTGCATTTGAATAAGGGTCTTCATTCTTCCTAATGAACAGCTGAGCTCTCCAGTCTGGAATCAGCTCAAAATCTGACCAAAACAAAGCGTGTTTTGCTCTGTCTGTAAAACCAACATCACCACAGCAGCATCCTGGAAGTCACACTTAACACAGCAACTGTGAGTCAGTTACTTGTTATGTTTAAGACTGTACATAAAGCAATGACAGCACATGAAAAGCTCTGTAAAACAAATGAAGATTCATACACAGTGTTTGACAAATCAGGATATTCCGGTACTTGAATAACTGCCTGGAAAATTGTCCTCTATGCAAACAGGTTTAAACATCAGAAAATACACAAGTGTGAACAGCAACATTAAAGAAAGCAGAGATACATCTGTACAAAAACTAAAATAGTTCCATCTACACTAGCATGAACCCTATAGTTCAGCAATTCTTTCAGTCCTTCTTTTGGTGTAATTTTTCCTCTGCTGCATTTAGCAAGCATGTCCTTCATCATTCTTTTTTATTTCCAGTTGTCAAGAACAATCATTTTTCATTTAGTTTGACAAGAAATTTAACCAACAATTTTCTTTACTCACTTCCTCCCAGAAACTCAAATGGTCTTATTTTACTAACATAGGATATAATTATCCTAAGAACAAGATGCTTTTTCTTCAGCACATTCAGTACAGTTGTGTTGAAGTTGAGCTACATTACAAATATAGTTTCTATGCAGATGAAGTTTTATCCTTATTTCTACATAAGGCAAGGCCAAGTAACATTGCTGAAAAAAGGTGCATTGAGAAGTCTCACATCTGCAAAACTTATGAAACCTTTAAATACTCAAAAGAGTTCAATAAAAAGACGTTATCTTACCCATCAGATATGACCTAAACCAAAACTTCCGGTGTCTTTCATCTGTTTTTTTCCATCATAACAGATATTAAGTCACAGTTTTCTATGGCTCAGATCATTCCAATACATGCCAAAATTCCTTTGGGATCAAACCTCAACACTGGAATTTGAGCAACACATTTATTTTTTTCCTATAAAATTAAGTCCATTCATTTTATGTTGGATTTTTGCTAGTTATTTTAATTCACTAGGCAGTCACAAATTTTGGAGTTCTTCACAAACCCGAGGCATTTTCTCCTCAGACTTACATGTTTTATTTATACTGAATAAAACAAACATCAGCTTGTTACAGAACTCAACTTCTTGAAAATGAGACCAGACTACAAACAGAGAAGTCTTACGGAGCACACATCGATCAAAAATTTGCAGATTACAAATGGCATCTGCCAAATCTCAGTTTTATTTGGTTATTTTTACAGGACTGAAGACATAAAACTCAGTATGAGTGTTTTTGAGGAATAACCACCTCCTAAAACCCGCTACAGAAGTACAGTTCTTCTAAACTGCAAACTAAGGGGTTTTTGGGTTTTTTTTCTGAAAGAAAGAGATCTACTTACTCATGACTGGAAACTTCTTAGTATATAATCCAAGACAGGTCTTGAAGCAAGGTATTTTGTTGGAGAAGGTTTCTCAGAGGTATACATGTCCTGAAGGTGGGAGAAAAATAAAAATACAAATAATTTTTTCAACTTCAAATCACTAGAATATATGTTTACATATAAACAGTCTTTCCTACTATCTTTTCATCCTCTTTGTTAAAAAAAAGAAGGAACACAAAGATGTGTTTGCTATGACTGAGGAGCTTTACTGTTTATGGATATATTTTGCAGTTTATCAACTCAAAACGTGCACCTCCTTCTAACAATCACATTATAAACTTGTGTGTATGTGCTACAAAAAATGTGCAATAAAAAATAATGTTTGTTATCTCTTGGGAACAGTTAAAAACTTAAAAGTACAAGACTACAATATCAATATAGTAACTGAAAATTCCAAGGTAGTATTCTCCTTCAGCAACCTCAACTAGCAAGAGGATGCAAAAAAACACTCTTTGAAACACAAGAAATGCAATTAAGATCACTAAACAAGCACAGGTTGGCATGGACATCCAGCACTTCCTCCTCAGAAGAAAAACCTGAAAAAGTTACCCTTTCTAGCAACTATAAACCTACAGTTCCATCAATTCCTCACAGATTTCAAAACAGGGTACCCAAGTAGGGCAGATATGGATTCACTAACAATATGCCTGGCCCTCCCTAAAGCCAAATATAGAGGACTTAATCTCCAACGATGACAGCACAGCAAGTACATTTTGAAAAATTTATTATATAATCTCCCTCCTGCTGGTAAAAGCAAGTTTATACAAGTCTGATAGAACAGTTAAATGAAAGCAACTTCACCTCACAGCTGAGATGAAAATAAGAAATCCAGCATATCTACTAAGCTATGAACAGTTTTCATCTAATACCTGCACAAATAGAGACTATGTAAATTAAGGAATATTATGTGATAAACTTCCATTTTTCAAAACCAATTAGAACCTGCTGAACCCTACCACCTGCGCTAATCCAGCCAGATAATATCTTGTGCTGACTCAGATTTCAAGTCTCAACTCTCCTGATCTCTTCACACTTAAAAAAAACAAAGCAAAATGCAAAAAGACATAAGAAGAGATGCAACTTTTCCTAAATTACTGCTTCACATAACATTCACAAATCCACACAGCACATGGCAAAGTAGTACAGGAACTACCACAGGACACCACAAGAAGGTTCCTATATCAACTGCTATAACAATTTTAAAAAAACATAAAATAAACATCAAAAGCACACACACCATGAAAAAAAAATCCAGCTGCCAAAAGGAAGCCTTTGGTAAAGCTGAAAATTACAACCAACATTTTGCACTGAAAAAGTAAAACAGAGAAGAGACTCAGTAAGGGAAGAAAACTGCTGAAAAAATCCACACACAAACATTTTAAACAAGTAGAGGTGAACACAAAGCCATGAGATGCTACCATCAGTGAAGAAGAACAGTTTTAACTGCAGGTCCTGTTAACTTTCCAAGAACGTCTGCTAAATTAAATGTTTAAGCACACACAGCCCAATCAAAACTGAAGTGTCTGTTAAAACATATCATTAGAACTG